>HG995165.1:8420000-9103106 GCA_905333005.2 Lycaena phlaeas
CCTTATTTGCTCGAGGCGTGTGTAAAAATGAGAGTTCTTAAAGTCCCTGTCACTGGAGAGTTCAACTAACTCGCTAAATCGTGTGCACTACCGCTGACGTCACGGACCTACTGGTTTCTAGTTTTTGTTTTGTCCGTGATACGATAACCGGATGACAAGGATGACGAAAAAATGTGTGTGCTCACAATGTATATGTTACATTGTGTATTGTTTTACAATACACAAATATGTGTTAATTATCATTATAAAATGAACGGCTTACATATTTCGTCACTAAGAATGTCCCAATAATATGTACTAACATCTGAGAGTGACAAACTTAAATATTTGTAAATTTCTCTACTTCACGTCTTTTTTGTGTCGTAGAGAAGTTGATTATTAGAGATATTGTAACATATACGCATTTATACTGGTTGAGTCGATAGTATGTATATAGTTATCACTTATCGTATTCCTCTAAATATTGTTGATGTTGTTTTGTAATGTTTACGCGATTTTCACCTATTTTAATGGAACAGTGCAGTGTATGGTCCTTGTTGGATGTGAGTGGCAAGGGATCGGTCGTCTTAGCATTCATTGTAGGAAGCCTACGTACAGCAGTGTACGGATAAAGGCTAATGATGATATTTTTAGCTACTAAGATTTTTACATGCTCCACGTTTCTCCACCTGTGACAATGACTATAAAGTAAATTCGTTAAAGTTGTTTCAATGGAATCTTCATGTGGGATATTGCTAATAATACGTCTGACAATGATTCATCTTTCGTTATTCTAGAATTTTCTACCGCTAAACTAAACTCAGCATCCAATGAAAGAAGCCTTTATTTCAATGAGACCGAAAAATGTAAATTATGATAATGAAACTAAACGTAGATTTTTTTTCGAAACGTCTAGACTTTTAGGCCTGATGGCCTTTAAGCTCAATCGATAGGTAGGTGAGCAGATGGCTTATCTAACTAACTAGCATATATATGCAGTAAAAAGAAGAAAATGCTTTATATGTTGGTTCTTATCAATGTAACCAAAAATATGTTTTCTTTGCAGAATTCAAAAAGGACTGGTCCGATCACGCCCTCTGGTGGCCCACGAGGAATAAATGGCTGGCGCGACCTAAGCGCACTCTGGACCAGTATGGCGTCAATGCCGATGCAGCCCTGCACTTCACACCGATGCACAAACCCCTGAGAATACAATTGCCTGATCTAAGATACATCGACTGCAAGATTGACTTCTCCATCGACACCTTCAGTGCTGTGGTCCAACTATGTAAAAGCTTAGGTAAGTACATATTATACTGTACTGTCTTATTACAAAAAGCGGCTTATCTAACAACCTTGGTTTAAGCTCCTATAAACTACGGTCTAAATAAAAAAGGGTATTACAAAATGTGGTTTAGCGATAAACCAAAGACTATATCGTGGGATAACGAGCCCATGGAGATAAAAAACTTGTGAAATGAACCAACGCGAATAACGCTTAGAAGGCTGGTACTATATCAGAAAACAACCCTGAACACTGTGCCGTCATTTCTGAGCGGCACAGGAGAGTACGGGAGTAAACGGAATTTCCCAGAAACAAGTGAGGAATTACGACTAATTAATAATGTACGGCTTTTGTCTAAGTTTATAGATGATTAAAAATAAATGTCGAAAAACCTAGTGCCGTACTAAAGCAGTGGTTCCGGAAGTCAGAAACTTGAAACTAATTCGCTGATCGATGTTTTAAGGTATACGTCATCCAGAAGAGCTGTCATTGTGTTACCCGCTGGAGCCATCCCATCTGAAACAGAACTACCAGAATCTAAAAGAAGCGAAGAAAATCAAAATAGCTCAACCTGACACGAATACGTTCATAGCAGCCACCAGAGGCTCTTCGAACAGCTTGGACAGGTCCTTGGCTTGTCCTGCAACCCCCCCGCCACCTAGATCGCTGTCCGCTACACCGGTCGCATCACAACAGGTGAGAGAGGCTAAATATCTACTCAGATACCACTATCTTTAATCTACCCCTATACCTATAACAGGAGGTGGCCTGAAGCCTAATTTTTCTTGTTCCTTAGAATTGTTAGTTCATACATTTTTATTCTCCTATTGTGGTGTATATATTGAGTAAAGATATTCGGCGTCCATTTTAGCATTCCATTTACAGGGATGTGACAGAACATATTTAGACAAGAGTAGTCATTGTAGCTTATAACATTAAATAATTCTCTTACATCATTGTTTTTTATGATCTAGCCGATTTTCTTGATATTATTGTCATTCGTGAGGCACAAAATGCTAAATCTCGTTGTTCGCTATTTTCTATGCGAAAAGAAGCTAACTGCTGCTATCAACAAAAGCTAAAAATATTACATACATTTCAATCCTTCGAGTGCAATTAAGCACACAGGAGGCTACTATTCAGTTGATACTTGACTGGAATGGCATTTTATTCACAGAATGGAACTCTTCGCCGATACGGAGGGCACATATACAGCACACAAAGCGACGGCTCCAGCGACGGAGGTTACTGCGGTACCCCACCGCGCGCGGCCTCCCTCGACGCACTGGATTCACTGGCGGAGCTGTCCCTCGCAGACTCTCCTCTGGAACCAGACAGCCAATCCCGGGAGTCACTGCTCACACCCAAATCATTGATAGAGCGTGCCAGAATGAATGTCGGGTAAGACAATGTTCTGTTTATTCTAATTTTGTAGTCAATGCTTCTCTATTCACGCTTGACTTGGGAGTAAGCTAATGACTGCCTGTTTTTGAGTTGGAAAACCATTGTTGAATAATGTTTTGTTACTTTTTGTTGAGTTTAATCAGAATATTTGGTAACAGATGGCTCGATTCATCTCTATCGATCATGGAGCAATATGTCCGGGAATGGGACACCCTTCAACTGCGCTTCAAATTCTACTCCTTCTTCGACCTGACACCGCGCGCACAGGACGCTCCGCGGCTCAACCAGCTGTACCAGCAGGCGCGCTGGCAGATCCTCAACCAAGAGGTGCACTGCACAGAGGAAGAGATGCTTCTGTTTGCAGCACTCCAGGTATTACATACAATTCGCTGACATGATGTTGACGTAAGACTTAAACATGATTCGTAATAATGGTTGAACGTGTAATATTCAGGCATTAAATTGAAAGTTGTTTGATTAAAATTAAAATTCATCACAATACATTTCCTCAAAAGTAACTAGTAAAAGTAAAAAAAGTAACACTAAGAGTAGACAACTAGGAGTTCGAATTACAATAACCCTTTTGGTTATTTGGTTTGGTGTTTTTTAAACTATTATCCTTATGGTTAGATTTAGACATATCTGTAGATTATCGAAAATCCGGTACAGGTCGGCTGCAAGAGCAACTTTATATCATGCCAATTTTTTTTAATTTTTTTTTTTTTAATTTCAGCTACAAATTGAGTTACAAACGCTAGCGGGTGGCAGCGCGGAGGCGACGGATGGCGCTGCCCCGACCGGCGCGGCGCCGGAGGACGAGATCGATGCGGCGCTGAGTGAGCTGCAAGTACAGCTGGAGGGAGGGCCGCCGGCGCGAGCTGACATCACCCACGTGCCCGAGCTTGCCGGATACCTCAAATACAGGGGGTGAGTCACCTTCACACTCATCCTTTTCTCTACACTCTACAGGAAGTGGACGGAGAGAGCTCTGCTCTCACAAGCTGAATGCTGAATCTCCTAAAACGTGTATCGATTGCACGCGGCAAACCGTCGCACATAGAGATTTACAGACAAAACATACTTATATTTGAAGGTTTGCCAGCAACACGACACCCATAGACACCGGCCACCGATGTCGATTTGAATACACATTGTGTGACACGATTGTGACAGTCAGTTTGCCTTTACTATATGTGCCGGATAGAATGCCACGCGAGTCAACTCGTGATTCCCCGCACGCGAGCGAATGTTCGAAATTTGACGTGCGTAATCGATACACGGAAAACGGATGGAGTAGACTCCTCGACACAATATATGTATTTTTCGTTCGATAATTTCCATTAGTCTCTCGCTGGTTGCACAGAGGTTATTCGTCATGATTCGTTTCACATTATACCACACGTCTGCGGTTGTCTGTTGTTCTTTTTTTGTTGTATTAGTGTTTTAAGAAAAATCATTCACCATTTTTCACTCAACAATTAGCCACCAACTATATTTTTTGCTATGTATCTTTATTTTATTTATTATATATTTTAATAGTATCTTTATTTCTTCCATCTCGGTTGTCGTCGTGTGAAGGAGTCACAACGCTTTATGTATAGCGTAAGGAAATTTATTACCCCGTATATCTCCCTAACATTATTAAAATAAAAAAAATATGATTGTATTTGTATCTATTAATATTATAATTTTAACTAATCTTTGTAAAATTGTACAGTATATGTGTAATTATTTACATAACATATTTTCATTTAAATCATTGTATAAAATTCCCAGAATAATAAATAATTATTTTATCATTTTATTCTATTAATAAATAATAATTTTATCTGCAAGCAAACAAATAAAGGCTATTATTACAAATAAAAGTTAGAAATTAATAATAATAATACCTACATTTTAAATGAAGTTTGGGTCAGCTGTTTGTTCTTGTTGTTTAGTTTCGAAATAAATATTGACAACGACAAGTTTCTAAATAAGTATTTATTTTATACCTATTTCGGTGTAGCATGGTGCGGGTGACAGTTCCAGTAACGTTTCATTTCACCCCTGAATGGTGCAACAATTTATAAATAATGACTTACTAATTTAACTATTTCACACTCGTTATGTATTAAATAATTAATTACTGTAATAAATTAAATTAAACCCAATCAGAATGTTCTAGTCTATAAATTAAATGTAACGGAAAGAAAAATTAAGCAATGTGTTATGCTTAAAACGTAACGCCATAGACGTATCTAGTGATGTGATGTATCGCTACGATAGATAGTCGATATTTTTAATAATAAAACACATATATTGGGCGTAGTTTAATTACTTATTGTTGTAAAAACTCTATAAATATAATAAATTTAACAACAGAATACATATAAAAAATAATTTTATTCGTTAAAACTAATATCAGAGTCTGAAACATCTGAATAGTCACTACATTTATCGTCTGTGTCTGTGACAGATATTATAAACGATGAGTCCATAATGTTATCAATATGTATGTCACGTTCCCAATCAGATATAATGTCTCTTTTTATTTTGTTAAATTTTTTTATTCAAAATAGTACAATCAAAGTATCTTTTTGAAAGTCAATTGAGTCTACAACCGGTTCCAAAGCAAGCCCACTGAGAAGAACCGGCGAAACAAACTCAGTGGACCTAATCTTTACAGATATTCTGTTACAAAAAATGAAATACATACTTCTATATTAGTTTAGTAAGAAACTCTGTTGAGTTGCTCTTTTTAAAATATAGTTAAGAATTTTTATAAACATTCTACTACTACTTACTGCACACTAGCCTAAGATTAATAAGTAGGTAAATATAGACCCCGCAGCATCCAAAACAAACCAGAGGATGTTAATAAAAGAAAAGAAAATAAGCTAGGTAGAAATCGCATAACACGACCAGCCACCACAGCAGCACTTCCACACAGGCCAGGACGCGTGAGCCAGTATCAACCTCTTCCACATATTAGAGGGAAGTGGAAGACCCATCGCACAACGCCACCACTGCAATGGCATAAGCGAGCATGTCATACGTTTCACCTTTACACAAGTTTAGTTCTAAATACTGCAGGCTCAAAATTTATCCACATTCTAGATAGACAATTGATAAAAGAGCAATACAATCCCAAGAGTTTGTGTCGTCTAAATAATAATAATTAATCTTATAATACGCGTGTGTGGTATCTTCAATGAAGTCTTTTATTTTGTAATATCTTTTACCACACAAACGCTCTTTGATTACACTCACTATTAATAAGAACTAAACTTATGCTGCAAGTATCGATAGAAATAAAAATTAATAACATAATTTTACATCTCTAACCATGTGACACTGACAGAGGTCAACGTCATATTGGCATGTGTCAGCCGCACCAAGCTACACCGCACGGAGTATAATTATTTGTAAATAAGTAATGTATATTATATTAATGTAATAGCTGTAGTGCAGTTGTAGTAGTGATATAATATGTATAATGAAGTTATGGTAAGGTTGCTTTCATATACATATGATATTTTTTGTTTCGTCGCACAGGTCTTCGTAGACATATATTTATTTTAAATAAATGTAAATATTGTTTATAAGTTGTAAATAAGATGATGTGTTTTCTGAAGCTAACATGTTTTTATTGACTAAAAATATAATTTCGAAACAAAACGAGGCAATATTAAAATGACGTATAATTTCAGCCGCCAGCGATTCACTCTGCGCGCGTACAAACGTGGCTGGGTGTCGTGCCGCGACGGCGTGCTGCGTATACACAGCTCGCGGGAGTCCGCCGCCAAGGGGGATACGCCTTCGTACGCGGTCGAACTACGCGGCGCTGAGGTACACTACTGTTTATTTATATATATTTATTTAGACACAATTATAACTTCATATCATCGAAATAACAATCTTGCCGGTAGGGGGGATTCCCCGTGCTGCGCTCCTGTCTTTATTGGTACCCCGTACTACTATCTAGCTTGTTTCTCCTATGAGATGGTTTTTACGGAGAGAAGGGCTGGATAGACAGTAACGTGGCAACAATAAATATACTTGACAAGCCTTAAAAGCATAACGCACCAGGCGGATAAAGTTCATACAAAAATAATACAAATGACACTTCTATACGCACTACGATGACCCTTTTCTTCTTTAAATAAAAATAAATTCTTTAAATAATTTTACAGACAAGAACATTAAATCTCATTATTTTACAGTCCGTCACAGACTATTTTACTTATAATTTACACGAGGTTTTAATGTGTAGGTAACACCAGACGCGCATCCCGCTTCAGGAAGATACGGCATCAAATTAGAGGTGCCGTCTGAAGACACTATGCACGAGATGTGGCTCAAGTGCGAAAATGTAAGTTGTTTTTTTTTTCGGATGGAGCTATATGGCCCTAATGGCCCTTCGTCGGTAGTGGGGTGAGCCGGTTGTCTTCACCCTTTGATAAAATGTAAGTTATTTGTTAACTACTAATTACCATTATTTCATCTATTGAGGTATTATAGTGCATTTACTATACATTTAGCTACTATCAGATATGTGCACAAAATTTGATCATGGCCTTGCTATATTCACTGTTGGAGGTGTGTATCAATTTTGCGCGGTAAAAATGAACTATGCTTCATATGAAATAAAAGTGAAGATCAAGATAATTGTTAGGTCAAAATAGATGCATAGTAGGCGTTTAGTAAAAAATTGGCATTTCAGTGAGTTCGTAATAGTGTAATATTTGTATTGGCACTCGGAGAATTAAAAATGAATTATTTTTTATCAAGATAATAGATACTTATAATACTTTATAAGGTTTTAAAATTATCATGTTTAATCCTTTTGTCAAAATCTAAACGAGATATTTACCATGTTATTCAGTTCTATTTTTCGAAGCTCCATATTTCGACATACTACGAATGTATTTTTGTTACGTAAGAACATTCGTTATATATGGTATTAATAAAAAAAATGTGTGTGTGCGATTCACACACGATAGAAGTGAAACACACGTTAAATGCTTAAATACAAGCAAGTATTAAATAGTGGGCAATATACATACACACCGACATTTGCTCTCTTGCTCTTTTGTATTTGTGTCTCTTACATCCGGTTGCATCCGGTTTGAAATCACAACGATTCTATAGAAGTTTCACTTCAATAAGCGATTTTTATGTATGTGATACGTGTATTTGTATGCAGGAGGATCAGTACGCGGACTGGGTGGCGGCGTGCCGGCTGGGCGCGCGCGGACGCTCGCTGGCGGACGCGGCGTTCGCGAGCGAGGCGGCGGGCGTGCGCGCGCTGCTGGAGCTGCAGCGGCCGCGGCCGGGCGCGCACACCGTGCCGCACGTCGAACACCTGCAGCCCGACAAGTACCTCGCCCCGCGGTACCTCAAGCGGCTTAAGAGCAAGGTACTTTCAAATACCATCCCAAAAAATGTCGTAAAATGACTGTCATACGTGCCACCTGAAAATGGGGCAACACAACACACTATGTCCTGCCCCGGTATCTCCGAAATTCAAAGATTGTTTGACGGACGAACGGTAGCGCGGCTCGCCGTATCTCTTTTAACGCTAACTTCTTGCTCGTGCTTTGGCAAGTGTCAATTGAAAGATCATAACAACTACGGTGTCGTGAATATAGAAGTCCGCGCCACTTAAGAAGTCCGATAGACGCGGCGCTGCGGTCTCATAACTCAATGTTGCCAATTTCTAGTGTAATGATTTTCCACTAAGTCTAGTACATTAAAAATTTTAAATAATTATAGGGCCTATGTTCAGTAATGGATTGATAAAGACTGATGATGATAATAATGACAAAAATAATTATAGCAGCAAAATAAAAATCTCCCTGCCAGGTTTAAGTAAAAAAAACATTTTTTTTTATTAATATAATTAATAATTCATGGGTGGCGCGGACTCTAGGTATGGTGCGCGTAGGCCTCTCAAAGTATAATAATAAACTTGACATTCAAATACTTTAGTGTTACAGATTACTTGTATCATTATTGTTTTTTATATAATCATCATCATCAGCTTTGTTTGTCCACTGCTGAACATAGGCTATCATAGTGGCAGTGGGTCGGTCGCAAACCCAGGAGAACGGATTGGTTTGTGGCAACGTGTAGGTAGACGAAGTGTTGGTCAATACCCAGATGAGAAGACGATCTCCAAGTAGCTAGGAATTGGTCGTCTTAGCGTTCATCGAGGGAGGGTCTATGTAATTTATAATATGATTTATTATTACAGTTCACTCAACGCGTCCTCGAGAGCCACGCCAATGTAAAGGATCTGTCCCTCCTGGAAGCGAAACTTCAGTACATCAAGACGTGGCAGAATCTGCCGGACTACGGGCAGACTCTGTTCGTCGTCCGGTTCATGAGCCACCGGAAGGATGAGATCATCAGCATCGCCAACAACCGCATCATGAGACTCGACCCCAACACCGGGGACCACATCAAGACTTGGAGATTCAGTACCATGAAGGTAATAATCATATTCATAACAGCGACCCGCATATCAATGAGTGCTAGTTCAATTCCGCCCTCTACCAAATGGTATTTAATAGTATCTAGTCGATGGCTGAAAATCCTTAAACTGCTACACCGCTAGGTTTTGGATCGCTAGTCGGTAGTTTCTCAATGATAAACATAGGATACTCATGTGTCTTACCGTCATACTAAAACCTTTAGTCGCGAAGTAGGCAGACATAAGGAGGCCGAACGTAATGTTGAATGAATGGTCGCAATTTAGTGGACATTATTTTTCCGAAAGAGCGCGCCTTTATTTAGGAAGTGCTCTTTTAAATCTTTACCCAGGGAAGTATTGCGGCTCTGATTAGTCCGCTACAATAACATCGGTACGCAGTAGTACGCACTTGATGCCAGTGGCAGAAACGAGAACTAAGATCTGGATTTATTATTGTGGACATGAATACTATGGAATAGCCTATACCGTTCGGACTCCTTATCTTTACTTCGTGCCTATAGGGTACTTCCAGATGACATAGAATCATTAAATTTGACAAGAAACTGATTTCCCTGCATGAGTAAAGGAAAAATCTGTCAATCAGACATGTCTGTGTTTTTAGTAAGGCGCTATTATGATACTTTATTGTTTTCAGGCGTGGAATGTAAACTGGGAGATCAAACACATGATGGTTCAGTTCGAGGAGGGCAACATCATATTCTCGGTGCAGTCGGCCGACTGTAAGGTGGTCCACGAGTTCATCGGCGGCTACATATTCCTCTCGATGCGCTCCAAAGACGCTAACCAGACGCTAGACGTGGAGTTGTTCCACAAACTGACCGGTGGCTGGACGTAAGGACATCGACTTCTTTATTAGACTATTGACATATTTTCGTGGGTGGAACAGCCTTTTTCATGTGCCTTCAAACTCAACCATTAATATTTTGATACAAATATACAAGTCCATAGCGCAACACGAAAATAATTTTTATACATTTTGACTTTCACCGAATAATATGGCTGTTAAAAGTTTACCTAAGTATAGATGAATATTTTACTTATTTTCTTTTTATGATATGTTTTAGTGTAAGATTTCAATTTTTAGATCTTATGTGCTTCCAACAAACACGCTGGTAATTTATGCTTATCTTTCAGTTCTCAATTAATATATTATTAGTATTAATAACTTTTAAAGTGTCAGACATGATATATACGAGATCGCGCGCGATTAGTGCCATTATAAAACTTCAATTTTATACATCGTGGTGCTTTTTTAGTAAATATTTATATTTATCATAGAATATTATTAAGCGGCCTTAATATTTAAGAGATTATTTGCCTCTAATTTTATACATTTAACATTGTAAATAACATTTTTAATTAGTTTTCCAGTGTTAAAAATATAATGACGATTATAACATGTATGACAATGTATACCCCTGAAATGCAAAGATTTATTTTATTAATTTCGACACCTAGTCTCAATTGAAATTGCATGAAATGCTGAGTTAAATGATCGCGTAGTCTATGAGTATTAAAACAATAATATTTCATTTTGATGTAGTTATAATGTACAAATGTATGTACACTTTATTAAAATTAGTTTGTAAATTAATGTCTGAATAAATGTAAATGAATAACATGTTTTTACAATCATTAATAATGTTTTATTTTCCCTATGTTAACTATGTGATAACTTTATTGAAAAAATTGGCAATAAATGAAGTTCTGATTATACATTTTGATAATTCGCTATTGCCTGTTATATACGACTATATTTTCATTGTTATAAGTATGTATGTCTAGCAAAACAAGAAACAAGTTAATTGTAGGTATGGATGTATGAATTTTCTTATAAATACAAAACATTAAATTTTTCCCACTTGCCAAGGGCGAAGTTGAAATGACTTGAGAATTGACAGGAATACTTATCTACATAGGATATCGAAATAATTTACATCAGTCCGAACGATATCTGTAAATTAACATAAACGCTTGCAATATCACGTCGCGGGCAACGGACAAGCAATTTTTATTGAAAGCTGGTAAAACTTTAAACCAATCACACATTGCCACAAGATAGTATCACCATCATTACCAACCTCCTTCCGTCCATTGCTGGACCTGGGCCCCTTTCCATGAACACCAAGACGTAGGATAATGAGTATAATTATAAAATGGTATAGTTTTCATGGTACATATTACTCACATTAAAAGAAAGGAAAGAGGCTGGCGTAATCTACGACTATAAATACTACTATGCCAGCCTCTTTACCTTGTGGATGAAGATACACCAAAAATAAAATACAATGATATGGAATAAAATCGCTTCTTTATTGTTGCGTGACTAGTTAATTACTGAATCACTTTATTTAATAAACTGTATTAACATTCCAAGAGTGACAGCATATTTCCTCTTAATAATAAATTGATAAGCAACTCTTAATTTCACCTTATTAACATCAAATAGGTATGTTTCAGCTAATTTTAGTGTTTATAATTATATTATGATTGAGAACTTCATTAAAGTTACTCAAATAATATCAGTGTAAATTGAATGTACAGCTAATTTTGTTAGAATTTAAGATTAAAATACCCCGTTACCGAATTATAAATAAAGTATCACAATAAATATAAATAGCACAAAATGATAAACTATATATGTTAGGTAATAGTTTACATGGGCTAATGTAAAATTTAGATGACCTAAGTGAAAATATTTATCACAAATGAGCATTATGTAAAATAATACGCATTAAATTAAAATATTGTAATAAGCATACAATCAACACTAAATTACATTTATTATCAGCACTACTAATAATTAAGTACCACAAAAAATGAGCCAATGTTGATTTATATAACATAAGAAAATTTGAACATTGCGATATTTTGTAACAAAAGTAAATGCAAGCGAACAACACAGATCAGTATTTAAACATTCTTAAGCTTACAAACAAGCTTTAGTTTTTTAATCCTAATAAATTACTTATGCTAGTGAAAACTCGAGTTCTCATTACATGAAAATAAATAAATAATACTTTAAGTAAATATAAAAAGAGTTCACTGGCTTGAACACATGTCTCATTCAATCATCATACAATCGCATAGCAAAATTATACAAATGAGATTTAATATTTCCTCTTAAACTAATTAACCAACAACAGTCTTCAAATTAGGGCAAAATCAAATTGTCGCAAAATGTTCACGAGATTATTCTCAAGACTTACTATACTTATATTATAAATTGTTATGTGCAGAAAGCAGGCAAACTAATTATTATGGTATTATTTCAGGCAAAATAAAGAAGATAGACATATTATATTTTATGAAAACTAGTTACATCTTATAATAAGTATAAGTACATATTTTAGTGATGTCACAACTACCACATTTACCAAGTTAAAATAAAAATGGCAAAAATAAATGCAATAATTTGTCTTTATTTTCTTGTTTCTTTAAAGATATTTATACTGTGACAGATATCGTTTATGATAATCAGATACATCTTTAACTAAAGGCGGAGTAGACAATACAACAACGCCTGACCCTGCTACATCGATAACCTTAACTTCTATACCTCCTTGAGACGATTTTTGTTTGTAAATAATATTTGGTTTGTCTGCTAGAAAGTCAACTTTATATTCTTTGAGGTACCGACTACCTAATGAATTCTCCCCGCGGTGTGTGTTTGGGCATACTTCCGAAGTTTCTGCTTTACAAGACATTGATGTCATTAAAACTTTTTCTTTGGTATCTTCATTCTCTGTACTTTCTCCTGTGTACTCCTCAACAAATAATATATCAGAATGACCATGAATTGTTTGTGTGAATACCAACAGACGATTTCCTGAAATAAATAACAGTTTGTTCATATCATGTATGTGTGGTGTCAAAAATGTTGGATATAAGCTCTTTACAAAGGTATTTGCTATGATATTTTCATCAATAATCATATAAATCATACACAACTTCTAACAATTTATATAATGATAACAATAGACATATCTTACCTATAGTACACATTGTCATAGGCAAATTTGAAAAATATGTAATAATCTCCATTTTTTCATCAACATCAGGCTTGAATCGATACAGATGACTGAAATATCCTTGTATACCATATATGTAATCTTTGAATGATCTAATGCAACTTAATCTGATTTTTGTTGCTACAACTGAGGCCCAGTGGTTGTTGTCACCAGAATCTTCATACCTATAGATGTTGTTTTGCAATGCAGCATATACCCTGTTATTGTGGGCACAAAGAGCTGGACTCTGAATTGCATCAGGTATCTTTGCTATTTTCCTGTATGTTCTCTGTTTCAGGTCATACACTATAGCAGTATTTAATACTATCCTGAAAAAATTCCAATTTAAACATTATGTTATATCACAACATACTTCATACATATAATTTACTGCTTGAAAAGAACTAAGATATTTTCATTTATAATTTTGGTTATAAAAATAAATAATAATAAAACAAGATACACTGCAGTGAAGCATACAATTTATAAAAATTAAAATACATTTAAGTATTTTTTTTAACTTGCAAAAAAAGAGCATATTATTTTTTATATAAAATTAAAAATAATAAATACTGACAATAATGCATTTTTTATTTAATATCAAGTGTGCACAGACAACTAAAAATTTCTTGAATATGGTGAGAAATATTTCAACACTTCAAAACATGCCAGTTTAGCCATTTTATAGAAATCCTACAAGGTTCAAAACAATGTTAGACTAATGGTACTGAACAACTGAACAGAGAGAGATAGTAAATATTTTTTTATAGAATTAAATTTTGTTTCTATTAAATCACTTGTAAAAAAGTTGATAAAATTTTCCACATAAAATAAAGTGCAAAATAAACAATTAAAAAAAAAGGGGAAGTAATTAAATGAACGGCATTATAAATTTTGGAGGGGCAAAAAAAAATCGGCATTTAAATAATTTGGCTGGCATACAAAGATTTTGTACGCTATAAAATAAAGCTGGTAGCAATTCTTGTTCCGCAAATAATTTTGATAATGGTCGAAAATTAAATCATAAATAAGCAGCTTACAATATTATGACCTCGCATAATAAACATTCATCGGGCAAAATAATTACTTGAGCGGCACATTTCTTTGCATTACATTTTATGTCCTGTGTTCACACCGGTGTAGGTTTGCGCTATTTACCGCTAGATGGTGTTGTAAGTATGTTACTGAACAAAATTATAAAAATTGAAGAAGAAACTAATAAACTATATTATCATTCTTAGTAAAAGACTAGTGAATTAATTCAGGTCATGACGTCGTCAAATCCTGTGTTCAGCAGTGGTCCGTCCACTAAAGGCTGATAATATGATGATGAAATTTTTTTCTTCAAGATTTTATTTTGTTTCAGTTTCGTAGATTTATGTAGATAGTATATAGATTATGCAGGTATTAAAAATTGTAGGTGGTGTGTAAAATAAACAAGCAGTTCAAAAACTTGCAATATTCAATTCAATTATTACGTACAAAAATCAAATCAAATTAAAACATTCAATACGCAAGAATGGATCCACAATTTTAAACATATTTGTAACAAGACGTACAGCTCTACGGTTAACACTGTCCGCGCGCCCTCAGGCTGTACGCTGTCGTTCGTAAGTTCAAATCCTCTTCATACCATTATCTATGAATTTCTTTTTTTGTTTGTTTATACATTTTCAAATAATATTTTTTGATATTACAATAATTATAAATACTATTTACAAACTAAAATTTTGTATAAAAATTGAATAAGAAATTAATAAATTATATTATCATTCTTAATAAAGGTCCAGGGAATTAATTCAAATCATGACGTCATCAAATCCTGTGGACTGGGCTATAACGCAGAATTTAATGAAAAAGAAAGTTGCTTGAAGTTATATTCATACTACTTATATAAGCAGCACAAAATTATTTTTTTTGCTTACCCTCCGAGTGCTTACCAAAATTTTATTAAACAGGAGCAGCACATTGCCCCTCTTTTAATTAATATGCCTTTCAAAAATAATTACAGCCAAAAAAAATGACATTAATTGCTACTTGATTTTAAAATGTTTGCTGAACATAAGTTGCCGCTCAATTAGCTATTTCTGCTACCAGATTATATTTTTCTGCTCACAAAAATACGAATATTATGCTAGTCGTTTAAATAACACCCAAAAAAAAGTTGCATTGTAATGGAGTGTTGACAATATTTACTATAACAAAACAAACATCAATAATCCTATCAAAATAACTGACCTATGGTCACCTACACCTCCCACAATATAAAGTGAATCACCAACCACAGCCAGTCCGGCATGTCTTCTATGTGGTAGCTCCACCCCGTGAGTAGTCCATTCATTCTGCACGGTATCATATACCTTTACGTCCCTCATAAATTTTCCACTCCCTCTATCATATTCCCCACATACCATGACTATTTTGGTTAAGCCCCATGTTATAATATTCCAGCCCCATAACATTGCATCAGTTAATTCCATCCATTTATTCAGACCTTGCCCGTCATTGTATGTATATATACAATGTGGCAACGGTCTATGGTTTGATTCTTGTAACTGCCACATGGGTACAATAGCAGTGTAAACTAGTTTACGGGGCTTACATTCATTAACCATTTTGTTAGTTTCTGTCCACACTCTTAATGTGAATTCTTCTATGAGACTTTGTCTTTGGTTTTTCAATGAAGTTAAGGATATACCACCTGGATTTCCATGCAATACACACAGACATTGCACAACTTTAATGGCAAGACTGTTAACATAATCTCCCAGTAAATCTAAAATTCTTTTCAGATCATAATTAGTGAGGTTTGTAAGATCCAAGCAGCTAAGAATGATTAATAAAGCATCAGCCCCAGTTTCATTATTTATAATCCAATCAAATCCAAATTTGAACACATCAGATTCATTATCCACATTTAAATATGGATTAGATAAATACCAGGCCAATTTTTGGATGGATGGTATGTATTCAGGCTTCATATTTTTAAATGCAAGTAGTCCAAAAACAGCAGCTATGTGCTCTAATTTAGTGTATGAAGAGTTTTCTGCTATTTCCATTATATCTACCCAGTTAGATTCAGATATCTTCAACTCTAAAGTATATTCGATTTGCTTTATTAATTCGGTTATCTGTAAAAAGTTTGCTGCAACTGCTATGTCGCGAATAGTTGGTAAATCATACTCGTACAGATTTATAAGACCTATCTGCATATATTGCAGTATAATTCTAACTGTATCAGGTTCTAATACCTGAAAATCGCAAAATGTTTATGTGTAATAAAATGGAGCACAATAAACAAAAAGACCTTAAAAAATAATTAACTTACGTCAATGCAAATTTCCTTTTTATTGTTTTCCACGTAATGTCCACTAAACATAGCACGAAAATAATCACTGTGTTCACATAAAGTTTCCTTTTTTATTTTAAAAGCTTGCCCTTGGATAAGTAAGGAGATTTCTTCCATTTTCGCCGACAATGGACCTAATTATTCAATAAATCTAACAAATATAATTAGGTACTAATTATTAATCATCAATTTTCATTTAAAAACAAACTATTTTAATTTCATCAATTAAATATTAATTTAATACACAGCAATGCTTATCGCCAATCAACTACAATAGATATCAATTTTCCCTTGTCACATTATCAGTTCACAGTAAGTAGTCCGGTTACCGGTGTACCTACTTCCTCAACCAAATAATCACAATTGACTACTATTGACTGTTAAAATGTCATAGCTCATAATTTTTAAATTTCTTGACAATATAGCTTTTTTATGGACTGCGCTTAGTGCATTGCCAATAACGAATATCAACTCTGTCATAAGTTATACATAGGGCGTTTTCCAATTACAGCACAAACGCGCATTGTGCGGCACAATACTCATTACTCAAAGTGATGGATACACACTGCACAGATGCACCAGCAGAGTGCGCTAAGTTCAGGGTAAAATAAAAAATATTCATAAAAGTTGTCAATAACCTTATTGATGTAAATAAAGTGGTATACATAATTATTGGTTGAAAGCTATTTACGGTTATTTTAAGTTATTTGAATTTTGATTATTTCATTAACATTTTTGTTTTGAGTAATTATTTTTAATGAGGTCTTAAACAATTATATACCTTTCAATTAAATCATCTCTTTATCAACTATTGCATACGTACGTACGTATTTTAAGAATTTATATTTTGGACTTTTAAGTATTTATACTATATATTATACTAGCAGCGCCCCGCGATTTTACCCGCATACTTCATATTTCCGTGGGAGTGCAGGCATAAATCATATCTTATATGTATCGTTTTGGTGTGTGTAAGCTTTATTATTGTAAAGTTTCAATAGAATCCATTCTTTTCATCAGAGTTTTTACGAGAAAGAGTAACAAACATCCATATTTACAAACTTTCACGTTTTTAATATTAGTAAGATTACCAAAACCCTTCTTTGTAGATTAACTTGAAACATTATATTAATATTTTTGTGCACGTACGTAATAAAACATTTCGATAAATGAACAACTTAAAGAAAAAACACTTGTTAATTTTTTGTCACAGTTGGCCAATTGCACGCATTTCGCGAAAGCACTACTTTTAAGAGAGCTCAAAAATGCGATGCGATGCTGTAATTGGAACACCAACTTTGAGCATTGTGCCGCACAATGCACGTTTGTGCTGTAATTGGAAAACGCCCTATGTTTGCAAGGGTTTGTGGCTCATCCGACGAGTGTCGGTATTGTGCACAAGCCAAAGGGAACAAAAGAGAATTTGCCGCAAGCGCTTGCGATGCGTCCACATGCTTGTGACTTGTGGAGGTTTGGATCTTGCTTGCCGCAAGCTCATCTCAAATCCACAAACGTGTGGATCCGGTATTATAGCTACCGTGGCTGATATTTTACAAACTAATGCCTTAAGTAAAACAAAAAACAAAACTAAAGTCAAATCTGGTGCTCGGCGCTCGCCTACTGTCGTCTGTCAACTATTGTGAAATCAAAAGTGTCAAAAGTGTAAACTGTGTAGAAATTGAAATTTAAAACAAATAACCAAATAACAATCACAAAGCTTAGATCTAAATAATAACATATTTTATGGATAAGTGATAGTTATTATAAAGCTTAAAATGACAGCTACTGCCTCAGCAACCACTGCAACTGTTGACGAAGATTTGGACGAATGTGGACCTCAGCTGATTACTAAACTTGAAGTAATGTCCCATAATAATATTTTTGTTTTCCACTATTTTCTTGGAAAAAAAATGTAACATGATTTGATGTTTAGCAAATTCCTAAAGTCTTTAAATTATACCAGGGAAATGGAATCACATCAGGTGATATAAAAAAGCTGGAAGAAGCTGGCTATCACACTGTGGAATCTGTTGCATACGCTCCTAAGAAATGGCTCATAACTATCAAAGGAATATCAGAGGCGAAAGCAGACAAAATACTGGCTGAAGCATCAAAATTAGTACCTATGGGATTTACTACAGCTACAGAATTTCATCAGAAAAGGTAAATCAAAACATATTTTAATTCTTGTGAAACATTAAGTTAATAATATTAAAAATAAAAGAGATATTTTTGCAATCATATAATTAAATTTGCTTGCTTGCTGTGTGGGGGCTAAAGAATACCTCTACCCAATACCAGATTTGAGTGACTTAGTAAGAATCATAAGACATTATGAGCAACTAAAATATATAAATAACATTCCCGCAATTGGCCTGTAGTTTCCGGTTAAGCTATGATAGCAGCCTAGGTTACAGTAGGACAGAGGGTGCTAAGAATACTTGGGCTATCGCTATCTCCAACTTAACCTGCTACATATAGGGGACCAATGGTATATAATGGCTTCTATAGTAGTAGTGTTGGGATTATGTGAAGTCCAAAGACAATGAGAGTACACTATAACTCTGCCTTAAACTAATTTGTTTTTTGTTATGTTTATTTTATGTTTATGTTATTTGTTATATTACCTCTTATTAAGAGAACTTTACTTAATCCCAGGAGTTTAAAGGGGTGCAATTATTTACTTTTTTATATTTAGGGCAGAAATAATACAACTGACAACAGGTGCAAAAGAATTAGACAGACTTCTTGGTGGTGGGATAGAGACAGGATCAATAACAGAAATTTTTGGAGAGTTCAGAACTGGAAAAACACAATTGTGTCATACATTAGCTGTGACATGCCAGGTAATTTAATTTATTAAAGCAAAATAATGCCATCATTAGTAAAACAGTAAAAAATAACAATATGTTTGCACTTAAAGTGCATCTATAACAATAACTGTTAAAAGATGCAAGTTTTCATTATTATATTTAAACTATTTAAAATGGGATATTTAGCATGTTTTTCGCGGAGCTCGATATTTCGACATTGTCTACGAATGTCATGTTCACGGGACTAGTAATCCCGTTTTAAATAGTTTAAATAATGAAAATAACCATGTTAATTTAAAATCCTTTGTTATTATAACTTCAATTTAAAAAAATAACAAATCTGAGTCTGTAAAGATTAACTTATATTAGTATTTTTGTATGCTTACATTAAAGGATTGTGGTAAGTTGTACTTTTGATACATGTTAATAATTAAATAATGTCATGGATGGTTCCAGAATGATCATAAGGAATTGTTTTGAATTGTGCTATCTTTGTATAACTGTATACCGTTTTTTTTTCTTTAATCATCCAGTGGGGGACTGGGTCTCCCCAGGCAGGTATGTGGGACTTGCTGCGCCCAAAAGCTGTTAAGTGGACGCAGCTCAGTGGCAGTGGCAGCAACAGCAGCTCTACCCACTAAAACTCGGCGAGTGTCACCAATGCCGCCTTGGTGAGGTGCCCTGGATCTACAAGCAACAGGGCACTTCGACGGCTAGTCAGTCCCTCAAGGGACCGACGCCATGTCCACAGAAGAGAACTTGAACAACGTCGGGACAGTACTACGAGGCGAGGTTCTCGTCCTCGCCCCTTGCCCCCCGTTCTTTTGCCTCCTCTTTTTATAAAAGCAGTACAAAGAGCCGCCTTGGCTCAATACGCTTCGCTTAAGGTGTTGGGGTCACCCAGGGCTACTGAGCCCCACCGCCACGACAAGGCCTGAACCGTGGTGGGGGTATAACTGTATACCCAATAAATGCACTTATTAATTTGATATTGATATATTTATTATTCTAGTTACCTATAGAACAATCTGGAGGTGAAGGAAAATGCATGTACATAGACACTGAAGGAACATTTCGTCCCGAGCGACTGCTGGCCGTCGCTCAGAGATATGGGATGGAAGGAGCAGCAGTTCTTGACAATGTTGCATATGCTAGGGCATATAACACTGACCATCAGACACAATTATTAGTTCAAGCTTGTGCTATGATGGCAGAGTCTAGGTTTGTACAGTTTTATTATTCTAAAATTTGTTGTGGATCTGAAAGGTAGTGTGCCAAAGTAGTAAGTAAACGCCCTTGCAAATCTAGGCACGGTCACAATGAAAGAAAAATCATTCCTCTAAATTCCTGGCCCTTTTTACTCATATTAATAGAAGCAACTGTTACTTGTTAAACATGTAAGTACTTTTGGAATTCTTGTAACTTTAAGTGCTCTTGATGGGTTTAAGTGCACGGAACCGTCTAGCTATCGGCCTATCAGTCTACTAAGCTCGATTGGCAAAATCTACGAACGGGTTCTGCTTAAGCGGCTCAAAGCCGTTATAGGCGAAAAGAACCTTTTCATAGACGAGCAATTCGCCTTCCGCGAAAACCACTGCTGTCCAAGGCAAGTCCACCGTATGACCGAAGACATACTCAGAGGTTTCAATAAAAAGAATTCCCGCGATACGTGCGCCGTATTTTTCGATGTAGCTAAGGCCTTCGATAGGATATGGCACGAAGGCCTCGTGTACAAACTGTACAAGCTAGGAATAGCCTATCCGCTAGTCATCATCATCCGCGACTATCTGTCAAACCGGTCATTTAGGTATAGGGTCGAAGGCACCCTCTCTTCCCTGAGACCTCTGAGGGCCGGAGTCCCCCAGGGCTCCGTGCTGTCCCCAACTCTATACAATCTGTACACATCAGATATCCCCAGACCTCCGGACGTCAAACTGGCTCTCTTCGCTGACGATACAGCTCTATACGTTACCCACCCTAATGCTAATAGAGCATCGCTATTTCTTCAACGTGCCGTCACCGAACTAGGCAACTGGTTCGCAAAATGGAGAATAGCTATTAATCCCGATAAAAGCGCGTCGATTCATTTCTCTCGTAAGAGAAAGACACGCTTACCTAAACGCAGACAAACATGGTTCGCGATGAAACCAATCTTACTAAATAACGTCGTTATTCCCAGAGTTAGACAGGTCAAGTACCTGGGGGTCATCCTTGACAGGTCGATGTCGTTTAGACCACACATCGCCGCGATTTCTAAGAAAGCCCGTTTCGTCAGTAGTAGACTGTACTTCCTCATAAACAAAAAGAGCAAAATGCCCCTCAGGCACAAGCTCACCCTCTATAAATCATGTATCCGCCCCATCATGTCATACTCCTGTGTGGCATTCGCACATGTGCCTCAGCATAGACTCAGAGGCCTCCAAACGATCCAAAATAAATTCTTACGTGTGGCAACCGGTTGCCCGTGGTACGTAAGAAACATCGACCTACACCGCGACCTCAGACTAGATTCGATTAGGGGCCATTTCAAAGCGATGTCAGAACGTCACTTCGAAAAGGCACTTCTCCACCCGAACCCACTCGTCGTGAGTGCGGCAAACTACACCCCCGATAGCTTAGCACCTAATAAGTCTAGGTTACCTAAGAATGTCATAACCGATCCTGTTGATAAAATCACAGAACTGTTAAAGCGCGACGCTGAAGCGCGACGTAAGCTACAACACACACTCAGACATAACACAGCCGGTGTTAGGCACACATTCACACCGCATGGGCCCCGGGGTCGTATGCGACGTCGAACCCTACACTCCGTTGACCAGTTGATCTGGATCAACCGCGACAGCATAGGCTCAGATCAGCTACGAGTCGACACCAATATAGACCGTGTAATCACCGATAGCACTTTGCTATCGGCAGCTTGCTCGGGTCCCGCGCTTGACCCGCCTCCCCCGCTACCGGGGGAGGGGAGGGCCGGCCCTCACGATAGGTTTCTAACGTCACCCGTTCCAAACCAGTCGACCGTAGCTGACCAAGTTAGGTACAAACCCGACGCCATGAACATGGCGGGGGGAAACCCCCCAAATTATAACGTAATAGGATGATCCAACCGGATCATCCCATTTCCGATGACGCATAACGGTCACTAGGACCATTAGCATAGATCCAACCGAAAAAAAAAAAAAATGGGTTTAAGTATAATTTCTGAATTCAATTATAGTACTGACAACTGACTTTATGTTATTTTTTTTCAGATACTCATTACTAATAGTAGACAGTGCTACAGCTCTATATAGAACAGATTACTCTGGTCGAGGGGAACTTAATTCCAGACAACTTCACCTTGGCAGATTTATGAGGATGCTTTTGAGATTAGCTGATGAGGTATACAAATATATTTTTTAAATTCGAATCGACCAAATCGAATCCATCATAATTCGTAGCCCAATAGTTAAGTGTTGATCATGTGGTAAATTTTTCTAATAAACTGAAACTTTTTCATTATAGTTTATTAAAAATTTTACATCCCCAATGTTTGACTTATCTGACAGTGATTGCTGTAGAGGGCCTGAAATTAAATATCATCATCAGTCTTTATCCGTCCACTGCTGAACATAGGCCTCCCTCAATGAACGCCAAGACGACTGATCCCTTGCTATTCGCATCCAACGCGGACCTACCACTGCACGGAGATCGTCGAGAATGGTTGAGCAACACTTCGTCTACCTAAACGTGGCCTCCACTCTTGAACCTTAATGGCCCATCGGCCATCCGTTCTTTTGAGCGCGTGACCAGCCCATTGCCATTTGAACGTGCTTATTCTTCCTGAAATTAAATATATAAAACATTTATATTATAGTTTGGAGTGGCGGTGATAATAACTAATCAAGTGGTAGCCCAAGTCGACTCTGTGGGGGTGTTCAATGCTGACACAAAGAAGCCCATTGGTGGGCACATCATGGCGCACGCGTCGACCACCAGACTGTACCTAAGGAAGGGAAGAGGGGACAATAGGGTCTGCAAGATATATGACAGTCCGTGCCTGCCTGAAACAGAAGCCATGTTCGCTATCAGTACTGAAGGAATAACAGACGCTAAAGAGTGAACAGTAATAACATATTTTGTGTACTTTTAGTCATATTTTAGGACCCTTATTAGTATTTGAAGTTCAGACAGTTATATAAATTTAATTGAAAAAGTCTTCAAATTCAATATTAACATTTTACACTTAATCCTTTGATTTAAATAAAATTATTGTTGCAGTTTTATATAAGAATATAGAAAGTTACTCTTCCAGTTGCATTAAAAGTAAACACAAAACTATACTTATATTTATTAAAAATTCTGTTTAGTATTTAGACATTTGAATGACCACTTTAATTTTTTAAATTTTTTTCTATGATTGGAATTTTAATAATACCCCTGTATTTTAATAATGAATTGCCCTTAAAGTCAACTGTTGATGTGATAATTATGACTTGCGTATTTTTTATGCAAGTGCTTTTTGAGCAGGTGATGTGGTATGTACAAACTCGGTGGTCTATCAACTTGAATATTCACTTATGTTATGTTAATGTAAGATTATAATAAGCTATCATTCTAAAATAGGTAAAAAATAATCTGAAAATTGACACTATGTGTTTAAGTACTGGAATCTAAAAAAGCCTATAATCTATTTTTAAAATTGTATATCTGTTGGACCATTTGCTTCCTTTTTCTAAATATAATAAGGATATGAAAAACTTGTAAAATGAAGCAAGCAGCACAGAAATCTGAGGTGTATTGTAATGTAAAATTATTCTCTTAGCTTTAATTTAATAAAAATTTCGATACGAATATTATTTCTTATTTACCTAATTTAACTATGGCAAAAATGTTGCTTGTTGTTGCTAATAACAGAAATGGATGACGAACCATTTTATTTTTAACATTTTATAACATACTTAGACATACTATATATAATAATAATTGCTAAACAGTACCTTACACTTCGTAAGGTACTGTAAGGTACCTTCGTCTATTTTCAGACTATTTACTGTTTCGTATTGAGTATATAATATTGTTAATCGTCGAGCGGTCAGATGGGATCCAGGGCACCTCGACATCTAGTCAGTCCCTCAGGAGACCGACCCAATCTCCACAAAGGGGTTGCCTCGCAACACAGATCAGTCCCTCCCAACGTCGGGACAGTACAATGAGGCGTGGTTCCCCTCCTAGTCCCTTGCCCCTCTTCTTATAAGAGGGGTAGTACAAAGAGTCCCCTCGGCTCAATTCGCTTCGTCAAAGGGTGTTGGCCCCACCCTGGGCTACTTCCCAGTCCCACCGCCATCAAATGGCCTGAACCATGGTGGGGTCAGAACGGATCTATTCACCACCGAGCAATGTTATTCGCTGATAACAAATTCGTCCTGCTATGCTCGACTGGTTCAGCGCACTGATTGGCCGATGAGACGTACAAACAAATCACTGGTTGGTTGAATTGCTATTATGTCAGTGACAAATAATAAGTTATAATTTATGGCGCTTGCCTGAAAAAGATTGACCTATTGCGGACTATTGACACGTCACAGACTCTCATCATTAAATTTGCAAAGTTAAATTATTGAAAGAAAGAAAAAGAAGAAAGAAAAAGCTTTATTGACTAACTTTTCCTCTTAACAGGGGTTATGTTCGCCACGTTCGCATTATTTAACATGAGACAATGCATCATTTCTTGAATCAGTTGCCGAGAAATTATATGTAAAATAAAATAAAAATTAAGTGAAAATCTTTATTTATCATTGTATTATTCATTTTAATATCCTCATAAAACAATAGTAACCCTTTAAATATAAAAATAATAAATAATTGTACTTAAAAACAAATCTATGCTAAATTTTATTCTTTTTATTGAAGCTATAACTTCTATTGTGTACGTGTATTTGCTTTTGCATATATTTTTTATTTTATTTTAGCAACACAAAAGTGTAACATGTTACCTACATATTTTATCTTAAAATATTATTTTAAAAATTTATTATAATAAAATAGCAATATGGGAACTACATAATAATGCATTGAATACTTACGATTTTGTATATATTTTTACTCATTTCACAAAACTTCAGGGCTATTCTAACTATTATGGAGGCATTTTATTCTAAACTAATATAATATAGAATTACTGCGCTAGCTTTTATTAATAAATATCTATACAATTCTGACCATTTATGGAGTATGGAATTAGGAAATTTCTATAAAGAAAAATAATAATATTTTTCTTTATATGAAATTTCCTAATTATTCAAGGTAACTTGAATATACGTATAATATAGTTAATAAATATGACCCTGCTTTAACAAATTAAGCTTGAGAATTTTTAAAATATTTTTTACTATACTTGTGAAATAATTCTTATAGATATAGTAAATTACTTGTTTACAGGTTGTCTAAACGACAAACGCAAGTATATTCTAATATTTTTACTACTAGTGAATTGATAAAAAATATACTTTTGTGTCGCAATAGTCTTTAGTACATTGAGTGAAATAGCTATGCCAATATAAAGAACAAATACATACTTTTATTAACCTAATATAATACATGGTCATTTAAAAACACTAGAAAAGTCGCAGCACTAGATGGCTAACATCATAACGTTTGGTCTAGGACTTCTTACAGAACTTACATTTGTTGCAAGTTTTTACTGTTCTGTCTTAACACTTGGAGGTCTATGGTCCGCGCTAGCGTCAATCCGATTCGCTCACGGTTTTGTTAACCTAATCTCGTCGATGCGCATAGAGCTCATAATATTCGAGCCGACAGTTAAATTAATATTTATTTGTGTATGAAACTATAATTAATCATCAAAGTCGTAGAACAAACATGATTGTATATGCTGCTAGATTGCTGGTGTTTTATAATTGACCCTGCACATAGAAACACTAATCCTAAAAACAAACACAAAATCCCAACAAACAATATTCTTATAATATAGGTACAACACTTATTATTGCCAGCGAATATTCCTATTGCTAACGCCATTGCTTCTTTATTGCCACCATAAAATTGACACCGATTTAGTGAACAGAACAATATAAGAATATACGGATATTCTAATATTATCATGAATCCAGTTCACATTTTATTGAGGAGTGAAGAAACCGAATAAGAAACGACATTCAACTAGTGGTAAGTGAACTGACGTCTATAGAGACCCATTACACTGGCTTTGAAGGTGCATTGCCAGGCCTTCAAGTATACAAGAATTTTCAATACTTGTCGAGAGAAAAACTAGAAAAGCTGTTATTTCAACGATAAGCTTACGTACGCAGAAAGCACAAGGCACGCTTTTTACTACTTACGACGCATCTTATGTAGATCCTATAACTTCTGGGTAACAATTGCTTTTACGCCTGTATATATTAATATGAGAGCTTATCTAACCTAATCTAACTATTTGAAATCAATACGTCAAAACTGCTTTCATAATTTAAGTCTGGTGAAAATATAAACATTTGTAATATTGTGTATTATAGTGTATATCTACTCACAGACTAGAACACCTAAAAATTAAAATGATAATCTAGGCATACCATCTTAACGAATGTAAAGTCTATATTTTTAATAAGCACTCCCGTCTATGGTCTTTCTTATATCATCAATGTAAGGAGATCCTTATACAGAAACGATTTTTACGGATTTTATGGCGGTTTATTTAGATAGTTAACATTAGGCATGTAACAAACTTCATAGCCCGCGATAAAATCCGAAAAAAGTTAGTTATGAGTGGAATTCTCGTAAACATTTGAAAATAATAAATGAGCCTTGATTTACCAAACCAGAGCAACAAAAGTGTAATTAGATGTAAGGTTTTGCACACTTTAAACACTTTTATATCCAGGATGTTTTATAATAGGATCAAATCATATTTCAATTAATAATATAAGCGTCACACACTTAACAATGAGCGCATGTGTGTGTCATTTATAGAGTATACCTCGCCAAATAGATTAAGTACTTGTAAAAAATATTTATTATTGCTACTTCAATAGATATAATTATTAATTTATATCATTTCTCAACAATGTCTGTTGTATTTTCAATAAATATTTAAATCTTAAAATAAAATAAATTAAATGTCATAATAGTTCATTGATAAGTATCAGGCAGTTTGGTATAACAAAGTTGTTAAAATATTATCTATTCTTATTACATATCCGTTAATGAAAGATAAAAAATATCAACTTTGTTTCACAATTTGTATTAAATAGAGGATTTTATATAAAATTTATTGAATGACCTCTACCTATTTTTCCCAAGCATGTTTGCCTTGCTCCTAAATATTTTATTGATTCGTTTTTATCATTAGTACCGAGTAGGCTAGACTGTAGACATACAGTAGGCTAGACTGTAGATATACATCTGTATATCTACAATACTATTTCAATTGGATGCCTACTTGTACTAAAATAAGCACTAACTACATATTCTCAACTATGATATTGCATAATTACTTTTTATTGAACAACTGCATGTTATTTGATGATTTTTAAATGTTGACAATTCTATAAAATTTACCACCACAAAAAAATTGCTTTTCCTTAATTATACTTTCTGTTCTATTCTTTGATTACATCTGACATGACAAATGAGTTTTGTGATTTGTATATAAGAATCAAAATCTATTATAACACAACAGTATACTATTCTGTGGCCATGTACATAAGGAATGCATTAGTGTGACACTGTATGCTCACAGCTTGTGCTCCTTGCCAAGGTCAACATGTACTGAGCTATGGCCAGCAGCCACCGCAGAAGGCACAGGTGCATGAGGTGTAGTGAGTTTTCCTTCAGCTTCTAGTTTTTTATCTTCACTTGCGATTAAAGCGCGGAGCTCCTCCTATAAGCGTAAAAATAAGAATATAAATTTAAAATAAGACTACAAGATAAGCACAAGAATAACAATTATTACAATATATTATATGAAAAGACTAGATTAGTAGATAATAGACTACAAGCCCATGAAAGGCTGATTCTTCATGGGCTTGTAGTCTTTAAACTATGTCAAATTTCTAATCCAAGATGGCCGGCACCACAAAATGGCGCATTATATAGATTGGGGCCATAAATTTTGTTAAATTTAATTACCAACTAGTTAAACATTGCTACTAGTTGCCATGTTTTCCGTTAATTCATTAATAATTAAGATAAATAGCAAACCATACACATACATTTTTTATGCATAATAAATAAGTGATACTTTTTTTTAAATTTTTACTTTAATTTATCATTTTATTTCATTAGTTTATCAATGACGAAGCTATACTAAAACTGGTCCTAATGTGAAACGGTCAGTGATTTGTCTCTGACATAATAGCAATTCAACCAACCAAGTATCTGTGCATACATCCCATTCGCGAATCATACATCAATGTTCAAATAATATCCGCATCATAATCAAAGTGCACCGGTGCAGCGTCGCAGCACAATTTTGTTTTCATACAAAACACTTATAATTACCACTTTATTCCAGTTTTCTTGCCAGTGTCATCAACATTGAGAAGGTGTACTACATTAAAATACATACACATATATAGTATATAAATGAAAAAAATATATTAATATAATGAATAAATTATGAAGTACTAACCCCCCAACCAAGTCTCTCTGCTAAATCTTGACACCCGTCATCACAATCTCCAAGTCTAGCCACATCCCTTACGGAGTCCTCATCCAGTTGCAAGCCACCACTCATAATTCCCCATAGTCTCATCAATGGAGATCTCATGCCTGCCTTTTCACGATTAATAAGTAGCCTCGGACACCAATCAGGTACCCTGTAACATTTTAATATAAGAACTTCTTGTAATCTATACTTATATTATAAAGCTGAAGAGTTTTTTGTTTGTTTGATTGAACGCGATAATCTCAAGAACTACTGGTCTAATTAAAAAAATTTTTTCAGTGTTAAAAAGCATATTTATCGAGGAAGGCAATAGAATAAAATCTTAGAAGACGCAGATGCTAGACTATACCCTATAATGTGAGATTCTGGAATAGGTTTGTCTCAACAAAGTAGTGGCATATTATGATTTGATTGAAACAAGTAACTACTACTACTAGACAATTATATGTTTGACTGTTTTGATATCAAAAAAACAATAAAAAGTGGAGACTGCATTTTGGTAGGCAAAGTTTTGGTTGGCCATTAACTAGATGGGAAGACAATCTCAGTGCATTCGGTCAATGTTGGATGCAAATGGCATGGGATTGTGATAATAGGGGTGGCGCTAAATAGTAAATACCATAGAATATCACACCTCAATTGATAATTGTTCTGGAATAGTTAATTATGTGTGCTAGCATGTAATTTGTGCTTCAGAAAATATTGCTTTTAAGAAAGTTCAACCTCGGTCGTCTTGGCTTTCATTGAGGGAGGCCTTTGTTCAGCAGTGGACGGATGAAGGCTGATGATAATGATGAATAAAAGGTAAATTATCTATTTAGATATGACTTTTACACTTACATATCAATTAAAGATGCAAAAGGTTGTACTTCAAGTGAGGAGCCCATTATGATAAGCATGTCACATCTTTGGAAATCCTGTTGAAGGCACTCTTGAAACCTATGAGGTAGACTTTCACCAAAGAACACAATATCTGGCTTGACAACACCAGGACATTCTGTGCAAATTGGTATTTGATCACTGAATATTTTTTCTGAAAGCAAAAAACATATCTGCAATCAATATACAGATCATCATACATCATACATTATAAATAAATAAAAAATGTGTACTAGTTCACACTTATTTTATGTACAACACAAAATAACATTTTTAGTCTAAATTATAAAAACAATAAGGCAAACCTTTAATGAACTCCAAAGGATATTGTTTGCGACAGTCCAGACAGTGAGATGTAAAAAAAGTGCCATGAGCTTCGACAAGTTTATCTTCCGGAATACCTGCTCCACGTTCTAAGGTATCAATGTTTTGTGTGTAGTGACGTAGAAGTAAACCTTGATTATAACATTTTAGCTTTAAAAAATTGCACATATAGAGTTTTCTTCAATCAAAATTAAGATAATCATCATTATTATAATTAGCTTTAATCTATCCACTAGTGAACACAGGCCTCCCTCAATAAGCACCAAGAAGACCAATGCTCTGGTCACTCACATCCAACATAGACTGGCCACTGCATGAGGGTAGTTACAATAATGTTTAAGGTACTTAGGTTGTAACTACATTTCAACAATATTAAATTTGTTACATTTCAAAACATTACAAATTTAGATGTTTGTTATATATACTAAACTTCATATTTATACTAAATATCATAAAAGTTGCCATATTTTATAATATTTAGTAACAGAACTACAATTTACACCTGTGTGTTATGTAGATTGACTTGGATATTATATTATATTCAAATGCTAAAAGTTACTGATGAAAAAGTGATAGATGGGAGCTAGCCAGTAGTAATGCATATGCATACCATTTATATTTCAGGAGACTGTTAGATATTAATGAACATTCTGTAAACACTAACCTTTTTCATGTAAAAGCCTAATAAAGTAGTGAGAAACTGTAGGTTTAAAGTTTCCTGGAAACAATTCTTTTGCTAATGCAAAAAATGGCTTAGGGTTTTGTCTGAAGAAATTTATTTCAAAAATTGCCTGTGGTTCTGGTAGGTTGTATTTTTGCAAATTATGATAGAGTCCAGTCTCTGGACTTCTAAAATCTGGAATTCCAGCAGCTGAAAGAATAAAGTAAGCATAGTATAAGCTAAATGTAACTTTTTCCTTGTCCATTCCATAAATACAATAAAGGAAATGCTTCTCACAGGTCGAAATACCGGCACCAGCCAGTGTTATTATATTTTGACAACGTTCACTTTTAATCCATTCGACTATACCATCCAAATTAACTTCCTTAAGCACTTTTTCAACTGGTACAGCAATGGGTTCGCTAGGTTCGTTAAATCCAAGTTTCTGCGCTAAATATCTTCGGATTGAATCAACGTCTAAGTCACGAAATCTATTTCCTATATCTTCCATTGGATTTGGCGGGACTGTTCTGTCGACTGGATTTTCTCCTAAAATATTTCAATAATGTATTTAAACAATTAATTTCTATCAACATTTATCTATTTTATTCTTTTGCATACCATCACTTTTCCCTGGCGGTGAATTAGCAGACATTTTACGGAAAAATAATAAATTGCGATTTCCACTCTTTGTAAAACAATATCGCCACGGCCACTTTGACAGATAAATGACGCACATTCTTGGAAGTGGAAATATTTGAAGTAAATCAAGTAAACAATAATAACACTTTTACTCAATGAAAAAATAAATATTAATCAGACAAAATATTTATAATAATAAAAATGAATTATACAAGTAGTAAGAGATTCGTTACTTCATATTATCAAAATATATACGTATATTATACTTCGTAAATGTGACACGTAATTTTTGAGCTGGCAAACTCAATTCAATCAAAAGTTTTTCAAAACCCAAAACTCAAAGCACGGAGTATAATATTAGATAATAAAACATTATTCATTAAATTAATAATATTACATTGCAGAGGCTATGCAGTGAAATTAACTACTTTGCTTTTTTACAATAAGCGTTGCATGACGAGTAAAACGCACGAATTTTTCTGCACAAATTATTAACGCTACTAAAAAGTTCAATATCGATCGAATCACAGATTTTATTTAAACGCGTTTTTTCTCCAGTACGAATTCTTACGTTTCTTAGATTCGACGTGTTTTAAGTTTCGAAAAAATAAATCGTGCGGTGAACTATCGCTGTGCTATGAAGCCCTTATAGTTAATTAGATTTAAATAAGTAGGTATTGATATAATGCCAAAATAAAAAAATCCATATCCATAATTTAATTTACAAAATTTATGAGTAGGCAAATAAATTAATTGTTACAGCAATTTACTATTAAAAAACTACTGTCTGAATGTTGTTCTCAAAATATTCGCTGCAAATCTAAACACAAAAAAATATGGAAGTTCTATGACGCTTATTATTGATAATCCAACGAGAATTCCACAGTACCCGCCGACATTACCTGAAAATAAAAAGAATTGGGGAGTTAATTTAAATGAAAAAGGAATATACAATAAATTATTAAACATTTTCTGCTTGTATCTTTTTTCATATAGCCCAAATCGTACTATACGAAACACGGACAATTCACTTGAAGTCACCTTCAGTATTATTAATTGTATTACATTATATGCGCGAATGAAATATAAGTCATTCAATTCGATACAATTGTTTAAAATGAAAACTTACTCAAAATTTCAAACCAATATGAGATAACGTCTAGCCGGTTTAGCACGCCGACTGGAGAGGCCTGGTAGACGCTGAATAGACAGACATTTGACTTGTTCAGGCCAGCCCTGCCATAATGTAAAAGAACATTATTTTTACGAGCCTAAATGGGTCCATTGCAAGCAATATGGCCGAGCAGGATAAGAAGTCAGTTGCTTGGGCTTAGATGATGACGAGTCCTGAATCGCTATGGTCTGCTTCTGAAGTTATATCCCAGAAGGAGGCCGATGAGAGGGTAAAAGCGACGAGCGGAGGCGCGTAGGAGGTGCGCCGGCTCAGAAATGCAGTTGAAGGCTCTCACAAGTGTTTTAGTTCGGGTAGTGTACTCAGAAGGGCGAGCCCTACGCAGGGTCCAGGAACCTACCCGGGGTAACCTGGACGCATGCGAAATGCATTATTCTCCGTTGCCTGGACCAGTCTCAGATGGACTCGTTTATTATGCCCGACGTAGACCACTAATCATCACGTGGTCGATAGTGCGTTTGTCAATTGTTTTTTTTTAATGAAAATCATTAAGCGATGTTATATCACAGCAATTAGGTACCAAGTAGGTAAGATAGTAACAATTAACAAAGGTCACTGACTGGACTCAAAAGAACTGGGCTCAAAATTTAAATACTTACAACAATCTACTTGCGAAGTGTTTGTTCTTGTATTTGATTGTGTCTAGTGGTATTTTGGAATGTTTCATGAAGTGTTGGGTTAGTTCACAATCGGGCATGCAGTCCGGACAGAATAGAGAATTCTGTATCTCCGATTCTAAGCCTGAGGTATTGCTGGTATCGACCGGATATAAATGGTAAAATTTCTCTGAAATGCAAGAGCTTTTTATCCTATACACACACCGTGTTTGGAACGCTTGCAAAAACGAAGAGGTGTGATAGTGTAGGCAAGGCCTGACATGATACAAGTAAAAAAAATCGGAATTCTTTTTTTTTTGGTTGTCTTTTTTAACTTTTTTTGTATAGGCTTTAAAATAATTTTTTTTAAATAAAACAGCATTGTAATTTTTTTTATTGAATACTACGGTTCTTGCCGGCCGGACTGCAACAGCTGACTCAAATAGTTTGCCGCGCGAGGTGAACGAACAGTCAGAGCGCGTTCATAGTGTGTATGCATACATTGCATTAATACATTAATACATTTTCTTAAAAAAGCTCTTCTGAGATATATGAATTACAATAATATAGTTGGTATGTATAGGTATAAATAGTATGTGATTAGGTTTAAATTTTTCCAAGCGTTCCAAATGCACGCGGTATAATATCTATATTTTATCTATGTTTATGTTAACTACGGTCCAGCAAGGATATAATATTTCAGGGTAATAATAATATTGATATTATTGTTATTATTAATAATAATGAAAACATAACAATGAAAAAAAAACCCCGACAACAATGCCTTCACAATATCATAATTTATCAATCCTTTATTATGCTTGGCTAATACGCGCAAAATAAAGTAAAACCCTGTAAAGAGTAGAAAAAAACTAGGGAAAAGTAAAAGCGTCGATATTCTTTACAAATATCGGCTACTACTAGACATTTGTGCTGAGCAACTATCGTCACTTACTAGTATATTTTTACTAGGAAATAAAGACTGCTTTTGTTTTCTTATCATATCATTTTTTTTTCTCTTTCACCTTTATATTTGTTTAGACATTTTAGATCGTCTAACGTGCAGACAGGCCCGTCTTCAGGGGCCACCGGCAAGTAATAAGGAGTGCACTTGCAAAGAGCTTGCATAGTCTTGATTCGGCAGTTTACAATACACGCACTATACGAGTATAGGTTGCTAAATTTGTCCTTTATCTCATCATGAAATAAGCATTTTCTCTGAAAAAAATTAATAAACAACAGCAGTAGTAGTTTAAAGTTGCCAGCATCTCTTATTTAAAAAAAAAAATATTAAAAGCAATGATATTATATTAAAAATATATCATATATATCATATATATATATATATATATATATATATATATATATATATATATATATATATATATATATCATATCATATCATACATATATATATCATATTTTAATAATATATCATTGATTAAAAGATATTTTTTTGTCTGTGAAAATTTGGTGATTATTAATAATTCTATTCTATCCAAGCGCCTCTATGACGTTAATCTCACTTAGATTGTTGTTAAAGCGTATCTTTTTCTTCGCCAATTACTAGAAATACTTTTGATTTTGAAACTGTAAATTGTAATAATAATAAAAATGTAGTTTTTAGGTACTTCCATCTACTTGCCTACCTACACTGAATCGTGCAATTACTTGTAGCGATGTTTGTCTCGAAAAAATTTTGCCTATTTTTTTTCGTAAAATTAAGGCAATATTTTTTTTAATAAACGGGTGAATATTAAAAGTACCGATTGCTTAGAATATTTGCGGACTTCAGGCGTGGCGATCTGTTTAGTTGATTTTATTTTGAAGAAGACACCTTGTCCAGGCTGAGAGATGCGTTGTATAACCCTGCCCCCTGTAGGGTCCGCGAAATGTGTTGGGTCGTAGAGAAGAACCTGTAGAAAAACAATAAGACGTTCACGTGGCTCTGTTGTAGAAATAAGTTTTCCAGCCTTAAGGGGAAAACTCGATAGAAAGAAGTGTTACTTCTAGAAATGAATATTTTATTATTTTAATCAATATTACACATACTGCGTAATATATAAATATAATGTGTAAATGCAAGCATGAATAAATGCAGAATAAGTTTTATGCATGTGTAAAGATCCTACCTACTTACGATGCATATTATGCTTGCTTTTTAGTTCAATAGCTTCAAATTAAAACCATTAACACCCGAATTCTCAAACACCACTTAAATATTTGAGGGCTCCTTAAACCACTAAACACGCCTTAAATCCATATGACATTAAAATGTAAGCAGTTCCCAAATTTAAGATACGTTTGAGTATTCGGGCATAATACTGATAATGCCAAAAACAATGGAAACTCTGAAGGTTTTACTTTGAAATAGTTTTGTCAAATACTTTATACATACTTACTTCAACGCCTTTAAGATTGTACATAGAATATGCGTAATCCTCAACCATAGGGTTCAGAATAACGTTAAGTCCAAAAAGAATGCCCGAACTAATCTGTCGTTTCAACGGTAAGATTGTTTTATCCGGTCTACAAATAAAATTAATTGGCTATTATTTACTGCAATGATCCGAAACTAAGGTTACCGATAACACGCGAAAAATAAGTTCGTTGATGTGGCAGCGGGCTGGTCACACACTTTGTACCTCTGAACGGGTGGCCAATGGACCAAAAAGGTCCAAGAGTAGAGGCCGCGGAGACGTAGATGGTAGACGAGGTTTGGTCGGACATTAACAACGTGGGAAAACGATCTCCTGACACTCCGATGTGCGTGACTAGGGATCGATCGTCTTGATGTTCATTGAGGCAGACCTATGTTTTGCAGTGGGCGGATAAAGGGTAATCAATCATCATCATCATCATCATCATCATCATTATGACGATCCTGCGAGTGATCGACTATGGTGTAGTGGGTATGGGCACGGCCTCTTTAGTTATATTATGTCCGGGGTTCAATCTCGATCCCTGTGGTGCCATGAAATGAACTTTTCAAAATTTCTAGGTACACTTGAACATGAGACCGTCGCTTGCTCGCCAGTGAAGGAAACCTGCATGCTTGATGAGATTAAAAGTTTTTGAAAATTAGTGAAGTTCACCGACTCTCATTGGGCCAGCGCATCGGTGAACTATTTACTATTAATTTACTATTAATCAGATTTCGAAGTGACTTGTGCCCAGCAGTGGGACGTAGAAGGTTTAGTATTATTATTAAAATTATCAACTTTTTACTGTCCACTGCTTGTCACTTGAATGTAGTCAACATAGCTCTACCGACGAATCTGGAACCGCTTTTGTGATCGCTACAATCCAGACACTCTATTATTAATTGCATTATATATGGCTCTAACTATTATCAATATAGTTATAAAATTGAAAAATGGAAAAGTAGTTTCAGTTCTATTTTTATAATAATATTATGTAGAGTCAGGCTCTCTAATGATAGACTTAAACTAGTTTAATGAGTTAAAAGTAAATCAAAAATACTTGCTTGCCAGCAGAATCGTAAGCCAGCACATAGTTGAAAGCGCAGCAATGTCCATGAACCGTCCGACGTACTGTGAAAATGCTGTTACAGTCGACTGTCTTCCCTGACCAAGTGCACTTCAGTAACATTTCATCGCAAGATGGCGCCAGCTGTAATCACAAATGACAAATATGAAACTTGCTATGATTTATTGGAACGAAGTTCCTTACGGCAGGCTTAGAGGGGATAGGGATTTCGCTGCGCGACCGAACTGAAAAAATGTGATAGTAAAACCGTAAGAAAAAGTGCGTGGAATAAAAGCGTTAAATAAGACGTGCGCAGGCGCGACAGTCGCATACACAAGCGAGTAGTGAATAATACCTTTCTTTTTAGCCGAAGGAACTTCGTTCCTACCTGGTGTCCCACGACACCACATTTCTTTTTATATTTATAGCCGTTTCCGAATTGATGGTATTTATTACATAGCCTCTGTCACTCAGCTTCACTTAGCGTTCTAACGTAAAGGTTTTTTTGATTGGTTGAGTAGTTTATGAGTTCAACAAACAAACAAACTTTTCTCTATTTCACTTTATAGTTATAATAGTTAATAACCTCTTATTCTTTTATTTTTCTTTAACGCCGGGAAATGCGCTTAAGCATCCCGCGGGGGAGTGAGTCTCCCCAGGCTGGTACGTGGGACTCGCTGCACCCGAAATCTGGTAGGTAAGTGGATGCAGCTCTATCCACTAAAACCCAGCGAGTGCCACCAATGCCGAATTCGGTGAGGTGCCCCGGATCTACAAGCAACAGGGCGAATCCTACGAAAACCTGGACGAATAGTCGGTCCCTCAGGGACTGACTTCACTTTCACAGAGGGGCTGCCCCGCACCATAGAACAACTACCCCAACGTCGGGACAGTACAATAAGGCGAGGTTCCCGTCCACGCCCCTTGCCCCCTGCTCTTTTGCTCCCTCTTCTTATAAGAGGGGTACAAAGAGCCCCCTCGGCTCAATTCGCTTCGCCCAAGGTGTTTGGTTTAACCTGGGCTACTGAGCCCCACTGCCACGACTAGGCCTAAGCCGTGGTGGGGAGCGCACAAGTGCCTGTCCCAACCATACGCTAAGAAAACAATCCCAATTTTTAACTATCTCATATGAATATTATTTACCTGGCGCATAAGCTTTGTCATGTTGTGTGTGTCTCCAAGGTATCTGGCGAAGGACATTAGAAGGGGATTGAGCATGAGCGGGGGGTAGTGCGTATGGTCTATCAGCCTTCCCAGCTGCCTGGTGAACCACTTCACTTCTTCGACGGACTCGTTTTGTGCCACCAGCGATGCGTAACTAAATATTTAGTAGATAACGTATTTTATTACATATTAATATTAATCCCCCGCTAAACGACTGAGCATAGTGATAACTTGGCAAGAACATTTTATTGTCTTGCAGGATCAGAAATCAGAATCCTGAAGAAGTATGAAATCTAACTGTAAATATCTATCGCTATGCTATTGTGAAATGATAAATATTCTGTATGAAAATTATTAAGCTATGGATTCTTGTGAAAATATTTTTAGTAAACACGTGCTTCTATACTCAGGAGCAGGCGTTCTATTTTTAAACTTCAATTTGATCCATTTAAATTGTGTGGTATTCAGAAATAATAACACATAATAACTCTTTGTATACCTACTTGAAATTACACCGACAAACGATGGCATGTGTGACTTTAAATAACTCAGTACCTTTGCATTACGAAGTTGTCAAGCGCCTTTTTACTGATCCTATTGAAGTTGCATACGGCGACTGCTGGGAAGTCTATGTTTCGTATGGGATAAGCGGTCGTCTCCATTGTCACTATAAAAGGCTTGGCCAAATTGTCAATCCAGATGTAGCGTAAGAAATAAAAGATGCAGCTGAACAGTATGGCTAATACTACCATGTATACCGACCTGTAATCATTTTTTTTGGAAAATTCTGTTTGTTTCATGGCACAGTTATTGAAGAATGTTTGCTAGTTGTTTTTTTTTCAGTTGATAGGTACTAACGATTCCGAGGGACTACTGACATAACAGCGCGTTAGTTTGCATGGCTCGATAACTTATATCATTTGTCATTATATCATACATGTATAATATAAAGCAATATTGTTATGTCGGAAAGATATTCGTGCGACTAACATAATTTCGTAGTCTTACAATTTACAAAAATTAATGAATTTCATAAATGGAAAAAAATCTCACCTTTTCCAAAGACACATCTCTGACGAGAATATAAATTTCACTCCGCCAACGGAACACTCTGATACATATTCTTTTAATATAATTCTGAAGTTTTTTCTTAAGATTATTTCCGTACTCACATTACGAATGTTAGGCTGGCTGATTCTTTTTCTGTAATCGTCCCACCAAATCTTTTTGGGTGTAGGCATTGTCTCAATCGTCAATTTTTATTGCGAAGAATGCTATGCTATTACGAAGAAAAAAATATCTATTGATGTTAGGGATAGTGATTTAGTATTGCATTTTGTCTAGAATACTAAGTGGTAACTGTTTCATTTTATTCATTCATAATGCATAGCTTGTTTAGTCTAATACCCTTCGTGATTCATATCTAGATAATACGCTCCCACATTTGCATAAATCATTAATAAGCTAACGCTTTTTCCCGCGGCGTAACTCGCGTGAATTGAAAAAAAGTTAACACGAAACGCCAACAGATGTAAAGTAATCAACATAGATTTAAAAAAGACTTTACTCAGCCTTTTTTTTTTTGATGACGCAGCGGAAATCCTTTACGACCATACCAGGGCCTGGGTAGGCGCGTTGGCGTGTGTGGGGACTCGCATTTGGGTGCCCTACCCCACTAAAACCGCTGCGTGAGCCTTCAGCCGCTATATTTCAGGGACCCGGATCTGTGCAGGCGACGGGATACCCTTAGCGACAGACTGGTCCCGGCAAGACCAGATTCTCCACAATAGGGGGAATGCCCGGCTACGACTTGACAGTCCCCATGACGTCGTGTCTTAAGCCTCCTTCTGGGACACTGTCTCGCAGAAAGAGGCCATTGCCGTCCAGGACTCGTCAGAGCCAAGCATCGCGGTGATGACGCTCGACAAAGACAAGTCCCCTCCGATGACAGACGTCAAATCATGACGCAGCGCCGCCCATCTCGGGCACACCTCGAGGGACTTTACTCAGCCTAGTTTTCAATGATGTGGGGTAAATTGTCGGCTTTGTACGACACCGCACTAATTCCAATGTTAAGCTTTACAGCCAGACAGATTATTCCATTTTATTTATCGAATTATAACATATAAAAGGATTTTCATGTTTAACATACCCCGAGTTCAATACAATAATTTTATGACTCCTAAGGATGAGTGTGATACATAGGTACTCACGACTTTACTTGGCGCCAAAAAGTCTTTAAAAATTACATATGAAAGTGTCCTTTTTAATCTATTTTTTATACCAGAAAATACATTTATAATAAACAAAAATAACTTAAAGGATTATAATAAGTATAATAAATACAAATTTCTAACAAACAAAAAACAAATTACCTATTAACTTACTGACAAAAAACATAAAGCCGAACAAATTTATTACCAAGGCATTTTGTTTTTGAAGTTTGGAAATTTATTGGTGTTTGTGTCGAGTTGTTTGCGTGCGTGTTACTTTCTTTATTTATTCAAACTCAATCATAATTAATATATACAGAAAAAAACATCCACAAGCGAAAAAATGAAAGTCTCAACTGCAAAACAAGTTGAAAATAATAAGAAGCCTTGACCTTATAATATGAATATGCATTTTTTTCCAGCTAATACTCTAATTTATTTTATCTACTCATTAGATACCAAAGTTTACTTTAGTTCAGAAGTCGCCGAAATCATATATTTAGTTTTTAGTTTAGCAAAGTGGGGGTTTTCAGAGTAAAATTAGTGTTAAATCGCACTATATATTTAATTTTTCTTTGAAAGTCAAGAACTGAGATTAATAGATCTCAGTTTCAGTCCCAATCAAAGGTTTTGTATTTAACAATATGTACAGTAAATACAAAACCAACTCAATTTGGTATATGGTTTACATAAAAACCGGAGAAAGTTCGCACTGTTCTTAGATTCCTTCTTTATTTAGCTTTAGATCCCTTGCGGAATTGCCAGTGTCATAGATTTATATTTATAACTAATTGTAACTACTCGTTATATATAGTATAACATATTATCAAAAGACCTTTAAATTATCGGGGCCTTTTTGACAATAAGTAAATTGAATTGGTGTCATATGTTTTTGAAAGTAACTCTAGAGATATTATATCAGCGCTTTTCCGGCTAACGAAATCAATTTTTAAGCTTATAAAGTTTTTTCTACCTTTTGAATTCAGAATATATAATTTCATTTACAGTGCAGATAATCGAATAGAACTATAAAAATAATAATGAACTCTAAAATACAATTTCGTGACCAACGCTGTTAGATAGTTATTAATAATTCATTATAATGTTCAAACTGTAATTATGTATTAATGATTGTTTAAAATTTACATTTATGATCCGCGTGTTTCTGGTAGCGACGGTTATGGTTGCAGGTGATGTACACCTGAAGGCTTAGACAAAGTAACATAATAAAAACGAAAACGAAGTTCGAAAATAATAAAATGTATGGGATTGACATAAGTCGCGCTAAATCACGTGGTTAATTGTTATCGCAACAAAATCACAAACTGTCTATTGGTTATCGATCATTATAGTCAATATCTTATTGGGTAGGAAATTGTCATTGATAACGATGGGTCAATGACGATGACGAATTTCGTTATATTTCCGCTACTTTGTCTAAGCCCTTAAAAGTCAGAAGCTCAGACAAGTCTATGGTATATCACATGAGAGGATGACGAATTCGACAAAACTATTTAGAATCGTTTCGTTTTTCACAATCTTTTCCTTTTATAGGTATAGGTTGTATAGAAAACACAATAGAAAACAATAGTTATTTATTCTCATTTTTATTTTCCTTCTTAGCTCCCGCATTAAAATCCAAGATGGTCACAGGTATCAGGCGCAAGCCTGGGGGGTGGGGGGGTCATCAAGAGTTCTTTTGACATCTTATGCACAAAAACGACCCTAAGTTTGGTTGTTTTATGGACACGCTGTATATACAAATATTATTTTAAAAATTATACTAAGCGGTTCTTTTATGAAACAATGAAATGATATCAAAATTAAGGTGCCTCCTTCTGTCGGACCGTAGGTTTCATAGTCCTTACTTAATATTGTTCTTAAATTTTGACAGTTCACACCACACTCATATTGAGTGAGGTATCCAGCTCCTGGTATCTCCTGAAAATTTTCACACCAGTAACATACATAAAAAGTTCAGTTTAAATAAATAAATATTTTCTAGCAGCCACACCATGTTAACCCATGATAAGTTCGCGTTCTTAACGCGTGTTAAGGGTATATACTAGATACTGAAATAACTTAAAAAATTGGTTGTCAGTCGGTTTACGGACGGTAGTTTGACGTGACAACATCAAATATTACAAGCAGCACGAACCGAACTAAGCCGATCGCTCGAGCCGATCATGTCTCTCTCTCGTTCGTGCCGCGCTCTCGCTTACGGAACGCGACAATGAGCTTAACGAGACAATGACGTCATCGTTTTGGTGCATGCAGCCCGTAGTATCAAGTTGTTAGACGTTGTCACGTCAAAAAAAATATTGACATAAGGACATTCATGACCCGGTGCAGATAATTATAATCACTATACAAATTATCTACACAGGGCGGGATTCGAACCCGCTACCGATGTGTAAGGTGGCCAATAGCCTGATCGCTCGACCAACCAGTCGTCCGAGTTTGCCAAAGTGCCTTAAATGTATAACAAAGCATGTCATTTACAAAGTTCATCTAGGTAGCAACTGCAGATGCTATCCACACTCGTGCACTTTCTATCAGTACCTAATTAGTACCTGCTACAGCCAGCTGGTAACGTATCATTGGCGCTTAGTGCTAATATCAAATACCAATAAATAGTTCCTAATTAAAATCACGATGGCCAAATCTTTGAAAGCATTTCTATCAATCAGGCCTCGTTATAAACTGATTTATTTCTTATTACTTGGACAGCAAAGCGGACAGACGTGCCAATTGGTAATAAGGGCTCAGCGTCGCCTATGACAGTTAAATCTGTAGATACAACATGGCAAGACTTGAGCCAGTATTTTTACTTACACTAGCACCAGGGCCGTCTCTAGCCCATGTGTCGCCCGTGTGCAAACATTACCCTAGCAAGGGCGCGGTCAAAATGAAATGTGAAGTGAGGACTCCATATTAGTATGGATCATTTATACTGGAGCGCCGAGTTGGGCTCCGTTGCGAGTGGCGCTCGGCGCCCCTAGGAGCGCGGCGCCCGTGTGCAACGCACACCCTGCACCTAAGGAAAAGACGCCCCTGACTAGCACTACTTTCTTTCCGAAATACAGTTAAGCTGTAAGACGTGAGGAACAAAATAGTTGTATCCATGCAGAGGAAAGAGAGGCAAAATTAATCCTTTCTATAATAAAACTTGCAGCTAATTAATATCCAAATAATATAATTAAGCGCAATTTGAGTTCTTTCTCTAAGTCCAAAGCCTAGCAGCATAATTTTTGTAGTTACAACTACACATTTTATACAATCCATAAAAGTTACATATTAAAAATAGGTTAACTGTTCATTTTTACATTAAGGTAATTTTTAAGCTTTTAAAATTATACCATTTGGGGTTATCACGTCATGCAAGGGCTACGCGACTAGTATTTTTGGAGATTAGCTTTATAGCATACATAGTATAGATTACAGTTATATTTTATTAAAAACTATATTAAAAGATTTGCATTCAAATGCAATGACTAATAAATAAAAAAGGGTCTGTTAAATGAATGCTTGGATAGCAACAAAATAATACCAAAAGAATGTTCTACCCTTTAAGCATTGGCCCGGTATGCGCGTTTATATGTCAAAATAGTTTATATTTAACAACTTGTTAGTTAGGAACAGACGATTTTCAAGAAGAATTCTGAAGTCGATTCGACTGACATCGGTCTGATATAAAGGGCTAGCCGTGTAACAGGATACTCCCTTAAAGCCTCTTTTATTCATATAACATTGTTACATCGATGATCAATTTGATTTCAACTTCCACAGAAAGCACATTTAAATTTAAGTACCTGGTTGACCGAGCATTTGCTCGGTACCCTTAGTGATAAAATTTTTATTCCAAAAAAAATGTTCTTAAAAAAAGGAAAAAAAAATTCGGACTGGAGATTCGAACGAGGCTCGTTCGGATTTAACTGCCTAATTTCACAACTATGCTACCATGACATATTATTTGACAGCGAAATTTACGTTCGTATCCTAATCATATTTTATCGATGCCTCAAAACACGGATAAAAAAAGTTTTCTAAAAATGTATCCTAGCTAGATCGATTTATCGCCATTTTTAATACATGTATACAAAATTTCATGAAAATCGTTGGAGCCGTTTCCGAGATCCCGATTCTATATATATATACAAGAATTGCTCGTTTAAAGGTATATTCCAAAAAAAATGTTCTTAAAAAAAGGAAAAAAAAATTCGGACTGGAGATTCGAACGAGGCTCGTTCGGATTTAACTGCCTAATTTCACAACTATGCTACCATGACATATTATTTGACAGCGAAATTTACGTTCGTATCCTAATCATATTTTATCGATGCCTCAAAACACGGATAAAAAAAGTTTTCTAAAAATGTATCCTAGCTAGATCGATTTATCGCCATTTTTAATACATGTATACAAAATTTCATGAAAATCGTTGGAGCCGTTTCCGAGATCCCGATTCTATATATATATACAAGAATTGCTCGTTTAAAGGTATAAGATAACTGCCTAATTTCACAACTATGCTACCATGACATATTATTTGACAGCGAAATTTACGTTCGTATCCTAATCATATTTTATCGATGCCTCAAAACACGGATAAAAAAAGTTTTCTAAAAATGTATCCTAGCTAGATCGATTTATCGCCATTTTTAATACATGTATACAAAATTTCATGAAAATCGTTGGAGCCGTTTCCGAGATCCCGATTCTATATATATATACAAGAATTGCTCGTTTAAAGGTATAAGATTTGACATAGACAATTTTCACTTTTGCAATAAAACACAATGTATATTTATGAATCTACTATATAATTATAAAGAGGAAAAATTTGATTGTTTGTTTGTATTGTATAGGCTTCGAAACCACTTGACCGATTTGAAATATTCTTTCACTGTAAGGAAGCTACACTACCGGTGAACATAGGCTATATTAAATTTTCAAGCTGCTGCGTGCAAGCGAAGCTGCGTGCAACAGCTAATAACTAAATTAAGAAGAAATGTCTTTAGATTTTAATACTGATAGGATCTATTTTGTGGATACGGAATTATAAAAGAAGGTGTAAAGTTATACATTTTATATTAGCATTTTGAGTGTGGTTTACGTTTTCAGTGGAAGCGTGTATTTCAGGAGTGAAAGACTTATACGATTTCGAATTGGTCGACGCCATTTCTAGTAATCTATTTAGTAGAGTCTACTCAGAATCCCAATACGCGCTTAATGGTGCCCTTCCTGGGAGCTGTGGTCACTGATTCTTGTTATTACCTCGGTTTAATGCAAAACAGTTTACTACAGTCAACATTTATTACTAGCAAATAACAAAAAAATTATTTCTGTATATAATATGATATATTTTTTAAATGTTGGAAGATGGTGAGTCCATTGAGTCGGTATTTTATTTTGTGGAAGCTTTTAACAATGATAGCATAGAATCAGCCAGTTTTTTCACTTTGACATAAGCAGTGACCCAGGAAACATAAAGCTGTAATGGTATAGGCGGAATACAAAAGGCACATGTGTCTTATATGTTTTATTGAAGAATGGAGTTAATAAGAGAGTCTTACGGTCGGTTTCTGAAACGTTCATCAAAGTGTATGTCAACTAACATGGCTGTTAATGGCGGTTAACATTCTAGAGTCAAATTTGACAGCCTTGCATTGTAGTGGCTATGTCAACTGAAAGGCTGATCAAATTAAGTAATTTAACCGTGCTTCTAACAACTCATTTGACACTTAACAAGAGATTTGACAGTTGATTTGTTATTTTTTGCGTCGATCAGCCTTTCGGAAACCAGGCGTTAATTATTGTATTTGATAAATAACGAGATGGCTATGTATGCATTTAACAGATTTCTTCTCAATCACGTGAGCTAAGGCACTATTATAATAATGTTATTTATATTATTAACTAAAATTATAATGAGTTTATCAGTTATAGTAAATAGTAACAGCTACTTAGAATTGACTGTCGGCAGTAAAAATATATATATTACAATCGTAAGTCAGTAATCGTTTTGATTGTTTGTTATTTGGTAAATTTAACTTTTTGTTTTATTCCTTAAAACATAATATGTGTATGCGTCTCATTTCTAAATTTAGTGTTGGATATAGTACTACTTACGCTAGGGTTAACGATTCCTTAGATTGTTTTTGTGTGATTGTCCTTTTTATACCTAACTCTTTAATAATTAATAATATTATATAACTTATCCAAGCGCTTAATTTAAGATCTGTATAATTTTATGCATATAAATTAGGTGAAATTCTATTCTGTGCAAAATAATCATATCATACATTTATTTTTACTTTAAAAAAAGTTTTCCCATATATATATATAAATAATTTTCGGGTACCACGTCTTATTATGAATATAACGTTTAAAAGTTTTATGTAGGTAAGGTGAAAATCACAAAAACTTATTTTGTACCCTTCGGATAAGTTTTTCATACAAAATAAAATATCTCATACTTTTATCAGAAGCCCTAAAGTAAACTTTACAAATGTGCACGTGATATAAATCACCTAATTAATAAACGTCAGTGGCGAAGGAGTATATGGGCTATTTGATTTCGTCTTTACAAATGGGAAACAGTAATAGACCAATGAAGAAAGTTATTGCTTTGTAACGAACAAGTAATAAGTAGATGTATTTCAAAGTGATACACAAAAAATATATTTTTTACTACACGAAAAAGAAAAAAATTCTTTTGCTCTACATAGAGTTTATTATCCTTTTTTCTTTGTGTAACTTATAAAAAGTTGATATCAATTCATTATAACAATAGGTTCAATATAATGTAAAATTAAATGGCTGATAAAATTGGACAAGATTTCAAATTCGGTTAGCCATCTGTCGTTGCTTGACGGTAAGGTTACTTGCGCGACCAGTAGTTCTTTTTTTTAATTCTTAAGATCCGTATCCAAGAATATGTACGTATAGGCACAGGAAGAGCTATTTGTTCTTGCACGCGATCATTTAAAATTCTAAGGGTCTGTCTTCACGGGGCCAGTAGTTAAAGAATTTTCTCTGTATCTCTTTCTCTCTCTATAGGCCAGAAAAAGAGATGGAAAATAATGAAAAGATTGTTGTAAATCTGAAAGCTTTGGAGCGTGCATGACGAATATTAATTTAAAGGATAAAAGTTTTGAACACTGCGTGTACCGTGTGAGAACAAAAAAAAGAAAATGCATCAAAATGCAATAAAAATAATACGGCTGCATTGATGAGCTTAATATTCATTAATAGAGAACCTAGGATAACTCACTGGCTTATTAGTTGGCTATATGCAATAACTGTTTGATGATAATGATTAAATACAATGTTACTATAGTAGAAATAATCTCTACGAACGTTTAAACTCTACTCTATGGTAGGCGGTTGCATCGCGAAGCGACTTGGCGGGGTGGGTTGCGGGGCGGGGCGCTGCAACCGAAAGAGGGGTAATCAGTCGTATCGTGATCGCGTCTCGTGGTGAGTGTGCGTGCGGTTGATTGCCGCGCATTTCGCGAGAAGTCGACGAAACAGGTCGATACAGTCTGACGATGGTATCCGTGGGTGCTTGGAAGCGGCGCTCGCCCGACGAATTCGACGAGGGCTCGGAACCCGGCACGTCCGGCTCGGGGGTCCCGCGAGCCCCCCCGAATTGCGCCCGATGCCGCAACCATCGCCTCAAGATACAGCTGAAGGGACACAAACGTTATTGCAAATATCGCAACTGCACGTGTGAGAAATGTCGTCTAACGGCGGACAGACAGCGGGACATGGCGCTGCAGACGGCGATACGGCGTGCCCAGGCGCAGGACGAGGCGAGAGCTCGGGCTTCGGATTCGGCCGTGCAGCTGGGCATAGAACTGGATCACCCCGAGCCGCCTGTAGTCAAATCGCCCAGGAGTCCAGTGATACCGGCGCCACCGCGGTCGTTCGTGGGGTCGCCAAGAAGTGACTCCATTCCCGAGTCGCCAGGAGTGTCTCCGTACGCTCGTCAACCATCATCAGCCCCGCCGCCGCCGATGACACCGTTATTGCCGCCGCAACAACCCGGTAAGTGTTTATCCGAGGCATGTAACAGCTGATATGCGTAAAGTGCATTTAATTTCACACGTATGTATTATCTAATATCTATAATCAGAACGATAATGTTTAGTTTAAAAATAATTTCACATACCGAGTTGTGTTAATAAATGTGAAAGTAGTTGATATATTTAAATACGATTTTTTTACAAGTAAATCATTGGTAATATTTAATATGAAATAAATATTTTATAAACGTAGCCCTCCAATGAGGTAATCTTCTGAAGTCTAAATGTACATACAAATTAGAAATGAAAATAAATTTAAGCAATATAAATATAGAAACATAATAAAAAAATTAGAATATAATATATAAAAACACAATATGTATAGATTTATGTCCCAGAGAGATATTTTTTAACACCATTATCTCCCCAAGACGGGAATCAAACTTCCGACCTCTGCGTGTAAGATACAGTATTGTCACTTACAAGTTACAACATTAATCTTGACCTGACTGACATTAATCTTGACTTGACACCAGCTGGAATCAAAATAATTAAAATAAAAAAATAAAAAGAAGTAAAATATCTTTTATCAGACTAACCATAGATAAATATCAGATAAGATAATATATATATCTATTATGAATGCATAACGTTTTAAATGCACTTTTTTAAAATAAATTACGTAACGATAGTTGGCAATTCCTTTTTATTTTTTTTTTCTATATTATAGAAAGTCGAAAGACCATAATATATATTTATATTATGGTATTTCGACGATACGGCCATTTTTTTCTGTTAATTTCAATATGAGCAAAGAACTTGTATCCAGCCGTTAATAAATAAAAAATAAAAAAATCAGTAATTCTAAATTTTAATTAAATAATAAATATAATATAATATAATATTACCTAACTACTTACAGCGGTTGTTATGTTTGTTATGTCACTGACCTATGTTATTGCCAGTCTAGAGGCGGGGGTCCGGCCGTCTTGGCATTCATCGATGCACCTATGTGTGCTGAGGACTGACGAGTCACAATAGTTCCTTTATTATACATATTTATTTTGATTGATTGTTGACTTACACATAATTTTAATGTTTTTATTAAGTTATACAATGTTAATAAAGAAAAAATTAATACAAGACATTAATTGTCGAATGTCAACCAGTATTTTCGATTAAGATTTTTGCTTAAACTAACAAAAAAAAAACTTTTCATGTACATAATATTTAATGCCTTATTTTAGACATAACTAGTATTTAAAATTATTCATTACGTTATTTTCCCGATAAATAAATGTTCCGTGAATTTTTTGTTTGTAAAATAAAATAACCTGTACCAATTAAAAAAAAATATTGTAAGTATAACTTAGTAACAGTTTTATTATAAAGCTGTACAAAAGGTACAGCTTTTAGCAGCGAACTATAAGCTATATAGTCAGATTCTTTAATTCCAAACCGGCTTAAACCGACTTCAAAAAAGTTTTTATGGCTATTTACAATTATTTTAAGAATATATAAAAATAACACTATCTTGTAGATATTATGCATCTTATACAATATGAATGATTGAAACCTGAGTAGCGATTTCTATAGTTATTATGTTTATTAGAATAATTACCTATTCATAATAATTCTACTGTCCTATACTTGTACTGTAGTGTATAGACGCAGCAATATGATATTATAATGTTACATTATAAATAGAAAACCAGTTGTAGTGGCCGTGTCGTGCTTGACCATATTCTAGAAATAGGGAGAACAAGTTGTTGGTCGGTCAAAATTCGACCAAAAGAAAGTTATGCTGATCTACTTAAGGCAGAGCTAGAAATTATAACTGCAACGCTGCTTCGATCCTAGGTTTGTTATTCATATATTATGCAAACATATTTAGTAAAATATAAAGTCTATTTATATGCCTTGCCATAAAAAAATATATTTTTTAAACGCCGCAAATATGCATGCATTCGAAATGGATACATATTTTCGGCGTTTGGAGTCGAGACTCTTGGTCCATGGGGCCCAGAGGCTTTCCGGCTTTATCGAGACCTATCAACTCGTTTGATAGAGATCTCACGTGACCAAAAGGCTGGCCTGTATTTGGGCCAACGCATCAGCGTTGCAATCCAACGTGGCAACGCGGCCAGCGTTTTGGAAACGATCCCAGCCGACAGCGATCTGGGACCCATATATTATTTGTAATACTTTTGTACATAGTTAATTTTAGTTTTTATTTATTATAATTTTAGATTTAGTTTTGTTTCAATGCACAAAGTATATTTAAAAAATGTAATATTATAATATTATTAGACATTAAGTTATATTCTCTACTTTATTACACTTAAATATGCGATTTTTTTTATCAATTCCTTATTTGCAAACAGAATAAATTTAAATAAACCTGGCAGGCGCGCAGTGAGCATAATCGTTTAAGGTTACAATCTGAATAACAAATTAGTTCATAGTAATTTTATATTAGAATAGCGTTAGGTTAAAAAATATGAATGAGAGATGATTGCGTCATAGATTATTCGATTTTCATAGAGGAGACTGATATAAATTCACACACACACACACACATACACACACATATAGTAGTTATTCACGTTACAGAAATGATCGACTTAAAAAAAATAAAGTGGCAAAATAATAGCGTTTCTTAAATTTTTGTGCCTACAGACTAGGTATAATAAACCTATTCTTTTACTGATGTACAAATCATACACATTGATGTGTTTACCACGTTATTATTGTTACATTTGGAGTAGATGTCAGCCAAGGAAGGTAGAATATCAAATATAAAAAAATCATTTTTTTATCAGTTAAAAAAGTTTTCAGTTATTTAACTGGTTGGTGTTCCTGTTTTCAGTGTCAATTTTTTTTAATAAAATATAATAATATGCCTAATAAATGGTAACCTTTTAAATTATATAGTATAATAAAGGCGCATAATTTGCCTAAATGTTTTTTTAAAGATAGAAAGAATTGTCTCATAATATAAACTATAGTCAATTGTGGTGGGTCCGTATGTCTCTGGGATGATGCATACAAAAAGATTTGAAATAATCTCAAAAAGCATTATTTTTGCCGCTTTAAAGTGGAGGCTTTATAGCGTTTTTTTATCCTAGTTAGTTATCTCCTACAACCTACTGTAACCTAGTTAGTATTGCATGCTGACTTGAAATATCCATTGTACGTCCCACTCGCACTTGTCCATTAAAAAGAGCTAGTTGCCAAAGTTGGTCGCTTTTTCAGGTTGCCAAAGTTAGTGGACAGGAAGAGATAAGGTTTTGATGATTGTTAACTTATTATAACACTAGCAGCGCCCCGCGTTTTCACCCGCGTACCTGCCATTTCCGTAGGAGTATGGGGATAAATTATAGCCTTTATTTTATTATGATGTGTAAGCTATATTATTGTAAAGTTTCATCAAAATCCATTCAGTAGTTTCAAATTTTCGCCTTTATCTTAATATATATAAATCTCGTGTCACAATGTTTGTCCTCAATGGACTCCTAAACCACTTAACCGATTTTAATGTTTTTTTCTTTTAAAATGTGTGTTTTTCTCCAACTTAAAAGATAGGATAGTTTATTTCTCAAATTTAAGATTGCAATTTTATTTTTTGCAAATTAATTGTTTTTACAGAACGAAGTCTGTCGAGTCCGCTAGTAATCTTATGTAGATTTGATATACGAGAAGATTATTTATTCTTTGTCATATCTTGTATACCAAGCGGCAAATGTTATGTATTTCTTTGTGCTTAATATATGAGACATACAAAAACAAAAGTAATATGGTACCTTATTCTATTACGGTTATAGTATGCTAAACAGCAGTTATTATTTTCCTGAAGGGATATGGTTACTGTATTGTGAGGTGCGAAGCCCTACGTATCGACAAATCACGGGCAAAAACCATATGCGTATAAAAAATAACTGTATCATGTATTTTTTTTCGTGATCCATTTTTTCATTTGTTTTTTTTTTTCTTTGCGAGCAGTCATCTCGATTTGATTTTAAAGACCTTCAAATGACACTCAGTGAACCCTCAGTGATCTAGTTTGACAGGTATTCGAACCGAAAGGATCTAAAGTTAATTATCTTTTATAATATCTAATGATACGCTAAAGTCTAGCAGCTGAGACAGAGAATGCTTTAAGTTTTAAATCATTATCAACATACTCTACATGTTCTACTTATTAGTGTAATACAAATTCAATGAACTACAAAAAAAACTTATGTTTTTTTCCTATAAAAGGAAATAAATAATCCGTAAATTAATTTTAAATAAAAGATGAAAGAATTGTTGGATAGATAGATAAGTGGCAGTCAAGGCACCTGATGATAAGTCATCGTATTCGACTTGTGTCTCTGTGCATGAAAATACAGTGAAAGAGGAAAGACAGTCTTTGCCTGCCCTTGCATCAGGTGATTCACATGCTATACAAATCTATATAAGATAGTTTTCTTTCGAGATGTCAGCCAACTACTTTATTCTTCTTACAAAATGTATTACTTATTTATGCATTTTTTGTCAGAGTATCCAAAAGTGCATTCCATGGCAATGATGTACTGCAAAATTTTGATCAAATTATCTTCGTTGCTTATTACCTTTTGCGTTCATCATTTTCTATTTAATCAAAGCCAGTGGCAAAATTATGAGACGTGACGTTACGAATAATAGTTTTAGTTTTCTTATTGATGACCAATCAATTTGGATGCTCCTCTGTTGTTTTAGATAGTCATCAAATCCTGTTTTATAATAAGATAAAACAGTAAGAAAATTCTTATTCACAAGCATGTCACATCCAGTATTTTAATGTAGAGCGAGGAATTGCACAGTTGCATCGTGCAACGAAGAATGAAGTGGCGCGCGGGATGCAGCGGGGGGAGGGGCGGTGCAGCCGGTAGCGGGGTAATCAGTCGTATCGAGACGGCGTGTCGTGGCGTATGTGCGTTCGGTCGCGCGGCGCACGTATCGCGAACTAACGTAACTCATCAGCACCGACCGCCACCATGGTCTCCATGGGCGCGTGGCGGCGACGCTCACCCGACGACTGCGAGGAGCGCTCCGAGCCCGGCACCTCCAGCTCCGGAGTGCCGAGAGCACCTCCCAACTGCGCCCGATGCCGTAACCATCGCCTCAAAATAGAGTTGAAGGGTCACAAACGCTATTGCAAGTATCGTTACTGCAATTGTGAAAAATGTCGCCTGACAGCTGATCGACAGCGAGTCATGGCAATGCAGACGGCATTGAGGCGAGCCCAAGCGCAGGACGAGGCCAGGGCGCGGGCATCGGAAACCGGTATCCAACCTCCTGGCGTGGAATTGGAGCGACCGGAGCCGCCCGTCGTCAAGTCACCGAGGAGCCCGGTTATACCTCCGCGTTCCCTGGGATCCCCGAGGAGTGACTCTATCCCCGAATCGCCGGGAGTGTCGCCGTATGCTCTTCCTCCCCCATCGGTTCCTCAGCAGATGACCCCGCTGCTACCGCCGCAACAGCCCGGTAAGCAAAAGTGCAATTAGGTATTGTGATTCGTGATATCAACATTTAATGATAACACTAGAGTAGGTTTTATATTACATGTTTTTAGAACTGGCAATGTTTATGCTAAGTGGTAATTAGCCAGTGTAAAAAATTTAGCCAAAATCTATTAATCAATCAAAAGCCAAATTCTATTAATGAGTACTGCACCTATTGCAAATATGAGCCTGTTTCACAATCTCCCAGATAAGTTCCGAATGGACTATTCACAACATATTCGGAACTTATCTGGAGATTGTGAAACAGGCCCTAAGTCATATTATGTCATATTTACTATTACTGAAAGTTACAAAAGTACACCGATACTAAGAAATAAAAAAATAAAAAATACCGTGCACTAATTTTACATTACTATTAAAATAAATCATTGGTGATTGAAGTTGATATTATGGACATTATCGTGGTTCGCTTGTCGTAATAGGAAAACAGCCTACAAATACGATTTCACCTTATTGGTTTGAAAGTATTCGAAGTACGATCAAGTATTGTAAGGTTACTCTTGCATAATTGTGTTTTAATCAGATCTTATTTGCGTTTGTTAATTTTGTACGTTAGTTTCATAAAATAACCAATAATCAGCTCAGTCCATTTCAATGGCACGAGGACACACGTCTTCGATTTGATTTTTCGTCTCATTCTGGCAATAAAACCGGGCTAAAAAAATAAATTCCTTGAACTTGAGGTATTTGCCTAGTTAGAGCTGATATTGATAATGTTTAGACTTGAATAATAATAATATAATAATAGCCTTTATTCAGACAATACATGTTTTAACATTGTGATTATTTGAGTTTTAGTTTGACCGGATTCCCTGTCTGTATGCCACTAGTTGACAAAGGCCTCCTCCAACTGTCGCCATTTCTCTCTATCCTTAGCCGTTCTAGTCCATGTGCCTCCTGCTATGGCTTTAATATCTTCATCCCAGCGTTTACAAGGCCTCCCTCTTTTCCTTTTTTTGTCTCTTGTAAACCAATTCATGACAAGTTTTGACCACTTTTCACTGCCCCTTATTGTATGGCCTGACCACTTCCATTTTAGTGTTTTTATTGTTTTAAGGACATCTTTTGTTTTTGTGAGATTTTTAATACTTGTAATTCTTATTTTATCTGATAGTCTCTTGCCTAACATATTTCTTTCCATGGAGTTTTGACATGTTTCTAGCTTTCTGTTATGCTTTTTTGTTAGTGCCCAAGTTTGACAACCATATGTGAGTACAGGAAGTATGCAGGTATCAAAAAGTTTCCGTTTGATAGCCATTTTGGTTTCACCGTTTTTCATAATTTCTTTAAAATTCCAGTACTGTTTCCAAGCATTTCCAATGCGTCTATCAATTTCCTTTGTCGTTAGGTCTATGGGGGAGATTATTTGGCCTAGGTATATGTATTCCTTGACGTAGTCAATTAGGTTGCCATTAATATAGATAGGTTCTTGCTTCCCATTCGTCATAGCTTTAGTTTTTTGCATATTTATGGTTAATCCCACCTTACAGCTTTCTCTATCTAGATCATTTAGCATTTTTTGAAGACCTTCACTTGTCTGAGAGAGGATTACCAGATCATCAGCAAACCTTAAGTGGGATAGTTTTTCCCCGTTGATGGACAACCCACAATTTTCCCAATCTAACTGACGAAATACTTCCTCCAGAACTGCCGTAAATAGTTTTGGTGAGAGCGGATCGCCCTGGCGCACTCCTCTTTCTATTTTGATCTCCTTTCCTTCTTTCTCCAGTTTTATTTTAGCTGTACTGTTATCATAGATGTTTTTTAATATTCTTATATATTTGTTTTCAACACCTTGGTTCTTAAGTGCTTGCCAGATCTTAACATGCGTTATTGTATCAAAAGCCTTACTGTAGTCTATGAAGCAGCAGTAGAAGGTGAAGTTGTACTCTTTACTTTTTTCAAATAATTGTTTCACAACATGAATGTGGTCTATGGTTGAATATCCACTTCTAAAACCTGCTTGTTCTCTGGGTTGGTTTTCGTCTAACGCCTTTGTAATTCTAGCAAGTATTATTTTAGCGAAGATTTTGTATATATTTGATAGAAGGCTGATAGGTCTATAATTATTTATGTTATTTTTATCTCCTTTTTTGTGGAGGAGTATTATAGTTGACATTGTCCATTGTTGAGGTATTATTTCGGTGTGTAGCACTTCATTGAAAATATGTTTGAAAATTGGTAGTAGATAGTCTTTATTTATTGCGAGGAATTCATTGGTGATATTGTCCATGCCTGGGGCTTTATCTCTTTTTTGGGTTTTTACTGCTTTGTTTATTTCTGCAGAGATGATATCTGGTACTTCGGTTCCTCCGTCCAGTATTATTGGTTGTATAGTATTTGTCATTTTATACAGTTTCGTGAAAAAGCTTGTTGCGATAGACATGATCTCTGGACGACATTTTTCAATATCTTGGTTCTTATTTATTAGGTTCGGTATCCAGTTTTGTTTCTGTAGCAGTTGTTTTGTTGCTTTTTTGACACCTCCAGTTCTCTGTATGCATTTTTCAAGTGTTTCCAATCTATACCTCTGATGGTCTTTTCTCATTTGTTTTCTGATTATTTTACTTATCTTGGTTATTTCTTCTCTCATGGTTTTCGTCTTTTTAGGGATTGATATTAGTTCCGCTCGAGTTTGCAGTAGTTCTTTAGTTTCATTTCCTATCCATGTTATTCTTTTATTTGCGCATTTATGTTTGTTTTTTTGGTTTGAGAACAGGAGTTCTTCGAATTTGTTGTATTTATTTTGTATGTCGTCATATCTTGTGTTTTCTATGAAGTAGTCTAATTTTTCTTTTAATATTTCGGTACTTTCCAGTGCTTTACTATCCATTTTCTTTGCCATAAAGGGTCGTTTTTTCGAGGCTGCATGGAGTTGTAGTTTCGTCCTTACCATTCTGTGATTGCTGTTAAAATTAATATTGTTTATGACTCTACAGTCTTGAAATTTATAACTTTTATTTGTTAAAATGAAATCTATCTCATTTTTATGGTGGCCATCTGGATGTATCCATGTCCATCTATTATTTTTTCGTTTTTTATAGAAGCTGTTAAGGATTTTTAAGTTGTTTTCATGGGCAAATTGTATGAGCATTTTACCATTTCTTGTTCGTATTCCAGAAGAGTACATACCCAGTATGTTTTCCTCTCCGCTTATTCTTTCCCCTATTCTTGCGTTGAAGTCTCCCATTACTATTAAATTTTTGTGGGAGTAGTTTTCTAATGCATTTGTTAGTGTGGAGTAGAATAACTCAATTTCAGCTTTGCTAGATTTTTCAGTGGGGGAATATACTTGAACGATTGACCATTTTTCACAATTGGGTGGTAGTTTTAGATTGAGTATTACAATACGATCTGAGATACCAATAAATTCATCAATATGTGATTTTAGTTCCTTATTTATCAAAAATCCTGTCCCATATTGACCCCGTGTTTCTCCTTTAAAGTACAGTATAAACTCTCCGTAGTCTTCTATGCTTTCTCCTAGGCGTCTTACTTCACTTAGACCCAATATGGACCAATGTATGTTTTTTAGGGCAAGCATTAATTCCATTAGGCTTTCATTCGTTCTTAGAGAGAGCGTATTATATGTCGCGATGTATAGTTTCCTATTGTTTTGGTGGTTTTTCAAGCAGGAAGTTGTGGGTTGATTTTTTATTATATTAGTTGGAGGGTAGTGGTCGTCTCGCCCCACGGTGACCAGCCGGCTTGGGGTGTATTTTCTTAGTGTTTGCTTAGTTGAAGTTGGGATATTTGCTTTCAAATGGTTCCAGTAGCCGGTGGTCTTCCCTAGTTTTTTGGGGTATCCGACAGTAGTGCCGATCTACCGCGTTCCACATAGTTAAGTATATTGGGTTTTATGATTTCCTTCGGGACACTCTTGACGGATGGTGGTGTTGGGGTTTTTTTGGTATGTACCTTTTTCTGCGATGATGGTTTCGGTGAGTCTGAAAGCTCTCTCTTTCTTTTGTCTTTAGTTTTGTCTGTTGGTTTTTTCACTATTAATCTATCATATTTTAAGAAGGCGATATTCCCTTTCTTCCTTTCTTCTTCCAATTGAGGCTGTAATTGCTTTCGCTTTTCTAGAACTTCCTTACTGTAGTCTTCTTTGACATTTACACCTGGTGGTAATGTGGCTTTATTTTTCAATATAATGTGTTTTTTCCAAATAGATGAAATGGACACTACAACCGGTCGTTGTTTATTTTTATTTTTACCAATCCTGTATATTTTGTTAATTTCGTGACTATCTAGATATGTTCCTGATTCTATTATTGTTTCCTTAATATGATCTACCAGCTCTGCTTCAGATTTTCCAATTTCATCTATTCCAAAAAAGACTAAGTTATGTTTTCTTTTTTCTTTTTCTAATACGTTAAGTTTTTGCTCTAAGTTAGATATTTTGGCTTTCAGTTTAATATTTTCTTCTGTTATCAATTTAAATCTCTCATCTATGGCCTCCATTATATTTTTTGTAACCGATGTTGTAATTAGCTTGGCTTGTTGGTTTAATTTTTCGTCCAGTTTTAACATCAATAACTCCATGCTCTTTTCCATTTTTTCAAATTTAAGCTTTTATATTGTATATATATTTATTTTAAATATTTTTGGTAATGGCAACACTGATTAAGTGATAATAGCTTATTGCTGTTGGTCACCCAGCAGTTTCTTGAGTCAGTGTGACAATTTTTGGTTAAGTTGGCACTTCTGGCAAATCCTTTTGGGAGCTAAAGCCAAAGAAGAAGAAGAAGACGTAGGTTGGCACTTGTCAATTGTCGTAAATAGGTTTGAAATTTGACTTTTTACGTTGCACTGTTGAATGTTATTTGCTAATATTACTTCAATACTTGTGTTTGTTGTACTATAATCACTTTCTTATATTATTTTACACTGATCACTAATTCGTATTTTGCCTTAAAACACTATTTATTACTGCTTTTTTCACTGTTAACAATTATTATTTGTGGGAGACGTTGACGTACGTGTTTCGTTTACGACCGCCGGAACCGGAAATTTGACTTAGACTTGAATATCAATCTTAAAATATTTTTTTACTCTCGATAATCAACTTGTATTGCTGAAGAATTAGACAAAACTTGTTTGGCATGCCGCATGACCTTACAGATTTATTAGCTATTTCTTAAGAGCTATTTAATCTCTACCGCCACACTAAACAAATGAAAATAATCAAATCAAATCAAAATATCTTTATTTCATAGGTATCAGCTTGTACACTTGGCATGTCAAAAGAAATAGCCAAAAAGACTAACAAAAAAAAAAATATAGCTTATAAAATCATATTTAAGTTTATTGTTAGGAAAATTTGTTTCATACGTTAGCCATTATATTTATAAGACATGGTAATTAATGTATGTTCAGTCTGAAATAAGAGTATAATTGCATTAAGTAAAACTTAAGTACAAAATGAATAGTAGTAAGATGGTAATAAAGTCATTCGTCATAGAGCAAAGGGCTTTAGGTTAGCTTGCTGAAGTGGCAGTAGGTAGCTATGCATACTTACGTCGAAGAATTTTTGGCTTAAAGGCCCATACGGTTTTTTAAATAGGTTAGGGTTCAAACGGACAACCAGTTCACCTGCTGGTAAGGGATAAGCGTCATCCATCAACATCCGCTACACCAGAGGATAAGCAGCTGGAAGCTTTCAAATGTTGTATAATGTGGTTCCGAAATTCTGGAATATAGTCCACGTCAGGAAAATTATTACTATTAACTCCAACTGATCCGTATACTTGATGTGGTTCCCCTAGTAGTGAAAAACACCATTTTATATATTACCTTCAACTATTTATAGCTCTAGATTCTAGTACATAGTTATATTTAGGGTTGTATTTGGGTATGTTTTTAAGGTCTTTGGTCCATTGCCACTAATGCCTTCTAATCTTTCTTATCTTCAAATCTATCCTAATAACTTTATTATTGCCACTTTTTTTTGGGTTTCGTTTCTCTAAATAACAAAAAAGAAAAGAAACATAAAATATAGATACATAATTCAGAAGAAAGAAAGAAAATCTTTACAGAACTAGGTACTAGTCGTTTTTATATTAAAAAAAAAACTAGGTGATTTAATTAAAACTTGATACAATATTCATTATCACTCAAATGTTAGAGCTTCAAACACACAATACATTTTTTTCTTTAAATTAATATAACATTTACTTTATTTTCTATATTTTATATTACATACACACATTTTTAAAGTCTAATCTTGATATATGATGGATAATTGGTTCTTTTTGTCTTATGGGGTGACTAAAAATAACTATAATTCTAGCAGCTGTTCTAGATAAATTTATTATTTGTGAATAAAGAACAGTTTTCCTTTAATATGTAAGGAATTGAACTTTTTAACTGCTTTCATATTTAATCACCAAATTATTTTGTATTAAATGTTCTTACTTTGTCGTTTTGTTTTTCTGCCATGTTTTTAAATGGTTATCATAATGTTCTGTAGCGTGCAAATATTTGCTTCGTGTCTTTTATGTACCGACCTATATCGTAAGTCGCAACTGTCTTAAATACATCAAGAATGCGAACCCAGCTTGTTCCTATTGACCCATATATAGGTTACCCAGTGATACATTTTTCAGACGACGTTTTTAATTTACTTTTTAGTATGTATAACGTTTAGTCTGATTGATTGGAGGTGCGTGATGGGATCTAAGCTTCGCCGCGTCAAGATCGTGTTTGCAAATATAAAGATTCATCAGAAAATATTAAATATTTGGCGTCTTGGAGTTTATTGATTGGGACATTTGTTTAGCAGGAGACGGAGAGCTTAATAATTATGATATTCGCGAAAGGGATGCGCAATAGGCAGCTGGTATACTTAATTGTTTTACTAAATAGGAATTAGAATAGGAGGACTAGTATCAGACGTCTGGCCTACAATAGGCTAAAATTTGATGCTGACCTCTTGCCGTCCGGTCTTCCAATTTGTCTATATTAAATATCCACGTCCATGGGCATAAACTAGTTGCTAGAAGACCTCTTACCGTCAGGTGGTCTTCCAATTTGCCTATATTAAATATCCACGTCCATGGACATAAACTAGTTAACTTGAGACTAGCCCAGACAACTCATCTACGTGTTGCCTATACTGAGACATGATGCTAAGGATGTGTGCCAGTAATTACATCTGTCTAGCTCTTCTCTCTGAAGCAGTGCGAATATGTTTCACGAAAGATTGCGTCTTTGCACTTTTGCAGGATTCTGTAACCCAGGCAGACGGGGCCACGGCACAACGCACCCCTCCTACCTGGCATTAGATACAGACACTTGAATTTTACCGATACATATTCAAATGTGTAGTAGTAGTGTAGTAGTAGCGCCCGACGGCTTTACTTCAAATTCCCGTGGGAGCACGGAGATAAATTAAAGTATGTGTTATTTTAATGTGTAAGCTATATCTCATTAAAATCCATTCAGTAGTTTTTGTGTAAACAAGTAACAATCTTACGTTCTTACAAACTTTTGCTTATAATATTAGTAGAAGTAGGATATTTATACACGCTATTATAAGTTCTTGGGATTAGTTAATTTTGGGCATTTAAAAAAAGATGCATAATATAGGTAACCTACTCTTAACCTATCATAACGCTCAAACATGGTTTGAACGCGCTTATCGTCGGAACTATCAGTTGTCGAATAAAAAATATTTTACAATTATAGCTATCTCAATTATTGAGGCTACTTTGTTATTATTTAAGATTAGCTATTGCACGCAGCTTCGTCAATAAAAACTTTAAAAAAAATATAGCCTATGTTCACCGGGGATAGTGTAGCTTGTCAACAGCGAATAAATTTTTCAAATCGATCAAGTAGTTTTCAATATAAACATACAATCAAATCTTTCCTCTTTATAATATTAGTATAGAAATTTAATATTAAACTTTTTACGAAAGTACCTATCCGAAAGACATCTTAACAACCCGCGATTAAATCTTTAAATTTTGTTTTATTATAATGTATGAAATTCGCATAATATAAGAAAACAATAACTCATTTTTTATTTCGAACTAAATCGCTGGGACCAGCTGCTTAGGTATACATAGTAGAATCATTACATGATTGTAGTAATGCGACAGTTTGTCAGTCATAATAATATTTAGGCTTGTAATGTTTCCGGCGGGCCTCTTCTTGCACAGTTGTAGTCTTGTCTAGATAAGGACAGATTATATTGCAACTCGCTTCATTGTACATACCTTATCTGTATCACCTCTATTGACACTGATATCAGAATTAATTATTATAGATAGCTTATCTTGTCACCTAGCTGCTTGAACTCTGCATGTCATTGGGCCAATTCACAAATTTGATTGTGGGCATATAATCTATCTGTGACTGATGCGTTGTGAAGGTCAGTATTTTGGGGTTCTGATGCGATTCATTGGCCATACAAATGGTTTGTCAGAAGAGAGGTTCCTGTAGATATGTAAGTACTTGTTTTGTAGGATCTCTGGGGGAATTTTTACTTTATTTTATTTTAAAATTATTGTCTTGTTGTTAACTTGTTTTTCTGTATAAATATAGCCAGAGTAACATGACTTATCCACGGTTTTGTGATTAAGAGTGATTGATTTCTTTGTTTAGTGATCCGACATGTAATAACTTGGTAACCGTACAACTTGGCTTTTTGAAGACGATAAAAAATTCAGATGTAAAAAATCGAGGTGTTTGCGCTCATTTTATAGGTATTTCTTATTAACGGTAAAGGTTAATCTTACTAGTATTTTATAGAAAACTATTGGAATTCGCAAGAAAGTGAACAATAAGATGTTAAAAACACAATCGCTAATTTGCGACGTTTCGTTATATAACAATAAGTCATTTTATTTCTAAATTTATAATCTTACATTCTCAAAATGAAACCCCCCCCCCCCCCTAGTCAACACGTGTAGATAAACAATTTTTATCCGACGGAGGTTAGGCAGAGATCCGCCATAGGTACAAACCCGGCGCCATGAAGCCGTGGAAGTCACACTCCACGGCTGGCGGGGGGCAACCCCCCAATTATTAAAGTCACAGGATGGTCCAACCGGATCACCCCATTTCCTATGACGCATAACGGTCACTTGGACCATTAGCATAGCTCCAACCGAAAAAAAAAGAAAAAAAAAGATAAACAATTATATTTTATTTTATCAAGTTACATTAAATCCGCTACATTTTTTAATTATATTCAACGTCTGCCTACAATAGGTAAGGTGAGTGGGAGGAAGATCGAACGGTTTTTTGATGATTTGAGTAGTGTTGTGTTTGACATGGTGTAGAACGGTACATATTAACTTGAGCTAAAAATTTATCTTTAGTAAAAAAAGTACGAAGAGCATATTTTTATGTGATATCGATAAATCCCTGTTATATTTATTTGAAAGCCAAAAAAAAAATTGTTACAAAAAATTTATTGAAATAAAAAAACAAAGAATGTAAGGAAAGATGAAATGGCGGTTAGGTATGATCGAAGTAGTTTCTAAAATAGTTAAAATTAAAGTCAGACGATTGTGGCGGTCAGTATGTCAGACATTATACACCATAGACATAGAATCATAAATACGAATTAAAAATAATAAGTATGTATTTAAACAAAAAACGATCCCTCAAAACGACAAATGCCGACTGAGGTGTGGAACGTAAGGAAATGGCGGTCTTATGAATGTTAATTGCATTGGATAAATTCCAGAAAATCTGTCCTTTTTGATGTTTTTTTTGTCTTACCCCGTTTTCCATCTTCCCCCACTGACGGTACCTTTTTTTCTTCTTTTTTAAATAAGTAATTCCTTCCAGTAAAAATAATCGGGTTTAAAGCCCATGCTTATAGCCTACGTAAACAAATATACCAACAATATATAAATATTGTTAATATAATATAGCATAGCCTAAAGACTGTTGGTACAGTGTACGGTAAAATATACTTAAAACCTTTGTAATGTAAAATGAATAAAATATTATTTAATATGTATTAATTAATTATAATATTAATACCCACTGTATATAAATAATTATAAGTTTATAGTACATATTATATTACTTAAAATCTGATGCTTTGACGCAGTGTGCTTATAAACAAAATGGTTGACAATAAAGCATCCTTGTGACCCGCGGAAAAAGGCCCGCCAATAGAGACCTCTTGTAACTCATAACTGCATTATTCCTCCATCTCGCTCTATCCTTAAGACCGCATTAAACTCCATTCTAAGGGGTGGAACATTGCGATAGGTCGGCACGGGGGTGAAAGGGAGGGGGCGACTCGTAAAAACCTATGCCTAAGAAGGCGGGCGCTTCTATGTAAATAATGGCTGGGGTATAGGGCCATGGTCGAATGTGGTCGGCTTTAATTGTGAGGTACGAAATGAACTTTATTATGTTCTAAGAAGATTCATTATAGTAGATGTATTTTGTAGGAACTTGTAAGTTGAGTTAGGTGTCGGTGGAATAGCGGTCTCCGTTCAACAGTGGCTTAATATGTACAAATTCTTATTATTACTAAGGCTACTTTGAATACAGATAGGGTTGGACTTGGCCGCATCCATAGTATCTACCATCATCTTCTTTGTCTTTCCCATTAAACAGCTTTGCTTTGTCTTGGAGAGAAGGGCAAGATTACTGGCACCAAGACTTTACATCTCATGTCTTAGGATAGGCAACACGTATGTGAGCTGCTAGGACTAGTTTCAGGTAAACTATTTTTATGCTAATGGGCGACGTCGACCACTTACCATCAGGTGGTCTGCCAGTCTGCCAGTTTCATTTGTCTATGATTGTTACATTTTTTTTCGAATCTGATTTTTAAACGAACATTAAAAAATGTCTGGTTTGGTTTAACATAGTATACTAAAATCTACATAAGTACGAATAAAAATTCACTTATGAAACCATTTTATTCCCGAAAATATAAAATTCGATATATGAATATCGATCGATCTTTATAATTGATTCTTTAAACAAATGTATAAAATGAGTTGGGTAATTTTTTTCACTTATAACTTACAGCATTTTTTTGTAGTTCGTATTTATATTAAAGCATACTTAATTATTAACAATAATTATTTATTATTTTCTTAGGTTTACGCGAATTTCACTCATTATAATGAAACAACTTTAACGGATTTTATCGCGGTCCTCCCGTGACCATGGTTGCTGTAAAGTTTCCGAAACGTCGGGCTTGTGAAAAACTAAATAAACCGCGATAAAATCCGTAAAAGTTGTTTCATTATAACAATAATTATTATTTAAGTAGGTATAATTCTAGGCTGATAAGTATTTTGAAATTCAAAAATTCATTCATGTTATATAATCTTCAATTTCTTCCAATATTCTATGTTTTAGTGGAACTTTTATTGACAAAAAAAAAACGACTTTGAATTGATTTGCAATTTTTAAATAATCAAAGCGTCTGTAAGCCAGTTAGAATTTATTTAAAGTATTTTTTTACAGGCCACGTAACGTAGCCTCTTAATTTACGACTGGTTCGCAAGTTTGCCGAGAACTAAAGTTACCGATATCACGCGAAGAATAAGCACGTTGAAGTGGCAATGGGCTGGTCACGCACTCAAAAGAACGGATGGCCGATGGGCCATTAAGGTTCAAGAGTGGAGGCCGCGTTTAGGTAGACGAAGTGTTGGTCGGCCATTAACCAGATGGGAAGACGATTTCCGTGCAGTGGCAGGTCCGCGTTCGGTCGTCTTGGCGTTCATTGAGGGAGGTCTATGTTCAGCAGTGGACGGATAAAGGCTGATGATGATGATTCACTAGCAAAATAAACGCAATAGAAAAAACAAACAAACTATAAAACCAGTAAACAGGTACAATCTGATGTAGTGCGGGATACCGAGTCTTGTTCGTTTCCAACTGAAATAGGACGCAGCCAAAATCCCAATAAGAAAATTTGATTTCTCCCGGGTGAACCGGAAGACTGGGTGATCGTAAAATGAATGAAACGATGCAAGTTTGTGATCGAAACGTATCTACGTGAATAACACTGCTCCTCTTTACTGTGCTGTTCTATGCTCTTTTGTTAAATACTATCTCGGGGAGATAAATTTGTTAGGGCTGTGACGTGTTTTTACGAATGGTAATATTATATCTACTATATAAAATTCTCGTGTCACGGTGTTCGAACTTGAACTCCTCCGAAACGGCTTGGAGAAAAATTTTATCGTATTTACTAAGAGTACCGAGCAAATGCTCGGTCAACCAGGTACTTAGTACTTATGTCAGAACGAAGTCTGTTGCGACAGCTAGTATTGTATAATAATGTATAGTAAGAAGGATGTAGGTACTGTTCTTATGTCTTATTAGCGCTGTTTCAGAAACAAGGGAAGATAAGTAAGAGGAAAGAATTCATAGAAAGACAATTCTAAAGGATTTTTGTGCCGACTTTTTTGGGGACATGTCCCCAGTCCGCACTCGCTCGCTCTCGTAGGCTCATATGCTGAGGATATCGCGGTGTCCCTCTCGTCACGTCGCCAAGCGGACGATTGCATCGCAGAAAGTTTGTCCTCAAAGCGCTCATAAGAACTGTCCTTCTATAGGTATACGTTTGAATTCTTTGGTAAGAGTGAGCTTGTGTGTGTTTTATCACTGGACGGGTTACGCTGTGTTGCGCTCCCTGCTGCATGCGTGCCTACCACCATCTTGCTTACTTTTCCCGTGAAACTTCGCTTCGAAGAAGGGCAGGACAGGCAGCTTAATAAGTAGCACCGAATCGAAAAACTAGTTAATGTCCATGAGCAAGTGAAAAAAACACTAGTTTATGATTATGAGCAGCTACTGCCTTCTACAAACTATAATGATAGGAAAAATTGAGGGCTAAAGGAGCGTTGGTAGGAGAAGAAAGTCATGACACAAAAACATTCGGGAATAGATGGAAATAGCCAAGGTTGAACAACCTTTCCGATCGGCGAAAAATCGCGACTCTTACCGGAATAACGGCCAACTATCAGATGGAACGTCTTCAGTTTGCTTAAACAACTTACAGCTTATAGATGAAGTTGATCACTAGCCTTTATAAAGATCAACAACTTTAAAAGCTTTAACAAATAATACATATTGCAATAAAAGCGTTTAACAAGTCGGGAGCTTTACAAAAAAATCGTACGAATATACTTATTTTAATCCATATTTTCATTAAATTAATCATGACATATTTTTGAAATTTCACATATAAATAAAAATATTACCTAATTAGTAAAGGAACATAAAAACTATATGTCTACTCGAGTGTTTTGTGATCTATATTTTTTACGATACCCTCAGTACAACCCTAACCATAAATATTTGACGTTTTACGACTTGCAAGTCTCTACAATAAACCTCCTTACGTATTTCGATAAACTAGGGACATCAAATTTATAATGTTCAACTTCAATAAATAATATAATATAAATTATTATTATATCTATCTGCTCATGTTCATAATGTTACGCTGAAGAGGTCACTCACCTTTTCTAATTGATTTAATTGACTTTTCTTTATACTAATTAATTTGTTTAATGTGTATAATCTACGGTTCCAAAAATAGACCACACAGCGGTTATACTTTTACTAATTTAATTAATTCCCGTCTTTTTGCTTTACTTACTTACGTATAGGTATTTCTTTCTTTAATTAGGTAAGTACTTATAATTTAGGTTGTCTTCAAATAAATCTGTCAAATGTGACAACCCTAACTCAATGATTTGAGTTTTATGTGTAGACAAATTTCGGGCAATAGTTCTAGCGGGCAAGGTCGCTGCTGTTATCTAGGTCCGGTGTGGTGCGAGTGCAAGCGTTTTGATGTTACTAATATTAAAGATATGAGCATTTTGATTTTGCTAATATTATAAAAACAGCTGTAAACTTCATCTTCTCTTGCACAAACTTAGATTTACAGTCGTTTCTGGACTAATCATGGCACTTTGGACTAATAATGTGGTGTATAACAGTGATGAATAGATGAATGAACATTAGTAGGTATCACAATAAAACATGAACTATATAAATTATTTCGATAATTTTTAATGTGTGAAATAATAATTATTTGGCAACAATTATTTGGTAAATAACATACTGACAGCTGACGAGAGCACGTATCGAATCGTGGTTGGTAAAGTCTATTCAATTGCAGGACTGTATAATAAAGTTTAAATTAACTTAAGTGATATTTAAGTAAAAATATTACTGAAGTAATTAATCTGCTGGAATATCTATGTAGCATTAAAATGTCCTACAAAAAATACAATTTACACTTCTACAAGCTGATGATTGTTCGAGATATCTTTATATGCGCAGACGAAGCAGTGGCAAATACCTAGCATGAGGGCAAAAATCGCCATATATGTTTTACCGCCGCCGCTCACTTCGTGGCCACAATATTATTGTCGGACATTGTCTGTCTTACTTGTTTGACGAAATTCGTTTTAATTAGAACTTGCAAGTGCACGTTTCACTATCTCCTCTATTCTAGGAATTTCCTCTGAATATAAACGGAGTACTTTTTAAAATAAAAATTCGTAAATAAATCTAATATCGCTTTCATCACAGTTACGCTATGTTGTATTATTATATATCATATATCTATCTCTCTTGTACTCCTATATCTATTTCCTCTACCTATGGCTATATTATATAGTATCTAATAATATTATAACGAGGTAAAGTTTGTGAAGTTTTTTTATTTAGTTTCTTTTTTTCAATCTCTGGATCTACTGAACGTATCTATAAAATTCTTTGATCAATAGATCAACATGCTATTTATGAGTGACATAAGCTACCATATAACCTCATACTGCCACGGGAATGAAGTAGACACGTGGAAGAAACCTCGAGGCGCTGCTAGTATTTGACACAGTTAAAAAGTTTTTTTTAAACAAATTAATCTTAGAAAACATCAGTTGTGTCTGAAAAAATCTTCTGTGTTTGATAGCTTATTTATTACGGAAAAATATATGAAGTAAAAAGACGATTTATTTTAGAGCTTCTTATTGGCGAGTGAAATCGCTGGAACAGCTAGTTGACTATATATTTTGAGCAAGACAGAAACTTGACTTGGTAAGAGCAAAAGTAATACGAGCCGTGAGTGTTACGGCGGCACAGACCGCATGGCACGAGAGGTGTTAGCGCAAGATTAGCCTCGATATGGATCGACGTGGCGTGACGTCATAACACGCCATGAGTGAACACGTCCACATCACTAATGTAACGTCTGGATTAATAATTCAATGTATGCGATTAATCGTTCGAGTAGATCTCGTACTTTTATCAAATATACTTACTTCCAAACTTCATAATTTTATTTTGTTTTCTAAATTTAAAATTGCAACGTTTGGCTTATAAAAGTTATGGCACTAGAAATTCAAAATTACACATTGATGACTACATTATTTTTTTCTAAAATAGTTAATTGGTACTATATTTAGAATTTCTGGTATGATTTTATTAAGTTGTATGATGAAATTTGATATCTACCTTTCTAATTTAGGTGAAGGCAGGAATTTATTAAGATAATGTGTACAGGTAGGTACACTATGTTTAAATTATGTAAAACTTTATAAATTTAATACATTTTTGAATCATCACTATCATCATCGATTTCTATCCGTTTGCTGCTGAATAGGCCTCCCCCAATAAACGCCAAGACGCCACTCACATACAACGTGGATTGGCCACTCCACGGAGATCGTCTGCCCACCTGGTTATTGGCCAACTCACACTTCGTCTACCTAAACGCGGCTTCCCCTCTTACTGACCCATATTTCGGACTTGACTTTCATAAAGTTGTACATGACAACTCGTGTAGGTCAAAATTTGCAGTTAATGGGAATATTGACAGAAATCAAAATGAATATTAATATTATTATACCTATAGAAGGTTCAACGTTACATTATATTTATCACACACATTTATATTTATTTATAAACAAAGTCGAGTCGTAAAAAATAAAATATTGTATTTTGTTTTTAAAGATGGTATGAATCTATTTATTTATTATTGTCGTTATTATTATCTAATGTCAACTATATTATGTTGTGAGAATCCTTATAAAAAAATAGTAGGTAGTATTATTAATGTGAATGTGTGTTTGTTTGTTGCGTTTACACATAGACTACAGAAACAATAGGTAAACCACCGAAACAATTCAAAAAACACCGAAAACATCGTGTGAATTACCTCGGGCAATAGAAATTATAATTTTAAAGTTATTTTATAATAATAGGATTCTAAAAAGCCAAAAAGCTAAACTTGTCCCTGCATTAAATAGTTCCAACCAATATAATAAATATGCATAATATATCAAATATAATTCTTTCGCTAAGACATTTTTGACACAAGTGTACCTACCTAAATTTATATTCTGTTTAAACCTATAATAACTTTTTAGTATATGCACTGTGTTACTTGTTATTGAAAATCTATCAGTGTGGCATATCAATAAATATTTTATCGCGTAGCCGAGCCTAATAAAACGAGGATACAACGTAAACGAATTAAAAAGTATAATTTCCATTTCGCATCGGCCAAAAGTTACAAATCAAACCGAAATATATTGGTTATAAAAGTGCAACAAGTATACGATGTGTACATGACTGGTGTATAGTGTGTACCTCCACTTGCTTTTATAGACCATAAAGGGGTTTACGAGCGCCAGGATAATGCCCATCCGGCCAAATGGGCCCCCGCTATCACCCCATATGTATAAAACTAATTAAAACTATGTTTTGCTGACCGTCCTTAGACTCTATTAGGGACAATGATTACGAGCTGTAACTAATACGTTCTGAAGAAGTCAATGAGCTTTCATACTATAAGCTCCCTAGCTTTTAAATAATATCTTTATCATGAATAGTTTTTATAGTTTTATAAAAGTTATAACAAATAATTATAATACCTCATCATCATAATCATCAGACTTTATCCGTCACTGCTAACTGCAACTTATACAATACTAGCTGTTGCCCGCAGCTTCGCCTGCGTTAACTAAGAACGAATGGTGAAGGAATACTTGAAATCGGTCCGGTACTTTTTGAGCCTATTCATTACAACCAAACAAACAAACAAAGTTTTCCTCTTTATAATATTAGTGTAGATGTAGATGTAGATAATAAATACAACCTTTTTTGTACATGTTACTCAATGATAAGTGACAAGTGTAGATTTTGCATTTTAATAAACCACCATCGAAACATTGTACGTACGCTCTGCGGTTGTTTAAAATTCCAAATATTTAAGTCCAAATAAATTTTTAGCTATTTTTTTTATGATGATTAAAGTGTTACGACTAGTTATTAATAAGAGTTTAAAGTACTTATATTAAGCGTTATATCACTTACGTTTTCCATCTATAAAGTCAGTATTATGTACAGCTATAAAATTTTGCTTACATTCTCCGCTAAAGCGTTATAAGATACGCTTTCTCTGACTGAGTTAATATTGTCTATAATTGGAGATTAACCCATAATAATAATATGTTATCTTGTAATGCCTGTGCACAGGCGTTTCTGAATAATTTCCAACTATAGCAATAGACTCTACTACGTATACGATTATATAAAGTAACAGGTAACTTATTAGAAAAAAATAAATGCTATCAACTTTTTTTTTCAATTATTAATTTATCTGTAAACAACTTTTTACATTATGGCTAGATAGAGGTCTATATAAAAGATATATGTCGTTTTATTATTACTCTGTATCTTTATTTCTCTGCGTCTGATGAAACACTTTTTAATATTTTTCGCATTTGAACCTTCGTTTTGATATTATGCAGGCCTCTTAAAATATGCGGATCAAACTACAAATAACATAAAATAGTTGTCATCTTAGATCAATAGTTTGTCATCTAAGATAAATAATATGACATATTATTTGATCTAAGGTTGTTATATATTTCTTAATATCTTTTTAAGAATGAAAACCTCACTATTATCACAGTATTACAAAATATTGTAATACTAAATAGAACCCAATTATAAAGTATAATTTATAGAGCACATTAGTGTTGCTAAGTTTAGACTGTCCGTCTGTCTGATTCAGCCGCCAATCTGCCCTTCACTGGAGGGCCCGACACTCGTCGCCGCTGGCTTTGCGGCCGGCACCCTAATAGCTTATTATTTTCTATTTTATGTCAACCTTATGAAACTTCACGTTTTCATCTTTGAGATTACTAAAGGGGATAAGAACTACGTCAGAAATTGATGCAAAATTATAAAAAGGTTTTCACGGAATGTGAAACATCCATGTTAATACTAGACTAAAGACTTATTCATAAATAAAAAAAATACTACTGACTGATTGAGTCACGGCGTTCTAGTAGATTTTACCGCTATGTCGCGCTTATTGATGTTTCAAATCATAAAAGTGTAAGTCTGGTATCAAATACAAATCTGTATTACCAGTTTTTGACAAGACGTGTGTGAGATTTTCCGTACGGCCAAAGATTTGATTGTAGTAAAAGCAAAAATAATATATGTGTTGTTTAAAGAAAGAAATTGTTATCTGCCACGCTACATATTATGTAGGTACTGTATGTAGGTTATGTAGGACTAGCCAAACTCCTACCCTCCAGAGTAGCGCGCCATCTGTGGGGCGCGGAGGGGGGCGCCCCACTTTCAAATTTTACTAGGTGAGCCATGTGCTCACCTACCTACCGATCGAGCTTAGAGGCCATTAGGCCTAAAAGTCTAGAGCTTCCGAAGAAAAGGAGAGGACCGGTAGGGCTATTCTGTAAAAACCATTTCGATATCGAGCTTCATCTGAGCGAAAGAGCTCACTTTAAGCTCACTTCGAAAGTGAACTTTATTGATATAGATACATAGTCGGGAAAACGACCTTACAGAATAGCCCTACTGAAGAGAAAATACTCCATTACGATCGAAACCCTATCCTTTTACCTCCCTGATATACGAGAGCAGGACGCGCATGTTTTGTATGGCGTAAAATTCATAGCCGCCACTCACTAAAGCACTAAATGTCTGACTAAAATTGGAGTTACTGCGCTCAGGGCCTTTAAGTATATTTTATGCAATATTTGAAAATGGAGATTAAACTAATGCGTCTCATGCTAATTTGTGTTTCCTACAATACTTTTTATGAATTCACTCATTTTTTTTGTTATAGGTAAAAAGAGAGGGCTAATTTTAAAGTGAACAAAATGTATAAATTTAAAAGATATGCCAGCAGAAACACGATCGGTGGCGAAAAGATTTTTTTTATATTAATCGTCTGTCCGAATTTCGATGTTACTTTAAAATATTGAATCTGATGCTAAGGCGATTATAGTTTTTGTAAGAAGGATTAGTGTCCATATCAAAGTTATTTTGCTTTAAACATTATAATGTATTAATGACTAATACATAATTTACACATATGTTATTAGCTGCTTAAAATGTCATTTCAGTGTAATTCGATGTAAATTCTGTTTTGACTACATTAAGGGCCTGTTTCACAATCTCCAGATAAGTTCCGAATAGGCTATCCGCAACATATTTGACAGATACTACATACTCTATCTGTCAAATATGTTGTGAATAGCCTATTCGGAACTTATCTGGAGATTGTGAAACAGGCCCTTAATCACCTTTTAATATTAATTCAATTTAATCTACGAAAGATATTATTAATGTATATTCAAACTAGTTTAGTTTACACCCTATACTAAAATTCATTTTAATTAATCCATAAATTGCTGATGAAATATGTTGGTTAGTCTACATCGCCGCGCACTTAAGTCGGCACTAGCCACTCCAGACAATCGTAAACGCCAGCCCTGGCCATAATAAAAAAATAGGAAACATATAGCCTATACGTGTATTAATTGTAAGGAATAAAACACAGGTTTATTGCACGCGGATTCATACGTTTTATGACCTCCTGCGATCTTATTGGATAGATGTCAGCTGGAAGCCTAGACGTCGTAAATAAATATGAAATATGATAATTGCGAAATTCTTCAATATATTACGATTTAAACATTGATGATTCGTCTGACTTTTGTGGGCCATAACTTGAGGCTTTCGCGGAATCGTGTCCGTCTCTCTCACGCCTTTGTCACAGTGTACTCCAAACAGTATATCAACATGAAAGTTTTATAACGCAACGACATTAAGCTAGGGATTACTAATAAAATATTACCTTTATTTACAATAGAAATATATAAACATACGAATAAGTAGTCTTTGTAATGTATCGACCCTTATATGTCCCAATATTGGGCATGGGTCTACTCATCGAAATATGGCGACAAGGGTGGTCTCATATTCATGTGCACTTAGAAATTTTGAAAAACCTATTTCAAGACACTTTTGGTGAGTCAGTATCAAATCTCTTACTGAAGAGGCGGTAAAAATACTCAAATCAATTTACGTGCCGTAACGAAAAATGGCTTAACATTTCTTTATTTTGTTCATTCTTTAGTATAATATCTTAATATATATATTTCTTGTGTGCGTGTGTATGTGACTGAACTCCTCCTAAACGACTGGACCGATTTGAGTGATTTTCTTTGTGTGTGTTCAAGTAGATTCGAGGATGGTTTAGATTCACAAATCAGACCGGCAGATGGCGCTGCAGTCGGTATCTAGGTTATTGATCTGTACTGCCACTATCGATTCGTATCTAAAGGACAACGTCTGTGGGAATTTTATTTTTATTACATAAATACCAAACAAAAGATAGCTCTGTATAGCAGAAAATCTGTTGTGTTTGTGGTGGCGTGTTATGGGGTATAAATCAATATTTTAAAATCGTATTTCATACTTTTGTATAATCAGTGTAAGCCGTAAACTCATTAGCAACATAAGTCGTAGCAGCGATAAGATTTCCTAATTAATTTTTTATAGTCATGTTTGCAATTAGTACTAGACACGGTTGTTGATGTAAAGCGCTTTACTATCGTAACAAATTATGTACAATTTTTCATTAAGATCAGATTAACACACTTTTTTTTATCCGAGTAGAATCTATTTATTCAATTGATTGGAGATGCAGTATTATCGAATTCTTATTATGAAAAAATTTGAAGTGCATATTGTTAAAATGCTTTTTTTTCGTATCGATTTTTGCTTAGGGCTAAAATTGGTTTTTATATTTGTCGTTTTCTTTGGTGAACAGACGTCTTTGCGTTCAACTTCTGATGAATAAGTCATTTTATTGGGTGAATCGGTAAAACCCCTCCCATTTGAGGCGCTTTCTCGTCCAATTGAAAAACTTGTGTTAATATTAATGTTGAGGTTTTCAATATGTCTGTTTTAAGTCTCAAGCGCTGTTAACTACGATAAATATAAAAGATCTTACACAATTTTATTACACACATAATATTTCCACCTATGGCTAATTTTCTTGCTAGTTTCAAATATGTATAAATTATAAATTTATATTCTTAATATGCGTAATGTTGTTTTATTAAAATTTTATTGTTAACTAGCTATTACACGCAGCTTCGCCCACATTAACTTAGATATACAACCGTATTCTGATTGTTGATAATGATTTAATAATATAGCCTTTATCACTCTGTGTTATCAAAGCATTTTAAAGATGAGAGCCGGACTAGTAGTTTTGGGTAGCATTTAATTCTACTTTAACTATTACTAATACTAATTATCGCAGTCTCGGACGTTTTTTGAACATTTAAAGGGTACCTCTTCAAACGTTCAATAAGCGTACGTAATTACGTCGTAGGTATAATTATTACGTAATTTCAACTGTTTACGGCTTACGCAGTGCACGCAATGAAAGATCTCAAAATAAATATTTTTCTTCGAATTTTGCCACATTTTTCAATACTACGCTTCTATTGGTCCTCCTATCTTCTTTACTCTTCCTCGATAAACGGAATATTCAACACAATAATATATTTTCAATTCTAGATGATAGTTTGCCTAGTCTTTAGCTTTATGCTTAGTCTCAGAGGCTAGTCGGAGCAAACAGACAGACAAGTTTTTGTTATATTGTTAATGAGACGTCAAGCCAACGTCGGGTTTTAACGCTACGCTTAAAAAGCGATCGTGCGAACGGGACCTTAAGAGTGGTTATTTTATTTATCTGCATCAAATTTAATATTATATTTTATAAAAGTGATGTTGATGATCAGATATCGATTTTGATGCTTCTCTAAAAATTTCTACAGTATCAACCATTTTCTCTAAAAACCCTACGTCCAATGAAGCTCAATGAATGCTAAAACGGCTAAAAACAAACAATCCAAAACACGCAAAACCTGTATATTAAAATCCAATAAAAAATATGTTGACCGACACATTACACACATTACAGTATAATTTTTTTATCACTCTGTATAATTATTGAAAGCAGAGTTTTGTCAAAAAATGTTTTCATTGTCTAAATTTTTTTCGACTGTATCGATCGACAACTTTAAAGAGAAGTCAACCTTTCAAAATTAGACAAATACATATTTACAAAATGTACTCTTGGACGTACGTATGTTCAGATTTAGAAATAAGGTTATGTATTTTAAGCGACATATAAAGATCATTTAAATAGCATTTAGGTCATATAATCCCGAGTTATTATATTAGGTCATACATTAAACACTAAAATGCGTGCGTATCTTACGCTTGTTTTGACAATAATCGTGAATTCATTTGAGTTTTGAATGCGATATTTATGTAAATTAAATACGTAAGTACGTGGAATTATATTGAATCCAAATTTTAATTGGTGACAATTAGAAGATAATCATTTTAATCATTCAAGGTAGTAAGTAACTTGATTTTAAAGGTAAGCATTCACATGTTCGCATCGTACGAATCGCATCGATACTAAGATGCTGCACAACAAAATAACACACTAATTTTCATAATACTATTAATAAGAACTATACTTATGCTGCGAGCATCGTTAGCGATAAAAATAAATTGCATAACGCTACATTCCTATTCATATATATATGTCAACGTCATATTGGCAAGTGTCACCCGCATCATGCTACAGCGCACGGAGTATAGTATGCTTTTTAGCAAGTCAACTAGCGCGTCCACTGATGCGCACCGCACGGATCGTACTCAAATATCACTTTCTATACAAAGATTGCTACTAATCCTACGATACGCTGCGATGATGTAATGCGTACGACGCGGACATGTGGACGCATGCCTTTAAAATCTAGTTTGATACTCTCTACCCATAATTGAATTAAAGAATTTGATCGGAAAAAACCTTAGCGGAAAAAAAAATAGTATCATATATTTGTCACCAATAACGCGAGTTGCTTATGTCAGGCGTTTATGTTTAGACCTCAAAGAAACCGCCACTCGTCTTCAAGTAGGACCAGTCACTGTAGGCAGTGAATATAGCATGGCTTTCTAATGTTTAATTTCACTCATTTTATATTTTTATATAATAAAGTTTTTGATTTTGAATTTCGAAATGGGTTTAATGATTTTTACATGCCCAACGTTTGTACGTAACGTCAAGCAGGTAGTCGAGTAGGTTCTGTACAGCAACCAGGGTAACAGTAGCAAAAACTGTGAAAAAAAGCTGTTTCATTATAAATTCAGTAATAATTTTCAAATAATATGATTACAGTGGGGCTATTCTGTAAAAACCATTTCGATATCAAGCTTAACCTGAGTGATAGAGCTTACTTTACGCTCACTTCGAAAGCGAACTTTATTGATATAGATAGACCGTCGAGTTTTAAAGAATAAATATTCGTCAAAGTCGTCATATCACCGCGGATTCCGCAAGATTCGAAAACAACCTTACAGAATAGCCCTACAGATGTACAAAACATAACTTGTACGCGTAAAGAGACACGGTCTTCCTTACGGAACGTAAGGAGGAAGGTCTGCGTTGCTTAATGCTTGTAAGGGTCAATGTAACCAGCGTAATGTGCTGACAGGTGTATGTTACTGTATATTAGTAATGACATAATCATACCGAATCTCTGCTGGGGGATTTCAATTATGGAGCATGTATTATTGCTCCTAAACCACATCCTCCTGCGGCATGGGTCAGGATGCTGCAGGTATTCACATACTACATTTAAGCCAGGTGGTATACTTTTTAGTTTGACCGTCCAAAAATACTCACGTCTTACTCACCATTAGGCGTACAGTAAGTCTTTATATGTATCAATAGTATTAGATATTTTATGTCTAAATACATACGTAATACAGTCAAATCTTTTATTTATTGTTTCATCGAAATCCGAAAATGTAATTGTTATAAATATGGATTCATAATATTATTAATAATAATAATTATGAATCGATATTTATAACAATTGAATAATAAACCCCAAAAGAATCAGACGTTTCTTAAAATAAATACGTTGATCATAGGCCAGTCATGATGATTCGTCTTTCAGTTTGCTGTTCTCTACCTATAAAATGCTTCATAGCCATGGCGAATATAATTATTTTAACTAGAATGCGATTTATCATTTAAATGCTTCATAGCTATGCCGAATAAATTTTAACTATAAGAAGTACATGCGAGTGATGATGATGAGTATGAAAATTGATGATGATGATAAAGTACATATGATATCACAGGCCTTAGCATCTTCGTGTTATACTTAAATAAGACCATTAGGTTCAGACTTCAGTTCGCAAGAAAGCTTAAAAAGCCTTGCGTTAAAACCCGACGTCGCGTCGGCTCGAGTTGTGAGCACGGCACGCTCAATTCGATCTAACGTCCAACGCTCAACGTCAAAAATGCCACAGCGCTTGACAATAAGCTAAAAACGCTTGACTCTAAAAACGCTTTTGTGGGAACAAATACATCCATTTGTCTCGTTCAAACGCTTTTTTGACGCTCAAAAATTGCATGTGTAAACGGGTCCTTAAGGAACAATGGTTTAACAATGTTATAATATCAATTTATTTGGTTATTATAATAATATCTAAAAAAACACACGCTCAGCGCTTTTAAGATTTTAAACACTTTGGTACGAAATATTTTGATTAAAAAGCAAAATATTTTTTCCGGTTCTTAATATATCCACTCACTTAGTAACGGGAAGAATCTGCGAGAAGACAGCGTTGCATCGATCTTAACACACGTCTATTATATAAATTGGATTAAAATTAACCGCATGATCTTAGATACAGTTAAATATAAACCGGCCGTGGGCCAAGTCCGCACCTATTTTACAATGCATTCGGCGTGTACTGTATTTTGATGGAATTCGACAAACTCAATTCCCGAGCAAATGGGCTAGTGAGGACAGTGGGTCAGTCCGATGATTGTGAAGGGACTGCGTGCTCCCGGATCAACTAGCGTTTGGAATATGCTAAAAGTAACTCAAGCTACACGCTTCACATTTGATATGCACTTTGAATTATTAATCGTTGAATTGACATGTACTCTCAAGAAATGATGTTCTAATAGTTGATTTTTTTAACTCAAAAAAAACTTGTGATACTGATGATACTTTATTAAGATTTTGTAAAACGAAAGAAACGTATTGCACCTATAAACATTTTGTGTGCACACAAAATAGCAAAAACTATCAGAAAAATATTATTTAAAGTATTTGGTGTGCAAATTCCTAGGTCTTGTTTCTTGTCAATATTAATTTATTAACGCCCGGTTTCCGAAACGTTGGTCAAAGTGTATGTCAACTAACATGGCTGACAATGGCGGTTAACATACGGTTCTAGAGTGACATTTGTCAGTTTTTCATTTTAGCTATGTCAACTGACAGATCAAACTAAGTAATTTAACCATGCTTTTAACAACACATTTAATACTTAATAAGAGACTGGACAGTTGATTTGTTTTTTATTTGTGTTGATCAGCCTTTAGGAAACCGGGAGTATGTTTGTATAATTAGAGCTTCGGATGACATTTATCCACTAATTAATTAATCATGACGGTAAAATAATCGTCCAGCCCTGGGCTAGGATTATGTTTAATTATAGTACTCGAAATAGTAATAAATACAAGTTATCATTATATTATGACAGCGTGCGAGCTAATTTTATCATCAAACAATAATATTATCCTATTGAATAAGTATCGGCAAAGGATATAACTAAATTATATAATACAATATTGTACTTTAAGTGGTGCTTATTAAAATAATGATTCGCATTTACCATGAGTGGAGTGATAGGAATAACCTCTTCAGAATTCTAGTAAGAGCAGATTAAGTCTCGACCACAGTCGGTTAACTATGTCTTTTTACACGTGCTAAGGTAAAGACACCTATTTCCGAGGGGTTCTAAAAATGGCACCGGATTTCGATGTTGTGTTTTAGGAAATTTCATTTGTATGTTATGTTAGGGTAAAAAATTAGAATAAATCCTTGCCAAAACTTCTCAAGATACAAAAAGGACAAAATGTGCCAAAGAGAATCTCTTTTAATGCTAACTAAAGTTAAGAAAATATTAACCTTACGATGTGATATACATCATATTATGCTAATTATGTGATAAAGTAGAAATAAGAATATACTTTTGTATTATTAAAAAAAATGTAGGTACTTAGTTATTAGACGTTTGCTCGTTAAATAAATCGTTAAATAATATAATCCGATACGCTTGAAAACAAGCAAACTTGATAAGATCAATATTTATTACAATTAAGCGGTAGGTACTAAACGAGCTCCAAAATAAATGTTGTTTTATATGACTGTAAAATGTTTACACCTGTTAGTTGTATTTTGTAAAGCCAAGTGGATATTCAATGTACCTTTATTTTCAGATTATTGAGTTTTATTGTTGCCCTCACGAATTTATGTTGGCATTTGCATATTTTTATGATTTTCTGGCGGTGAAATTAAAGTATTATAACGATGCAACTCGTTGCGATACAGTCGTAAGTCGTAAAATAGTTAGCGATCGTAAAATCCGCATCGAATAAAACTACTCAAGTAAAAAAAAATGCGAGTTTATATTGATAAAGTGTGGGGTGGCCCTAACGCGCGAGATTTGGATATGATTACAATGAGGGCGAATTAAATGGTCCGGAAAAACGCGTTATAAAAAGTACAAATTTTGTTTTATGGTTTATTAATACAGCTCCCTGTTTCGGCGCCGCCGTGACTTCTCGGATCAACTTTATCGTCGAATGAATAACATATTTAACCGCATCAACACGCCTGTGAACACACGAGGGAAATATTATACACTTAGAAAGAAATTGGCATACGATACTCGGTTAAATATTGCTTATAATTTATTCGTGAACTTGCCCTGCAACTAACTATTGGATCTTGCAATATCACAAAATATTTAAAGTCGCAAAATGGTACTTTTTAGTATATCTACAAGAAAAAAGTTTGGATAAGCTATTTTAGGCGTGATAGATATAGGTATATGATATAGATCGGTATAAGTATATGATATAGATCTTAGAAATTTTTATTTTCTTAAATCTTAGAAATTAATATACATATTTAATGGCTGGTGTGTCAATATAAGTTCTCCACGTTAGGGTACAAAGGGTAGGTCTAACTCGAACAAAATAAAAGGTTCAGCTCTGCGCAGTGCAAGTTTAAATCGGATTCTAATTAAATAGGGATGTTGACTATTTTTTTTAATTGATTTTATTTGATAGATATACTATAGATAAACAGGAAAAAAAGATTTTTTTAAAGAAATATGTCCAATTTTAACAAAAAATTCAATAAAGAAAAAAGTTTTTAAAATTGCCGTTAAAACGCTCCAAGCGTCATTACGTCACACACCGCGTACAGAGATCGCGCTATGTTAGGTGAGTTTGTACTTAGCTCAATGTTCAGTGACGTCATCGCCTTATTGGCGTTTACAGTCACGTGATAATGCATGATAAATAACGCATTTTAAATTAATTTTCTAAATTTTAAGACAAATAAGTAGACTTTTTAAATGTTATTTTAGGGTTTCAAATACTGTATTTAATATTATGTAAAACATAACTTTACATGAATTTGTAACATGTGTCAACATCCCTATTGTACCAAAATAAGGGCTTTAGCTTTACTAAAGTTTACCGATATGAGGGAAGCGCAGTGTCGTGCCCCTGATTGTATAATCAATAAGTACCATGTCTATCTTTTCTGTGAAACAGAATTGCTATGTTTTTCGAATAGAGTTAGCACAGGTAGTGTGATAATTACTTGGACTGATACTGGATACAATACACCCTCTAGGTCTAAGAACAGAGTAACGGTAATGGCTTGCCAGGCCTAGGTTGGTCCTGTATGATATCTTTTGTATTAATTCTGACCATGTTGACGTCTGCCAGTGTACCTATTCAATATAAAAAATATAAAATGAACTTTTTTTTAAACAATGATTTTGCTTAAACACCTGAGACATTCATCGAGATCTGAGAAATCCACACCTAATTTGAGTTCCTAGTATGCAGCGAATTGTACTAATTTAGATTCACATCATGAATGTACATTGAGTATTGTGCGCATCCTTGCATTAGAATCAAATTTAGTGTTCTGATTAAACGATTGTTTTTAAACTAATAGCCTAGGGTCTGGACGTCCGTTTGCTGTTTAAGTATCCGGTGTCAAATCGGATAAATGTCACTCGGGGCTCATTATGATAATTTGCGTTGAAGTTTTATTTGGCAGTGAGACGGATGCCATTTTGAGCTTAATGGCAGACGACTTATGGCAGATGATTATCATTACCTACTATGTATATGAAATTTTGTACCTTAAGTGCTTGAGTGGCATAGGTTATTTGTTCTCCTAAGTATGTGACCAGTCCACTGCCACTTCAACGTGCTCATTATTCGTGTGATTAAGGGAGACCTATTCTCAATAGTGGATTTGCTAATGTGTCTTTTCTCTTTTATTGTTTACAGAAGGACAAATTATAAATCTTTAATCCTAAGATACTACTAAGATTATAAATGCTAAAGTTAATAAGTATGGATGGGTGGATGGATGTTTGTTACTCATTCACGTTAAAACTACTGAATGGATTATTATAAAATATTGGTATAATATAGCTTACACATCAGAATAACGCAAAGGCTATAATGCTGTCCCACGGGGATTTGAAATATGCGGACGAAACCGCGGGACGCTACTTGGTCAGTAATAAATCTTTTTTGCTTTTATACTTGCGACACAGCCATCATGTACCTAAAAGTGCAGTGTTGTCATACGTAGTACTTACTCAGTGTTAGTAAAATAAAATAATATAATAACATTTGACTGCTACTGCTGCTGCTGCTGTTAAATCCTTATAAGTCTTTATAAACTCACTTTGTCGGTAAAGAGATAATAAGTCTTTATAAACTCACTTTGTCGGTAAAGAGATATTTAAAGAAATATTTATTCCATTGCTTACCGCATTTATGTCATCGGTCTCTTCAAAATCATGGTGATTCTAAATTTACATTTTAACATTGCCGAAATATAGCTACCTCAATAAATCTATAAACGCTGTAAACAACCAAACAAACGTATTATTATATCCGAATATGAATACTGATCGCGTTAGTTTAAAACAATAGTAACAGATAAATATATATTCGACCACACTCGCTTTAGTGGTTATCGTATAATGTATCGCTGACATATTGAGTACATAACTTTAGGATAAAGCAGAAAATTGGCTTGGCTGTGTGCCATATTGAGATTAACGGTTATCTTATATTCTTTTTATCATATATTTCTGTAGAAATAAACTGTTATTACCACTAGCTCAAGCATCGCTTCAGGACCTAAAGATCCTGGCTACATCCATATATTATTTCTCCTCGATATCAAAAAAGACATTGCTTGGGCTAGCCCAAGCCTAAGACTAGTCTTAGGCGATGCTGGAATTGGAATGCGAACAAACCAACAAAGAAAGTTGGGTTGTTTGATTTGAAATGTAGCTACAAGTAAACGAGAAAGTTTTTTTTCATAATTTTTCATATTCAGTAGGTACTTGGCTTATTGGGGAAGATTGAGATCAAAGACACGTTGATTGACCAATATAAAAAAGGCATTCGATTCAAAATGTCTTTTAACATACAAACATACAATGAAACACCAACAGTTCATTGTCTGTAGGGCTATTCTGTAAGAAACTATTTCAATATCGAGCTTCACCTGAGTGATAGAGCTCACATTACGTCACATCGAAAATGATCTTTATTGATATATGGGTAGAGAGTTGAGTTTTAAAGAATACAAATCCGTCAAATTCGTCATATTACCGCGGATTCCGCTTTCGAGATTCGAAAACAACCTTACAGAATAGCCCTACTGTATTCAGAAAAATGTGCACAGTTGTTCAGTGTACAAGGTGCTACAATTTTACGCCTGTTAATTTTTCTCAGTCCCTTTGAACTTTGAAGTGTTGAAGTGCAAGCGAGTGAAGTACCAACTAATAACTAAAATATTAAATACAATTAGACTGGAAGAAAATATTTTGTAAATGTTTTAATCGGCGTAAAGTGACAGCTATGCAGTCAGACTGCGTGCAGTTTATGAGTTTCTAGTGGCCTATTGGGGAGGGGGTGTTAGGGAAAAGGAGAGGTTTCTGGTTATGTGGACGTTAATGGGCGTCGATAGTCGCAAGGCTTCGACTGTTCGTTTGCCCTTCTATGCTATAAAAAAGCGTTCTCTTATATTTTGTTTGGTATACATCTAAAATACTTTAGGTTCGATTTAGTGCTACACGGACGATTTACGAACCGCTCGACGGAGTAATTGTTTGGTCGACTGTTTAGTACTCCACGGAGTACGGACCAATGTACGACTTGGACGAATATAGGTACTCGGACCCTAACAGACGTTCAGAACACTTTTTCACAAGTTTTACTAAACTCAATAGTTGATTTCCTATATGATATAAATTCGGAGGACGGTATTATGTACGGACCGTCATGACAGTGTAGCAGTAATTAGCCTTTATTTATTTATTTATGGACATTCCACATAGATTACTTAATACATACTACATACATAATAACGAAATATCACCGCCTGCCAGTGTGATTCTATTCAATGCAACGGTAAACTAAGGTTGAATTAAGAACAAAAAACAAAAGAAATAATTGTAAATTAATATGTTTCAAAAACTTAAAAAAGATAACTTTCTAAACCTAATAAAAGGTGCAAATGTGTGCGTGCGCGCGCGTGCGTGTGTAGGTCTGTGTGTGTGTGTGTATGGGTGTGTTATAGTGCCTTAGATGGGTTTTTTTAATTATCCTTTAAAAAAATAAAGAACGGTACCGTATCCGAAACGCTTGTATCATAGAAATTAGGTAAACTTTCAGGGCCTAAAAAATCGTACTCTTGGGCGTTTGGACGGAAGATGACTTACTTTTTTACAGTTTTTATTAGTTCGGCTGGTTAGCGAAACATAAGTAAATTGATCTATATTACAGGGCGGCGGTGGTGGTGTTGGAATGCGTATCAGTGCGGGTGTAACTCGAGCTGGGCTAATTAAAGTCATTCGACTACCACACTATGGGATATGGTTTGCGGTGGCAGTGCCAATAATTTATCATATTTTGCACCTAAACTAAGTATTAAAATGTCTGTAACGCTATTTCCAGTATTTTCATGTGCTTTAATTTTAGATGGGTAATTTCCGTAAAAGTAAAAAAGTAAAGTATCAACCCTTATATGTCCCACTGCTGGGCACAGGTCTCCTCCTCGAAATTATGCGAGGAGGGTTTATGGGCCATAGTTCACCGATGAGCTGGCCCAATGCGGGTTGGTGAACTTCACATCACCACCACCTTCAAAGACTGGGTAATTTTTTTATTTTTTTAATATTTTATTCTTGTTGCATGTGTAATCTAAAACACAAAACCTATCGAATTGATAGTCCTCCTTTATAGTCCTCCTCCTCCTTTTTGACGTCGGTTAAAAAATAAGGAATATTTTTTATTTATTTTGTGTTAATTTATGTGCGTTATATTTAAGTATCTATCTATATAGATAATGAAGAAAATTAAATACATGTCGCTCCTAACGAGCTTGTGACAATTGGATTTGAACTCATTATATGAAACCCGGGAAGACAATAAAGGTAATTAATGTATTTAAGATCAATACTAGAAAAGTAAAGAAGGGCTCTGTTATTGTATACTAGCAACACCCCGCGGTTTCACCCGAGTACTTTCCATTCCATTATAGCCTACGTGTTATCTTGATGTATAGCTATATTGTTGTAAAGATTCATCAGAATCCATTCAGTAGTTTTTACGTGAAAGAGTAACAAACATCCATACTTACAAACTTTCACGTTTATAATATTAGTAAGATTATCTGTATTTTAATATTAGTTAGATACACAGACATTTCACCTAGTGGTAAAGGTTAACGTAGTCTTTGAATATATACGACATCTGGGACACACAAGAGAACTCATTCATACATAATAGATTGTCTCTCCTGAGACTATCGTTCCTTGATTGACAACAATGTCAGCCCCCTAGACAAGTGGCAGAGACGCTAAATGAATAGAATAGAATACTTATTTCTACATGTTCTACAATTTGTCGCCTACGACTTGGTCACTCTTGTAATCCTGTTTTTCTTACCAAAATAAGAGTAAAAGACAGTTCTCTGTGTGAGTGTGGACTGGACGAGGGCACGCCCGACCACATCTTTTTCAATTGTCCAAAATATCAAATATCTTTGTATGATATTCTTCCTCTTAATATTCCCCGTCCTATTAACCTTAAATCCGTTTTATCCTATGTATATAATATTCCTATTTTAGATATTTTATGTTATTTTATTACTATTAATAATATTAAACTGTAAGTGTGGGTAAATTTTTAACTGTATTTTTAGAATGTTTTTAGTTTAAATAATTTTAATTTCCTCATATTAGTATTGTATATTAATTATATTAGTTTGTCTTTTGTTTTAGGTTTAGCAACTTGTGTCTCTCTTTCCTTCCGATTTATTATATATTTTCTATTTACCTTGCATCTTCACAAAGTCTGAATTTATAGTCACGTTGACCAAAATAATTCACCGAACAATATTCCACTCACTCTGACATTGGCAAATCCTTTAGGGAAGCTAATATTAAAAAAGAAGAAGAAGAAGAAGAAGAAGAATACTTATTGTATGGGAATGACACTAGCTGTCAAATTACATGTCTTAAGCTAGTGTGAGGGGTTGATCCGGCAATTACACTGTCTGTCCTGACTTTACAGGGAAGCCCCTGTAAGTTTTAGAAGAACATTCCTTTACAGTCTGTTGATCACGTTTACAGTCTATGGTGTAATTTGTCTTAGATTTCTCATATCAACAAATCTAGATTTTTTAAACGGGATTCTGCATTTTCAAGATTCTCTCTTTTGGCTTGGCGTTTTGGAACATTAATTATAATAGTTCTCTTAAGCTACTTGAAATTTATTGCTGAACTTAATCTAGTATCTACTCGTACGTATGTTATAGACTAAAAAAGCTCGCAATTACTTAATAAAGACAAGTCCTTTAGACTATTGAAAAAAAGTTATCATTATGTCAATATAAAAATGTCTTGAGGTCTCAAGTAAAAGGGAAGGAGGAGTAAAAAGTTGTTTCTTTATAATGACTATAATTGTGTATTCAAATAAAGTGTACGTTGAGCCTAACATTTAGCGATAAATTATTCAGAAGGAAACCGTTTATGGACCAGGTGCTAGGTTGGTTCGGGCATTGAAGTTTCAAGGAATTTATTTGCATAATCATGTAATCGATGCGAATTTGTGCAAATGTTATTAGCCGCCTCTCGGAACAAGTGACGTGTGAGCTGAATAAAGCCGCGGTAGGTCAGGTGACACGAAAATGTCTTCACGTCTGGCTTGCCAAGTAAATAGCCTGATGTATTGCGCTGGATTTTTAGACCAAATATTTTTATGCACGATTCAGCAAAAGGAGACGTTTCATTTTTGTGTAGGCCCTGGGCCAACTTGATGTACAGTTGATACGGGTGTTTCATAAAACATAAATAATATGAATTAACATTTAATTTTGAATAAAATAGGAGAATATTTTCTGTCGCGCTGTCCTTTTAGGTTATTAAGCTATTTTTCATGAAACAATATCTTTTTCATGATGGATATAAACATTCGATTATTAAAATATGATAGTTAGTAGGAAAAAACACGAATAAATCATTCATTCAATATGGCACAAAACTGGCGTTTGGTATGGCAATACATACAATCAATTTTATTTTTGTACAAAAAAGAAAAACAAACGAAAATCCGAATGTGTTAGTATTTTTAGTGTGATAGTCGTATTTTGCCGCTATTTTGGATATGCGTACATCATGTTGGGCTGAAATGAAACATCGCCTTTGATCCTAATTAATTTTCTTACTCAAAAATATAATTTTAATAAAATAATGTCGTGTCGTAAAATTATGTCTTTTTTGTGCTAAGGTTTTCTTCATTTATTAGACTTTCAAGTGTGACTGGCTTCAAAGTCGAATTATTAAAATATGAGATTTAAACCAATTTGAAAATGCTTTTTTACGACTTGCAACGCATAAATATTTAATATTTTATAATTTTTTATAATTAATATTTTATAATGCATAATATATTTTTTTGCATTGGATCATTTCTTCTGAAGAAATGACAAGCCGGTCAGGATTTCGGTTATGATTCATATTGATATTAAGACAATATACAATAAGAAATAACCGATTAACACGAAGACTGACAAATTTAAGAGCTGGGATGATCACACTAAAAGGATGCTCTATCACTATCATATGCATACAATAAAACTGCAGACTTACGATTTTTACACTCGTTTTATTCTCCGTATTGTTTCGAAGAGATCTCCAACTGCATAAAAATTGTATTTAATTTTATAGTTCAATTTAACCAGGGTAAATGTAGATTTTTTACTCTGGGAGAAATTAAAGAGAAAATAGACTTGTTTTTTACTTTGGAGTCAGACGGTCAGATTTAGCCTGATTGTACCTGGGTGACCGAGCATTTGCTCGATACCCTTAGTGATAAAATACAATAAAAAAATTTTTCCAAAAAAAAATTATCTTAAAAAAAGGAAAAATTAATCGGACTTGAGATTCGAACCAGACACGTTCGGATTTAACTGCTTAATTTCACCACTAAGCTTGCATGACATATTATTTGACAGCGAACTTTACGTTCGTATTCTAATCATATTTTATCGATGCCTCAAAACACGGATAAAAAAAATCTATAAATTTATCCTAGCTAGATCGATTTATCTCCGTTTTTAACACATGTATACAAAATTTCATTAAAATCATTGGAGCAGTTTCCGAGATCCCGATTCTACAAGAATCTACGACAAGAATTGCTCGTTTAAATATCTACCCTAATAATATAAAGAGGAAAACTTTGTTTGTTTGTATAAGATAAAGATGAATAAACACTCAAAATTAGGCATTTTTATAGAGTTATTGGGAGAGAAATCATAATAAAATTCTATACAATTTTATGTTATTATTATACAAGTTAATTTTAGTTAGAATATTATGTAGGCTAATATACTACACATATATTTTTTCGTTTGGTTTTGACAGTCCATACATTTGATATTTATGATTTCTTAAAAACAAACAAAGAATATTATGAATTAAACAACTAGGTAATATACATTAAAACTATAAATAATAGGTTAAAACTATTAATAAACTAAATACTTATATCAAACTAAAAAAATAAATTAAGTATATAATATAAAAAATCGACCCCAAATCGCTACGCTCGAAGGGTAGGGTGCCCAAGAAAACGTTTGGTTTACATTTAAATATATATGTATAAGAATTTAAAATAAAAATATCGCTTTACCATATGACCCTTTTTCAATTTTTCAATCTTCTTTAGTCAATTGAGGTAAATAAATTTGATGTAGCTGGCAACTTCGCCAGGTGACACTTTGGCATTAGCACAAGAAGCATTTAGTATTATATTTCAATCTTAAAAAATTATCTTCCATCCTCCCTCCGGCGTGTGTGGTACAAAAAAGTCTCATCCCGATTTTTCGGTTCTTTGGGCACGTATTTCTTAATTCCATTTTTATCCTTCTAATATTATAAATGCGAAAGTTAGTGAGGATGTTTGTTACCCTTTCACGCAAAAACTACTGAATGGATTTTGATAAAACTTCATAATAATATAGCTTATACACCAGGTTAACACATAGGCTATAATTCACCCCCGTATTCCCATGGGACTATAGACTATATCATCCCGCTAAGATTCCGTTGTAAATCTTAGTTAACGTAGGCGATACTGCGGGTAACAGCTAGTGTATTAATAAAAAGAGTTTTCAATTGGAAACTTAGACCAAATAAACAGTAGATTGGAAATAATAAATAGATTATTCTAGTCAATAATGATTTGATTCTAAAAATCTCATTACTGTTCTCGGCATTGCCTTATTTTACATATTTTCGAAATGGTAATTAGTGTTTTGGAGTACCTAGTAATTATAAATCCTTATATCTCTAAAGTTAAGATTACAACTACCATTATAAAATATCATAAATTCTACTAATAATAGAGTCAATAATATTATTCACTGTTTTATCTGCTTGAACCGTTTAATGTGTTAACTGTTGATTTTTTTTTTCATAATCTTTATATAAACTTTCTTGAGCTTTTAATTGCCTCGTTTCAAAATATTTAAAAACTAGAACTAGTACTTTGTCAATAATTAAAAGTAAATAGATATATCTAAAGAGAGAATGTATTAAAAATATGTTGCTCAAAAATTTGCTCAAAAAAGTTGCTAAAAAAAGAAAGTCAGAGGACTCATATCCTCTTCACATACCTCTTCACACGAAAGCGTTTTTAAAGCGCGGCGCTCAACGCGACTAAAGAAAATTGTGAATCCCGAAAATATGGAAGGAGTAAAGGAGTAAAATGCCCTAACACCAAATAAATTTAGCAATATCTTTCTCGCTATAAGACGACGATTTTGAGACCTTTGTGGCTTAATGGTTAGCGCGTTGGCCCTTAAGCCGCTACGAGTTCGAATCCTGCCAGGGAACAAAAAGTTTCTGTGTTCCTGGGTCATGCATGTGTATTATATAATAAAAAAAAATTGGTTGCCTGTAAAGTCGGTATACGGGCGAAAGTTTTACGTGACAACGACTTTGAGTGGTAAAATAATTTTAATGTGAATATTCATTCGTATAGTAGGAAGAAGGATGAAATAATAGTAACAATTTAAAACATTTATTTATACAAAGAATTATATTTAAAACATTAATTTATACAAAGAATCTCGCACTGAATTTCATATTAACAAAATTTTTTATGTCTGTCTCTCTCGCTCTTAGGCGGGCTAACCATGCCCGAGTGGAAGGGACGCGTGCCTCTCACTCGCTCTCATTGTGAGCGCATAACGTGAGCGGAGCGTAACGCAGTTTCTTGAAGTGTCACCCGGCAAACCAATTTATAAGACGTTGTCACGTCAAAAAATCTTAAATATACATATTGATATAAAAATGATTAAATATATGTATTTCCGTTGTCTGGTACCCGTAACACTCTTCGAGAACTTAGCACGGGGCAGATTGATGTGGTGTAAAAGCGTCCATAGATATTATTATTATTATAAGTGAAGTTATACCAACCCTCTGGTCTTAAATATATCGTTGTGAGACGTATATAAAATTGATTGAAATCGAATGTAACGCCCATTTCATGTCGTTTACCTCTCTCAGGCCTTCTCTCAGAGTGGGAAGGTTTTACGCCGCTCCCACACAATAATTGTACATTATAATTTATTCAGTACTAGTAATTGACTTATTATTATAATCAAAAAAAAATTATAATATCTTGGGAAAATATTTTTCCCAAGATGTGAATAATTATTAGTAACGGAAAAAAGTCTTTAAATCTTTTGATTTTTATATTTTTTCCTTCCGCTATGTTTGATCATGTCGGGGTCGGTCCAGAACGCCGATGATATGAAAAATTCAATAAATTGCAATAAATTTCACATGAAAAATTCTGTGGCATGTCGATAAAATGTTTTTGAACCTGTGGTTTAATTTAATATACTAGGAAGCATTTCTATTTTGACTTTATACAATTGTTATTCGACTATTTACTAAACATGCCAAGTCAATATAATGACACAACTGATTCGGTAATCATTACATCACTAATTGATTCTGTTGTGTCTTGTCTATTGTTGGTGTTTGTAAATATATTTGTTTTTATTATGTTTATTGCGTAAGTGTCCCGCGTATATTAATAAACGCGTATTTTCCGTGTGAATTACCTCAAAGTTTTTATCATCTTATATTATACATGCGTGTACGTTCGCTAGTGTTAGGCTCGGCGCTAACGAGCTACATCATAGCCATTGGTGGCAAGCGACAACGACCAATCACACTTGCATATATTTAATATAGACGCGCCGCAGACATGTAGTTGTTGGTGTCTACAGTTTACAGCAGTGAAATATATGAAAATGTGAAGATATAGCCTAACAGGGCTTCGATAAATAAAAAATATTATTTATTTTCTACTGCTATATTTCAATAATATAACAAACATCTCCCACATTGATAATCTATATTACCTATACTACATTCTACTGATCAGCTTTTTTGAAACCTTTAAATTGTAATGTCATTGGACTCCTCTTAAACGCCTGGACCGATCTTAATCATTCTGTGTTAGATTCAAAATTCTGAAAGAGGTTTGGTTTTTTGTTTGTTTCTGATAACTCAAAAACTACTCAAGAGTTTTCAAAAATTCTTACAAAATTATAAAGCTACGTTACCACTGAGTGACATTGCTACATTGGTACTGACAAAATAAAATAATTAAACATCATCATCCAACAATATACGGCTGTAAATTCAAGTTAATTTGGACAAATCTTCGGGCAACAGATTGTTTAAAAGAAAAACTATTTATCAGTAATTTAGTAGAGGTCTCTACGGCTTGGTACCTCCTAAACCTTTCCATACTTTCCTTTCTCTTGTCATTCATTGTGATCCGCACCTGTACCTGAAAACGTTACTCCAACATTTGCTTCTTTGGTTTTTTCTTGTGTTCCTAACCGCTGGTGCCTATTCTGTTAAAGGCTTTATCCGTCTTTTGTTATTTATCCTACAAATATGACCTGCCCAGTGCCGTTTTAGTAGCTTAAAAAATATTTTCCTTATATCTTCAATTTTCAATCTACCTCTGAGGATGTCGTCAATAACTTCGTCTTATAACTTTCTTACTATTCGTAGCATAGTTACTTCTATTTTGCATCAATAGCATAAGCAGTTATTATAGAGCTTTTACTTATTCAGTTTTTTATTATTTAGTAATATGTTAATAATAAGTTAATTTCTTATTTAGTATTCATAATATAAAAATTTAGTCCTATTATTTATAATTATATATTATACTAGCTGTTGCCCGCAGCTTCGCCTGCGCTAACTAGATTTACAACGGGATCTTAGTACGCAAAATAAGTAACTTTCTGGATGATTTTTTACATTGTTTTTGTGTCCGAAAAACCCAAATAAAATATAGTCTATGTTACTCGTGGATAATGTAGCTTTTAAATGGTGTAAGAATTTTTGAAATCGGTCCAGTACTTTTGAGCCTATTCATTACAACCAAACAAACAAAGTTTTCCTCTTTATAATTTTAGTATAGATTATTTATATTATTACAAATTCTGATATTAATGTAGTAGGTACCTATAAGTTACATTAAATTTTACATCTACCAAGTGGTCCCTGAACGACTAAAGGTCAACTTTATTTTCAAGATATTAATAGTCGATTCGCCTATTGTCTAAAAATATAATTTGTACGTAACCCTGGATGCGTAAATTAATCGCACTTGACCGATTTTTTTTATTTATAATAATATAATTACTTGTAATAGATTATAATTATCGAAATAATTGCATGATTGCATTAACATCTTGTTTTTTGCGTAAGGCGTTAACAACATTTGCATGATCATACAATACATGAATAATTTATATTAAGCAATACGATACCATCATCATTAATATTATAAGTGTAAAAAATGTAATAGGTACTTACATTATGATATAGAGGGTTATTTGTGAAACACTTGCACTTCTTTTCTACCTTTTTTTTCAAGTTCATTCCTCATTTGACTAGCACCTAATTCACCGCAATTCTCGGTGATTTCGAGTCATGAAAAGCAATGTTCTCCTGCGAGGCAATAGCTAATGTCGAAGTCATAAAGTAATGGGCGCGTAAGACTTCTTAATCAAAATCAAAATCATTTTTTAATTCAAAATATCGTCACTTGAATCTACCACCGGTTCCAAGGCAAGCCCACTGGGAAGAACCGGCAAATCAAACTCAGTGGAACTAATCTTTTTAAATATTTTATAACAAATTTTACATGTTATCCTGAAATGCCTGGGAGGATCGTCCTTTTAGTAAAGCTCCTGTGTTTGTGTCGGGTTCAGGATAGTAGCGCCCGGGCAGTCTGCCCTTACGAGGAGTAGGTACTAGTCTGGTCTATCGTTGTTGCTGCTCGAGATAACCTGGATGCATACGTAAATGCATTTCTTGCGTTAAAAAATCCTTTATCTAGATTTCATATGCTTACATATCAATAAACTTCCTTCAGTGACACGGCCAACCTGTTTTATGTATTAAATAAAAGAGTAAGAAGCATCCATACTTACAAACTTTCGCGTTTATAATATTATTAGGATACATCAGAATAACACATAGGCTATCAATTGTGTCGGAAATTAACGACTATTATTTATTTTTTCAAAGGCTTCATTTTTTAAGAGCCCAGCCAGTATTAACATAACCATAACCAGCATAATAAATTCCTTGCACTTCCATTCGTTTAAGTCCACGTCACTCATAGTAGGTTCACTAAGTTGTGCTTACACTTGTAGTAGTAAAAAGTTTTCCTTGGTCTCACTCTGAATGTGGTTTAACTTAAACTTAACTTTATCTCGTGTTTACTGCTTTGTGTATGTAGCACTATACCTTAGTTTTACCCCTTCTTGTTTTGTGTATTCATTTACGTATCTCTTGCAAATTATCCTTCGTAGACATACCTACTTATTAAATATTTAACAAATGTAAATTTATGTCGAGAATTGCTATCTAGTGTATACTTTATCCAAGCAGTGATGCTTCTTAATGCTTCTTAATCTAAGGAACCAAAATTAAAACTATTAAGCATTCGCGTTTAGAAATTCTATATTTAAAAAAGAAGGGTTGGTTTTTTCAAGATTCCATTGCCGAAAACATAAATCAGTGCAAAAGAACTTGTATTCGGTCGTCCGTATGAAATCCTAAATATATATTACATACAATATTTTATCTATATGTAATTATTATAGAAATCCTACATTAACTTTGTTTTTAATAAATCCTCGTTAATAGATGAGTAGGTACCTAAATGACTGTGATAAAAAACATATTACAGTATATTATGATGGATAATATTAACAGATCACATACTTTTGAAATAACATTATTTACTTTGAATGTCATTAGAATGAGTTCCAACTTCCATTGAATGTGAATTCTTCAAAAAGCAATGTGGACCTCCTTCCTCCTTACGGTGGTGGAGACCGTGTCGCTTTACGAGATTCTTAATTAAAATTGTTTATGAAATTAATAATATTTTACTTATTTTCAGACACACGTTTTAGAAATGACTCAAAGACTTTGTAGGTACATATAAATTGATCATTTGTATTCAAAATAACTATCTCCAACAATAAGAGAGCCATTTCTTATGAATAGACCACAGACAAAGATATATAAAGCAATAAGCAACTAAGCACAGGGCAATCAGCCTTCAGGCGTCTTCCCCGTAAAATGAATATACCAAGGGCATGATATAAAATTTGTTATTGTTCGTGTTAAATGATAATTTATCATTCCATTGTACGAGGCGGGGCGACTTCACGGGCGACTACTCGAAGGGTCGGCTAACAAGATACATTATCTTTGTCCTCCCGCTCTGCACCCCTTACTGCGTTACTTTACGGTGCATATTCCGACGGAACAGCGCCAATGTAACTTTGTAATGGCGTAATGTAACTGCGCAATGGGCGGAGCATGCTTTGCTGACAGTTATTAATGATTCCTAGGTCGTCCAGTATATACCGGCCTCCGACGTCCTGTTGTGCCGAGCCAACGATGAGTGCGGTTCATATGTACTAGCTGGCCAGTGGCCATTGAGAAGGGATAATGTTAGAAAATGACCACATTCAGTTGTATCTCCTGGTTTATGACTTACATCTTTGTAGACGTTTCCAGTGCTTGTAATGACCGCGGTCAGATCTGATTTTATAAAACAGAGATGATTTAGATCTTTCTACCTTCATTTATTTTCGTCTATAAACATTAAAAAGTAAATTAATAAAGCTTGATAGGATAGCTCTTTAATGGCAGCAGCTAAATCTCGGTAATATGCATCAAAGAATCATCCTACGAGAAGCATCTGCTGGAAGTCCTAGTAAAACTTAAAGTGACTTGCGGTTGTGTTGGTAACTTGATCACATTGCTGTTCATACATACTCGGCAGCAGTACCAGATCATCACATTGGTTCATTTTGCTATCCATTCAGAACGACACGACGGTAGGGTATTATATGAATGAATTGTTCATAAAACTCCATGTAACGTAAAGATGCGTGACAGGTCTTTATTTTTTTTCGAAAGGACCTATGCTTGATGACTTAAGGCCTTGAAGCTAAAAGTGTTCTCAATGTTTCCAATGCTATTCGTACGAATCAACCACAAAATCCCCGCTCAATATTATATTTGTCTATACTAAAAAATCAAGCTGAAATAAAATAATTACAAATCATAATAAAAAATATGAAGGTACCTACCTACCTACCACTAGATATTCTCTATCTTTTCGAACGTCAGTTGAATTCCTACTCTACTAGACCACCAGTTCCAAAAGAAGTACACTGAGGAGATCTGGCAAAACAAACCCTGTGGAACGTTTTCTGGGATCGTACTGAAAGAAATAAGGTACTTTTTACTCTAATACATTAATAACCCATGCTCGATTAAGCGCCCTAAACATGAAACAGACAATAGTAGTAATATAATAAATTAATAGCATTTTGTTGTAATAATATAAAAAATATTACAAATTACTGTATGTAGGTATCTACATTAGCGTACCTACACAGGCGTTTGAGTAAATTACAAATTAAGTTAAAAAAAAATTACCAATTATGTTTGTATAAACGACAGAAAAGTTTTTAGCTCATTAAAACCATGAGAGATCATAGAAATAGGGTAGAGCGTAGCATATTTTGATCGCTAAAATAGGTTTTGATAGTACCAAGCGGTGAAGTGTTGCAAATAAAGCTAGGAATGATCGATGCGAACAAAGTATTCTGCAACCGTCACTAATTTCATGGCACCGTAAAACATTTTATATGCAAACGTTTAAATATTGCTAATTATTTTTATTGACACACGAAGGACAACGTGACATAAGATAATAATTTTTACATTTATTTAAAATACGACGCCATTTTGAAAGCAAGTCACGCCTCTTTTTATAGTCTGTGGAGTTATCATCGCCGCTCGTAAAATGCGATTATTGTTTTAAATAAACTGGTGTTAACCGTTGTTCTAATGTATGTGTTAAGTCGTGAGTTTTAAGTGCCTCGTTATGTAAAAGCTGACGAATGGCTTTACATATTATTAATAATACATAATGCTGGTTACACAAAATATATTAAATAAATTGTATTGTAAATATTTTAGATGTTTTATTTATAAAGTTTCTTAATTCTAGTCGATATTTTTGTTAAATTTATATAATATACATTTTATTCCTTAAGCATCAATTTGCAAATAGCTTGAAAAGACTAGGCTTAATTTATTTTTTATTAAGGTATAGCTACATAGGCTTAGGTTAATTCACATAATATAACATTGCAAAATAGAGAAATGGAGAATGTCAGACTGCATAGTTACCACAATCCTGCTTATTTTTGAAAAGAAAGTAAGGACAAGCAGTATTATTACTGGCACCGAGAATGCCAACAAACCTTACGCTGAACCCATTCATGAGTAGTTTGGGCTAGTCCAAAGTGCACACCTGTGGTCGTGAGCGACGATCAGCATAAAAAAATCCAACGTTACAATAATCAGGTCCTCTAGTTTCGAACTACGAAGGACTAAATATACCTGCCTACATAAATACATTTTTTAAGCTGGATTGGAACATAAGTAAAAAAAAACATATTAAATTCGTTTCGTAAAATGACATGTAAAGTTTTGGCGTAGATGATGGGTAGTATGAAATCAGGGGACTTAGGCAAAGTAATATTTAAAATCAATAACGAAGTTCGAAAAGAATAAAATACATGGGATTGACATAAATACGCTAAATCACATGGTCAATCGTTATCGTATCAAAATCACAAGCTGTCTATTGGTTATCGATCGTTATTGTCAATATCTTATTGGCTAGGAAATTGACATTGATAACTTAGAGACGATGACGAATATCGATATCTTTACGATATGACGTTACTTTGTGTAAGCCTACTGGTGTCGATATTTCTGACGTCTTGCATGCAGCAGTCGACGACGTGTTGATGATATAACACAGAGGCATTAGCCAGTTCCGTTTCACAATCGTCCCACATATGGGACAGTGTTATCGGCGCCGCTTCCTGCGCGCGCGCCGCCCAGTCACGTAGCTGGCACAATGTAAACGGTTTTCGTGTTTCAACGATTGTTTTACCACAATGGACCCCTGTGTCGATATCTTGCCGGACGTCAAACCACGCTTGTTTGTTGCTAGTATTATGTTTTTTATATTTACTAGCTTAAAACTTCTATATTAACTTATCTCTCTAGTTTTTCTAAACTAAATATGTATATAATATCGTAGCTGTAGCCAAAGGCTTTTAGCTTGAAATATGTTTGATCTATTGGGCGTTTTGGAGTCTTTTTTAAAATATAAGTTTTATGAAATATAGCTTAACCGATATAATCCACCTGATAGTAAGCACTCAATGTTTCTCAACTTATCTACTGACTTATACCTAACTTACTTCATCACTATAGCAACTGATCCATGCCTCAAGATGGTAGGTGACATCAATCATTTTTAAGCCAACCAGCTCGCCTTACGTTCGATGAAGCATTAAGGCCATTAGGGCCATTCGCTCATCTCAGCATAGCTCCATCCGAAAAAAATACACCAATCCTTATATAATAAAAGATTGGTGAATAAAACTGTAAGATCCATTACATAGATGTTAAGCCTTTGCGTTGCATAATAAATCTACTGCGTTGGTCTTTAAAGCTTGATAAATTTATTCTTGTGAAAAATCTTTGAGATTACTTAGATTAACTCTTGTGGAAAATGTAATTTGAAATGTACGTATCTTTGTAATTGATGTTATTAAAACTGTTACTTTTACTGCTGTGGGAAGGTGAGTGAATGGCCAATATTAAGAAAACCGGGTGATTCTAATCGGAGTGGTTATAAAATTCTAATTGGTTGCTTTATGGTGGGATATCGTGTCCGTGTAAAATATTCATTAGCTTTAGTGCTTTACTGCTAGCTACTGCCTACAATATCGTCTCTAATTAATGTAGGTACCTAGGTAACCTTAAACCTTAATGAACCTACATGATTTTTTTTGTTATTCGACGTTTAAAAATTTTAGATCATCCCTTAATAATGGTGGATCTAGAAATTAGCGCGTTTTAACAAATAAACTCTTAAGCTTCATTGAAATAGATAAAGAGATACGGAAAATAAATAGATAGAAAAAGAGATAGACATAGAAGATACGTACAGTAAGACAAATAAGTCTGTTTGTTGAAAATAATTATAATTATATTAAAAGCCAAAGGATAGTTACTATAATACCTACTGTAAATAGGCCTTAAGGCTATTGCTGAGGTTCTCCTATTGCCTGCAGATCCGTGACAAGGCGGCTGAAGACGCCCGCTGTTGTTTGGGGTAGGGCCCTTCTAGGTGCCAGTCCCACATAGGGTCAGGATCTACTCAAAAGTCTTGGCTACATCCCTCAAGGATTTCGAAGGACTCTACGATATCAAAAAAAAAAGCTCTTTTCTTATATACAAGTAGGTACAGAAATCTGGTAGAAATCAAAAAATTCTTCGAATTATTTATTTATTATGAGTAAGACGCTCGTATTAGCTAGGTACCTAAATACGTAAATTTTTTACACTTCTACCGTTTATACATTACAATCAACCGCTACAAATAATATGCTAATCGATAGGAAAGGGAAGTATTTGGAATAATTTGGAAATGAATATATTTAGGAAACGGAATAATTGAATAAATTATATTAATCAGTAGTCGAACGTTAACATTTGAATTAACATAAAAAAGGTCGTTAAACTTTCTAATATTATGTTTACGCAGACGTAGAGCTTGTAGGCGTTAGAGAAAAAAATGCGGTTGTATATCCGAAGTTGGAACATCGGCCAATAGCAGCGGCTGTAGGCGTGGCGGCGCGATGCGATTGGGCCGGCGACGCACCCGTACTTAGCGTTTACGTTACGCCATACGTTTTATTACGGTTTAGTTTTTGTGGTACGTGACAACTTGGGCATTATCAGCGTTCGTGCTGTCATACGTTTTACGTACATTTCGCGGTCAAATTTGATTTGAGATTGTGAAGCATCCATTAATAAAAGGTTCAGGTTTCTATCTTAGAACAAAGCGGGATATAAATACATAAATAGTGTTTATTAAAAAATATATAAAATTAGCGTAATTGATGGTTTTTTATGGATATACTGGGGGATAATTTTTGAATTTTTTCAAGGGATCGGCCATCTTGGTGTTCATCGAGGGAGTCCTATGTCCAGCATTGGATGGATAAAGGCTGATGATGATGATGAGATTTTAATTTTGTATTAAACTTGGCACTAACTTGGAACCAATATAAATAAATAAACTATGTTCGGACTTCAAAACGCCACATTGACGGAGATTCTGAGGTGATAGATGATTTGTTAATGACGCTCGGGAAGTATGTAAATAGGTAGTTAACTACCTACTTACCTGAATATTCAAATCTATATAATATAATATTTTAAAACGAATTAGGTAATTTTTGTAAATTAAATTAGATATCAATGTTATCTACTTTCAAAAATAAAGTAGGTAGGTTAACTACCTATCCTTATTTTCCGCAAAAGATGTTTACATTCCTATTAAAACAGAAGTAGGAAGACAGCAACTCAGACGGACGCGCAGCACCAACTGCCTTCCACCTGTTCCTTATTGTTAAGTTCTTTGCAACTGTCAAAATATATATAATAGTTTAAAATATAAAATACGTAGACCTATACTTACCTACGACTACAAGAGTAGGCATTATTGATAAAAAATTCTATAGAACTCTTACAATTAAAAAGGCTTGATGAATGTTATGATATGGCAGCTGTAGCTGTAGAATGTAGATAAATGTATTTTTTTTTAAGTTTATCTATTAACTACTTATAGTTAAACGACAAAATATACTATAAAGCCAGATTTTAGCTGGTCTACTGTATTTGGAGGCTAAACATAACACTGAATACTGCCTACTAATTTTAAAAGCTTGAGTGCTTATCTCTATAATCTGTGAAATCATTTTAAATTTCATTTTCTTAAAACCCTAGTGAAATCTGACCTATCCAATAATGATGGAAGTAATTATCCTGAGTTTTATTTCTGACAGGAACATCTTGAATTTAAGCTACCTTTATACCGCGAACTATCAGCTAAAGTACAACTCATAAACTTCTTACATCAATGGTTGTTCGTTGAATCATGAGAAACGTAAAAGTCCCGTATACTCAATACGCCTGAGGAACAGCTTTTATCGTCCATTCGCAGGCTACCGTCGCTCATATTGTCTCACAAGTATCGTTTAACTTTACTATCCCGTTATGTTCTCCAACGACAGAAAAACCCATTTTGTTGCGCGATAAAATTATATTATTTGATACAACATCGTGAAGACCTCGATAAGAAATAAACAATCAAACTAAACGTATTAATAACGTATTCATATTTAATTAATATAGGTAGGTAGGTACTAGCTGATGTATAGAGAGCCGATGATGTATGAATCTACTAAAAATTAAATTAGTGGTGGACCACCCTTAACATTTAGGAGGATGAAAAATAGATGTTAGCCTATTCTCAGACCCACCTGATAAGTTGATTATTATTAGTTCGGGTGTTTATCGCGGTTTTTGTTTTCTTGACGTCCCGATATTTCGGTAAGCTAATATTTAAATATGAATAGTAATCGCGTTAGTTTAAAATAATATAATAATGTATTAGCAGCGTGTAGCAAAAATCTATTAATTTAGAAAAAAGAAAAGTACGCAATAGATTGCGTACTTTTCTTGGAATTCAAAGAATGGAAAAGCTAGGTTGTCATTGGAACTAACCTCTACCATATTTTTTCAAAATGGCAACGCTTTCACTAGATGTCTAAAGTTGTTAAAGTTCAAGCAGTCTTTTATATCCAAAGCAGCAATTTATATTCATAATAATAATAAGATTTTTTACGTGTTCCATTTCGGATAATATTGAGGACGTCGGGACGAACTTTAACTGCGATAAAATCCATAAGTTGTTCTTTTATTGGTTCATTAATAATAGAAACGGCACAATCCGTTTTCCGAAAGTGCCGAATATTCAGAAAAAAAATCATTTTTTTCAATATATTTTTTTGTAAGTATATAGGTATTATTTAATACGGATCTTACCGTTTCAATAAAGGGGATGTTTAAAAATGTACGGCATTTCGTTGTTGACAACAATGGCCTTTAAAGTGATATTGTCTACGCCTTTCGCTTCGGGTAAATTGACAAAAGTCGCAGTGCGCCAGTTTCCCATCGTACGTTTTACTGCATCGGTTTTACGACTAGAAGGGCCACTGCTTTACGACTGCCATGATGACATTACTTCGTTAACGGACAAGCGCTGAACTAAACACGGATATATACACAATTCTATTCTCATGTACTACAATGTTTCATCATCATCATTATCATCAGCCAATGAAAGCCAAGACGACCGATCTCTTGCCAATTGTATCCAATTTGGACTGGTCATTTGATTTGCTAAGAGTCCCCGCGCTACGACTCGTTACCATGTTTGACACACGACATTTTTTTGTGCAGAGTAGGATTAATATTATTGAGTGTTACATGGATTTACTTAGAATAAGTAAAATAATTAGATATCATATATTTTTTATTTATGGGATTTACCTAACAGAAATAAACAGTACCTAACAATAATTTCTTCTTTCGAATTTTAGTATAATAGAGCTGAAGCATTTTTGCATAAATTTGTAAGCCGATATTTTAATAATTAACAGTCGAGACAGAAAACCCGGTTCATAAAATGGGAAATCTTAAACATTCGTTTTTACAAAAAAAGTTTACAGGAAATAAAAAATGTGAAATTTTATTCTCTACAATAAGGGTCTCAATAATTTTGTCGTGCATAGTTTCTGAAATACGGAGAAAAACATATTTTACAAGATGGTGTTTGAAGGTCCACCTGGAAGTTATCATTTAAGGATTTTTAGTAAGTGACAGTAAACCTTATAAAGACAAAAATTCGATTGGAAATGTAGGATGTGGTTGTCAAGGAAAAATAAAACTATAAGCTTTTCTTATACCTAACAAAATGACCATGACAGCTTCTATAGAGTAGGTACCTTCAACACATAAATAATGTACAATGTACCCACCAGACGCTCGGCCGTGACGGAGTGAGTGTATATGGGATTTTAGTGTCGGCTCCGGGACAAAGGACAGTCATAAACACTAAGTGTCTATGGTGAAGTGACCTTTTCACACCACTTAATGGGGTACCACTACCATAAATTCTAATCCACTCTTCACTGTTGTCCATTGTGCTTTTTAATGTTTCTTCTTTATTTATTAATACAATGGTATTGCTATTGTACCTTAATATTTAATACCGTCGATAATTATGAATGCTTAGGTATATTATAATAATAGATGTGAGCCTAAGCTCTTTTGAGTATTTTACACCCGGGCTTACAAGATCCGTCAGCACAATGCGCTTTCCTTAAACAACAAAATTACCATTTTAGCATTGTCACAGTTATCGTAGCTTCCCCACCATGGTTCAGGCCTTGTCGTGGCGGTGGGGCACAGTAGCCCAGGGTGACCCAAACACCTTGGGTGAAGCGAATTGAGCCGAGGGGGCTCTTTGTACCCCTCTTATAAGAAGAGGGGACAAAAGAGGAAGGGGCAAGGGGTGAGGATGGGAACCTCACCTCATTGTACTGTCCAGACGTTGGGAGTGGTTGTTCTGTGGTGCGGGGCAACCGCTCTGTGGAGGTGGCGTCAGTCCCCTGAGGGACTGACTAGCCGTCGAGGTGCCCTGTTGCTTGTAGATCCGGGGCACCTCACCAAAGGCGGCATTGGTGGCACTCGCCGGGTTTTAGTGGGTAGAGCTGCGTCCACTTAACATCTTTCGGGCGCAGCGAGTCCCACATACCCGCCTGGGGAGACCCACTCCCCAGCGGGATGCGTCAGTGCATTTCCCGGCGTAAAAGAAAAAAAAAAAAAAGGTATCGTAGCTTGCGGTTTTATCTATCTGTCTGAAAATCGAAACAAACGTTTTTGATTTTAAAAAAATAGCATGTTTGTTAAGCCAAAATATCCTCCATTACATAAAAGTTATAAAACTCCTTAACATAATAGTTATAAAAAATATTCTTTTCAGCTTAGACTTCAACCCGTACATTCGTTGACTATGTTTAGTTTAACTTCAACGTAATAACGTAGTGTTTGATGCGAGTGGCAATAGATCGGTCGACTTGGCGTTCAGCAGTGGATTAAGGCTGATGATGATGATTATAACGCAATAATAGGATTTATGTTGATGTCACACATCCTTTTTTTAATTATTACGATCAACAAACAAACAATGTTAGAAACATTAACGCTTTTTCATTTTAAAATGATTAAACTTAGTTAAATAAAACTACTTTTGGCGTTCATTGAGGGAGGCCTATGTTCAGCAGTGGACGGAAAAAGGCTGATGATGATGATGATGATGATGATGATGATGAAATAAAACTACATTAATATTTTAGAAACGCTAATTGTCAACTATAATTATATATAATACTAGCGGACCCCACAGACGTTGTCCTTTAGATACGAATCCATAGTGGCAGTATAGATCAATAACCTAGATACCGACTGCAGCGCCATCTGCCGGTCTGATTTGTGAATCTAAACCATCCTCGAATCTACTTGAACACACACAAAGAAAATCACTCAAATCGGTCCAGCCGTTTAGGAGGAGTTCAGTCACATACACACGCACACAAGAAATATATATATTAAGATAATATTAATCGCGTAAACATAAGAAAACGATATATTATGACTTAAGAATCGGTACAACTTATACTTATCGTTTTATTTACTCACTTGCTGAGCAGTTAAGTAACAACAATGTGAGGTTTCTTAATTCCAGCTATTACAATGAAGACTCCATTGCGATGATTGAAACAGTTTACCCGTAATCGGCGTATTGACTGTGTTGAGAGGTTTGATGAGAACGTACGTAAAATAGCCGCCAATCAACATTACACTAATAAGATAGGTTACATTGTGTGTAAATGATGAATGTGGCTGTAAATGTAGCCCAAGGGTCAGTAGTCAGTATCATTCGATTCTGGGACATTAAAGTGATTCTTAAAACGTTAATACCTACCTCCATTTTTGTGTAATTTTAAAAAAGGCCTTCAGGCCTTCAGGTAGACCAATTAAATGTGGTTGAACATTGTAGCTGAAAATGATTAATGTACTTTTGATGTTTCTGTGTTTTGTCCTGCACTAAACAATATTAAAAATTAATTGGGAATTGTAATATAGATTTTAATATTATATATGATTGATTGATGATTTTTCTCTAGACCACTTGATATATTATATCTATATAATAGGAGCTTTACTTTTTGACAAAAGGTACTACCATGCTGCTTTGCAGCTCTATTGGGCCGCGCCGGCACGACCGGGGTACCTCTCTCTCACACAATACTGGCGTAAAGTGACAGCTATGCTATCGCGTTTCGTGCGGTTTGTGAGTTTCCGGTGGAAAAGGAGGGCAACGCATCTGCATAGCCTCTTGTGTTGTGGACATCGATAGTCGCCAACGACTTTGACTCTTTGTTTGCTGTTCAATGCAATAAAAAATATTTTTAAGTCCCCTTTTAAGCTTTGGTTGATTTTGGTTACTATATTCGACTTCAAATTCTCAGTAAGCAATTTTCAACATCAAGAGGGACCAAGTGGGAGACGACCAAGTGAAACAATATCGCCTTCATACTTGGCTAGACTCAAATAATGTGTCAGCCACACCACTCTTAGAAGTTTGATATAAATAAACATTCACTTAATAAACAGTACCACGAAACGGAAGTTTGAACTGCACATTATTGTTCCAAGAAAGTTTAACACTTGAGATTCTTTGTTTATAAAATAATGATAAAGTATTGAGGGCGGCCTTAGGACAAAGATACAATGAGTTTTTGAGATAAGCAACGTCGGACGTACTGTGTATCCGTTTGTTGATATAAATACGTGAAAAATTCTACTATTATGAACGCGAAAGTTTGTAAGTAAGGATGGATGTTTGTTACTCATCCACGTAAAAACTACTGAATGGATTTTAATTGAAATGAAAAGGTGTTCCCACGAGAATGGGAAGTACGCGGGTGAAACCGCGGGGCGCTGCTAGTCTCTTATAATACCACAAGTATTAGAGATCGTACGATTTTTTTTTTAATTTTCGAAAAAAAATCCTTGTAAAAGATCTATTCACCTTAATCCTACCGTGGTTGCTGTAAAGTATTGGAAGTGGAAGAAATGGAAAATCTTAATAATCTGTGATAATATACGAAAACAGGAGTTTTATAATAACGATTGGCACTGAGAATTAACATCTTATGTCTCATTAGGGTCAACACATAAATAATTTGCCAGGAATGCCTGGGCTAGTTCCAGGTAAACTAGTTTATGTTCCTGGGCCACGTCGACAATTTATTTTAAGGTGGCATGTCTGCGAGTTTGAAACGTACAAAAAAAAATGAGGTAATGCGCGTAGAGAGCGAAATATTGTAAATAAATAAACGTTTTGTACCTTTGTCAATGAAAGTGGCAACTTTTGGTTTCATTGTCAATGTCACCCATGAACTAGTGAATCGATGGAGGGCAATATGACAGACTTTTGTACAGCACAGTTGATGCCGTCCAGTAATAAATAGATACAGTAAGTCTAAGGAATAAATTGTAGAATTTTTCTTTTAAAGATATAAATAATGAGAATAATAAATTAATTATAGAGAATAAATTTCAAAGAAAAAAATTAATATATAAACTTTATTTTAATGAATGTCTATAATAATATACATGTGATAAATCTCATATACACATTGCATTGCAAATCATCTCGCCATTTGTCGGCTAATAGTTGAACAAGACACTTTTCTAAAGATATAATCTAAGGCACATTTTATAACTCATTTTATTTACATTAAAGTGTATCTTCGCCTTCATGGTGGGCATGAGTAATAAATCATTAAAGTGAAAATTTCGTTTATGATTGAAATTAATTTCTTAATCATTGATGTCGAATAGAATTGAATTTGAATCATTTTTAATAATGATTCGTTAAATGAAATATTATACAAATTACTTACTTAGATGTCTGATAACAATTGACAGAGTTTTTTATTTATTTTACTGAGTTCAAGCTTTGGCAATATTGGGCAATTATTATCGCTTTGATTTTTATCACAATGAATATAAATTAAAATAAAATCGCTTAGCAATAGTTTGCCTACCCGAAAATAATTACAGTACTTAATAAATTATTGTTAACAATATTCATAAATCCATATGTTATCTCGTTTATTAGGTCGATACACTAAGATAAGACTAAGCATGACCTATTTTTGTAATTACATTTAGCAATAAGTGACGTCATTTGCGTTGCCAACTGAAATTCAACGCCAACAGCATTCGAATCGAAAAAACAATTTTAGGAGATATTTTTAAATTTGGAAAGAAAAAACTAATAATATTTTTTTTTTCTTTTCAGCGGTATCCCTAGAATCCCTTGTAGAAAATTGTCATAAGCTGTTAGAAAAGTTCCATTATTCGTGGGAGATGATGCCGCTGGTGCTGGTCATCCTCAACTATGCTGGTAGTAATATAGACGAAGCCTCGAGGAAAATTGATGAAGGTAAGAGCTGGCGTAGTCTAAGAACTCAAAAAGCATGTAAAAATAACTTTTTATCATTTATTTATAATTTAGCTGACGATATTTTTAATTTCTTTTCAAATATATTTATTTGAAAAGAAATTAAAAATATCGTCAGAGAAATTAAAAATATGGTTTATTTTTTTTTCATAATATTTCGTTAGTGAAAATTATCCCTAAGTTTATTTTATAATTCAGCAATGTTAGTATTTTTATGGGCGTAAGACCCCATATAATTTACTTCCCATTTCGTACCATGGTACGTTGGCTTGCTCAGACTAATTAAGTTTTAAAATGGTGCTTTATAAACACAATCTGCAAGTAAGGTCTAAATTAAGAATGAGATTTTAATTAATGTAATATTTTATGTGAATTTAAATGATACCGGGTGATTATTTTTTTATACTGTATGTAAATATAGCACTGAAACATATTATTATCTTATGCCTTAATGGCAAAGGACTTGTATCCAGCTCTTATTAAATTTAAAAAAAAAAGAACTTATGTCTTAGGATAGGCAACACATAAATCAAAAGTGCCTGACATAGTTCCATATAAAAAAAACTAGTGTATGTTCACGGGCGACATGGACCACTTACTATCAGGTCACGATAATATGGTGATTGTTGGGTAGTACCTAGTAGTACTAGTAGTACTTGGTAGTACTTAGTTGTTTTATTTGTATTTAATTATTACATTTACTATTATCCTACTCCATTTTTCGGTTGTACCCACAAATCCCTACTTGCACAATATTCTGCAAGGACTTTTAAAATAACATTTCTTTGTAATTTCAAACATACTTCGTATTACAAGAACTATTCAAAATTAGATTTCTTATAAAAAATCTTTCGAGCCGGGTATCGTAAGTAAAAGGACATAAATTAATAATTAAAGAGATAAAAAGTGTGAACAGTATGTCCTTAGCGGCGGTACTCGTATAATTTGTTGCGATAGAAATCTCTGTTATTATACAACACGCTATAAAGAACTTATAATTTATAAAGCACCATTTTATGTTCTTACGCAATTGCAAATTATAATTGTAATCATTTGTGTATAAAAATTTGATTTATTTAGTTTAATTTTTTATATATCACAAAATAGGTTCATTTTTTAAACAAGAAATGTAGAGAATATAGAGAATGTATAAGAGTCCAACCCTCATATATTATATAACCTTCAACAAAGCTTTTTAATGTAGGTGTTATAAATTGGATCATTACTACTACCTTAAAAGCTTCATAGAAAAACAGTAAATATTTACACTATTTTTAAAATTATCTGGTCGCTAATTTCCACTTACAAAGAACATTGATAAAAATAATGTATTTTGGCTAAAGGTTATATAATAAAATCTGAGAGGAGTGGATATAAAATTTTTAGGGTCTGTTTCACAATATACTAGTAAAGTACCCTATAGCTATATGACACATAAATTAACTGACACATAAATCTTCTAGTTAGTCTTGATTGGGTTTCACCATCATCTTCCCTGTAAATTTATTTGGCAGATCCCTATTTGGTACTTAATGGTTAGTAGGCTTGGCAACCTCGCATTTCATAGTTTCATTTTACGATAAATATGTTTTAGAAAAACATTCCATGTTGTAAATATACATGAAAATATGTTTTTATAATTTAAATGTATGTATCATACCATCTTTATACCTTTTATTTACATAGACATTGTATATAATGTTATCCCTTAATTATTAAACGTTTAAAACACAATTTAAATTATTTTGTATATTACTGTTACCGGAACGTCAAATTGTCAAATGTCGTGAAGCTGTCAACCGCGTATATATCTGTCAACTAATTTATGTGCCAGATAAATTTGCTAATGGCCAGTTGATCCGACCTATAGTTTACAGGGAACTTTATTAGCCAAATATTGCTATTTGTCAATTGTGAAACAAAAACGTTGTAGTTATGTGGTAAATATGTTGCAAATAGCTTAATTGGAACTTTATTAGGACATTGTGAAACAAACCCTTAAGCTAGTAAAACGCAACGATAGTACCTATATTCTCATTGTCTCTGCTGTCAACTACTGAAATAATGACATTGAAGTTGGTCAAATGTGGATTCACTATATTTCATAAAGCAATGCGGACCTCCTTCCTCCTTAGAAAGACCGTGTAGATCTTTACGCTATATTTCAAATCACGAATTTTAATGCTTCTTACAAATGTGTCTGATTCTTCAGCGATCTGTTCACTGTAGAACATTCGAGATAGATATTTTGGATCTGTTGGAATACACCATGATAAAGATTATCCGACGTCTTAGATCCATTGAATGCGGAACCCTAAAAACAAGTCTAACCTCTATAGTATGATATATGCTTTGACAGAACATTATACTGAAACTTTTTTTACGGACTTTATCACGGTTTATTAACATTTTACTTTGACACGTTCACAAGGCAGGCTGATCTTGTTTTTGTTAAAAGCTACAAACGATTGATGAAACTCGCCAAAAATAAGCTTATACATGAACGATTGCAATTATAAATAAATGTGTTTTTCTTTTCTTTTGTTTTCACGCAGGGTTGTCAGATTTTATTGATGGAGAGCTCGAGTTATTTCGATCAATGATTTCTTTTTAGTTTTACCTCTTTTACGGTTAAATGTATTGTATTAATGATTTTCTAGCAACCCTGCTATAATTTGCACCGCAATAAATGTGGAGATATTGTTTCTATGCTTAATTGTGCTATGCGCTCTTTTTTATTACTTGGGTGGCTGGAAGGGTACTTATTAGTTCCTCAAGATGGACTCATTAACATGATGCCATTTATATTTATTATTGTTCATTAATTACAAAAAATACACTAAATGTACCCGACCAGTTTCTATTTATTAAAAACCATTATGCTGTTTTCATATGTATATTATCATACCAAGTACGAACTGAATTTTATTCATTACAAAAATGTCTAGTGATTATAATGAAACGACTTTTACGGATTTTATCGCTGCCGTAAAAGCAAAAGTAAAAGTTGTTTCATTATAATGAGCGAAATGCGCATAAACAAAAAAACAATGTCAAAAAATAGTGAGTTGTGTTGTGTCAAAATAATAACACCAGCCTGCTTTTTTTTCGACAAATTTTGCTGTGTTTATGGGAGAATGGCAGGTAATGCTTAGTTATATATATCTAGGATTATTAATTTCTAGGTCCCAGGTCAAAGGATAATCATCGGCCGGTCGACTAGTCGTCTGCCTGTTTGCCTCTACAACTTAATTTCGGAGACAATTCATTTATTTCTAAATTACCTTATGTTACATAAAATGATGAATTAACGGATAAATAATTCACATGCTATAATTGAAATATTGTCTTTGAAATTACAGAGTTTTAAATAATTATGTTATTGAACTTTTATTTAAACAAGAAAAAATATTATAAGTCTCTTTAAAATTATTGTTTTCGTGGACATATTTCGTTGCGTTATTAAGGCTTGACTAAAATAGTAAAAATACTTCGTGATTTATTGTAAAAGTAACATATTTTATAGCTTCTCTGTTTTTCCTACAATTCTCATAAAGTAACAATGAAAGCAGCATATGGTTTGATACTGAGCTAAACAGCAAAATATTTAATTAAATATCAATTTGATAAAGATAGTTCAATCAATTTTGCACGCGGCGTTGTGCGTTTAATAGGCGCGTAAAGTTGAGTTGGACGATCTATATTTTATAATGTCTATGCCATATTTTTTGTATGCAGCACTGCGACTGTTCAAATTGTTAAATGTTCCTTGTTCACAGGAAAGATGATCATCAACGAATATGCAAGGAAACACAATTTAAACATCTTTGATGGCCTCGAACTACGCAACTCGACTCGCCAGTACGGACTTTAATAGTAATATAGTTCTTCTAAAACACAACACTCCTAGCACACACACACACACACACACATGCCCAAACATACACACACAACCAAACCCGAAATCCGACGATCTGGTTCATCAATTTGTAGTGCTCGATGACAAATATGTAGGTTCTTCATTCTTTGTACTGAATATTACACTCGCTAGGAAAACTGCTCTGATTTACATCTATAAAACATTATATACTTTACAATAGAAACAAAAGTATAATACTTTTACATATCCGTTTTTGAAAACAAATTCTTTTAGGTTAGTGTTATAATAGTGTAAAAATGTTTATTTAAGTAGAGAGTTGTCGAAGCGAACTCTTATTTTCGATTTGTAAATGACTCGACCATCTTGAAATCATAATGTCTCGTAAACCAGGAATAGACACGCAAAATATTATTGTCTTTACATCAACAGATGCATTAACAACTACGACGTTTATGTGTAACTAAACAAGAGAATAACTATTTAAAATAAATGTATATTCATACCAGATCTAAACGCGTTTGTCTTGTTTCACAATATGATCATTGCATTAGCTTCAAACACCGTAGTTAACTTCTGATCGGTTATCACATGTATATATATTTTTTATCACATTAAAAATATTTAAAAAGTAGACCTACAACCCTCATAACAAACTATTCATCGCTTCATAAATCAATATTAAAATTATCCAATAGTTTTACTTAGTTTAGGTGCGGTAATGAAAGAGTAGATCAAATTACTGAAAAGACTTGCTGATTACAAATACTGTGTAAGATATTTGTGTAAATTGCTTGTTTACGTAGCTAATTAGAATTAAGTAAAATCAAATATTGTACGTGTATGTATGATGACATTTATGTAAGAATTCAAGAATATGACATGCAATTTCATAACGGCTAATGCTGGTAACATTTTGTGTTTTTGAAAGTAGATATTTAGTAAGTCTATAAACATTGCCATCGTGATGCGGTCCCTGTTCTAGAATTTTCTAAAGCTAAGACATGAGACTACACTAAAAACAATATCAAATAGCTGTTTGAGTTGAGGTACATCTAAAGATTTTGTAAATTTTACAAGCACACAATGGCATGAGATTTATCAAATTTACTACAAAAAATCTAGGTACCAAAAAGTTCTTATGAAAGGTTTTTTAAGTTAGGTATTAATATTAAAGTACCAATACAAAAATATCACTTCATTCATGAGATGACTATATAAAAAAATATAGGTTATTTTTATATATAAGCTTTATTTTTAATTTTTTTTTATTACAAAAATAGTTTATTACAGACTTTTTATTTTCATTTAAGGTTTAATCCAATGATGTTTCAAAAAACATTATATTAATGCACATGATGAAAAATACACTTTGCTCAATCAAACAATTTAAGTACAACTAATTAGTCAATTGATAGGCACACATTTTATTTTCAAAAAGATTACTTTATTACATTTACTGGAGAAATTTCATTTACGGAAATAATAAAAATATATATCGGTATATGAATTTATATTTAAACGAAATAAATAAAAGGTAATTTATATTCGAAAACCATCAAACGTTTTTAAGAAGAAGCATTCGAATTTTTATCAGAGTACCTTTGGATATTGCAAATAAAATAGGTAATTTAACTACGTGATTGAAATTTTAGTATGTATTTTTTTATCGTATGTATATTCTAACGAACTGGGAGAAGAGAACAAGACTTTAGTAAATAACAACGTTAGTAAAAATTTACATTTAGAAGAAAGAAAGATTTATTTGTGAACTTACACTGCTAACATAATTAATATAATATTTACTGACAATGTTCACAAATTGTTATCAACTGAGTGTTTTGTGGCGGTAATTTCAGCACTGGTCTACCGCTGAGGAACATTTTTATTCTAAAGAAGTATTTTTCCTTTTTTAGGTATTGTTCGAAATTTTTAGAAACCATAGCAATACGACTTACCTAGTGAATTGGGAAAAATAATTTCATTTGCTTGTGTAGTTTATTCTATCTGATTTATTTTATATTTTCGGGACTTATGTCCCATACGCCTTTGTGTACATTTGCGGCACAAAGACAGTAGTGTCTTTCGTCTCTTTTTTTTACGCACAGAAGTAAATTATGCTATCTCATCGAATAGTGAGATGGGCGTAGCGAGCCTGGAAATCATTTTCGGACGTCTCGTCTTAACAATGTTAAAAGTAATATAGTAAATTTTATATAAGTATAGTGTTAATATAGAAATATTTATGTCTAACAAGACTTGACGTGTGTTATTATGCGACTCACGCTCATTTTATATTTCTAAAAAAACTTGTATTATTTTAAGTTTTTAAGAACTGAGATTCGCCCACGTAGCTTTACCAAGAACGCATTTCTCAAATGTTCTTTATTCCATGCGGCCACCTCAGACCGTGTACCTGCGTTTTATGTCTTTATCGGGAACGACTTGGCTATCGGCCACAAACTAAAATTGGTTTTGCAATGATTGTGCCAAATTTTTTACATTGTACGTCGTTGTTTTATTGTATTTAAGGGTTTAAAAAATCATGTGCGCTTTGTATTATGGGTACAAAACTTTTGAATTATCGTTTTTAATAGGTAATTTGTTTCGTTAGATTGAATATAATTTTATTACTAGATCAAAGTATCTTAAGGAAGCTATTTATATAAAAAAATACTACCTTTAAATTTTATAAAGAAATTTACTTTTAGTAAATTTGTGGTTAACTTCAATTTGTAGAAATTCTATTTTACAATTTAGTCCAAAACAATTTTTATCCACTAAATCATATTTTAGTTTGTTAACAGTGTATAAAAATAACAATAAATATCTTTCCAAGTTTATGCCTTACACGTTTCTACTTTTAATAAAACAAATACTTATGATAACATTAACAATGAATTTATCCTTACGTTTACGTAAAGATTAATTTGCATAATTCCGTCATTAGTATAATTATGAAATATGTAATATGAGATTGTACATAAAATAGACACATGTCGTATAAGAAAAGAATATTGGATGATAAAAAGTATAAATAAAAATTTTAGGAGTTCCAAAAACCTTAATCACTCTCGTAGGCCTCGTAGCTTCGTAGTACTTGATCTATTTTATTTTATTTTAAGCTTCATATATGTATAAAAAATACGATGTGAAAAACCTATTGCTTTTTCTATTGAACCTATTTATTAGATAGAGTTTTTTGCCAAGTCGAGCATAAGAGCGGCACGGTCGTGTCATCTTTTTCTCGTAGCAAATCGGGCCATTTTCAATCCCTAACTTCGTTGTGGAAACTATAAGCGTGAATTTTCAGTAACCAAGCAGCATATAATATTTTAAACTTCATTCAATTAGAAACAGTAGTTTAAGAAATATATCATCATATAACTATTTATTATATAATTGCATAAATAACTTGGTAATAGCATATAATATGTAGTTAAATGTAGAGAATCACAAATTTACATAACGAATATTACTTACGCAAATTTTAGTCAGTATGTCAGTCAGTATGTTTATTATAATTAGGTAAAGGTTTATAAATCTATTCCATATATAGAATAATAGGTTAGGTAATTTATAAATTTAAAAATAAACGAAGTGCGAGCATCCTTGATGTTGTGATTATATTTTAGGTAAAACAGTATTTATTGTGAATAAGAGATGACAAATTTACATAACGAGTAACTTTATAGTCCTCGCCACTTTTAAAGTCCTGCGACTAATGCCTGAACTAAATTTGACAACATTGACATCTTGACATCTGTCTGGAGTAAGAAGTTGTGATATTTTAAATTGTTTTAAGTGAAATATGGAGCATATAATATAAAGTAAGGTGTAAAAAATTAAGGCTGTATAATGATCGTTAAAGTGAAATAATTTTGTGAATTAGAAAGTAAAAATAAACAACAATTAACCCCGTTAAATAATATGTTTATAAATGTCACAGCCATGACAGGTAAATTTTAGAGATGCCAGTATCACTCATTTTTGCCTAATTTCTGGTTAAAATATTATCATTAACTCTATACCTACATTTATCTTATGATATTTTATATGAATATAAATACAAGGTAAAAGAGTTAAAACCTTGTTCAGATGAATGATATTTTCAGGTGTTTCTGTAAAAAAGGTCGAATAACAAAGGAAGTAACAATGGCAGCAATTACTTCTGAGAAAATCGTCACTCCTGGCAAAAGCCGAACACATCCGAAGAAGCTTGTTTTAGATGAATTCTACTAATCGGTTATACGTAAAAAATACGAATGAAATATTTACAAAAAATGTTTTATTTTACTAAAACCTGGCAGGGAGATTTTTATTTTGCTGCTATAATTATTTTTGTCATTATTATCATCATCAGTCTTTATCAATGCACTATTGACCTACCTGACCTGACCTAGGGCCTATGCCCTATAATTATTTAATTTTTTTATTGTTCTAGACTTGGTGGAAAATCATTACAATAGAAATTGGCAACATTGAGTTATGAGATCGCAGAGCCGCGTCTATCGGACTTCTAAAGTGGCGATGACTCTAGTCCTCGCCACTTTTAAAGTCCTGCGACTAATGCCTGAACTAAATTTGACAACATTGACATCTTGACATCTGTCTGGAGTAGGAAGTTGTGATATTTTAAATTGTTTTACGTGAAATATGGAGCATATAATATAAAGTAAGGTGTAAAAATTTAAGGCCGTATAATGATCGTTAAAGTGAAATAATTTTGTGAATTAGAAAGTAAAAATAAACAACAATTAACCCCGTTAAATAATATGTTTATAAATGTCACAGCCATGACAGGTAAATTTTAGAGATGCCAGAGTCACTCATTTTTGCCTAATTTATGGTTAAAATATTATCATTAACTCTATACCTACATTTATCTTATGATATTTTATATAAATATAAATACAAGGTAAAAGAATTAAAACCTTGTTTAGATGAATGATATTTTCAGGTGTTTCTGTAAAAAAGGTCGAATAACAAAGGAAGTAACAATGGCAGCAATTACTTCTGAGAAAATCGTCACTCCTGGCAAAAGCCGAACACATCCGAAGAAGCTTGTTTTAGATGATTCTACTAATCGGTTATACGTAAAAAATACGAATGAAATATTTACAAAAAAATGTTTTATTTTACTAAAACCTGGCAGGGAGATTTTTATTTTGCTGCTATAATTATTTTTGTCATTATTATCATCATCAGTCTTTATCAATGCACTACTGACCATAGGCCCTATAATTATTTAAATTTTTTATTGTACTAGACTTGGTGGAAAATCATTACAATAGAAATTGGCAACATTGAGTTATGAGATCGCAGCGCCGCGTCTATCGGACTTCTAAAGTGGCGATGACTCTAATTGGCATTTGACAAGTACGGTCCAAAATATAAGTATAGAAAAAAAGAAAAAAAAACATTTTAATTTTTTGTAAATTGTATGGTGAGTGTTGCCACGCCAGCTACGTACGTGCGTAAAATATTTATATGTGCCTAAGTCCGTAAAATCCATTGTTTGTATTCAAGAAGTAAAAGCTACCAGAAAGAAAAAATAAGTAGGACTATTTACAAAAAGAAACCAGATGCCATCAAGACTTAATTGCACAAAACAATTTAATTAACATAATATGTGTTACTTATGAGATACGTTGTGTTTTCATGAGGTGGCAAAGTCATTCCGTTTATTTAAAACATGAGAGCTTTTTAGTATTGATTAGGTCACTACAAGATATTGTTAGGTTAGTAAATAACATAATAAATTAAGATAGAAAGTCCCTTCCGTAGGGACTGAATAAATTAAACAACAAAAGCTGTGAAATCCATACAATGCGTATGGATTTCACAGCTATTTACGGAAGAAGTATTTTCTGGAATTACTTGTTTTTTTCACAAGTTATAAATATATTCTAGGGCCAATCAGCACATTTACTCCATGCTAAATAATGTTATCTTAGTGCCATTCTATTGGCATTTCGACGTAACGCAGCGTATCGTTTATAACGCAAATGAAGTTTCTCCACAATACATTGTCTTACATTGTTAACACTGTTACAAATTACAAAATCTACACAATTTAGATAAAAGAAATGGTAGTCAGCGAATTCAGCCATGTAACGTTTAACCAGTCGTGATTTCCACTTTGCAGTGACCGGACGAGGGTTGGAAAGTTTGAGATTTAATGAGTGACTCCCTCAAAGTACCGCGTTTAGTGATGTGCGAGTGCTAGTGCCATTCTAATTTTATTTAGTGTTTATTTTCTTTTTGTAGGAAAATGCTGAGCGAAATTAGTAGTATAAGTGGTGTGTTTTCATCATCGATGAAGTTATTTTGCGAATGATACTTTGTTTTACAAGTGCGGTGTTGTGTGTGGACTTGCTGTGCGATGCTGTGCGTTTACCGACGGACATTGGTACGACTGCGCGGGAAATACGGTGAGCTTTTTTTTTTACATGTATGGTATGTTTTAAAAAACTAGACAAACGATCTACAGGAAAAGCGTGTGCATTTAAAAATGTTCTATTGGTTATAGAACAATGTTTCGTAATCTAGTTTTTATAACATATCTATCTAGTTATTTAATATGACGTGATGTTAATGCAAAAGGAAGTATTTGCATTAGAAATGTGAAGTTTAATTATAATATTATAACATTAATATTGTAGAATACTTTGAATTATATATACCAATGGGCCTAAATGCAAATATTTTCAATTCTTTTCAGCTGCTCAACATTTTATAGGTTTTTTTAAAACTTTGTTTAAGGAGCAAATATTGCATATACATTTTAGGTCATAAAGCACTTTATTATCAACCAGCCGAATTAGTCCTGGCTTCACTGTAAATACTACTCACTACCGTATATTAATAATTATATTGAATTAATGTCTTCGACATCTTATTTTAATTCTAATAATAAATAAATAAAATAATAAATAAAGAAAAACAACATATTTTATTTATAAATTAATCGCGAAAAAATTAAAACCAATTTCAAAAATTCATAAAATTGCATGCATTTCTTAATTATTTTTTTTTGCCTAAAACGAATAATATACTTATTCTTTAACTAATGTATAATCTTTGCGTAAACCATGTCGACATCGACATGTTAGACAAGATTTTTGAATTAATTTGATTAAACTTTGAATAAAATTTGAATTTGTTTTTCTAAATTTCTAAGTGCACACGAGACCATCGTTCGCTCACCGGTGAAGGAAAACATCGTGAGGAAACCTGCATGCCTGATGAGATTGAAAGTCTTTGAAGGTATGTGAAGTTCAATCCGCACTGGGCCAGCGCGGTGGACTATTGGCCCATTACCCTCCTCGCCTGATTTCGAGGAAGGAGACCCGTGCCCAGCAGTGGGACATATAAGGGTTGATACTTTTTAAACACACTGCCGAAGCCTCGTATCATTGATACGGCTTATAGGTACAGCGGTAGCGGTGCATCTGAACGTATTTTATAATAGGTATTAGGTAAACTAATCTTATTACATTTTTGGGGACAAATTTAAACAAATTAGAATTCTAAATATCGCCTTTATTAGAAAATTGTTCGGAAAAGCACAAGTGATTTTTTAAAAAATAAATAACAAAAATCCAGGTTAGATAGAAATGACTAAATTAAGCGATTCTTTAAAAATATGCATAGTTTGTATAACATACATTTTCATAATAAAATCCCAGAAAAAATAAAAAAAATATATTAACGAGAGTTTGTGTGGTATATATACAAAGTAAAATATTTTATGAAACATACCACACCCCGGGAATAGAAAATCCTCCTAGGCATTTCAGGAATAACATGTATTTTTTTTATATAAAATATTCGAAAATCTGAGCACCATTGATTTTGTTTCGCCGGTTCTTCTGAGAAGGCTCGCCTTGGAAACCGGTGGGAAACTCAATTGACGTCGAAAAATACACTTTGTAGGTATTTTGATTTTTTGGATTTAGTCTGTATAGATGAGTAAAAATATTTTTCATATGAGATGATTTAAAAACGAATCATTACACGTATTTTAGTGACTGTATATTATTCGAAACAAAAGACGATGAAATGTAATCAACATTCTAATTCTGATAAAATCGTAAATTTAAAGAAACCCCTTGAGTCACGTGAATTATACTTTATACTATACAATTACAGATTGTAAAATGTTAAGGGATCTTCGTTATGGCGCGATTGTAAAAGACGTCTGCCTTTTATAAGTGGCGTGTAGGCAAATTGTATTTCGTTCTTAGATTCGAAGAAATGTAATAAAATTTTTGCAATTATGTTATATTCGTTTGAACGTTTCGAGTTCTTTTTCTTTAGGCTATAAAATATTAAAGTTAATTGAAGAAAGTTTTTATGTCGGTACGGCGAATATTTTATTAAGCTCGTTTACAATTTTGATGATGGAAATAAGCTTTGTAATTTGTCAGTTACGTAATAATAGGCTAAAATGCTATACTGGGATTTACTCGGATATCGTATTTAAAGACCTATTAGATTTCAAACATTATATCATAAAAAGAAAAAGTATTATGTATGTATAATGTATACATTAATTTAAGGTATACATTTTTACCCGCGGAGGAACGCATCTAGCTTTCCAAAAATTAAAAAAAAAACTGTTTCATGTACATATTCGAGCACACACACAAGCTGAAAAGTTTGAAGGTCGGATCTGAAAGTATATTTCAGTGTTAGATAGCCCATTTATTTTTAAGCTATTGCATAGCTTCTATCGCGGGCCTTGAGCGCGGGGACCGAGTCGAGAAATTCCGTAACGAAAAAAAAACCTAACGCTCCCCACTCCGACGGGCACGGAGGTGTGGCTTGAAGGCCATGCATCGTCTAACGTCGTTTCTTTTCGGCAGTCTTCGACACGGTGTTTGTGTGCTTGCAACTAGACGTATTGTACGACACTACGAAGGTCGCACGAATAACAATAAAATATAACACATGTATTGTAAAATAATAAAAATATTTTAAACAATATTAGTTAATATTGTTTAATATTTATATTTTTTTATTTATTTAATAAAGGAAAAAAAAATGTTTTCTTATCGGTCACCACGCTCAAAAAGTGTAACTTGAATTAATATCAAAGAAAAAGAAATACTGCATTAATAATTAAAATAAATAAATAATTATAATTGCATAAGTTGATACAAAATGCTATGCAATAGCATTACCGCGGCAGTCCCCGAGTGCCACACGTCTTTTTTTATGCAGTTGTCGGAAGTCGTTATCCATTTCCTTATCCTTCAAGGAAAAACTAAAAAATGATAATTTCGATAGTCAAAATTTGTGGAAGATATTTAAAATATTGTAGCGCCATGTTAATATTGGCGTCAATATGGCCACAACATCTATATTTATAATTTTATAGTCTAGTTTTTAAGGAGCCCTTACCTTACAATTAGTAAGTAAGCCGGTTACATTTATTATACAGTACAAAAATATTCAACATATTATTTTCTGGTTTTTACGCGATTCACTTATTATAAGTACTGTATTTAAATAAAATAACGAATTATAAAAAACGTGTTTTATTTATAGTTTTACACGGGAAAACCGGACTGGAAAAAACAGGTTTATGTAAAGTTACCGAAACGTCTGGCATATCAATAAAGTCCGTAAAACTATCTACATATCGTGAATAATCGTTGTATTATTATTATTATTATTATTAATAATAAAAGTCGTTTAACTATAAAGGCAACATTTAACAAAAACAGCACAAACATTTTTAAAATAAAATAGAATTCACAGAAATACTTCCATATTAAAATTAATAATTTTGAGAGTATATAATAGGTACTAGAAAAAATAGAAAATTTTATGTCATAGTAGTAGAGTCCATTGAAATTTTATTAAAATACTTATACTTTAATATTTATAATAATAATATAAATAAATGTGTTACATACATTATATATGTGAGATTATAGACTTGTGTCTTAAGGCAGCTTTAAGTTTATCATTTGTATAAAATTAATGTTAATATAGCTATTGATTTCTAGTATCTTAATTGGAATGAAGTTCTGCATTGTTTTCTGTTAAACGATCGTTTTCTGCTCCGTTTAGTCACAGATTCTTCGTCCGTTTTTACACTGTAATCAAGGTGCGTTAAAATTCCACCAAGTCGTATATTAACCTTAAGTATTCTGGTCTTGGCTTTCATTGTAGCCTAGGTTCCAGATTGATAATTATAATTGAGACTACAAACTATTATTCATATGACGTAATAAATTTTGACTACTTTATCTTATTTTTAATTTATTGATTAATTCTTTATCTTATTTATTATTATACTTAAATCCACTTCACATATAGACTGCTAAATTGAAAATTACTGAAAATAAGCTAAAACACCTTCTTTTCTTTCCTTGTCCAGTTTGCTCTTCTTTTTATATTTAGGGACTCCCTCTATACTATCTAGTTTCATACTAAGTGTTAGGGCCTGTTTCACAATCTCCAGTTAAGTGCCCAATAGGCTATCGGCAACATATTTGTCAGATATTTGACAGATACTCCATACTCTATCCGTCAAATATGTTGCCGATAGCCTATTGGGAACTTAACTGGAGATTGTGAAACAGGCCCTTACTATAATAAATATAGATGACGGAATGAGGCAGACAAAATTACAGACAAAAACATAAAGGTACACTTACAGCTATTTAATATACATGAGTGCGAAAGCGTGATTTGAGAGATATCCAGCATTGGACTGATGCGGGTTGATGATGATCAATGCCGGCGAGAGTATTATGCTCATAGAACGAAACAACGGTGATTAAAATATGTAACTTGGGTTTTTGTGACCACAAAACTGATTACCCGTATCCCCTATGCGTTAAAGATATTTCACCTTTACTATGTAGATACTGGTCGCGACTAGGGTGGCCTGGCTTAACTTTTTTACTTTTCAAACAAATAACATATTCATTGTATTGACACTCTTTACGAGCGACGATGGTCCAGTGGGCATACTCGGTCTCTTGGGCGAGAGGTTGCGGGTTCGATCCTGACCCCCGTTTGTGCCTTTGTGTTTTTTACATTTCTAAGTGCACCGCAAACACGAGACCATCGTTCGATCACCGGTGAAGGAAAACATCGTGAGGAAACCTGCTTGATGAGATTAAAGTATTTGAAGGTATGTGAAGTTAACCAACATGCATTGGGCCAGCGCATCGATGAACCAAAACCCTACTCGCCTAATTTCGAGGAGGAGGCTCATGCCCAGCAGTGGGACTTTACTTATATATAAGAATTTTAATGAAGTTACCTAAAATAGTTAATAGTTAGTACCCAAAATAAACAGCCTGATCGAATGTGGTCTGACTTAAAACCCATCACACACATCAAATCCGAAAACAAAAAGTTTCTGTATTCCTGGGTCATGGATGTAAAAAAAAATGTATATGTTTTACCGTTGTCTGGTACTCGTAACACAAGTTCTTCGGAAACTTACCGCGGGACCAGATTGACATGGTGTGAAAGCGTCCATAGATATTGTTATTATAAATAAAAGTTTAATGGTAGTACCAACGTCAAAATGCTATGTTTTTTTAATTCACCCTTCAATAGTTCTACTATAAAAATGAAATTATGGACGAAATATGTTTTTCTACATTACATATTACATTTTATTTTCCACACGCAATAATATGAATGAATTGTTAAAAGATAATCTTTCATGTTAAATAGGATTGAAGCCCTATGGCGGCTAGATTGTTAGCGGTTTCGCTTCCCTCCTAATGAGCGGTGTCGTTATTACACAAACTGTTCCCTACATTAGTCATCATCATCAGCCTTTGTCCGTCCACTGCTGAACACAGGCGCTAAGACGACCGATCCCTTACCACTCGCATCCAACACGGACCGGCCACTCCACGGAGATCGTCTTCTCATCTGGCTAATGGTCGGTATTGTATTAACTATTACATGAAAAATATAATATTAAATTTTTTAATTTTAGTATTCCGTTTGTAAGTGTATTAACAAATCTGATAAAGCTTGATTTTTTTTTGTAACTTTAACGTGAAAATTTTCATTATCTCATTGCCTTTTTTGGAGAGTCTGATGGACGTAAAAACTGAAACGCACTTAGGGCGTGTTGCATCGACCTATTTTAACGAATATGTAACCGGTAAAGATGGAGGTAACGAACGTTAGTGACCAAAGAGCGTTGTTTTTAACAGACGTCAAAATATAATGCAGTCTCTTATATACGTTAACAGATGATTTGAAACAAGTGACCCTTACTTAATATGTGACATAAAAGGATTTTCAAAATATACGCCTAGAATGGCATAGATGTCTACACTAATATTATAAAGAGGAAAACTTTGTTTGTTTGTAATGAATAGGCTCAAAAAGTACTGGACCGATCTCAAAAATTCTTTCACTATTTGAAAGCTACATTATCCACGAGTAGCATAGGCTACATTTTATTCTGAAAAAAATAGGGTACCGTAAGATATTTAGGTTTTTCGGACACAAGGTGTAAATAAAAAATCAACCAGAAAAGTTACTTATTTTGCGTACTAAGCTCCCGTTGTAAATCTTAGTTAACGCAGGCGAAGCTGCGGGTAACAGCTAGTATGTAATAAAAACCTTCAGTGTATCAAGTTTTGGGAAGAAAATCAACGAGTCTTGATTCAATCCTAATTTTACCGGAAAAAAAAGTAAAGTCAACCCTTATATGTCCCACTGCTGGGCACGGGTCTCCTTCCTCGAAATCAGGCGAGGAGGGTGATGGGCCAATAGTCCACCGCGCTGGTCCAGTGCGGATTGGTGAATTTCACATACCTTCAAAGACTTTCAATCTCATCAGGCATGCAGGTTTCCTCACGATGTTTTCCTTCACCGGTGAGCGAACGATCGTCTCGTGTGCACTTAGAAATATTAGAAAAAACTGAAATATTAGAAAAATTTAACTGTACCTCATTATAATGTTTACTTAGTTTCATATTTACAGATATTTTCAATGAGATATAAGTTACCGAGCGAGCTAGTTTTATTCCATATATATCTGTTTAGTCTAGCAACTAATTTATAGCTCTAGATATCTTGAAATCTCACTTGACATTATATTATAACCTATGGCTCCTATTTTGATAAGAATTAAGCGCGTGTAACACATATTATGTTTATACATCTGTTTCCTTGCAATATAATCGATTAGTTATCGATATTTATATGCAACGATTTAAGCATATTAATATAAACTATAAAGTAAGGGCTGTCATGACTTCTCTTCAGCGTATCATTACAAAATTACTAGTTTGATAAATTTTAATTTTAGCTGTTCCAAAAAAAAAAGTATCCTATGTTACTTCTAGTACCTCCTAGAATATGTGTACAGTTTCATGGTGATTCGTCGGGTAGATTTTACGTGAAAGCGTAACAAACATCCACGCTTTGACATTTATAATATTAGTAAGGATCTCTGAGAGATGCTCAGAATTATTATCTTAAATTTGTGTGACAATCATCATCATCATCAGCCTCTATCCGTCCACTGCTGAACATAGGCCTCCCTCAGTGAACGCCAAGATGACCGATCCCTTGCTACTCGCATCCAACGCGGACCTGCCACTGCACGTAGATCGTCTTCCCATCTGGTTAATGGCCGACCAACAGTTCGTCTACCTGAACGCGGCCTCCACTCTTGAACCTTAATGGCCCATCGGCCATCCGTGACAATATTTTATTAAAAATCGAAACATTTTACTCAGCTAGATATTCACACATTTATTCATCACCCCACATCAGCCAACGACCATCGCAGAGGATTAACAACCTTTATGGCATAATAAAGTACAGAGCACTAAAATGTGCTCAATATCCCTAGATATTCGCATTAAAATATACCAGATTGCTGTCTCTTATTCCGGTATTGACATGGACAGCGCATACAAAGTTGCACGTGTCACATCTCTTTCGCACAACCGCCGACTGATAGCTGCTAGATAAGGACAACAAATATTTTACGACCAACGTTCGCGAATAGCTTCAAGGGCTCTAAACGTTTTCATTGCTTATTTTGCTGTGACTAATTTTACTCTAGCCCAGAAGGAGTATAGGTGTTCCGAGAAAATCCCATATACTTGGAATGTTATGGTCTTATTTTATCATTTTGTCCTGTGAGGAAAAAAATATAAATATAATCTTAAAGCTTGTGTATTGTGACAAAGTTATGTCAAAATTGGCCTTTTTGGTGTGATATAATAACTAATGACAGCCAGGCCAACCTTAACCTGCTTTTCGAGGAAGGAATCTCGATATGTAAAAATTTTCCACGGACCAACCCTGACAAGCTTAGCTTAAACGAGGCACAACGAAAATAATGATAAATAAAAAAAAACGATAAGTACCAAAAATAGGATGCATCGACCCGCTCGACTGCTGTTTCGTCATGAGCTCCGCAAGATGATGTCGTACATCTACAATATAAGAAAATAATATTTACTTTTAAAATACTATTGTTGATCTTCAGTAATTTTACAACTTCTAAATAAAAATGTTCCGAGTCATACGCTCTGGCGTCTAGACGTCTGGCATACGCGAGTGTTTCGTTTTGTGCCATAACATCTGAAAATTCGTGTCTGAAAATATGCGACCATCCTAAATACAATTGTTTATATATCTCAACAATTATAAAGTCACTATTTTAACCTTGAAGCTTAGCACACAATAAAACATTTTTTCGGATTGTTTTGAAATTGTGCTTTAAACGTTTTTTTCGGATTGGCCCCAATGCTCAATTGATTTAATGGTGATCCAGTTGACTAACCTAATGATTATTGTGGGGGGGGGGGGGTTTCCACCCGCCAACCATGGAGTCTTCCACTACACGTCTTCGGCATCGGTTGGTCTTTTGACATCGGGTTTGTAGCTTGTGTAGGAGAACAAAGTGCCAAAAAGTACCGAAAGATTTATACGAGGGGGTACAGCGACAAAGACCAAAAAAGCTTAACGATTTTTCGAAAAGTATATTACACTCCATAAATAAATATTACGCGAATCGTGTCTGGTAAGTCGAGAATAAACCACTTTATGAATGAGCGTTTCTCTTATCTCCCGTTTTGATAGATATTTTTAAACACATAATGGATGAGTTATGAGTAGAGGACGAACATATTTACGCCTCTTACTCATGGCCTCTTCAGCTCCTCAGAGACTACTTGCCTTTATTTAAAAATTCGAAATTAAAAAAAAAAACAATTCAATCAATTGAAGTATGTGGTAGCCTATCGGTTCGCTATGAAGATATATTTTTTTCGCTACTGAACATTGTGACTCCAATAAATGTTCAACTATTATTAACCTACGTAAACATGTTATATTTAACTAGCAGTGACCAGCGGTTTCACCCACGTGTTTCCCATTCTCGTTATCGCCTAGGGGATGCGTCAAAGCCTAGGGTTATTCGGATGTGTGAGCTATACTATTAGAGTCAAGTTGCATCAAAATCAGTTCATTAGTTTTTGCGTGAACGAAGAAAAAACGTCCATACATTCTTACTCGCGTTTATAATATTAGTCAAGTGACATTATTTATTTTTGATGGCCTGGCAAGAACATTATCGAAGTCATTGATTCTTCGTTCATTTATGGTCGATACAGTTTATCGTCTGTTTATCATCTTATTTAAAGAGATCATCTATTGCACGCGTCGGAATCGATTCGTATCAGAGCCAAATTATCGTGCACACGAGGCACGAAGCTGGTGAAAATTACTATCGTCAACCTGAGAGCTGATTTAAAATTACGATTATCACCTTCAATAAATTGAAATAAAAATTGAATAGTGAATATTATGACAGTATTTTGATGAAGACTATAACATGCAAAAAAAATATTGTTTAACACACAAATAAATCTGAACTAAACACACAAAACACAAAAAAATCTGTCTGCAAAGTCAGTTTACTGACGATAGTTGAACGTGACAACGTCATAAGAAAATATTGATGGGCTGACTCTTTGTCGCTCGTTCCGCGCTCTCGCTTGCACTTCAAGCCTTGAATGGAACGCCTCAGAGCGAAGTAACGCCGCATGAGTAATTTTTCGTGCGTGCAGCCGGCTTCATCAAATTATAAGATGTTGTCACGACAAAAATCTGAACTAAACAATCTAAAACTAAAAAATCAATCTAACTGGTTTTAGTTTGGGCATGTAGCTGGTCAACATCGCTATGAACACAACGATTTTATCTACGACTAAATCGTAGCCAGGTAACTAACTCATCCATGCAATGCATATTTTAGATGCAAGATTGTAGATCTCGGTGCTAGGTTGTGTCATGTCAAAGCATGTCCAGGCTTTCTTGCCGGAACACTGCATAGCTGCGTCGGACAGGCTCTGCACAAATCACCATTTAATATAATGTCGGAATGTTCAAACAAAACTTTTTGAGTCAAAAGCCAAAGTGATACTTAACAAAAAATCAGTTTTTGCTAACAGTTTTTGTGTTATTAAATTATTCTTACATCATTTCTTTTAATCTAATTATCAACACTAAAAACTACTTAAGTTTGCGAAAGATAATATATCTTTCTCAATGCAATTAGCGTTATATTATAACTTATCATTCTCATATTATGTTATATACGAAAATATTTAGATTTAGTACTTGACAAGAATCTTTTAATATCACATATTAAATTTTTATTTAATGTGATTACTGAAAAAGATTTCACTCAAAATATTGTTTTTGATTATAATTAATTAATAGCAATAAATGATCTTATTGTAATAATTATAGTAACATGCCGTTAAACTGACTTTCATGTTTATAATTGAACAAATAATTTAAATAATTTCCGATATTAATAGTGTAAAAGTTTTGTAATTGAACGGAATAATTAAAAGGTGTTCAATTAATAGCGGTCAGTTGTCTCATTTATATCTCCCTTATGCCCGACCGGTACCTCTCATTAATTTGTGTCAAACGCACGATTCTGTGTCCCGGATATACGTCTGCTAGAAGTGTTAGCAAAAAATTGCATTCATTTAACAAACCTTCCCTTGCCCTCTTAGCGTTTATTGTTTTATAATGTTTACACAAATTTTGAAATTTGTAAAGTAACACTTTTTCGGATGTAATTGCTGTTTTAAGATTTTTTAATTCGCGACCGTACGAATATGCAACATCTGGGTCACGAGAGTTCCACGAAAGTGTCATTAGTCCTGTTATTTGATAATGCCTTTTTTTCCGTAACCTTACAAACTTGATGTCTGATAGTTGGCGAAATGTTTTTCAGCGGTATATTCTATACTGTTGGTTGGTATGCAGTAGAAAACTTCCTTTTTCTTGGACAGTTGTTTCGAATCCGTTTACATATAATATATTTGAATGCGTATTTTTTTTTAAACTACATCGTAAAACATGCCTATAATGAAGCTGAAACTTGTTTATTGTACCTCCGCCAGAGAACTAAAGTTACCGATATCACGCGAAGAATAAGCATGTTGAAGTGGCAATTCGTTGGTCACACACTCTGAACGGATGGCCGATGGGCCAAAAAGGTTCAAGAGTGGAGGCCGCGTTTACGTAGACGAAGTGTTGGTCGGCCATTAACTAGGTGGGAAGACGATCTCCGAACATTGGTCCGCGTTGGATGCGAGTGGCAAGGGATCGGTTGTCTTGGCGATCCACGAGGTAGGCCTATCTTCAGTAGTGGACGGATGGGGACTTATAATGATGATAATGAGCTGTTAGTTAAATATTTTTTATTTTCATTATCAGTTTCTTTGCTACCGAATACGGACATTATGGAAATAACACTGTTTTGTTGCTATGGTGTTACTGGCATGTGGTACAGAGAATGTGCTCGGTATGAAGCGGTAACCTTTCGTCCACTTTAATACATACGTAAAGGCCACCTGCGCCTGGGACCCCGCGGAACAGATGTGACACTAACTATATTTCATCTTGACACGGATAAAATATATTAAGGGAAAAGTTTATTCAACTTTATGCGGAAGCGTTTAAAACATTTTTGCGGGAATATCTTCATATTTATAATTCAGTATTAAGTGAACTATAATATAATAAAAATATGAAAATGAAATAGTTGAGCTGAAATTGATGAGTTAGGAAACTGCAGTGTATTTAAAATCTTAATTGATGTTTCACGTCTTATATGTAAAACGACAATTACAAAAAACTAAATAAATGTATTTAGAACTAAATAAAATTATAATAATAATAAAAAAATAACATAAGACGATGTCCGTGCTGTGGTCTGTGGGTTGCGTGAGAGTCACACGTCATGGTTTTCATTGAAGAAGATCTATGTGCAAAAGTGGATGGATAAAAGTGATGATGATTATATAAATCCCTAAAAAGTTGTTTTGTTATTGGCAGCGTTAACATTGGAACAAAATATAAAAAGTATATCACTGATTGCTAAAAATCTATTTAAATACAAGATAGCGCGTCTTATTTTCTTGTAAAAGAACGCGAATTTTCGTACCACTTCTAGATAAATATAATCCGAAGCAAACAAAAGTGAAGTTAAACGCAGATGGAAAATTCGATTTAAATTAAACAACTTTTCAATGTGTTCGTATAATACGTTGTAATTTACTTTTGGAATGAAGATTTGTGAACGAAATGCATTTAATGAATGAATACATCATTAGTATATCCACTATTGAATACGCCTTTATAAATGACCTCTGTATATGGGCAGTCTAATTACTGTAAAAAATCATTTCGATATCGAGCTTTACCTGAGTAATAGAGCTACTAGAACGTAGAGTAATAAAGCTCACTTTACGTTCACTTCGAAAGCTAACTTTATTGATATAGGTTAGGATAGTAGGATTCCGCTTTCGAGATTCGAAAACAACCTTACAAAATAGCCCTACTGGCATGGAGTGTTAACATTTTGTATGCCAGGATAGGCAACATGTAAATGAGGCTTGGTCCAAGTAAACTCGTTTATGCTGATGAGCGACGTCAAACACTTACAATCAGGTGGCACGTCTGCCAGTTTGGATATCCAATTAACATTAAAAAATTGTGTCTGTCAGCTCCGACTCACGACAGGAGTTTACTCCTTACGAACGATTATAACATAAATTTCGGTCCTCCTGTACCTCCCGTTTATATAGGTACCTATTTATGACTGATAAAATAATAGACAATGAATTACAAGGGTCCTGTTTATTTGTATACTAACTCGATCTTTTTTGTTTGAACGTCACGATAGCATCTCCGGTGGTCCTCGGTAAGTCTAGATCAGTCTATAAATTCCGAAATTAACAGAACAAATGAATAAATATCTTTGCACTTGATACTGAAATTATCAAAGTTTGTACACTATTTATTTATTATGTATTTTCTTTGAGGCAATATAATTTTACTAGCCTAGAGTCATCATCATCATCATCAGCCTTTATTGCTGAACATAGGCCTCCCTCAATGAACGCCAAGACGACCGATCCCTTGCCACTCGCATCCAGGAGTCCTACGTATTACATTTATAATATGTCGCTATAGTCATATTTTTATTTGTAATAATATTTTAATACTATCAAGGAAGGCTAAAAACATACAAATTGGTTCCTTTGCCTTATAAAAAAACTAAGAACATACGTAAGCAGTTAGCCGGCTTGTTTCTGCCAAAGTTTCAAACCTCGTGGTTTTATTAGTGAAGACAATTTTCAGAGTCAGTCGTGCGAATACCCCTCACCGCAAACAGTTACTCTTAAACGAGTTTCATGTTCTTCTTGTTAGGGTTTAATTTTGTTCGTCAGGACCCATGTATGTTTTGGGCAGTGACGTAAAGTTTAGTAACAGTTGGACCACAAATTGACCACAATTTGGAAAACAATCAACGTACAAACTTGTGCCGAGCTACACACTGTTATTAGTGATTTGTTTATTTCAATTTGTATAACTGATTAAACTTTAACAAAAGCATAGAATATAAAAAAGATAAGAAATAAATAGCCTTACTTAATATTTTAAATGTGTAAGCGTGCATGTTTGTTATGCGTTCACGCAAAAACTACTCAACGAATCATCATTTACATTTTACACATAATATTCTGGGAGGTACTAGAATTAATATTTAATACTTTTTATTAAAAATGAAGGGATTTTTTTTTCGAACGCGGCCGAAGCCGCGGGTAACAGCTATTTGAATGATGATAGAAGAATTGATGTGTTGATAAAAAAATACAATATAGAATCGATGGGCGCTGCTGCTGCTGCATTTTGTGACAGCATTGCTGTGTTTCGGAGAGGAGATCAAGACAGGCAGTGTAATTACTGGCATTATACGTTTAAGAATAGACACATAATGAGTTGCCTGGGCTAGTTCCAGGTAAACTGGTTCATATTCATGGGCGACTGCGACCACTTACTATCAGGTGGCACGCCTGCCATTTTGCCATCCCACTAACATTAAAAAGTGTATCGATTTTCCTTTTATCTTTCACATAGTGTTATGATTTTTTTTAATTCTATTTTAAGATATTTTCATAGAAACATGACGTATCTCTCTCGATCAGTTTGACTTCTTTGTTGAATATATATTTATTTTCTATTTTTGTCTTCCATATTGTTACTGTAAAGTATTTATCTCAACTGTCTGGAATAAAAATCTTAAAAAAAACCTATAACTAAATCCGTCTGTTTTTTTTTCCATTAAGGGCCTGTTTCACAATCTCCCTTTAAGTTCCCTATAGGCTATTGGCAACATATTTGACAGATGTTTGACAGATAGAGTATGGAGTATCTGTCAAACATCTGTCAAATATGTTGCCAATAGCCTATAGGGAACTTAAAGGGAGATTGTGAAACAGGCCCTAAGGCCTTTCATTAAAATTAATATACTCATAAGAACATTATTTATTTCCATGCAACTAAACATTCGGTGACAATCGTTTTATGTCACTTGCCTTAAGTTAGCAAAATAGACTTGCCACAATAGTTTAAATTTATTCGCCATTCATGCAAATAAACATCAATGGGCTAAACTTCCTCGGCTGACGTTGTATTGTTACGAGTCGATTTATGGTCACTCACTTCGCCTTGTATTTGAACTATAAACGCTAATATCCTAAAGAATACAAAAATAGATTGAAATCGCAATATTTTAAAAATCATTATTATACAAGGTATACAACCTAAGGACTCTAATACTCAGTTGTTGAAGGTAAAGAAGGAACTCGAAGGTAAAGGGGGAAGCGATATGCAACTCTTATTTTTCTGTCTGTACCAATCTTAAAATCAAAGGCTGTTCAACAGACTGGGTGCGTTCTTACTAAAATATTAATTATCATTTTTAATGCCCATTATTACCTTCAAATATAGAACAAACATTTAATAACTTATATTATAGTATGAATATTATGGTATGTTCTTGCGAAGTCGTGTTGAGATTTATTTAACATTCATAAAGTTATTTGTAAATAATAAAGCCTTATCTATCATACATTTATTATATATCAATTCTTTATCGTATACTATACATATATGGGTATTATTGGTATTAGAAAAATATAGGCTTTAAACCGTAAGAAATATTACAATGTAGGTACTTACTGCTATAATAATTATATAAAATTTTCACGCAAGTGGATCTCCATGCGGAAAGTGAACGTCAGTTGCAATGGTCAAGGCGTTAAAAGTAATTGCATATTAGTATTTATCTATTTGTAAATATTTTAATAACGTATATAAGATATTGCAAATTTATATTGCTTCCGCATAAAAAGGAAATACGATAAATTCTTGAAAATTTAAAAACGGACATAAAGCTAAGACGAAACACGGGCCTCCGGCAGTAAAACCGGGCTATGTCCGATATCGTGGATTCTGTCGGATCCTATCAAAACTTTTATTACTCCACGTCCTTTGTCCCGCTCACTCCGGCCCGGTTGTAAAGAGACAACGATAGTATTATCTTTTTCGAAATTCATTGTCGTTGCAAGTTTTATGTGTCTTGTGGAGCATCGCATATTTTTATTGCGTCTCGTGGATTGAAAGCTTCTGCGAGGATTTAGTATGCGGATATCCGCCATCTATGATTATTGTAGCTCCAGTATGTGGAGGAAATTAATAAACATGAACTGAATAGACTGTCCAGGCTATTAATAATAATATAAACTGTCATAATATAAATCAATTAGTTCTTATTAAGTTGTCAGTATAAAAATTAAAAGAATGTAACATTAGCGATAACATTTTACTCATTATGTCAACCTGTTTTTATGTACAATAACATTATTCCACATTATAATATCTTTTTATTTATAAACTGAATCATATTTATAATTCAGTATTAAGTGAACTATAATATAATAAAAATATGAAAATGAAATAGTTGAGCTGAAATTGATGAGTTAGGAAACTGCAGTGTATTTAAAATCTTAATTGATGTTTCACGTCTTATATGTAAAACGACAATTACAAAAAACTAAATAAATGTATTTAGAACTAAATAAAATTATAATAATAATAAAAAAATAACATAAGACGATGTCCGTGCTGTGGTCTGTGGGTTGCGTGAGAGTCACACGTCATGGTTTTCATTGAAGAAGATCTATGTGCAAAAGTGGATGGATAAAAGTGATGATGATTATATAAATCCCTAAAAAGTTGTTTTGTTATTGGCAGCGTTAACATTGGAACAAAATATAAAAAGTATATCACTGATTGCTAAAAATCTATTTAAATACAAGATAGCGCGTCTTATTTTCTTGTAAAAGAACGCGAATTTTCGTACCACTTCTAGATAAATATAATCCGAAGCAAACAAAAGTGAAGTTAAACGCAGATGGAAAATTCGATTTAAATTAAACAACTTTTCAATGTGTTCGTATAATACGTTGTAATTTACTTTTGGAATGAAGATTTGTGAACGAAATGCATTTAATGAATGAATACATCATTAGTATATCCACTATTGAATACGCCTTTATAAATGACCTCTGTATATGGGCAGTCTAATTACTGTAAAAAATCATTTCGATATCGAGCTTTACCTGAGTAATAGAGCTACTAGAACGTAGAGTAATAAAGCTCACTTTACGTTCACTTCGAAAGCTAACTTTATTGATATAGGTTAGGATAGTAGGATTCCGCTTTCGAGATTCGAAAACAACCTTACAAAATAGCCCTACTGGCATGGAGTGTTAACATTTTGTATGCCAGGATAGGCAACATGTAAATGAGGCTTGGTCCAAGTAAACTCGTTTATGCTGATGAGCGACGTCAAACACTTACAATCAGGTGGCACGTCTGCCAGTTTGGATATCCAATTAACATTAAAAAATTGTGTCTGTCAGCTCCGACTCACGACAGGAGTTTACTCCTTACGAACGATTATAACATAAATTTCGGTCCTCCTGTACCTCCCGTTTATATAGGTACCTATTTATGACTGATAAAATAATAGACAATGAATTACAAGGGTCCTGTTTATTTGTATACTAACTCGATCTTTTTTGTTTGAACGTCACGATAGCATCTCCGGTGGTCCTCGGTAAGTCTAGATCAGTCTATAAATTCCGAAATTAACAGAACAAATGAATAAATATCTTTGCACTTGATACTGAAATTATCAAAGTTTGTACACTATTTATTTATTATGTATTTTCTTTGAGGCAATATAATTTTACTAGCCTAGAGTCATCATCATCATCATCAGCCTTTATTGCTGAACATAGGCCTCCCTCAATGAACGCCAAGACGACCGATCCCTTGCCACTCGCATCCAGGAGTCCTACGTATTACATTTATAATATGTCGCTATAGTCATATTTTTATTTGTAATAATATTTTAATACTATCAAGGAAGGCTAAAAACATACAAATTGGTTCCTTTGCCTTATAAAAAAACTAAGAACATACGTAAGCAGTTAGCCGGCTTGTTTCTGCCAAAGTTTCAAACCTCGTGGTTTTATTAGTGAAGACAATTTTCAGAGTCAGTCGTGCGAATACCCCTCACCGCAAACAGTTACTCTTAAACGAGTTTCATGTTCTTCTTGTTAGGGTTTAATTTTGTTCGTCAGGACCCATGTATGTTTTGGGCAGTGACGTAAAGTTTAGTAACAGTTGGACCACAAATTGACCACAATTTGGAAAACAATCAACGTACAAACTTGTGCCGAGCTACACACTGTTATTAGTGATTTGTTTATTTCAATTTGTATAACTGATTAAACTTTAACAAAAGCATAGAATATAAAAAAGATAAGAAATAAATAGCCTTACTTAATATTTTAAATGTGTAAGCGTGCATGTTTGTTATGCGTTCACGCAAAAACTACTCAACGAATCATCATTTACATTTTACACATAATATTCTGGGAGGTACTAGAATTAATATTTAATACTTTTTATTAAAAATGAAGGGATTTTTTTTTCGAACGCGGCCGAAGCCGCGGGTAACAGCTATTTGAATGATGATAGAAGAATTGATGTGTTGATAAAAAAATACAATATAGAATCGATGGGCGCTGCTGCTGCTGCATTTTGTGACAGCATTGCTGTGTTTCGGAGAGGAGATCAAGACAGGCAGTGTAATTACTGGCATTATACGTTTAAGAATAGACACATAATGAGTTGCCTGGGCTAGTTCCAGGTAAACTGGTTCATATTCATGGGCGACTGCGACCACTTACTATCAGGTGGCACGCCTGCCATTTTGCCATCCCACTAACATTAAAAAGTGTATCGATTTTCCTTTTATCTTTCACATAGTGTTATGATTTTTTTTAATTCTATTTTAAGATATTTTCATAGAAACATGACGTATCTCTCTCGATCAGTTTGACTTCTTTGTTGAATATATATTTATTTTCTATTTTTGTCTTCCATATTGTTACTGTAAAGTATTTATCTCAACTGTCTGGAATAAAAATCTTAAAAAAAACCTATAACTAAATCCGTCTGTTTTTTTTTCCATTAAGGGCCTGTTTCACAATCTCCCTTTAAGTTCCCTATAGGCTATTGGCAACATATTTGACAGATGTTTGACAGATAGAGTATGGAGTATCTGTCAAACATCTGTCAAATATGTTGCCAATAGCCTATAGGGAACTTAAAGGGAGATTGTGAAACAGGCCCTAAGGCCTTTCATTAAAATTAATATACTCATAAGAACATTATTTATTTCCATGCAACTAAACATTCGGTGACAATCGTTTTATGTCACTTGCCTTAAGTTAGCAAAATAGACTTGCCACAATAGTTTAAATTTATTCGCCATTCATGCAAATAAACATCAATGGGCTAAACTTCCTCGGCTGACGTTGTATTGTTACGAGTCGATTTATGGTCACTCACTTCGCCTTGTATTTGAACTATAAACGCTAATATCCTAAAGAATACAAAAATAGATTGAAATCGCAATATTTTAAAAATCATTATTATACAAGGTATACAACCTAAGGACTCTAATACTCAGTTGTTGAAGGTAAAGAAGGAACTCGAAGGTAAAGGGGGAAGCGATATGCAACTCTTATTTTTCTGTCTGTACCAATCTTAAAATCAAAGGCTGTTCAACAGACTGGGTGCGTTCTTACTAAAATATTAATTATCATTTTTAATGCCCATTATTACCTTCAAATATAGAACAAACATTTAATAACTTATATTATAGTATGAATATTATGGTATGTTCTTGCGAAGTCGTGTTGAGATTTATTTAACATTCATAAAGTTATTTGTAAATAATAAAGCCTTATCTATCATACATTTATTATATATCAATTCTTTATCGTATACTATACATATATGGGTATTATTGGTATTAGAAAAATATAGGCTTTAAACCGTAAGAAATATTACAATGTAGGTACTTACTGCTATAATAATTATATAAAATTTTCACGCAAGTGGATCTCCATGCGGAAAGTGAACGTCAGTTGCAATGGTCAAGGCGTTAAAAGTAATTGCATATTAGTATTTATCTATTTGTAAATATTTTAATAACGTATATAAGATATTGCAAATTTATATTGCTTCCGCATAAAAAGGAAATACGATAAATTCTTGAAAATTTAAAAACGGACATAAAGCTAAGACGAAACACGGGCCTCCGGCAGTAAAACCGGGCTATGTCCGATATCGTGGATTCTGTCGGATCCTATCAAAACTTTTATTACTCCACGTCCTTTGTCCCGCTCACTCCGGCCCGGTTGTAAAGAGACAACGATAGTATTATCTTTTTCGAAATTCATTGTCGTTGCAAGTTTTATGTGTCTTGTGGAGCATCGCATATTTTTATTGCGTCTCGTGGATTGAAAGCTTCTGCGAGGATTTAGTATGCGGATATCCGCCATCTATGATTATTGTAGCTCCAGTATGTGGAGGAAATTAATAAACATGAACTGAATAGACTGTCCAGGCTATTAATAATAATATAAACTGTCATAATATAAATCAATTAGTTCTTATTAAGTTGTCAGTATAAAAATTAAAAGAATGTAACATTAGCGATAACATTTTACTCATTATGTCAACCTGTTTTTATGTACAATAACATTATTCCACATTATAATATCTTTTTATTTATAAACTGAATAAATAATAATAAAAGTAGGTTCTAATTAAATTCCTTATTATTTCATTTAAACTTTGTAAGAAATATGACCTCCTTACACTTGAGTGGCTATTCACGCAGGGATTGGTCTATTCACTGGCCTCAGCAGATTTAATTTTTATAACTAAAATGAAGTTAATTAAGTCAAGGCTGTCTTGATATCACAAAGTGCTTCGCCGTCGCGAATCGTTGCAAAAATTTACGTCCAGCTCCCCCGAGCGCATAGTCGTAAATATATTGAATGCCATAAAAATGGGATGCATTCGACTGTTACGTCTTTACTGTATCCGTACTAACGTTTGTGATATTTGAATGTATATTTTTAAATGGATATTATTTCCTTATTATATTTTTTTTTGAGTTTTCTATATTTTTTTCTTTATTAGCATATTAATAGTTTTAATAGATAAGCAAATATATATGTAAGCTAGCCGTAATAGTGGCCTTTTTTGAAGACTTTTCATCATTCTTTAAGTTCAGATTTGACAGTTTCATGTTACAATTACTAGTTTTCTCAATGATTTCCTTGGCGGGTGAAATGATTTCGAACAAATATTCATATTTAAAATAATTAATGCCCAAAATGAGTTTATAGAAAAGTATTTTTTCACTTTAACGGGGCACTTGTTTGACTTAAAATATGGTCAAAACTGCGAGATTATACGTTGACGATTATAATATATGATAGCTGATTTATAATTAAATTTACCTGTAATCGTGTAATGTAATCTCGTGCTTGGCTCAGTAGCAGTATAGTTTAGTATCTAGTCTTTAATAAATACTATAAGTTTATGAAACCGTATGTAAAGTCTTAAGATTTGATATAATTATATTATTTATTTCTTTATTATTATAATAATTTTGCAATTTTAGATACTATATTCCATTATTTCAATCTGGCAAGTGACAACCCTACGCGCGTCGCTGCTTAAGTGCAGTGCATAATTAGTTGTTTCGCCGTCTTCATCGTTTAAAATACTAATTATCATTAGCTATCAGCATCTCCTCTATATTTGGATGGATTTCCTATTTTTTATTATATAAATTAAGATTCTGGGTTCACACATAAAATAGTTTGTTTATATCTTTCCCCCAAATGATTGGTATGAGTTGGCACTTTAATTAAACTAAGGTGAACGTCACAAACATTAAATGTAGACGGAGGCATTGTAAATTCCACCAGCGTTTCAGTTTCATAGCTTTAGTTGGAAAACGCCGTCGGACTTTTATGGGCAATTTCGGTTCAGACGTTTTGTTATATTACCAATGCTTTTAAGGTGCTGCACCTCGCTCCGGTAAACATATGTGCAAGTTTATGAGGCACTAGTTTATGGAAAATGTGTAGTAATGTTCGCAGGAGCGTTAACTACCAACAGAATGTGCCATTCATCATCTCGCCTGACAGACGTGCCTATAGAAAAACCACAAACATCTAAAACGATCCATAGACAACGTATATATCTTAATTTTATGCGTCCGTATGCGGTAGGTCAGTAATGGAAATTTGTTTTGCTTTGTGCCGGCGTCGGCCCGCGTGGATGGTGTTTTATATTGATATTTTTTTTACTGTCATTTAGAATGGTGTTTAAACTAGCGCATGATTGTTTAAAACAGACCAGAGTCGAACGACGATGGTCCTAGTGAGTAGTGGGCTCGGCCTCTCGTGAGAAGGTCCGGGTTCGACCCTGACTTGTAGTGCCTTGAAATGGGTGTTCATAAATTTTAAAAATTGCTCCTTGAATATGAGACCATCGCTCGCTCATCGGTAAATGAAATCATCTTTGCAGGTGTAATGTTCACCAACCCGCATTTGGCCAGCGCAAGCGAGGAGACCCGTTCCTGTAGCTAATAAAATAGAAGAGAAAATCTTTATTTTAGACACAATATTAGCTTATAGTTAAGTTAGTAGTGTTAGTATTTGATAGGAATACAGTAAAGTATGGATTGCTACTTTACTTTAGCCAAAAGTCAAGTGAGTTTCTCTCGGGTCTTGCTAGGTCCTGAAAAAGCCACATTAAGCTATATATTATATCCTATTCAAAAATCACACCACGTTCACCTGGACCGTTAGTGGACGTCACATACTTAGCAATTGTTACATATTGCTAACTTTTAATTTATTTCTCATTATTTATTTATAATTCGTGTTTTGCTAAAAGTTATTTCGACTTAGAAATGTGACGTCACAAAATCTTTCCCCCTTGTCACACGATGTCACACCTAGTCGATCCCCCTCCTCCTGAAACGTGTGACGTAATTTATGGACGATCCCTAATGAGATGTAAAGTGACTTATATAATGGTCCGTATGTCGCCCGTGAGAAGTTTATGAAGGTATATGGGTATGAAACTCTTATATATAAATTACAAGCATTCCGCATAATTAGTACTAATCATGTTGCCTTTATGGATGCATACTGAAAACGTTATTACCCTTAATAAGGGTTATGGATATAAACGTATCCGCGGCATCCAGTTAGTGTTATAACTCGTTTTACTACGTTCGTTTTATTGAAAGCTTCAAGAGTAATGCGGATGGGTTTTGAAGTTTTTATTATTATTGCATAGATTTTGCCTAAGGATTTCCAATTGGTCCGTATTCTTACCTCGGCAACAAATCTGTATGATAGATGAAATTAATATAAAACTATGAAGTTTTATTTCAGGGCATTACAATAAAATATGGGATAGCTAGATGAGAATAAAATTGAGCTTCATTAGCCAGTATCCTACTAATATTATTAATGCGAAAGTTTGTAAGTTTAGATGTTTGTTGCTCTTTAATCACAAAACCGATTAACTGATTTGACTGAAAGTTGATGGCTTGTACATATTGTTTTCTGATGCTTACGCGAATTTCATGCATTATAATAAAACGTTTTACCGCAATAAAATGCGAAAAAGTTGTTTCAATAAAATTGCTTGTACCTTTTATTAGAACTTAACTACATTTTATCTCGAAAAATTAATAAGTTCCTACGGGAATTACATTCGCCTTAGAAGTATGAGTAGTATTCATGATTATCACACATGAGTAATTAAAAAAAATGGGTAAAATTTACCTTAATTTTAACGTACCAACGAACAGGTTTTCGAGAAAATCTTGATTAGCCCATATATTTTTGTGGTGTTGACCTAGGACCTTAATACACGTAATAAAATACGAGAAGATGCCTATGCACCTCCTTATTTATTTGATTATACATATTATTTAATATACTAGAAGTAAATTGAATAAAATCAAATTTACCTATTTAAGTATTTTAGTTCAACCAAAACTAAAGTACCAAAAGGAGTTTTTTATACTTAATCAATGATTATAATATAACTTTTAATAACTGTTTCTTATTAATTTGAATAATTAATAATATCCTAAATTAAGATTCCTATGTAACTACATTAAAATATGAGTTACTACGTGGTTTATCCGTGTGGATAAAAACCCCTTTGAAAAGTCAATTAAGATTAAGGGAAATACTAGAAAATAATGAAATGTAATAAAATAATTATTTCATCAGTACATATTACATCAACTGAGAGAACTTGATTAACCGTTGACGAATGAAGCTCGTGCTTACACAATACGGGACAAAAACTGGCAATACCATATGGGTGTTGTACCTTGTTAATTGTTGTATGTATAATTTATTAGTTGGTTTTTATACATTCATGATATTTTGTTCTATTATTTATGTAAATTGTGATATATGCGACGGTGATTGCTACAGCAGAGATGAATCTTATGATCTCATGTCATTTTTAAAACTATGTGAAATGAGCGAAACGAAGATGAACATTATTTTCGGGCTTCTCGTCTTAAGGTCTAAGCTGAGATTAACAAACGTCAAATCATAAATAATAGGACTAATGTTTTCTTACGTTTGCCCAATAATTCGACCGTGATTTAAATCTTAAATTAATGTCGTACATACAGATATCATGTGGCAGTTGGATGCGAGTAGCAAGGGATCGGTCGTCTTGGCGTTCATTGAGGGAGGCCTATGTTCAGCAATGGACGGATAAAGGCTGATGATGATGATGATACAGATATCGGCGATAATTGTATTCGCTTGTGGTAACCTTTATGAATATTAAAGCATATCGTCCAGTAACTTAATTCATTTGTTCGTGGACACTATACCGGCGTCTAATTAAAATAAATTGTATATTATAATAAATTATCATACAATGCAGACTAACTGAAAAAACGTTAAGGATTATGCCCTTCACGTGTCGTACTATAGCTAGCTAATTAATAAGTGATATCTATATTGGGCTTAATAGTAAGTTATAATTAACGATGAAAGAAAATAATAAATAATGATACACAACTTGAAATTAACCTTATATGAATGGAACATGTAAGGCAAAAACCAAATAAACCGCCCTCACGTTTTCGCCATCTCGCTGTCCGTTAAATTGTGTCGTGTTTCGGTAATAAAGACAGGACATGCCGTGTGATTACTGGCATCGAACTCACTATCCTTACATCTAAATAAAAAAGTGGGAAGTTGGTTGTACTTGTCTCAGATCGGGGAGAGAAACTAGAATATTTCCTACTCCTAAGTTCTTCTGATTAATTTCGTTGCGGGTCCCAAGGCAGTGCTTAACGTATCCCATGGGCTCCCGGAGATCGTATCAAAGGGTCATTTGGTGGTTGCCGCTGTCAATCCTGGCTATACAGAAGTTGCAGCTGTGGGATCAGGATGAGGATGCAGTTGGTGGGATCGAGTGGTGGGTCAAGCCTGACTTTTTTTTTGTAGTAGTCTCAGACGAAAGTGAGTCAAAGGCGACTGATAACTTGCCAAGTGAATCGTCTGCCAGTTTCCGTATCTTGCTTATCCATGTAACATAAAAAAGTAATTTAAACTAAAAACATCCCAACAACAGTTTGGAGAGTGATAAAATATGATGCGCAAAATATGGCGTGAGCTATCAGGTTGACATCCTAGTTAATGGCACTTACGAACATCACTGAAGTACTTTCCACCTCTGTACTTTAAAACCGTGAACTTGTAAAAATGTTTTAACTTCCCTAGCACATTGTAATAGAGCTTCATAAAACTTTTGAGACATTATCTCTTTATTTATTTAGCTATCTATATCTGGCTCCATGTTCGTCGTTCTTTTAACTCTAAATGTAAAATTATTTTGATGTCGTGCCTTTATAATGAAAACTTGAAACTAAAAATGAGTATAATTTTTACCCACTTTAAAATGTCAGATTGAATTTGAAATATACAATTTTCAAGGACCTAAGTATAAGAATAAAATAAGCTTTTTTTAGTTTTATTTTTAAACTATAATTTACTAAAACTTATGTCTATATTATGTATAACTATGACAAAATATTTATTTATTTAACTAAAGTTGTTAAACAAAAAATGAAAAGCGGAACTAAGTTTTTCCAATAACATTACAATAACTTAGGACACGGATATTTGTACGATTCATTGTTTGCACTATTGAACCTTTCATATAAAAGAGGGTTTCTTTAGGAATAGAGGCTGAACGTACGGTCGGTTCATCTGGTGGCAAGTGCAATATCCATAGATATCCACTACACTAGAGGATGCGCGCGTTGCCGGCCATTATAATTTTCAAATATGGGTATTTTCTTTTCATGAAGGCTCAAAAAGTATCCATATATTGCACATATTACATGTCGGGTTAATCACATGTAGAGAAACTTTGTATGTACGATTTGACGCCCCACAAACAGTCATAAAACAGCCATTAATATAAGACATCTAGCAATTTTTACGCGATGGCCGATGGCCGCTATTGTATGACTCCCAATTAGGTTCTCGGTACAATCCGGTGAACACGTAAATAGCTTTTATGAGTGTCTCAGATGGGTTCTAATAAAGTCTGAGTATAGTGTTGGCTTCGTAAAGGCTTCGTCGGGGGAACAATTACCGCAACAATATGGCGCTGGCTGATTTTAATGTTCGCGAGATCTCTAAAACTCATCATGTGAGTCTCACCTATGGTTTACGACCGCACAGTTTCTCGATGTCGTGGTAATTTTGCATAGTTATTTTATTATTATACAGGCAATATTACTTATATTTCAATGATAAGGAAGTATGAGCAGCAATAATGTATGTATTAATTTAGGAATAAACTATATATACATGTCATTATTTCAAGACTAAAGCAAAAGTGAGCTTATGTATCGCATGTCTTTTATTTAAATCTTTTCGATGCTTTGATGATCTATAAACTGACAGTTGGTTAGTTAGGCATGTGTGTTCCTAATCAGGCAAATAGGGTATTAAGCCCTCATGCCGGTCTGAAGCTGGTTAGCGAACTTACAATTTTCATAAACTATACAAAATATATTTTTTTATAGCATAGGAGGGCCAACGAACAGTCTAAGCCTTTTGGCGACTATCGACGCCCACAAACATCCCCATAACCAGAGGTTATGCAGATGCGATGCCCTCCTTTTCCCTATCCCTATATATATATATATATATATATATATAATGGGCCACCGAACGTACAAAACGCGACAGCATAACTGCCTCTTTACGCCGGTATTATGTGAGCGAGAGATATTATGTATTATATAGTAAAATACATTTCCATTAGATTACCTTCGGCATTGTGTCTAATGCCGTTCGTTTCCGTGTGATAATATCAATGATTAAAAACTTAATAATTACACGTCCCGCTCGTAAATCCGACGCCTTTACTACTCGAAGTGCGCCAGTAATAAAATAAGTTTTCCATTTAAAAACGAAGCCTTTAAACAACACTTCGAAATTCGATGGCATAAAACTGGAGCCTGGTTTACGAGCTAGCTCTTGTAGCGCAAGCGCGTGACTTTTTAGCCAACTGCATACTTTGATTAGTTCGCGAAAACGTATTATCCGGTAACGCGGATATAAAATCTAGCTTTATAGCCTTTTCCTGGGACTAACTATAGCATTTATTTTATGCACAGTTTGCGATAGTATTATTATAACAGTCGAATTATGGATGAGTATGGATACGAGTCTCGAACAGAGGGGGTCTAGTTCGAACTCATTTGGGCATCTCAGAAAATGTATGAAAATTTCACACTATGTGAGGAAGATTAATGTGCAGCTGAATAGCTGATAAGTCTTTCCAATTTGGTATCGGGTGATCTTAAAATTAAGCTTTTAGCTTTAGCATTATTCGGTTTAATATTGATTGGAGTTTAAGCTATGTTCCACTTTTCTCGTTATCATTTTTAACATTTAGAATATCTTTTCGGAGGGGTTGGCAATAGAAATAGCACTTCTGATGTTGCATGTGTTTATACAAGATGCACACACACATGGCTAGAAACACGTTATATTTTGCAAGTCACGTGTGTGTGTGTGTATGCATGCGTGCGGGACTGTCCTCACGTGTCATGGAGATAATACATAATCACCTATTTCACGGATCCATTAATTGTTAGTGTGTTCAACTGAGCCTTAAAATTAAATCAATATCTGTTTTGACATATTTTGTTTGACCAGTGATTTATGGTTAGTTACAGAGGATGATTGACTTATTGGAATCTAAGACTTACTTTTGAAATAATTTTCAAGAGTAATTGACTACTTAATTGTTATTTGTATTTTATATTGCTATTGAAGTATTTTTCATGCACTATAATCTTGAAGCATCACGGCCTTCCTTACGGCTTCCGTAAGGAAGGTAGGAAGATGGACCGCGTTGCTCTAAGACTATAATCTACTAATTATCATTACACAAAAAAAAACAACAAAACAATCTTCGTGGGACCTAAAGAATTTCGAATCATATTGTTTTTTATGTCAAGATGATCTGAAGATAAACAAAAAAGAGCTTCATATACATATCTGTAATTTAAAAAAAATGATCATAAAATTTACTATCATTGAACTGATTTTACCTGAATGATTTCATTTGACTCACAAACTGAGATTCAGACAATTTATTGCACCAGTCCGTATATAGGTAGGTTACTATCGAAATGGCTTATGTCATATCATCCACTAATCTATAATTTAGGTTTTCGTGTCAGTAGCTGCCAACCGAACTATGAAACGTTAATGAAACGCGACTAATTACGAGTGAGAGCACGCACAAAACTATAATTGAGATTACTTTGTTAAATCAATAAATTACAACTGTAATTACTACTTACTTCCAATTACGACCAATGCAAATGAGAGTGTAAGAAATACGTTGGTAACTTACGTAAAACCACAAAACTATAATTTCGTTTGTAATCAACCTACATACAACATTGTATACTTTGGGAGTTTGTTTCTAGCGATTCATGATATGATACTATCATGAAATTTATATTATTTTTATAGCATTGGAAGGCAAACGAACAGTTGAAGCTTTTTGGCGACTATAACCACATAAACATCCACACAACAATGAGGTTATGCAGATGCGTTGCATTCCCTTTCCTTATTCCCCTAATAGGCAATTGGCCACTTGAAACTCACAAACCGCAAGGAACGCGACAGCATGACTGTCACTTTACGCAGATATTTTGAGAGCGAGAGGTAAAAGTCCCGTCGAGACATCCCAATTCCCGAAGTAGCATGGCACTACCTCTCGAATAGAGATTCAAATTAAAAACGCAAAAATAAAAAAAATTGTCTGCCACGGGTTTGGCAGATGAAAAACACTTTAACACTAGTAGCATGTCCCAGCTTCGTACGGGCAAACAATTTATAGCCTATGTTACTCAATGATTTTTGTCTATCTATAAGTGAAATATTTTTTAATTTTTTCCTTAATTTTGGGCTGAATATACTCTTAATCCTCAGGTATTATGTATGTCGCTATCACCTATTATCAACTGAACCGACTGTTTGTTAGCCCCCTCTTCTGTAAAAAAGGCTTCTATTCAAAAAAATAAACAATTAAATTCTTAAATGATATTAGTATGAACAAGAAATAATCTATAACGAGGGATTAAAACATACGAGCTCACACAAAGAAATCGAGAACAGAAGTGAAGTAAGGGCGTCACGAGAATACAGCGTCCGGCATTTACTGGCAAGGCGCGATGTCACAACAAAATAATAAATAATAGTTTAAAAAACTAAAAACACGCTTTTTATAGAAACCCAAACTAAAAAATAGAAAATAAATTTTAATAAATTTAAATTAAGAATAGTGTTAAAAATTTCAATAACTATAAATTAATAATAGTGTAAATAAAAAAAAATATTTTATTTTAAAAAAAGCGTGGGGTGCTTTTTAAGATATTATCAAAATGATAATCACTCTACTCATATCTGTCAATAAAATATTTATAACTATATTGACACCATGCACCCCACGCTTTTTAAAAAAAAAAAATTATTTACACTATTATTAATTTATAGTTATTGAAATTTTTAACACTATTCTTAATTTAAATTTATTTTCTATTTTTTAGTTTGGGTTTCTATAAAAAGCGTGTTTTTAGTTTTTTTTAACTATTATTTATTTTTTACTTTTTAGTAATTATTTATAAATATTATAAATACGGGGAATCAGAGTTCGATTTCGGAGAGGGAGCCTGAGAAACGGCTACCGGAACCAAGGAAGGCCGCAGGCGCGCAGATTACCCACGGAGAGTTACATACTGACATACTGACAAACTGACAAACTGACAAACTGACATACAAGTGAAGCTAATAAAAAGCGTGTAAAAATACCCAAATATGCCTTGCATAGATAAACGAGTTTAACTTAGAAAGCCCTCTTCTATTATATTTTTACCGGATTATTTTAGTAATATTTTTGTACTAATAAAATGAAACTATGAAAGAAATTCGTATCCATTATTATAAAGGTCCTAAATACCAAATATATTAACTTGCACTTATCTCGATACGCCGCTCTGAGGACTAGGATTATATTTATGATCTAGATTCTAGACCCAAAGTAAATAAAATAAGCGTTAAGATACATTTTAATTACGATAAAGAGAATAAGATACAATTGAGATAAGCATTAAAATTACATCGCCATATTATGTACCTACATTATAAATTCTAGATAATTTTCTAGTCGTGGCCGTTGTCTTAACTGTTACTTGACTTTATCTCGTTTGCAAACTGTTACTAAGGGTTTTTTATTATGTCATTGTTTAAACGACTGATGCAGAGAAATATAAGGGTCGTGGTACAAATAAGTCATGGCAAGTTCTTTGTAAATTTTTATTTATCTTAATAACGTTAAAATATTTTTTTATTATCTGTATTGGCCGACAGGTTACCTACTTTTGTCAGATAAAAAAAATATTTATTTCACACAAAAGATTTATACCTAAATAAAAATAGATAGAGCATGCCGAACACGCCAGTGACTCTACCAAAGCGAATACAAATTCAAAAGCGCGCTCAAGTGCTTGACATACACACGCATTCGTTTTTATTTTTAAAGCGTTTGTTCTTCTTACTCCGAAGATTGATCATAAATTTAATCTATAAAGTAGCCGCTAAATTTTGATAGCCATTCCTAAAGGCTTTCATTTCATTATGGCTACTAAGTATTCGCCGCTACATTGATTTGATTCTATAAAAACCGACCCGACCAGAATTGCATCCAGCTAAAGTTCCATTTAATATTTGTGTGAGAGATCAACTAAGTAGGACATTTTTATGCGTCTTTGAGAATGTGTATATATATATATACATTACTTATTTTATAATTAGCGTACATAATACTTTTCTTATTCTTTAATTAATTGCTCTACATTATTTTATGATGTAACGATTTTGGGTAAACGCAATGTTATTAATATATCCAAGAAAATGTAACGGTGTGATTAAATATGTGATCTTTTTCGTGATATCAATATAATACAGAAAAAGACATAGTTTATACTTAGAAATGATGTAAGCTGTTAAAATAATAATCGCCACTACAGTTATTGATAGTTCATCTCAACTTTGCGCCCCGCTTAGTCGACATCGGCCGCGCCTGACACATATCAAAGCTGTGTAATGATATACATATTACATACCTATAGAAAAGGCATACATACATATAGACAAACGCATACATACATAGTGCCTTTTTTGCCGCCGCACCGGGGAATGTGAATTCCAATTGGCACATTATTATTTTGTCTTTCAAACTATATTTAAAAAAGAGCTAATTAATTTCATATTTTCATCGTATGTAACAGTAGATATAGGTTCCGGTGTGTAGAATATGCAGTGATACATATTGTACGAGCGCGGTTATATAAGTTCAGTATAAGTGTATTCGTTGGCGCGTGTAATCTCGGTGCAGTCTCGTGCGCATACAATGTGTTCGCCCTTGATTGTACGTATTAAACAGAAATAGAAACGTATTGCTTCCTCAAATATAGCTAGCTTATTAACATCACAAATCACTTTTACACAAATATTGCCCTTTATGTGAAACAGACATTGGCGCAAAATGGATTGCGCTATCTACTGTATTTTTATTTTTATTTTTATATTATAAAATTGACTAGATTCACTGTCGGGCGTCCAGTGACGGAAAAAGTTTTTTTTCTGTAATTTTACTTTTACTGATTACAAAATATATTATAGATCTATATTAAATTATCTTATGTAACACTTTGACAGTGTTATGTAATAATTATCATCCTTTTATCTTTCATTGTTGTTTATATATGTCGTAGTATGATTTGATAAAACGTTTTTTTGCGAAAATACTAGGGTTTTTGCGAAAACACGGATAATTAGACATTGGCATTACATTTCTCAATCTTACTGAAAAAAGGTAGGGTTTTTGCAAAAATACCAGTCGCCTTAGTAAGATTGAAAATCCTTAACTCTGATTGGCTTGATTTTGGTTGACAGGCAAACTCTTAATGCGATTGGTTCATATTTTGCCTTGTAGGTTCGAGTATACAATAGGATCCCAGACAACGTTCAAAATCCTTCCATCAATAAATTTTAAAAAGTTATTAAAGAAAGTTTGTTTTTACCACACAAATAGGATATAACAAAGTAAGTCTTAATGGAAGATACCACGCGATGAGAATAGGGCGTTCCTCCCAGGAATTTCAGGATAGCATTTAAATTTGTAATAGAATATTTGAAAAGATTAGTTCCACTGATTTTGTTTCGCCGGTTCTTCGTGGTACTATTTTGAATTAAAAAAAATCAATTTTTAATTTTAAAGGGCAAGAAAAGGCGATGCCTTTGATTTATAGTTTCTTTGCTTTTTTGCTAAACAATTTAGTTAAAATATAAACTAGTGACCCGGGGGACACATCAATCACAGAAAACTAATCAGACCTTAACTACTTTAAATAATCAAAAAATAGCTAACAATAGGATAATAGGATATAATATTTCTCAATCTTACTAAAAATAGTACCACGAAGAACCGGCGAAGCAAAATCAGTGGAACTAATCTTTTCAAATATTCTATTACAAATTTAAATGCTATCCTGAAATTCCTGGGAGGAACGCCCTATTCTCATCGCGTGGTATCTTCCATTAAGACTTACTTTGTTATATCCTATTTGTGTGGTAAAAACAAACTTTCTTTAATAACTTTTTAAAATTTATTGATGGAAGGATTTTGAACGTTGTCTGGGATCCTATTGTATACTCGAACCTACAAGGCAAAATATGAACCAATCGCATTAAGAGTTTGCCTGTCAACCAAAATCAAGCCAATCAGAGTTAAGGATTTTCAATCTTACTAAGGCGACTGGTATTTTTGCAAAAACCCTACCTTTTTTCAGTAAGATTGAGAAATGTAATGCCAATGTCTAATTATCCGTGTTTTCGCAAAAACCCTAGTATTTTCGCAAAAAAACGTTTTATCAAATCATACTACGACATATAGACTGCTCACGATATTCATTTATAATTACTAAAGTGATTTCATAGTGTGACATGAATAGTGATGGCGTAGCTTCGTGGCAGACTAAACAAGTAATGTCTCGTCTCGGGTGTCTTAACATATCTCGTATGCACAGCCATAATTCGGCTGGCCACAATTCCATACCACACGCATCTTGTACACGGCCGGAAGTTAGAAGACCAATAGGGTTTTGATCTTTTAAAATATTTTATAGCCTTATCGTTTGTAAGGCAAAATTTGCGAAGTTTTGCAATTCGTAATTATAAGATCATCAGCACTAATGAATTGATATTAAATAAAGTTTATTGAAATGCTATATACGATAAAAAAATGTTTATTATAAAGCAACATTTAAATTGAACATGATACATTTCTACAATCGTTTTGTTCATTCGTTTAATTTGTTGCGTTTTTTTTTTTTAATATTCCCTACTAAGATATTCGTACATACTTAATCCGTGTTAATATATTTTCCAAGAAACGTCAAGACAATTTCATTCCACGCAATCGCACAATATTATACAAGGTGTTCGTTTCTTTGATGTCGCGTAGTTGTCATATCACGTACCTATATAGCGTCTTTCTCGCGTTTTTACACGCTCCAGAATTCGGTTCCAGAACTCCAGAACGCGGTTAAACAAATACACAGACTCTTGAGCCTAGTTTTATTCGTGTCGGTTGTTCACCTTATATCTTACTTATTACACATTTTGAATAATGAAATAATAAGACATTGTAAATCATCCCATATCAGTTATCAATGGGCCCAATAAAATTTACCCTAGTTCGGCTCTATCATCCTCATCATCAGCCTTTATCTGTCCACTGCTGAACATAGGCCTTCCTCAATGAGCGCCAAGTCGACCCGCCTCTGCACGTAGATCGGATTCCAACCTGGTTAATGGCCGACCAACACTTCGTCTACCTAATGTTCGTTCGGCCTTATGTATAATAAAAATTCATACCTCCACTCCTTTACACAGGACCATGTAATAAAGAAAACAAACCCCTCATCATATTATAAAACATTTATAAAAGGAAAAGGACTGCGTTACATACATTTATAGTGACAGTTTGACAAATACAGTTCCGTGTATCGAGCGCGATCAATCTCCACTACGCGCCGGGATGTCTATTACAGGCCAACTGAATAAAACGAAGACATACATAGACGGTGTTGCCAAACGGATATTTTTTTTACTGAACTGAAACACATAGTTGTTTTTTATACATATTATATTTGTATACTAATATAAAAGAGTTGAAGAGCTTGTTTGTTTCTTTACTTAATCAAAAAAAAAAAAACAGTGGGCAAAAAAAGAAAAAAATATTTTCAGATCTTTTGTGTGCTCTGCGTAAATCAATGTAATAATTAGATATGATGAAAACTTTCCTCTCTCTAAAGAGGATTCCGCGTCAGAATATGCCTATTAAGGCTCACTAATAATCATCAGTCCGAATATGACTGTACGTTTAATTAAAGAAGAAAGTCTCGACTTTAATTTGGAGTCCGTAATTTTCCGTTTCCGTTTCGTTTGTCTTTTAATTTAGAGTTCGTAATTCAAATTTAGCAAATAACTTAAGAAAATGTAGCTAATTTTGCGAGTACTTAAGAAGTCAATAAGAGAAACCAACTCGAGACTAGTAGACGGTGTATAGATACAGTTGACTCGTCCCAGCCTTACCAACCTGGAACACAAGATGTTCTCAGTAGTAATAATTACACTGCATCCATGTTTCGGGAACACAGAGAAGCTGTTTGTGGAAGCAATTATATGGATGGCTAGAGTGCGCTTTGAATACTGCTTAAAGTTTAAATAAATAAGCCACCGTATGTTTGATACAATAACTAGGAGAAAATACATAGTAAAAAGTTGAATTTATTAATACTTGTGGTCATATACACAAGGTACACATGGTCACAATGTTATGGTACATTTTAGTTAAATAGGCAATATATTTCTTCAATAAATTGGAGAGAAATTCACGTTATTTCAAAAAGTGCTCTATATTTACACCTCTTTATGCAAATTAACCTGAAATTCGCGACCAGGCCTGGTGGAGGTGCTGCTGTGGTGGCTGGTCGTGTTATGCAGTTTCTTTCTATCTCGCTTGGTTTTTTTCTTTTTATTAACATCCTCTTGTTTGTTTTGATATTGCGGGGTCTAAATTTGTTTACTTATTTATTTTAGGCAAATGTGTTATGTAACTAGTATGTTTTTTAAAAAGAGCAACCCTACATTGTTTCTTGCTAGATTCTTCTCTGGGGAAAACTGCTACTTTTGCGAATCTAGCATTAGTTTATAAAAAATATTGACATGTTTCAAGTGCTATGTAATTTGCCTACGAAATAAATATTATTTGATTTGAATTAATTAAATTCAGGATAATTATCATAAATAGGTTTAAAAATTAACCTGAAATTAAATTAAATTTTTGGACCACAAAATGCATATAACAATAATGAATACAAAACGCAGGTCGGACAAAGATAACATTTAATCACGAGGGTCACAGCTTAACCCCGCATACAATGTCAGATAGCACGTCACATTGATAAGCGCAGCGGTATATCGAGGAGCAAACATGTTAACCCATTAATTTATGGCTGAAGAAGCTTCTAGTGTGTTCTAGTCTAGCCTTTGAAAAAAGCCGAAGGGAACTGTTAGGATTTTGCTTGTGTATGTAAGTCTGTTATGGTTATTATGTATAATATATATTATTGTATATTCCATATTGGAGTTAAAAAGGTTTGCCCGATTTTGATGAACGGCGTCGTTTCGTTATTATGATTGATAACATTTTATTAAGCTACATTTTAACCGAATTCAACAAGTGGTAATCTTTCGTAGTCGTCTCAAAGTTTTTAAACTTCTCTTGATAAAATAAAATTTTATAAGAAATGGAATTTTTGGATTTATAGGTTTATTTTTAACTAGTTGTTGTCCGCGGTTTCCCCCGCGTTTGGAATAAAATTTCCGTTTGTTAACGAGAATATTTATACAAAGTTTAATGATGATTGGTTGAGTAGTTTTCGCGTGAAAGCGTACCAAACAACACTACTTTCACATTTATAATATTAGTAAGGCATCAGTAATTAATTTGTAGCTGACTTTAAGTTATTAAAAACAACAACATAAAAGAGGTGAGACTTCAATAACATATTAATTAAAATGAGTCTATAGGTAACTGTAATTGTGTGTACGATTGTAAGTAGATAGGTAATGTACCCATCAGCATCAATTAATTATAAGATTTGTTTACTTCGCGGACAACATGGCGCGACTCCACACGTACGGACAGGGTACGCACGGTTGTCGAGTTTCGTTTTGTGAGAGAATACATGGGATTGTATCCACGGCAAGCCGCGGACATGCTACGCGTTGACATTTAACACACCTGCCCAGCCTCTGCGTGCTCTGCGGTGGAATCGCGCCTTACACAATATGCGTGCGATATAAACAAATAAAAAAGACAATAAACCGAAAGATGAAAAACAAGGATGAGTACTCTGTATAAATAAATAGTAATTTGCACTAGTCGTGAATATACATGTATTTCTTCTGATGAAAGTAACGTTCAGTATTCTAGCCTGCATTGGTTATAACTGTTTTTTATGTAATATATCAAAAAATTTACGGTTTCCAATTTTTTTCTTTACTATGTTTTGAGGACTTCGGTTCATACCGAATTTCATGATTCCAATTAGAAGTACCTTGTAGGTTTGACAGACTCACAGAGCTTTAAATAATGGAGTGATCGCATAGGTACCCCGTATAAACTCTTTCCTCATTCCATTTTGAGGAACGTAACCCTAAAAACAATTCTTTCTATAAATAGGATACAAGTTGACTTTTGAATGGGCAAACGAAATTACTATAAAATACTGTAACTGCTGTTTAATTTATAGCTTTAATATAAACATGACATGTAAATTGATTGGAGGTATTTAGCGTAGCTGCGCCTACGTAGTACTGCTGTGTACACGCTCCTTAAGAGGCTAATTTAAATATTTTACATGCAGCTTAATGATCAAGTGCTATCCATTTTGTTATAATTTTTGCGCTTAATCAGCCGTTTACAAAACGTGTTAGGCTTATGTTTTAGTAGACAAATATTTTAAATTATATCTTTGATTACAAATATATTGTTTTCTTATGTTTACGCAAATTTCACTCATTATAATGAAACAACACGGTCACGGGAGGACCATGGGTGCTGTAAAGTATCCAAAACGTCGGGCTTGTAAAAAACTTAATAAACCGCGATAAAATCCGTAAAAGTTGTTTCATTACAAATATATTATAAAAAGTACACGCGTGTAATCTTTACGCGTTATTGCAGTTCCATTTATTATAAACTTATTTAATATTTAATTCAATATTGGATATGTATTGAGGAATCTGGCAAACGTCAGCAAATTTACTCGACAGACGTGGTCCTGTACAAAATATTTTATATTCGCTGGATTTTTAATTATGTAAGTTAATGATGCATAAAATAATCATAAACATAATATATTAAAAATATATCTATAAAACTATAAAAAAATACTGCTCGGTTTTAAATCTAAATGACGCAGGCGAAGCTGTAGTCAATAGCTAGGAAGATAAGATGTAAGTATTAATCAGTAAAAGTTAACGAATGGGATTTTAATGTACGTTTCATATTATAGAAATAACGATGCACAGAGCAACCTGTACGAAAATGAGTTAAACCAACGACTACAATTTGTATTATGTCCAATATGTAACCGCCTGGAATCCCTTACAAGCGACTTTACAAACTGAAACCTAATACACTTCCTGTCAACTTAGAACAATTAATCTAGATTTTATAGGACTGAGCTGATATAAAACATGGGACAATTTACTTTTTACACCACTGCGAGCCGTCGACGGCTACTCATAAAGAAATAAAATTTTATCGGCACATTTCCATTGCTGTGGTGAGTCTTAGCCCGCCCAGACTGGCGAGAGATGATAAAAAACGCATTCCGCGCGTGAAATAAAGTCTACGAGAGGACGAAAGCTTGCAGTCTAAGCATTCCTTAAACTGACGTAAGAACAAAGTGCGATACTTCTTTAGATAATACTAGCTTCACCTCCGTTAACTTAAGATATACTTGTATTCGGATTGATGATCATTTTACTATAGCATATTTACTCAGTTATAACGTAGCTTACACGTAGCGTAGTTTAGAAAGATTTTTTACTAGCAGCGCTCCGCGGTTTCACCCGCGTAGGTAATTCCCATTCCTATGGGAGTACTGATATATAAGCTCTATTATAATTGTACAGTTTCATTAAAATCCATTTAGTAGTTTTTACGTGAAAGAGTTACAAACATCCATACTTACTTAAATATCCAGCGGAAGAACCATTTGCTTCTTCTTATCGAGACTTATGGGTCTCTCTCCCATATGGGTCTCAGGACAGGCTAGTCCTACGTGAAATGCTTACCAACATGTGAGTCGTCTAAGTAAAAAAAAAATTGTTGTCTGTAAAGTCAGTTTACGAACGGTAATTTGACGTGACAACGTCAAACTATACATGCAATACGAACCGAACTGAGCCGATCGCTCGAGCCGATCATGCCTCTCTCTCGTTCATGCCGCGCTCTCGCTTTCGGAACGCTACATGACGTCACCTTTTTCGTGTCCGTAATATCGAGTTATTAGACGTTGTCACTAAATAAAAATAAAAAATAAAAAAATATGTTTGACTAATATATTAAGGGCCTGTTTCACAATCTCCAGTTAAGTTCCCAATAGGCTATCGGCAACATATTTGACAGATACTTACAGATACTCCATACTCTATCTGTCAAATATGTTGCCGATAGCCTATTGGGAACTTAACTGGAGATTGTGAAACAGGCCCTAAGACGTTATATTCTTATTATATATTTAATACCTACTGTCGATATTTATTTAAATGCAAATTCAAATGTGATTATAAAATATAACGATATTTTCGGTCGTATCCCAAAATAACCAACTGTGCGACGGATTCACCGCTTTCAGGGTAAAAATAATATCAGGTCATGATAGCTGAGTGAACACGAATTTGAGTTTCAAAAAGACTAATCTAAGTTTGGTTCTTACATTGATATTATGTTACGTGTTTTGCTCGTCTACATGCTGTTTGTTATGCAGTGAATGTGTGATGTCTACGCAATATCTGCATTCCAAATGGCACAGAAAGTGATAGCGTGTTAATTTTACTTAAATACATTCTTAATAGCCAACATGTGATTTCACGAAGGGTAAAGACTCGCGAGTCAAAATAACACTACTAATTTAAAAATAAATTTAATACAGACATAAAAAAAGTTGTTTGTCTCTCAATTTTTGTTCAAAAGTCGATTTTTATAATGTCATTTGGTTCTGGCACACATGCCTGGTTAAGGTTATTGTTCGCTGATAATATTGGATTCAATTTGTAAAATTCATTATACAAAAAATAGGATTTGAATACGTTGAAATGTGTTGATTAATCAATGAAGTTGAGGAATTAACAGGAGTTGGTTTTTGCTAAGTAGATAAATAATATTGGATGTATGAACAACAAATTAAAATTAATGCTACTCATACAGATTATATTTATCAGGTTTTTGTTATTATATAATTAACATTATCACTCTTACGTGGGTTATACTTTTATATGAAACTTTTTTTGTCCCATGATAACCAGTGCAGGTAAATATTTATGATATTTTTGACAAATGCTTTTGATTATATTTGCGTTTTGTATTACAATTGCTGTCTGTCAAATATTTTTTATTACATTTACTGTCTGTATTATTCGTGACAAATGTTTTTCATTATATTTTACTGCCTGTAATTTAATAATTCTTAGCATTTTTTTTAATATATCGACGAATGCCTGTTTAATTTTTGACGAATATTTTTTAATGATCACATTGCTTGTATTATTTTTGACGAATATTTTTTAATGATCATTGCTTGTATTATTTTTGACAAATATTTTTTAATGATTATTGCTTGTATTATTTTTGACGAATATTTTTTAATGATCATTGCTTGTACTATTTTTGACGAATACTTTTTAATGATCATTGCTTGTATTATTTTTGGCGAATATTTTTGATCATATTTTCTGCCTCTATAATTTTTTAAGAATATTAATTACACTTTCCCGAGCTTCGTAAATCATTGTCAGTCACACAGAGCTGTCACCGACCACTAGATGTTATCTCGCGGCCGCCAGACTTCCATTTTATCTTCACTGAAAAGGTATTTCCCACAGTACGGGCTTTATGAGGAGTATAAAAGACTTTGTTTTTGCTCATATTATTTGGGGACAGCTGGTACCGACGGCAATATTGGTTGTATGGCCTTACAATCGAAGTTCTTTGATATCGTATTACCCACGTAATATTGTCCAGTGTGCGATTGTCCTAAGTCGTGCTACAAAGTGGCAGAGCGTTCACCTCGCGAGGCCGTTTAAGCACTGTTAGCTGTTGCCATGTGCTAAACCGGACTTAGGGCTTTCAACATGTTTCGTATATTGTTTTATCTGTTTTTATCTAAACTATTATTTAAAATGCGTCACAAATTTAACATACGTGTATAATATTGTAAAATGGATTATGTTACGCCCAAAATAAACATTTTGTCAAAGCAATAAAATACCATTCCGCAACTAGAAGACGATAAATCGAGTGAAGTAACTCCATGATATACGCATGTATTTAGTTGGAACTACAATTTACTGGAAGATTATATTTAAATGACACAACAACTGTTAACTCTATATCTAATATTATTTAGTATGTACTCAAAAATAATATGATATTACTATTAGATACATTTAGTTAATATATAATTATAGTTATTCAGTTTTTTTACTTTCATATACTCATCATCATGTAATGAGTAGCTCTTATTCATTTAAAATTTTTTGATTAATCAACAACAAATAAAATCTGTGATGTATGGAAACTCTTTCAGGATTGTCCGTCTTGGCGTTCATTGAGAAAGGCATTAAATTACAGTCTGTCAATGATAATGACGAGGACACATCAATGGGTAACTTTTAAAATGAAGTTTTGGAAACTTCTTATTTAAGTTATATATAATATGTCTGAATTACTATTAACTCTAACTATAACTGACTACGCGTACAATAAAATAAATGTGTGAAGTGGCAACCCTACAGGAAGTAGAACCAGACATTCAGGACCAATGACAATACCAGACCTTTGTAGAAGGTAAATGACAGCTTGTAGTAGAGGTCATGGTTTCGTTTTTAATATTTTTATTTTTATTTACTTTTTTTTCTCATTTCTTTTGTCTATACTTTCCTCACTGATTAAGTGACAATGGACCTTTGAGTTTTTGGTCAGGGTACTTACGTGGTATTCTTTGACAATTTTTTTTACATTATTAATTGATTATGCTAGAATCCTTTTTTATATTACATATTAAGTTGTTTACACACACACATACGCACGCAAACACACACGCTCATACACATATACACCTACACTTTTTCACACTTACCTACACCTTTAGAATCTGAGTCGCAGACGGATTCCAGAGACGCGAAATACAATCTTTTGAATTTCTATAAAAAATCGCACGTAAGACGGCGCTGACCCAGATGTCAGAACCTTGAAACGACGGGATGCAACGTCTGCAATGCGTTCACGACAGACGACGACATAGAGTCGTATGTATGTGTACATACGACTCTATTTCACATACATACGACACTATACTGAACTAGGCTTGCCCACAGCATCGGCCGCGTAAAATTTGCTTCACAACCGTATCTGATTTAATTATAATTTTTATAGCTCATGTAACTCAATTTTAATGTGGCATTGCAACGGTTAAAGAATTTCCTACATCGCTTGAGTAGTTAATTAGTAACTAACAAACAAAGAAATTTACTCTACTTCCTATCGTTAAAATATTAATGTAGGAACTGATAATACTAGATATGTTACACTTACGAACCTGCCATAGTTCGTAACGAAGCGGACAGTGAAAACCGTAACAAAATCCGTTGTATAGTTTAGAAAATATCGATGTACAAACAGACCAACAAAAGGCTCCTTTTATCCATACTAATATTATAAAGAGGTAAAGTTGGTGACTTGGTGAGGTTGTTTTGTTTACCGACTTTAAACATTCTTTTACTAATAAAAGACTACGTTATTTTTGAGCGACATAGTAAAGTAAAAAAAAAATAATGTAGCAACTCATATACGTCCCACTGCTGGGCATCCTTCTCGAAATCAGGCCAGGAAAGTATCAGACCATAGTTCACCGAGGCGCCGCGCCGCGCCGGCCCAATGTGGGTTGGTGAACTTTACTCACCTTCAAAGACTTTCAATCGCATTCGGTATGCAGGTTTCCTCACGATGTTTTCCGTCATCGATGAGTAACATAGGCTATAATGTATCCCCGAACTCTCACGGGAATGTGAATTACGCGGGTGAAACCGCAAGGTAAGAAGTAATATGTAAAGATAAAGAAGCGGAAGATCTTACAAAAGAGATGAATTAACTTGTATTGATATAACATATTGTCAACGAAAAATTAAAACAGTCACATAATTACAAGAGAACATAATTTACTCATTTACATCAAAGGAAACTGATGTGCCACTTAATATTATAAATGTGAGATAATAAACACTAATGCAGATCTTTAATATGAGCAGTCACAAAAAATCGGGTCAAATCGTTTTCGTTATTTTTATAATGTTTCGATTTAATTTGAATACTTTGAATGTCACTGTCAATGTGAAAAAATGGTGATGCTGCTCGAGGTTCGAGAATTTGCTTCATCTAACATCAATAGCATCTCTGACTATTCCAGAACCCAGATTTTGTTATTTTTCAACATATAGAGGTCACCGACCTGACCTCCAAATACAAGCAGCTGATATAAGTATCGTCCTTTTGTACACTGAACGGCGAACTCGTTTTATACGTCTGAAATTCCAATTTTAAAAGAATTCGAACTCAAAGTACTTTTTTAAATTATCGTTTTGTATATTATAAAAAAAACCAGAGTCGAGTTTGGCACGTCTGATTTGGATTCTGTACAAAAGTTAATAATTTATGTAGTGTAAAAAGAAATAGGTTTTAGTTTCTTTTTCCTTCTATGCTGTGGCCCATGTTCTTGCCAAATTGTCAATGAGAAGAACCCCATAGGTTTTGGTTCGATAGACGTAGTCATCTTATAGGGGGTTCCGTTTTATTTTGAGGAAAGGAACAAGAAAAAATGAATTGCATAATGCACTTTTATAACGGAGTCGGTTTTTGCGCGTGTAACCAATGGAATGGAATGCGGGTTGCGATGCGAAGACAATGTATGATTCAGTGTCAAGGCCGTCCTACAATGTTGGCGTTTGTTGGCCTAGTGAGTTGTGACGCAAGCGATCAAAACATCTCGTGTGTTGCGCAACGCGACATTGATTGCCCGTCTCATTCAGATTCACAGTTTTGCAGTTTTACGATTGGTCCGTATCATAAATGTAGAGCAGTGTTTCCCAAACTCTTTTGTTTCATAGACCACTTTCAAAGTTTTCCCGCGTCAGGTGGAACCTTGTTGAGCTTTTTTTTTTTCAATAATTGTTGTTTTTTTTTCAAGAATTTTTCGTTTATAGATATTTCATTATATTTATTATAATAGTAAAATTCTTTTAACAATATTGATAGTAGGAGAAGTCAAGCCAAAATTTTTCTTTTTGAAACTTCGCTCGAAACCAAATTAATGTTCATGGACACCAGCTTATGATTGTGGACCCCCGTTTTGTGTCATGCTCATCGGGACCCTCTTCGAGTCTTCCGTGGACCCCTGGGGGTCCACATAGACCACTTTGGGAATCACTGATGTAGAGCATACCTATTCATAAACGTGACACGTTAATTGTTGGTTGATGGTCCATCGTCTGCAATTTTGCCTAGCCATGTATTTGTGACTTTCATACAAAAATAAAAAAAAAACAGTATTGTAGTATCTGTTTTATAACAGGGACATTAAGCAAATAATGAACGAGATTTTATAAAAAATAGATACAATTAAACTCACGTTACAAGCATCATGTTTGAATTTCCAACCCCCTACACGATGTCAATTTCTGATTAGATTCTTTTAAAGTTAATACTCCGTTAATTTTATATTTCGAATCAAATTACATTCTTTTTTCATTAAATCATTATACTATATTATTATATTTTAAACCGAGAACAAGCGCCAACAACCATTGATATAATATGATAAATTATAAAACCTAATATGCTAACTATTTAGCTTGTCGTTTTTCATTGATACTCAATTTGTTAAACATATTTAAATATCTCATTAATTATCTTGTATGCACTTCTTAACGACTGTTTAAAATGGAATTCACACTTACCGTATATATACGATACCTACTCTGCACTTATTTGTTTAGTGAGATGAAATCCTAACACATGGCAGTAAGGTTTCAATTGTAGGAAGGTAGTAATCCTACTCTGTCGTGGCTATGTTGACTTAGTAAAGAAGCTGTGTCAATAGAAACAGTGTTCATGCTTAGTTACTTGCTAATTAACTATACATTAGTAGTTCAAACTATGCCTTATGCTAACAAGTGACATTTTAGTGTTGTCCATTTATAAACCTCGATACTAGTCGTTGCGTTTTTTTTCTCTCTAACTTGCGACTCACAAAAAAAAAGTTTTTATAAAACCTGATCTACAATGTTGTTTGTGTGAACCTGTACTACAGCTACCTACTGCATTTAAAACTTAAAAAAAAACTTTTTCTTATTTTTTAAATTCAACATATATAAATTTCTCTAACCACAGTGACGACTGACGTAACTGACAGACAGACAGAAAAGTCTTAATCATAGTTTTGGACGGTGACGTTGGTTTCTTCTTCACTTAAAACTTACTATCATCACAACTTAGCCAGCATTATTTTCAAAATAACAATTGCCCCAAACTGGAAATTAATGTATTAACACTCTATGCCCAATTCATTACTTTTTAATTAAAATATATTTCGAATAAATACACATATTATGTCTACATACATTAACAGTAACAAGTGTCATTTTCGCATTAATAACATAAGTGCGAAGTAGTTGTTACATTGATAGCCTTTAATTAAATCAGCAACCTTCAGATGGAGACATTCTTAGATAATAATACACCTCAATTACAAAGTTCCACAATTGTGCTAGGAAATAACTTATATTTCCTACTCCACATTTCGAATAAGGAATAGATAAAAAAAAATATTGCTCAACCATCGCACTACCACCTCACTAATGAATATAATACGTATATAAACACGCCCTGAACCCATTTCAGACATATTTTCAACATACAAATTGCCTGCAATTTGCGGGATTTGAATCCGCAACCGCCGCGCTAACTGTCCAGTGGCCTGACCAATCGACCAGTCAGCATTAAATATGTATGACTATATTCCTTTAGCCGTTCTAGTTTTCTAGTGCCAAAAAAATCTCTCCAATTAAAATAATATTAAAAAAAAAAAAAAACCTTAAGCAGACGTCATGTTCCAAAATATCGCACTCACAATAATGGCCACTATCGGCGGCATAAAGTAAAGTGAAACTACGGAAAATCGGCGGTTTTCAATATCCTATTTGTCTTAAAATTCTCCTATCGATCTCAAAATGTTGACAGATTTTGTAAGAAAATGTGTCAAAATTTCAAGATAGACAAGAAAATATTAAGATAGATAGGATATTGAAAACCGGCGTATGACCTCGCGTTCAAATCCATCAAGCCATTCCGCTAACAGAGCGACATCCTTTCTTCTGCCGCAGTAAAAACATAATTTTACCGCCACATACTGACATAGGCTCCGCTTTTTACTGTGAACAAGTGTTTATGCGGGATTTTGTTTTTTACTATACCCACTATCAAGTCCAAGTAAATTACAGGTTTTATGATCAGACTCGCTCTGACGCTTTCGGTTCCTATATAACGTAAATTAAAATAGCTTACTTATATTCAGATGCGTTCAGTAGAATATGAAGATAAATGTATCATATTATCCTATTTATAAGATTCTCTGCTATTGCGATGAAATCAGTTCTGTCGTTTTGTGTGACCTATACAACTATCGGCTTATAACAAATTGTTATATAGCTTATATTATTGAATATATATTATTTTTTCCAATTAATATTGACTGATATGACCAATTATGTCTGATTTACTTATTACTAGGGACACATAACGATGATGCTGTTTATCATTTGGAATGTGGTTGCGTGATTTGCTCAGAACTTTTTCATTATTAAATTTAGTTTTATTCCTCTACTTACGTAAAAATTCATTAAAATCCAATTTTGTATGAAAGAGGAACAAACGGCAATACGTTAAAAAAATGCGTTTGTAATATTTAATGTTGGATTGGCATGTTCACACCTCGCCACAGTTATAGCGCCAGTCATGTTGATAAATAGATTAAAAAAATCTTAAAATTGCCTTACTAATCTATCGCGGAGAAAGAACGCAATAAGAACTGTTCGCCAAAAAATATTATATTGTCTTCGCCCGCAACGTTAGTTCTCTAGATTTTCATCTTTACGAGTGTGACGAAAATATAAAAAACTAAGGCTTTCTTAGTGTCATCAATTTGTGTGCTTATCAGGTAGGTCTGAGAATCGGACTACATCTACTTTTCATCCCCCTAAATGTTAAGTCCACTCCTAATTTTTTTTTAAACAAATCTTATAAAATTCTCGTGTCACGGTGTACGTTATTGAACTCCTCCGAAACGGCTGAACCGATTTTGATAAAATTTTGTGTGCTTATCAGGTAGGTCTGAGAATCGGACAACATCTATTTTTTATCTCCGTAAATGTGAAGGGTGGTCCACCCCTAATTTTTTTTAACAAATTTTTTTGTTTTTATTTTATTTTATGATGTAACAGTATACAAAAATACATACAAATTAAAATTTAATTTTCACCCCTCTACGATCAACCCCTATTTTTTAAATTGAAATTTTAATTTTGGCAGAACGAACTCTGTCGGGGCAGCTAGTTTGTATATAAATCTTAAAAACCAAAACTTTTACAAAATAGTCTTAATTTTAATGTGCGCAAGATACCCTTTTCTAAGTAGGAAGCTTTTCGAATTCATCATGATCATCACCATCCTTTCGCGATACCTATCCAAGTCGTATCCAACCATTGGCTCCTGTACGGCGATCTTCTTTATAATTGGATTAGGAATCCATCCATCCATCGCATAGATCAAGGAATTAAAGTCTAGGTGTTAGATATAATAAGATGAAGTAGATGCGGATGTGAAGATAACGTCGTATCGAAACTGCAGCTAGCCTTGACCGCCCTTACACGTGCCGCCGGCACTCGCGGCAGCGGGCGCAATGCACTTGTACTATGAAATATTGTGATACTTTATATCGTTTAGATATTTTCATGATAACATATTATTAGCGACTAACAATTACCTAATCACATAGTGGGTATATGATACGGGTACTAGGGACGGAAACTTTATGAAAAATTTTAAATGCATACAAATTAATAATTAATCAGCACTTTACGGGCATCGAAACTGCGAACGCTTGTTATTTGATCAGAAGACTATCGGGCGTCAATGGGAAATAGTCAGTAGTTCTTATTAATACAACGTTAATGTAATATTTAATTGATTATTTTAATCAACGATTTCTAACAAAATGCACATTAAAAATGACAATGTTCGTAGTAAAACTCTAGTGCATTCCGTCCTGCCGTCGCGACGCACCTCACATATTGAATGCAAGTTAGCATTGTGATTACACCCGACCCTTGATCTGGGCCTTTGAAACATGCATTGTAATAATTTGCAATTATAATCGGAATTTAATAAAAATGGTGCATTTTTTACAATTTATTCTATTACTTGAGTCATTTAAAACAACACAGTAAGGTCAATATCTAATTCCAAGGTCCCTTAGATACGATGCTTTTCTCAGCGGAATGAAATAATTAAAGAATTAGATAGCACAGTAGTGAGAGTAAGTGCGGAAAAAATAGAGATAGCCCAATAAGCGATTAAGGCCCCATTTTCGGACTCATTTTCAAAAAACAAAGTGGACTAACTTTGAACATACATGCTTTCTAGTATAATTATTTTTTCAATAACTGAAGCCTTTGCACACTTGACCAAAGATATAGACTGTAAGGTTTCGTTTACTTTGTTTACATTTGCTTATAATAATTTTGGCATTTTTAATTTCTTGCACTGGCCACACTGGGAATCCAAAGAATAAGTGGGGTAGGAAGGTATTAAGAGGAGCAGTCTTGCGGACTGGGGGGCAGTCGGTCTCAGGCGGTCATTGTGGTTTAATAAGTGTTGTTGATATTGTTACTAGTTGGATAAGAGTTCAGAAAATATATATTGTAATTCACTGTTACTGGTTGTTTTTCTGAAGAGTCTTACATCTCAGAAGTGGGACACCGTCGGAAATTCCGTAAGTACACGCCTGCAATATTTTATTTTTCTTCTTACACCACGTAATGCATATACTTATTAAGGAAAGAAAGTTTAATTCATAACTACAAGAAAAATTTCGTAGCGATTAGCAGCGACCTACCCTCAGGAGTATATTTGATGTGTTCTTTAGAAAACCCATGTCTCTAGCTCATTTAAGAATCAATTAGAAATTATCAAAGTTATAGATATATAATTTTCACGTCATGGACATCAAACTTACAAATAAAATTGGAATGCCTGTTTCTAATATTAAACTAACCGCTTTTTACTACATGCGTAGGAGTATAATACAATATATGGCACCTACATAATATACCAAAGTAACGTTTTACAATTTTGTCTGTCTGTTCGTTCCGGCTAGTCTCTCTGGCTATATAATGGCTGGAACGGTTTTGACGGGACATTTTTGGCGGGTAACTGTTATAACGAGTAACTTAATATAAAAATAATAATAATTATCATCAAACGATACCGTACATATTTTTATCAAAATGAGGGTACATTGGAAAATTAGCCAAGGGTGTAAGAACTACTAAATATACACAGGAGCTTTGAAAGGGAATAAAAAAAAAATGTCCGTTTTGTCTAGAGTGCACCGTTTAGTAGATGCCGACTGTTATTTATGTTATTTTGATATATTTTTTTTAACAAAATCCTTTTTTTTTTGATTTCATGTGACGAGTTATGGATTGATGTGAACATGGAAAAGGGAACTTGGAGAAGTCTAGCGACTTCTCAACGAGATCATTCTCGCACTAGGCGTCAAGGTCGCAGCCGCAGCCTCAGCCGTAATTAGCCGAGAGCGGGTAGGTGTCGAGACCATAGCAGCAGCCAAAGCCGCAACCGCCGGCTGCTGGAGCGCTAGCTGGCATTAAGGCATAAAGAGGAGCATCTCCTTCGTATGACTCTGCAATTTCTCTTAGTTTTTTAGAAAAGGTTTGACATAATTGCAAAACTCTTCACTTGTATAGTATTGTCTTTCCGCATATAGATCTTACAACATTCGCCTATTTTTATGTATTTCTGGTGTTGCCCAGTTATTGAACATCATTGTATCGCTAACTAATAATGTTTTAGGGGTAAATATTGATTGGAAAATTGGAGTATGCTATACATGATAAAATTGGTAGACCTTTTAATTAAGGTATGTCTCAAATTGTTCAAACGATCTAATCTTACTGGAATATTTTGTGCTTATTTATACTTATTCTTTTATTTGGAAATTTCATCAGCTGTCCACAATGCTGAATCTAATTTATTAATTATAGATTTACACTAGTAGACGTTATTCTTTTAGGTTCCATAGACATGTTATTAAGATTGTAAGATTTAAAAAAATATTAATCTGAAAATGATTCCAATCCGTTTAAAAAAAAATTACATTGAAGATTTAAGTAGGACCTTTTCCATTACTTTTTCAAAAATATCAAAAGAACCTAATGGAGGTCTCTATGCTAAAGTTACAATGAATCATGCAAATCAACAAAAATGATAAAGGACGGATAATTGGATTGATAATTTTATGGATAATTTGATGGATAGTTTTATGGATAATTTGATGGATAATTTGATGGATAGTTTTATGGATAATTTGATGGTTAGTTTATGGATAATTTGATGGATAGTTTTATGGATAATTTGATGGATAGTTTTATGGATAATTTGATGGATAATTTTATGGATAATTTGATGGATAAAGGATGGATAATTGGATGGATAAAGGATGGATAATTGGATGGATAAAGGATAGATAAAGGATAGATAATTAGTTGGATCATATAGCTGATAAATGTTAAATAGATGTTGGTTTATAAGTACAGTTTTTTTAATGGCATAAATTACATGTACTAGGTTTCTATAAATATACAAATGTGAATATTGCGATTTCTTGAGAATTGGTATGGTTTATATTACATTTTTTTTGTGGACTTTTACTTTATATTTTTAAATTTTTTTTGAACTCGAATGTATTTTTATAAATGTATAAATTCAAGCTTTGGTTTCTTGGTCCGCCGAGTGTAAGGTTCCACCTGGTCCGTGTATGAGGACATACACGTTATCAGGATGGACGAGTGTAAGGTTTCGTTTACTTTGTTTACATTTGCTTATAATAATTTTGGCATTTTTAATTTCTTGCACTGGCCACACTGGGAATCCAAAGAATAAGTGGGGTAGGAAGGTATTAAGAGGAGCAGTCTTGCGGACTGGGGGGCAGTCGGTCTCAGGCGGTCATTGTGGTTTAATAAGTGTTGTTGATATTGTTACTAGTTGGATAAGAGTTCAGAAAATATATATTGTAATTCACTGTTACTGGTTGTTTTTCTGAACAGTCTTACAAGACATCGGCTTTTGTTTAATGATTTGTCTATACGGACATCGTTAGTTGAGATGTTATATTATTCGACAGCCAATTAGTAGTCACATCTGGCATCTCACCATCTGTTGAATGGCGAATGGTCGATCACATGGTGGTTACAAGCTTAAGAATTCGTAGGATTTTTTATTTATAGCTAAAAACTGAACAAAAATATGCTAATTATTTCTTTTTGTCGTCGTACATATTCATTAAATACATAAGAGCAAAGCTGTTTTCTTTGCCGGTGTAAACGGTGAATTAATACCGAACGCCTGTATAACATGACATATCACATACCTACCTAAAAGAGTTATAAACATATATACCTCTTATTTTAATAATTTTATGGAGACTTTTTATCAAGAAAATGTATAACACACATGTCGTACGCCCAGCAAACTTTACAAATTTTGATCTGCATATTTATCTGTGCTATCTTAGGTCTGAGCGACGATGGTCCAGTGAATACTCGGTCTCTCGAGCAAGAGGGTCCGGATTCGATCCTGATCGATTTTTTTAAAATTAATCTGTGCTAAGCAATATGTATTTTAGAATTACTGAGACTAAAAACCACACAAGTGACGTCCTACGTCATTTGTGTGTTTGTGTACTTTGGGGCCCTCTACCTTTTTTAGATGTGCTATCCTGATTATCTCGATAGATATTTTAACAAACTTATTATATTATATTGTCATCTGACCATAAACCGTGTGCAAAATCAATTTAATATAACGTCGCCAAGTGGCTAAAAATCATGTTCAGAAACTATGTCTAAATCTAATGAAAGCGTGTCAAACTCTGTTGAGTAGCTTAGAGAAATAATCGATGCACAAAGGGACCAACACAAAAACCTCCTATAATTTAAACTATGTAAAGATTAGTAAAAATAAAATAAAGTGCAGTCGGATCATCCGCCACCTTCATAGGCTCGATCGAGGTATATTTAGGTAACAAATAAATTGATTGCAATGAGTACACAGAATCATAATAATTTCGAAACACTTCTATATGTCTACAATTGAGCACTTAACCAATGCGCAGTAAGAGCTGTCTAAATAAATTATGTCTATATGTATATTACATACAGCTTATAAATCATATCAATAATCTAGATCTACTATATCCCTACCTCTTAATATACTAACTATATAATAGTAATACTAAATTATAACGAAACTTATTTAAGGATTTTATCGCGGTATATTAAATTTTTTTACATGCGCGACGTTTCGGATACTTTACAGCAGTCATGGTCACGAGAGGACTCATTCTCCGACCCCACCACAGCTTCCTATAGGATAAAATATCAAATATATTATATCGAGTTGTAATGCAGACACAAACTTTGAATTAATAATCTTAAAAAAAATCTTAACATAATAAAAATTAAAGTCATTTCATCTCTCTCAAACTCAAAAGATTTTGATAAGGTGTTCGCATAAGGTTTCGTTATGAATTAGGGCTGGTTTCTGAGTATGATACATGAATATTTTTATCATGAAAATTGCAAAGCTTGTGGAGTTGGTCACTTTGAAGATAGCTTCACCGTTGAAATTCTTAGTTAATTTTATCACTGAGTGGCATAAGCTATAAAATAAATATCAACAATCCGTTTACCTAGTAGGAACTTGGTAAAGGGATTGGATTAAACTAGGAAGTTGAATCCAAGTTGACGCAGGCGACAGGCGAAGTTGCGGGCAACAGCTAGTAGACAAAAAAAAATTCCTTGTATCCACCGATATCATTCTTGCATGTAAGGGACGACTATAGAAATCGAAATAATAAGGTTAGCTAATTATTTAGGTTTCTATGGGGACGACTCTACTGCAATGTCTTTTCATAGCATAAATGACGATCATTTTTTTTGTGAAATGCAGTAATAAACATCTTTTTAACTTTTTTTAGAATTGTAATTCATGCATACACACGCTATATTTATGAAAACGCATACATTTTAAGTGCGTTATTGAAGTGAAAAAATTATTTACGTGTACGACACGTCGCCGAGACATCCTTTGTGGAGTCAAGTTGTGTCGAGGAGGCTTCAGTTACGGGAAAGCGAAAGCGAGAACGTGTGACTAGTTGTGACCCACATTATGGTGTAGACGAGTAGACAGCACCCTAGACTACGCATGTGTAGTGTAGGGATGTTGTGTCGATCTAGAATAATCGAAACTTCTGATAGATTTTTCTAAAAAAAAAACTTTTTTTTTCTGAATTCGATTCTAACACTTAGATAAACGAAGTAATTAGAGCTCAAAAAAGGTGGTGGTTGTGGTCAACGCGTACGAAAGACGATAAAAGGGAATCAGCTCTAGTGCTTCCTTCGGATTATGTATGTACTTACTCTTTTACAATCGTCTTCAATTTTTTTTTATTGTTTTTAACTGCCTATCCGCTCTTACTTTCGTCTCCTGTCTTATCAAGCGATTTAATTATTCCAACTTCGTTTCAGATGATTCCATCTCCGTAACATCCCTAGTGTAGAGCTATACTTCACGTACACGTCATGTGCGTGCGTGAAATAGCAAAATTATTTTTATTCACGTGCATGCAATCTTTATTAGAAAGTACTGAGCGCTACTATTAAACAAATATACTTGGAACAACATTGAACATTATATTTAGGCGTTTAGCTAAGTCCTAGTATGTTACTATCTCGTTATACGAGAACACTCCAATAAAAACACAACTTCTCCTCTAGTTTAAAATTCGAACATACAAGATAGTTATTTCTAACGAATTACTAGAGCAAACGAGTGTCGAAACCGCCGCAAAATAAAAATGAAAAACACGGTAAATAACTTCAAAAAATTATGGTAACGTGTAAAATAAATTTGACAATTCTCATGTTAATTTAAAATTTCATATTTCTTCATATCGTTTAGTCAAATGTCCAATGATGATCTCAGATATGGTAGTTTTGACCTTTTGAAAGTCTTTGATACATATATTATTTTTATTCACCTTTCCATTCATTTTGTCATTGACAAATCTTTGCGGAAGCCAAAATTGAAGAAGAATATCAGTCATATTATGTAATAATGCATGCGCTCATCTTGCATACAAGATGCTTATTTTATCACAGAATTAAACTTCGGCCAGAAAGATAATTTTATGGTAATTTTATTACTAATTACCATTGTATGATAACCTCGTAGAACAAATGAATAAATATAATTAGTAGTTGACGTTGTACGTAAGAATAAAATCTTTTTTCAAGGGAATTTATATACAAATTACTGTGTCTAGGGGTCTTAGGTTAAGCCAAAGAATACAGACGTATATAGAAGGCCAGTTCTTATGAGCGCTTTGAGGACAAACTCTGCGGTGTAAACGTACGCTTGGCGGCGTAACGAGAGGGACACCAGATGTCCCCAGCATATGAGCCTACGAGACCGAGCGAGTGCGAACTGGTCCCCGAAAAAGTCGGCACAAAAAATCAGTTCTGGTTCTTCTATATACGTCTGTATTCTTTGGTTAAGCTCACAGCTATCGTAATAACTAACTGGGGCTAGGATGATCATTGATCTCAATTTTTCTCTTTAAATCTAAGAAAGTCATATGTGGAGGCATAATTGAGCATTAATATGATTGTCAGGCAGACTACCGGCTACAGCTGAAGTATATATGTAATATTATAATTTATGTACTTATTTCATTAAGTCAATGTTTGTTACTTTTTCTACAAATTAATCATATTATTAATAGAGTAAAAGGTCACCTTGAGGAAACTACGATGCTTATAATGCATTATGCATTTCCTTACATAAATTAAAATACATTGACTTGTAATATAATAAAACTTGTAATTATTATACTAAGATAAAAATGGTTACAGTGCCTATTGTATATTGAACAAATAATAATAATATTATTATAGTTTTTTTATCATATCATATTATAATAAGCGATTGTTGTATTTCCTTTGTGCGGATTTCCAGGCAATAGGATGTCATGTAACAGTTTGTCAGTTCGACACCCTCAAAGACATAATGTCACAAAGCATGAAATTTCCTCACTATGTTTTCCTACGTCGATGACAAAGCTACGTTCAGATTTAGGTGCACTAGCCAGGCTCGAGTCTAGATTTTTCATTTCAAGTCTAAGCTTTTATCAATTAAGCCATCATAGACCGTTTTCTAAAATAAAAAAAATAAAATCGATTTGCACTGTAAAAGTTGTTTATTTTGCAAGTTTCTGTTTTATATTGACTCTTAATTTCAACATAAGCAGGAAATTATATTTTGACAAATTTTGATAATAGGGCCTTATCAAAAAAGGTTATGAAAGTAATATTTATGAGCACGTTATTACTGTAGAGAAAAGGCGGGTGAAACAGGAGGAAACGCCTAGTATAATATACGTATATTATCCATGGTACGTACCTACTTCCGTTAGACACGTATAATTATTTTCTGATATATAAAAAAGGTCTTTTTGATAATACACTGCCACTTTTAGTTATCACGTGTACGTATCTTTGTGTATAGTAATTATCAATTTCGCCGCGTATTTGTTGAATGCACACAATGTATGATATCAACTATCAAAATTACACAGGTGCACTATCAAATACACAGAAACAATGTATGAAATGTGTATTTTAATATACTTTAGGCTGCCCCCCTTGAATATAGTGGAGATTATTTTGTAAAAAAGCAGTCACTAGCCGATTATATCTATACAAAGTATTATGTACTATTTAACGTCGGGTTCTGTATATATTGTACAGAAGCCAATGAAATGATTCATATTTTTTTTTAACTTTGGCGACTTTCTCTTGAATGATCATCAATGTTTTCATTTAGTTTGATTTGCATTAGAATGTGTGTAAATTTATGAATATCCTGAAAATCGTATTTTTCATTGAAATCTATTATATTTATATTTTAATATATATATATTTTAATAAACCAACCGGTCTCCGATCGAAGCTTACGTTTTAAGTGGGCGTTTATTTTATATTTATATGCAGTATTAAACTGCTATGAAGACTGAAAATAGACTGAACTGAACTGCTTTTTTGGGAATATATTAGATACAGATAGAACATAAAAATATGTTAATCTTGATCATATTTATGACTCGACTGTTGTGTTTAAAACACGTTTTCGGTCAAAAATGTGGATAGATAATTTTTATAAAATTTACATTCTAACAATTAAACCTGTATTATTTAGAAACAAAACTTTAGATAATTAACAATAGTAATCCTACTAATATCATAAACGTGAAATTTTGTGAGCATGGATGTTTGTTACACTTTCACGTTAAAACTACTGAATGGATTTTAATGAAACTTTACAATAATATAGCTTATACATCAAAATGACACATAGGCTATAATTGTATGTTGTAGGTTAATAAATATATTTATATTAATAGGCAACCACAACGAGTTATAAATAGGTACATGATTATATTCAAATCTAAGCATTCGTAAGATTCTTTGATGACAGGTGTCTGGTAACAAAAAAATAATTCTTGAAATAACCACGTAACAGATACATTTATCATATATAAATATTAATATAATATATATAATTATATACATATAATTTTAAAATTAGCATATGTAAGCTTTTTTGGATTTTAACTCGTATTAAATGCTGGATGGATATTTGTAGATGTTTCACGGAAAAACGGCAGAACCGATTTGATTAAAAGTTGAATTCGTGATAGCTAATAGGTTCTAATCCAAAGTATATGTCACAAGAATAGGAAGTTTCTACGAAGAAGATAGTCAGAAATGAAATGTTAAAAACGACATATTTTACAACCGCATAAAATATATATGTCGTGGCCACAGAAATATTAAGAACCTATTTCAAATATCTGTGGTCGTGGCCGAACACAACAAGTCTTTCAATATAGAATATAGAGATTTATCATATTGACACACGTTATTTTTAATATTAGTAAGGATTACATTCGTTTTTTTTTTGTCATTCTAAACGGAAAAACTTACCTAACTTTCTTGAATATGTGGCCAGTATATAGCTATGCTATATTAGCATAACTTTCAAAATTAACGCGAAGCTGCGTACTATCATAAAAAATATTTAGGAATAAAAATTGTCACAAAGTAATATTGTATTACAAATTATTATTAATTCGATGTCAAACAGTAAGTATACTCAGATAAATAATCAACAGGAGTCTTGTTTCGATACTTTTGATGTGTTGTAACAAAGACAGAGTTGAAATGTAAGAGATATGCACCAATGTTCTCTTTAACTAACATTGTTATGAAAGACAGTATTGTATGGCTATAGATGGGTGCTTGTGTGACAGATTGTGGGTACCTAAAGGGTCAAAGGTAATATATCGACCTCAAAACTTTTAATCAATCAAGATTCATAAATGGTTTTTTAATATTTACACGAAATTCCCTCATTACAATAAAACGGCTATTAACGCATTTTATAGCCTTTTTTTAAGAAATGTACGTGCTCGATGACATCTCAACTGCGTGATCATGCTCGGAAATATATAATATTGCCATTCGGCTAAAATTGCCAGTCCTTGTCAGTTCAACAAAAACATTCCGTAATGAAGAGAACCAAATCCCTGCCTGTTCAATAAAAACATTCCGTAACGCAAGGACAATACGATGAAAAACAATCTTAATGTGGAACTACTTATAATATAAATCACTGCTAGAAAAAAAACACAGTTGACAGACAAAGCTCTTTTGTTTCATTTTTATCTTGTTTGTCCAAAATAAGTAGTTTATTTTTCTATTTATCAACAATTATTTGTTAGTTAATAATAATATTTTATAGCATAAGAAATGGTACACACATTCTCGTGAATATTAGAAGTAACATAGCCTATAAATAAAAAAGTTTTTTTTCAACGCGGACGAAGCCACGGGCAATAGCTAGTCTTTACATAAAATATACTTTGCTTATGAGCGTATCATTGTTTGCATCCAAAAATTTATTAACAGCTTTTTTCCTTGGCATAATCTGATGTTTATCAAGTGTTAAAAGTAATAAATAATCCTCGACTCTTGGGTAAAATCCTTGTATTATAAGGCCAGATATGCGTAAAAACTATCAATTATAGTATATTAGTGTCCGATAAGGAACCCAAAATTATTGGTTCCATGCCCGAAGCACCAATATTAAAATGTGACCATATTTTACGGTGAATCTTTCGATGTAAATTTTTAATTTATGACCGATACATCATTTTATCAAGGTGCTTCTGTGCCGCGTGTGAGAGAGAACGCTTATCATGATTTATTATTTTTAACCGCCTGTCAAAAATGGACAGTGTTTTTATGTCCTGATTTTATGTGACCAAATAAGTGTTTGAGTAAGAGTTAACCTAAATTAGTGAATTACGAAAGTAGGTTTTTAGGGGACTTTTTTGAAGTTGTTGAAGAAGTTTGAAGGAGGTCTAAGTTCAGCGATGGACAGATAAAGGTTTATGATGATGATAATTTGCTAATTTTATAATTACTGGTGTATTTTATCGTCGTTTTAGATTTGTAAGTGATTTTGTATTTTAAAACTAATTTTTAAAACAATTCAATTAGCCCTTGTGTAAAAATGTATAAAATGTAATGCCAACACGAACAACTGAATCTACATATATAATATACTATATCTATGTATAACTATAAAATAGTGCTACGATCTCTATCTAATCTATTATTTTATTTTTTTAGTTACTTTTGAACTTTTAAAATCAAATCATTGATACCTGTCAAAGTCGTGTTATCGCTGAGTGAAGCTTTTATGGCCTCCTTTAGTGGTCTCGAGTAGTTGCTCGAAATAGACAAGGTAAATCGCATTATATCGATGTACTACGATATAACGTATAAAATATATCATACCTTTTCAAATCTTATATACATTATATATTTATATCTACTACGCCCGGTTTCTGAAACGTTGGTTAATATGTATGTCAATTAACATGGCTCTTAATGGCGGTTAAAATACGATTCTAGAATCTAGAGTCAAATTTGACAGCTTTTCATTGTAGTGGCTATGACAACTGACAGGCCGATAAATTAAGTAATTTAACCATGCTTTTAGCAAGTCATTTGACACTTAACAAGAGATTTGACAGTTGATTTGTTAATTTTTGAGTTGTACTGCGTTTTGGAAGCCGGGCGTTAATCATATATACTTATCTTGTTTAGTGAGATTTTCATCATACAAATAGTTGGCCTTGATTGAAACAACTTTACGACAACAATCTCGCTTTAAGAAACCGTAATACATTTCAACAAGAAAAAAAACATTCTAATGATCATGATATTATATCACAATTATTGTGTCTGACATATCACTCGGTCGTGTCATTTCTAATTGGCAATTCCATGAGAAAGCTAATATTGAAGAAGAAGAAGAATTGACATTAATAAGAAACTTATTGAGGCATGCAACAACAGCAGTAACTCGTGAGATTGGCGCTATTCTCTCTCAATATTAAGTATCAGACTACTTTGAGACTAAATATCGTTGGCTTATAATTGAAAGTGGGATACCATCCCAGTGCGTCCCAGCCGAGTATTAAAAATAGACGTCTGAAATGTTATATGTAAATGTTATCGACAATGTTGTAATAATATTGTAGATTGTTTGTTTAGAGATATAATGATAATGATAAGAAATATACGAATAAAATTATTAAGATATTATAAGCTAGCAGTGGGTTGATGGTGTGTTTTTTGAAACTTAAAATTTAACTAGCTGTTGCTTGCAGCATCGTCTGCGTCATCTAAGATTTACAACGGGATCTCAGAGGGATAATATATAGCCTATAGCCCTCTTCCATAAATAGGCTATCTAACACTGAAAGAATTTGTCAAATCCGACCAGTAGTCCCCGAGATAGGCGTGTTAAACCAAACGAACTCTTCAGCTTCATAAATTAATATAAGATTATACAGAATTAAGTAGGTCTAAGGTTGACATTTATCTTGTCCATAAAAATCTACATCTATACTTGTTTCGGTAATCTTTTTGCTTCAACCATTACTAAATCCAAACAATTAACTAATATAAACCAATATAAACACGAGATTCATGCAAGATTTTCACGATGAAAGGTAAAGCGGCGTTGCAAATGGAGTTGCTGCATATACTAATATATAAAGCTGAAGAGTTTGTTTGTTTGAGCGCGCCAATCTCAGGAACTTGGTACTCGTCGGATCTCAAAGACTTCTACTGTATATACGTATGTCATTCAAATTATGGAAAGCGTTCGATGATGATGACGCGAGTTCCACGGTTTTACTTCACCGAAAAATTACTCAACGCGCTTGAAACGAAAAGGCATTTACAAAAACCTTATACAAAAAAAGGAAGAATAAGTCCCTCTCAATTAAGTTATTCTGCAACCTTTGTACGTTCTGTGCGCTAAAAATTGCAAAACAAATAACAATGATTAAAAAATAATATCGAAATTCAGAGTCACATCGTATTTTGGTATCAGCGACATGTACGGGTCCCTCACGATGGACGTACACAATAATTATGGCGATACGATGATTCGGTGCGAGCGCAAAATTAAATTTGATCAATCAAAACTAAAGATTGAGTCACGCATGTCTGGGCCATAAATTGACACCTGAACGCGAACGGTTTGGTCGGTTGATTCGTTCCACCATGAACCTATAATTTACCGCATCTACCGCGATCATAAATTATACAACCGATCACATCATTACTTGCTGCTTCAGTTTATTAAGGGTGTTTACCGTAATCGTTGCTTTACAAGCCTAATTGCGGACCTGAGTTATGGGTAGAGAAACCAAACACACATCCCACGTTGGGAACATGCCCCGAAAAGATCTCGACGCATTTTAATTCCCCACGTACAGTCGAACCTAACATTAGTAATGAAAAATTGCACGGGTAATTTATATGATATAAAAACATGTTGGATATAAAATTTCAATTTTATGAGTGTTTCATAGAAACTAGGGTAGAAAATAAATGTGCCAATGTGGAAAATCTCTTGTCTTAACGAACCGACTCGAGCGCGATGCATTCAGTCGACCATGTGAATGTTTTTACATCTGTAACACTACAGATGACTTCTCATATTTATAATTACCTCGGTGATTGCTTTGTTCACTTAACTTAGAAATTATACTAATACTTAAAAAAAGCTACAAAAATTATATAATTAGATGCAGGATATTAAAGAGGCAGGTCCCGATTTTTCGGTTTTATTTTGGCATAGGTTAACAAAAATCAGTATGAAACATATTATCAGTACCGCTACCGAGAACTACCTATTAACTAATTTAAACTTCACTTCTCGTCTAAAATTTTTTTATGCATTATAATATTTCTAATAAGGCTTTTTTCATGTTTCCGCGGCTACTTCTCACCGTTTCATTAGTCCTTAAAAAAATTAAAAAAAATGGTTTACTATATTCAAGCTATTGTATATGTTATTTTAATGCGGGCGGCAGTACCTACCACAGAATAGCGCACTCTACAATCAAACTAACACTTCTGTTTTATGTTATTAGTGTAGATTTTCTTAGATTAAAGTTTAAGACCATTTTTGTATTAAATGCTTTACTGAAGGAGTGCAGAGCGATTGACTTATGTCGGTGTCGAGCGGTTAGCCGGTGTCAACTTTGTTTAAACTTTCTCGCGTCTAGTTCAGTCTTGTTCTAGATCACATTTCTTAGATAGCAGTAGCTATATCGCACATACATAGCTAGTAGTAGCTATATGTTGTTTATATTTCGCTGTAATTGTCAAAATATCTGTGTATCAAAAGTCCTTCTAACAAAAGCAATACTTTAGGATTATTATTTGTTATTAGCATTATTATAAGTTCTCTTATTTTACCCTCGTACTTTTTTCACTAAGTATATGCGAAGAATGGAGTTTCGATTAATTGTAGAGTGAGCTCACTGATTGCCAGGTCACGACTGCTTGTGCACAGATGGGCGTTTTGTGGAAGGCAAAAAGCAAACGAATTTAGTATGTTATTTGAATGAACACTCTGAATAACTGGGTGACATATTTGTAAAATTGCTGGTGTCTATTAAAAAATATAGTACAAAAACTTAATATAGGTACTTAATGATAGTATTTTCGTTAAGTTCAATATAAAGTTAATCATGGTGTTGTAGACTCCAACGGCGAAAGATTTGAAATTTAAGGGGGTTCAAAGTTCAGTAGACAATTCTGTAATTTATTTATAAAAAAATCAAGTTGATATGTTGATGCGTGAACTATAATATAGGTATGTGTATGTTAAAACTATCCAAATGTCTAATGGCAGGACATGATTTTTAAGCATGGAATATAATCTAGATTTTAATGATTTGAAATTTGTTTTACCTATTATTTTGCAGTCACAAATCAAGGCATATATATACCAGTGAATTATAAAAAAATGCTAGACAGTATTATGCGACTTCATGAATAAGAAGTATTAGATAAAGATTTCTATGCTTTCTCTCCGTCTAGATGTCTTATTCATGTACGGTGGAAGTGGGACTAATTGTGCTCATTACTCTCCCTTTTCTGAAGAATAATAATTGAGTGACAGTGACATTTCTATTAGTCTATTTAATTATTACGTGATGCTGTTGCAGCTTCGCTTGCATTTTCACAGCCGTATTCAAGCTGATAATATTATTATAACCCATGTTACTTTGTCATAACATAGCATTCTTTTTAAATGTGTTTTTTTAAATCAGACTCGCAATTTCGACAATTGTCATGACATCGAAACTTGCAAGCATCATTTATAATAGCGACTAATTTTTTAAATCGCTTACATCATAAAGAACATTAATTGTCGTACAGTATTTAGATTGCCAGCGATGATCAGCCTCATTGTAACTCACTATAATGAAGTGACATTTGCAGCACAGTGGGTGGTGCGGCAGTGGCAGCTGCAGCTCCCGCTGTACGAGCGGTCGTTGTGCTCGCTGCTGGAACTGCAGGCGAGGAAGCGGTCCTACAGCATGTGCTGCTCTCCCCGGTATCTCCTCGCGCAGGAGTACCCCGAGTACCTCCTGTCCATGCCGCATCCTGCGCGGCATTCGCCACCACCAGCGCACTTGTAGCGATGCGTCACTGCGCCGCGACAGGTAATACTTCATTTATTTATATTGATATACGTTGCCTTCAAATAGGTCAGCGTCGCCCATGTGCTCAAGTTAAACTGGGATAGCCCAGGCATCTGATTCGAATTTCTTTAATGGTATCTCGCACTTTTTTAATAAAAATAATAATAATATCTATGGACACATTTGTGTTACGGGTACCACACAACGGAAATACAAATATTTAATACTTTTTATATTATTTTATTTTATAATACACATATTTAATCGTATCCATGACCCAGGAACTCAGAAACTTTTTTTTGTCCCCTGGCGAGATTCAAACCCGCTGCCTCCGGCTTGAGCGCCAACGCACTAACCATTAAGCCACAGAGACCGTCGATTTTTAAGTTATGTACTTTCTTTTGAAAGGGAAACTTTTATTATATCGTCTCAAACTTTTCGTCAGTGTGTTGCATGTCGTGTGACGGTCCGAGGTCGTATTGGCGGCGCGTATAGTTCGCATCATCTGACCTGATAGTGTATAGACTATTACTCATTTGTGCCAGTGCTCTGCGCTATTTATTTGGTAAATGTCTAAAATGTGAAAATAAGTTTTACTTTTACCATGATTTCATAAAACCACATATTTCTTATTATTACAGTAAACTATTAAATGAAATGCTTGTACGATCCTAAAATATGTCTTTGGGTTTTATTTAACCCAGTTTAAGTTTTAGCTCTAAATCGAATAAATCATAAGGAATGAAAACTATTTCCATTTTCCTTATTTCGCATTTTAAGTTTCATATTTTCACTTTTTAATGCATGATTATATGAAAATAAATTTAAAAAGCGCTGTAACAAACGTAAATACTTTTATTAGGTATAATATGTGTGAAATACGAATCCACTTAGCGTAGGTAATGTCTGAAAATAAAGAAAACAATGTGTTACCAATTACTCACTTAATGTGAAGAAAGTATGATTGGATTGGTAATAGCAAATTTGCATTCGAAAATTCGAGCATAACTCAAGAAAATTGATCGTTCCGCCCTACTGGAAGGCTTTGCCAGTCCAATTATATTAAAAAATGATGGATGCCTATATCAACTGGCTACATTAAAACACCATGAACGAACCATTTAACTTTTTACAATATTTACATAAAAGGTTTATAGTTCTTCGCATTACTGTAGAATATCTTCTATCTTACGAGTACCTATTCAATACTTTAAAGTGGAACTACATTTAAACCTAGTTTAAGCGATAGTTTAATTTAAATTTTATTATTTTATTTATCCTGGCGTATAATATCTGTATCGAATAAAGTATAAATTAGTGTTTGTAAAAAACTAATTTCAAGTAATGAGTACGTAAAAATATAAGACCAATTACTTCACGTTGACTCAGTTCTGTGCAAAGCTCTTGGGAATAGGACAATTGAGGACTTGAGGATACATATTTGAGTACTTGATTCATATCAAAATCACATATAAAAATTTATAACCTTTACACGCAATATTCGCACACATATAATTGAAACATTTAGTGATGGGTAGGGCAATGCTGCTTAGTAGCCCACTTATAACATTAAAAAAAACAAATTGAAATAATATCGAACACGCAGCCTCTCCGTGTCATATGGTCACTGACCCCTAATCATGACGTCACAGTACACCATTAGATCCTAATCCCGTCGATCACTAAATAACACGGTCATTGATCGATAGTAAAAAAATATAAAATATAGTAAACTTTCTAATGAAATACAGCAAAAAGTTTATATATGTCGTAGTATGATTTGATAAAACGTTTTTTTGCGAAAATACTAGGGATTTTGCGAAAACACGGATAATTAGACATTGGCATTACATTTCTCAATCTTACTGAAAAAAGGTAGGGTTTTTGCAAAAATACCAGTCGCCTTAGCAAGATTGAAAATCCTTAACTCTGATTGGCTTGATTTTGGTTGACAGGCAAACTCTTAATGCGATTGGTTCATATTTTGCCTTGTAGGTTCGAGTATACAATAGGATCCCAGACAACGTTCAAAATCCTTCCATCAATAAATTTAAAAAAGTTGTTAAAAAAAGTTTGTTTTTACCACACAAACAGGATATAACAAAGTAAGTCGTAATGGAAGATACCACGCGATGGGAATAGGGCGTTCCTCCCAGGAATATCAGGATAGCATGTAAATTTGTAATAGAATATTTAAAAAGATTAGTTCCACTGATTTTGCTTCGCCGGTTCTTCGTGTTACTATTTTTAGTAAGATTAAGAAATATATCCACTGTCTCATTATACGTGTTTTCGAGATATTCCTAGTATTTTCGAGAAAATTCGGTTCATCAAATCATCCTACGACAGATATAGCATTTCTTAATCTTACTGAAAAAAATAGGGTTTTTGTAAAAACGCCAGTCACCTTAGTGTGATTGCGAAAAGTAATGTTGGCTGTTATGAACTAAGCACACTGATTGGTCGATTCGATTGCCTAAAAGAATATCCTCTCTGATTGGATGTGTCTTGACGTTTACTTGTCAATCCAATCTTTGCTTGGTCTTGCGATGTTTGTTATTGTGTTTTATATTCGAGTTAGCTATTTTTGATTATTTAAAGTAGTTAAGGTCTGATTAATTTTCTGTGATTGATGTGTTCCCCGGGTCACTAGTTTATATTTTAACTAAATTGTTTAGAAAAAAGCAAAGAAACTATAAATCGCCTTTTCAAGCAAAGGCGCTTTAAAATTAAAAATTGATTTTTTTTATTCAAAATAGTACCATGAAGAACCGGCGAAGCAAAATCAGTGGAACTAATCTTTTTAAATATTCTATTACAAATTTACATGCTATCCTGATATTCCTGGGAGGAACGCCCTATTCCCATCGCGTGGTATCTTCCATTACGACTTACTTTGTTATATCCTGTTTGTGTGGTAAAAACAAACTTTTTTTAACAACTTTTTTAAATTTATTGATGGAAGGATTTTGAACGTTGTCTGGGATCCTATTGTATACTCGAACCTACAAGGCAAAATATGAACCAATCGCATTAAGAGTTTGCCTGTCAACCAAAATCAAGCCAATCAGAGTTATTAAGGATTTTCAATCTTGCTAAGGCGACTGGTATTTTTGCAAAAACCCTACCTTTTTTCAGTAAGATTGAGAAATGTAATGCCAATGTCTGATTATCCGTGTTTTCGCAAAATCCCTAGTATTTTCGCAAAAAAACGTTTTATCAAATCATACTACGACATATACAACCTATAAATTGCGTGTGTAGCATTTATAAACTAGTAATTACATAATATGGTAAATGTGAGCAAACAATAATAAATAGCTCCATTCGCTGGCGTTTGGGTTCCGTAACTTTAAATATAAATTCTATTGCAATTTTGCAAAAATATCTATATTATTGTGCTTCCCCATGACTAATTAAACTACTAATTCAAATGAAACTGCTCACTGTAACGAGTTTAGCCTAACTTAAAAAAATGGATTTGTTTTAGTCAAGGACCCGTGACCATGGTTACTGTAAAGTATCCGAAACGTCGAGCTTGTAAAAAAACTCAATAAACCGCGATAAAATCCGTATAAGTTATTTCATTATAATGAGTAAAAAACAATAGATAGGGAAGGTAGTGCTACTATCTAGAATTTTATCATAATACTAGCTGTTGCCCGCAGCTTCGCTTGCGTTAACTAAGATATACAACGGGATCTTAGTACGCGAAATAACATTTTTTACACCTTGTGTCCGAAAAACCAAAATATCTTACCCTCTTTTTATCAGAATAAAATTTAGCCTATGTTACTCGTGGATAATGTAGCTTCCGAATGGTGAAAGAATTTTTGAAATCGGTCCAGTACTTTTTGAGCCTATTCATTACAAACATACAAAAATTGGTACAAATCTTTCCTCTTTATAATATTAGTGTAGATAAGATTTAATATTTATAAAGTACTGATGACATATCTTGAAAACGAATAAAATTAATTAATGACACAATTTGCACGTTCCCCAAAAATCGGCAAGCCTATATAGAATTTATCTAAAATTATTTATCAAATCTCTTCATTGTTGATTTGTCACCTGCTAATAAAAACTCTTTGTATTCCTCATTGATTAATAAAAAAAATCTTACATATTTTGTAAGGAACCCTAAACATACAGTTAACAGCCGTTAAGTTCATAGATAAAGTTTTATTAAAAGTGTAATTCCAGACATCGCCTTATCAACATGATTGTGAATGAAACAATTCTTTCATGCAACTGACTCACGCGAGTCTTTTAACGGAATTCAAATGATAATTCGTCTTATTGAGTCGTAAATGCTAATCATATTTTTATAATAAACTGTAAATTGAACGGTTTTTTACTATTTATTTATTGTCAACGCATCCTTACGAATAAATGTGAATGGAGGGATGTTTGTTACGCTTTCACGCGAAAACTACTCAACCGATAATCATGAAACTTTGTACTCGTATTCTCGGAGGTACTAGAAATAACATAGGTTACATCAAAGAGAAGATTTTTTTTTGCTAACGCGGGCATAGCCGCGGGCAGCAGCTAGTTACTTATAAAACCTGTGTGGTGCTTAGTCTTATAATCTTTGATATCAGACCTAATTAAAAGGTAAAATCATATTACCTAGATAACATGAAATGAATAATTAAGAAAATATACTTTAATATATTATAATTCAAAAGCAAAGATAATTTTCACCGTTCATTTCAAGTTTAAGTAGAAGATTAATGAGATTTGAGAGTGGGCAAAAATGTGACATCAATGTAAGTGAATCATTATTTTAATGACAATGACATACAGATTACAATCAGTCGTAATTTAAAATAAAAATATTTGATCACAATCGGGTATCATTGCAATTATTTATTTGCGAGTCCCCACACACGCCAGCGCGCCTACCCAAGGCCCTGGTAGGGTTCGAAAAGAATTTCGCTGCGTGATCAAAAAAAAAGGCATTCATGTGTTGCCCATCCTGATACGTAAGATGTTAAGTCAATGTCCCACTACATTGCCTGTACTGCCCTTCTATCCTAGACACAGCAAAGCTGTTTTGGGAGAAATAAGCAAGATGGTGGTACTCATGCAGCCGGGACGCGCGTTCCAGCGGTAAAGGTGATGTGAATGACTAAAGTAAAAAGTAAAGTATCAACCCTTATAGTATGTCCCACTGCTGGGCACGGGTCTCCTCCTCGAAATCAGGCGAGGAGGGTAATGGGCCATAGTTCACCGATGCGCTGGCCCAATGCGGGTGGTGAACTTCACATACCTTCAAAGACTTTCAATCTCATCAGACATGCAGGTTTCCTCACGATGTTTTCCTTCACCGATGAGCGAACGATGGTCTCGTGTTTGGAGTGCACTTAGAAATTTAGAAAAACCCATTTCACGGCACACACGGATGGGTCAGGATCGAACCCGAAACCTCTCGCATAAGAGGCCAAGTCTGTCCACCACTGGACCATCGTCGCTGATGCGAATGACTGGCGATGTGAAATATAATTTATTTGATATTTATTGTTTCAAATAAACGGACCATTTTATAAATAGCGGTAAATAATTTTTGATCGTGTACGTGTCAGCTCGTTTGAGTTATATCTTAGGACGCACCTTGGAAACGGGTTAAAGCGCCAACAATTTAAATTTACGACGACATTTCTTTTATAACATCTTCAGGCGTGACTAAAATATGTCTAAAATAGCATAGAGTTAGTAACACTAGCGCACAATGTAGCGTAATGTCTTATCCACATGGACCCACAGCATTTCCTAATCTTGCTTCCTTACTAATGTTATAAATGTGAAAGTAGGGATGTTTGTTACGCTTTCATGCACAAATTCAATTTTTGATAATCACGAAACTTTGTACACAATATGTTTTTGTAGATACTAAAAGTAACATGATACATTAAAAAATAGGATTTCTTTTTGCTTACGCGAGCGATGCCGCGTGCAACAGCTAGTACATTATAAATTCGAAAGTTTGGATGTATGTTCCTCAATACATTACTGTAAAAAACTGTTTGCCTGCCTGCCTGCGACTATGCGTTATTTCTTTTCTACACTAATATTATAAAGAGGAAAACTTTGTTTGTTTGGTTGTAATGAATAGGCTCAAAAAGTACTGGACCGATTTCAAAAATTCTTTCACCATTCGAAAGCTACATTATCCACGAGTAACATAGGCTACATTTTATTCTGAAAAAAAAAAATAGGGTTCCGTAAGATATTTGGGTTTTTCGGACACAAGGTGTAAAAAATCAACCAGAAAAGTTACTTATTTTGCGTATTAAGCTCCCGTTGTAAATCTTAGTTAACGCAGGCGAAGCTGCGGGCAATAGCTAGTTAACAATATAATTACTCCAAACATCCTGTGTTAGGCTAAAATGTTTTTTATAGCAAACATAAAAGGATACATCTATAAAAGCCCCCTTCTATTGCCGCAATTAGTTTGTATAGCAGAAACTCTTGCTCGTTCCAATACATCATTATATTAATGCCTGTGTTGTAATTGTTGTATGAAATATTTGAATCGTTTGCTGAACTGACAGGTGAACTATAAATAACACCCCTAATTAAACAATGGTTAACATTCAAGTGTTTATTTAAAAAATTCTTGAAATGATATACAATTCATTTTGTCTCAGATACTAAAAAAAATATAGATTATTTATGGCAATTATTACTAGAACTTAGGTAAGTCAACATTGATGCTCTACTCACAGGGGACGATAGTCTGAATTAAACAGGTCAATAGTTCCAACCCTTGGCATGTCAATGTCAAACATCGGAACGTTCTGGAACTAGATCAGAAGTAAGGCCACATGTTATTTCTTATAAGTATCAGTTTGATTGAAAACCATTTCACAATTGTCTATTCCCCGCGCGTTTGCTGATTTATTAAGTTCCCTCAGGACGTATACTTTTTGCAATATTACCAGCTGTTTAAAGTTCTTATGTAAATAAATTTAAATAATGCGAAGCCCTCTAAGGCTGTGTTTTCAACGGCCACTTTATGTAAGTGACGTGACTTATCACTGACAGACAGGTATTAAGGTCGAACCGCATTGGGCATAACGACGCGGCAGCGTAGCGATGCGTGATGCAGTCTTTGAATGAAATTGTTTGTGTGTGTGTTCCGGAGATATTTAAGATATGCTCCCTCCAACTTTTGATTTCATTTGATTAATTTCAAGTATAAACTCTTCCGTCTCCGTAAACAGCGGTCCCCTGTCGCCTGAGCTAATTGTTCGACGCATTTTTATCGCGCGTATTCAGACCGTGTGTACCGTGGAGAGATTTCTGGGAACATTCGTAAAATTTTATCTATTTGTTTACGATTCGTTTTCTGTAATTTTTTTACATGAATTAAATGATGTGAATTTAAAGCGTACAGGTAGAATGATGGAAGTGCAATCGTAGGCTGTTAATTGGTTTATTGTGTAAATTAGTTTGTCAATGAGCCCTCTGCCTCCATCGTTCTTAACCAATGGCAGCCTTTGACTTTAAGTCACATTAACACGTCGGTAACGCAACTACAAAAATGTACACAACTTCTAAAGAGGTTTAAAAACCAAATATTATATTAATCCTAGGCGGTCGTAACACGAGAATTAACGAGTTCCAATCCCAATATATTCAATATGTTGAGTATACTTCCATACACTACAATCTATTTACCTAATATAAGTTGTGTACGCATAGCAGACATTCGAGATAAATGTAGTCCATGTGTTATTCTGGTTGGTACATAAGCATCAACTCTGCCAAACATTAAAATCCGTTCAGCAGTTTTGTCGTGGGACTATTTGGGAATATTAAAAACTTTTATTAAACAGCGAAACCGCGGGGCGCTGTTAGTCGTCAATATTTGGAAAAATTGTCTGAATCGGCTATAATTTAATATTGCACTCGTTTATTTATGAGCGAAGTTGTCTGAGTTGGCTCGACAGCTAGTATCTAAAAATGACATTAATTAATAAAACGAAATAAAGCACGTGCTATTTAGAAAGACAACACTAATGGAAAGCGTCCACATGTCCGCATCGTACGCACCACATCAAACGGATTAATTTTCGTATCGATTTCGAGATTTGATCGGATTTGGCGTAGCAACTACCAATAATCGAATTGTCACAGTTATTATCTGTAATGAGTGTGGCAATTTACTTCCTTTTTCCGTTTCACAAGAGAAAATAGGATCTGTTATTCAATACGGGACGACACACAATGTCTACTCATAATATTATGTCTGGCTAGCCATCACAAACTATTTGTGTCTGTCTATCACAAATCAGTCAAAGGGGTCAGACTTTAATAAAAGCTTTTAGGATTTAGGTAAGCTTCCCACGTGATATCCTTTTCACGCGAGCTTATCTCACACTCGTTTTTTAAAACAGCTATACAGCCAACTGGCTGTTATGATAGAATCCATAGATATTATATATATATATATATATATATATATATCCAACAGATGATAATATTGTTGTCCAAGTTTCACACCAAAAGGTCAAAGAAAATGGAAAGACTAGCATCCTGTGCTGCGGTTGACAAAAAGAATATTTTTTTGCTATCCAAATAAATTCAAGCTTACATTATTCATACTAGTTCCTCATTTATTTCACGGTATTGAACGTAAAGTGTACGTTTTACATAATATTGTCTTTTAAACAAGATTCCTGGCTACTGGCGTATTTCGCAATGCAAGTAATAAAACTACCGGTGCAATATATACGGCTATCTCGCATTTTCACGCTCGTAAAGTAGCGTCAGAAAGAGAAGGAAACTTTATGGCTCCGCCGCTTTTCGCAACAAAAACTTTTATTGCGAGCCACTCGTAAATTATACGCAGTCTTAGCGCTCGGGAAATTTTAAAACCCCCTTTTATGCATTAAGTTTTCCTTCGAGCTTGATTTTTTCATGATCTGACAGGGTCGGTCCAAATATTAATATTAATGGAGTATTTAAACTCCCGGAATTAAAAGCTGTTGAGCATTCGCTAAATATTACTAAATATTTTTTGATTCTTTAAATTTTATAAAATTGATTGGTTTTTTTTAAATATCTAATCTTAAAACAATATTTACCGTCGCCAGTAGCAGAAATATACCTATATGACATTAATATTGTAATAAATCCATTTCCTTCATTAATGATTAACACCACAACTAAAAAAATGAAGACTTCAAGTATATTGTCACTTATCGAAGTCCGTTATCACTTGTCGGCCTTTATATCATTAACATAAAAATAAACAAATACGAATAGTTTATATTTGATCCCAGTTTACTTTACTGCCAACTCATTATTCAAACTGTTAACTTATAAAAACTTGTGACATGTCTATAAGCTATAAAGGCTTTTAAGGGAACAGAAATGATGTTGGAATGTTTTGTGACACCGCTGTTGAACCATAATATGTCTGTGATTTAGTTGCGACCCATACATATCTGACAGTTGGTAAGTTCATTATGGTGTCTAATTCCACACTTTAACATGGTTTAGGCACGCGGAATGTATGTTACTATTTCTTTCCTTCTTTATCGTGAGACGATCATAAGTGATCATTATAAAGATCCTATATGTGAAATTAAACAATAAACGCAAAAATTTACAAATCAACTGACATCACTTGTTAAGTGTCAAACGAGTTGCTAGAAACGTGGTTAAATTACTTAATTTGATCAGCCTGTCAGTTGACATAGCTACTACAGTAAAAAGCCGTCAAATTGGACTCTAGAATCGTAAGTTAACCGCCATTAACAGCCATGTTAGTTGGCATACACTTTGACCAACATTTCAGAAACCGGGCGTTAGTTATATAGGCTATAGAATTAATCATCGTCAAACAGGAATTGGTTGTAAATATTAGTTATTGCAGCCAAAGCTGTGGGCGACAGTTAGTTTTTGATACCATTTGGACTATAGTTTCTGTATATAGACGGCTGTATTGTGCCGCATGTATTATATATTATGTACCGTAAACTTATATGCAGCATGAATATATTTTCTAAAAACCCGAAAAACAGTCATCTAGGACCTTGGGATTCGATCCTTAAAAATACGCTGATCGAAGAACGTGTATAAAAAACTTAACCCATAAATCAATTGAATTAAAAGTTAATTAGTATGCAATTACTTTCATCAAAGTTAATTAATTAGTATACAAATTACAATGTAAAACGAATAAGGCTATATATATATATGGGTAATCCAATGACCTACCACAAGTAGAGACCCATTTAAAAATGGAACTCGGGTACGAGACGAGACGCTCGTAAAAGAACCCCTAGGTGTTGTATCGTTTTCATATCGATGTTTGATGTACCTACTCGTTTTTATATCTCGGTCATATAGATCGCATCTTTTAAAAAAATACCTATTGTTTTATACTCGTTGATTGATAATATTATGTATATACCCATATAAAAATTATCAGTAAAATTAAAACTTTATTATAAACTTTATGGGACAGAAAACACGATATTTTTTATTTTAATTTTAAATATGATTTTTGGCATTTTAGCGTCACATACGTCTCCCTGCTGGATACAGCCTCCTAAAAATCAGATAGGACAGAACAGAGGGGACATTAGATTATAAACCAATCACGTGTGCGCTTACAACTTACGCGTTGGCGAATCTTACATACAACAAGTAAGATTAAGTATATTTACCAGGTATATTGAGTAAGATACACGTAATATACCTGGTATGGCGACGTTGACAAAGTGCATAGTAAAAATGATAAAAAACATTTTATTACAAAACGGTTTGTAGAGGAACCGTTGAGTTAATTAGTAAACTTGTTTAAATGGGAAATAACTAAGATATAATTAATAGATAATAGTAATTAATATTATTATATGATACGAACCAATTGATTGATATATTTGATCAAACTTAATAGGTATATCTATTATTGTATTAAATTATAACTGAAATAATATTATATTATTTCGCAATTCGATGTTGTCATTACAGAACATCACTATACATTTGATGCGTCTGCTGATCGTAAAACTTTTCGCGCGTAAACGTCACAGTTGATCTCGGGCAGCAGCTGCAGCGCTGCGTAAAGCTCCTTTGTGTTATCCACTAATTTTGTTTTGTAGCTTGATTTTACGTGTACCTAGCGAACACAACTTTGGATCATAAGACGGCTATCTTAGAAGTTGTTACTCTTATTTTACTCGTACAAATTGTGCTGTTATAAATATATCCAGAAATACGAGGAAATGTGCTGTTGCTGGTCTTTTCTTTTACATATTTTCTTCCCTATAAGTAGTAGATACTTAAAGGGAAAAAATATATAAATCTTTTGGGTTTGTAAGACTACGTAATACGTATTGATAGTCTTGTAATTTTTTAACGTGATAGTATTAAGAAATTATATACTAATTTAGGTGCAGCTAATTTATGCGTTATTTATTTCTTAAAAACTTTGGTTATATAACATAAATTCATACAAACATAAGTCCCACAAAACTGTGCAGCGGTGTGTCTATCTGTCTATCTACAAATAACATATTTGTAGATTGATTTACTTGAAGCTATGGCTTTTTCTTATTATATAACATTCCTAATTTTATTATGTAAGTGAAACGATGAATGCATGTTACTCATTCTCATTTATTCTTCTGAAAAAACTTCTAGAAGAATAACTATTATATATTTAGTAGCCACTTAGTTCTTCTTATTAAACTTATGTAAAACAGCTTTTATTATTAGCAAAACATTTGCCACCAAGCTATCTTCACATTCTGGTAGTCACTCGTCGGTCAAATTAAATTATTTTAAATGTGACAATAGGAGCTATTTAAGGGACGCTCCATTGAAAAATAAAAAGTTTGGAGAACACGATTTGCGTCACATTTCAGGACCGGTTCATATTCACTGGTAAGGCTTTCACGCATTATTAAATCAATGTAAAAAATGCATTGTTGGCCACCGGACCACGATCGTATTGAGTTTCGGAAATGTGTGGATGTTGTGAATTGTGTTAGAGAAATAAGAGTATTATAACATCATGCTTAAAACAAGATGCATCGAGTGGAAATTAGTTTCGGGTGTTGTATATTAATAAATATACACACTATCAGCCAACACAGCAATACTAATATAATCAAAAAAGCTATTTCACAGAATGTGGACAATGTTTGATTTTAGGAAAAAAAAACTTTGTTTTTTGCTGGCGCTGTTTTAGCAGACAATTCTGCTGATTGCAGTGTATGTGTCTGTAATTAACATGGCAAAGTATGGCTTTCTACAATGAAAGTGGAAACGTGCTCAGATCCAACATAAGCCTAAAAAGAAGCAACAAAAATGTTTTGACAAAAAGTTTTTTTTTTAATATTTAGAATTCGACTGTCTGTTTATTTAGTTTATGGAATCCTGAAGTATACGGTTGACATAAAAATTTAAACACGATCAATCAATCAAAAGCATAGATTATCATGACGTTGCCAAAATATGGCCTAAATTGTTCTCATGCAACTAAAATCACTTGAGCGTGAATATAAGTGATGTCTTGACACTGCGTGTTTTATTGTTCTCGTTTTACTTGTACGTTTTTTACGCAAATAAATTCTTCGAAAGATTCGGCCCGTCCTTTTGGGCCAAACTGTACATGTTTCGTTATTATGCTTCGTTCATTACTTCTTTTTATATTTGACTTGTAGAGCCCATGTTTATTATTTTGAAAGTCGCTAAAAGAAGTTAGATTCCATGCCCGTGGCTAACTTAATTTCTTTTCGATCAACAGTTCTCCAAAAGACATGGAGAATTCTATATTATTTAAATTACGATGGTGGGCTATATAGTTAGAGTCTCCTTACACATAAGAATTGAAGTTCTTAGAATACATAGGCGAAAGTAGTAACTCTACGTGTGTAATAATAAATCAAAGATATAAACTAAATTTATATGTTTTATGGGGCGCTTGTTGGCGTACCTCAGTTTTATGAGGAGAGTCAGTAGCGGTCTACCTCGGACATGAAATTTTAATTATCCACTAAAATACACAAATAACCTGGTGACATCCGAGGATAGATTTATCACATATTTGACAACCTGCGCGTCTGTCATTGTACCTGTATTTACCGTGGTTGTAAATCATCAATCCTTGCTAATTTACTGCCTTGCTATTACTGTAGCTTTGACGGAATTGCCATTTCAAACACTTTGAACGTCCTCACAATTAGATTTTATAACATGACTTCCGGATTGCGTTGCTGAACCTCATTTATATTTGGTTGATTTATTTGGATTTTATTAGCCATTTAAGTGTTATCAGGCTCATATAAATGATTACATAATTAAAATATTTAAGACTTAATCTCACTGGGCACTTGTCTCATCATCCAAACGCAAGTGGATTGGTATCCTTCGAAGTCATTTATAAACACTTACAACAAATACAACTAACAAGGTTTAACTATATTGCAGGAGTGACTTGGTCATCAAGGACGATATAATTAGTTCAGTGGGCTTAGACAAAGTAACATCAATTCGTGGCGGAAAGATACCGAATTTCGTCATCGTCTCTGAGTTTTCAGTAAAAATTTCCTAGCTAATCAGATATTGACAATAATGATCGATAACCAATATACAGTTTGTGATTTTGTTACGATAACGATTGACCTCGTGATTTAGCGCGACTTATGTCAATCCCATACATCTTATTCTTCTCGAACTTCGTTATCGTTTTTTTTAATATTACTTTGTCCAAACCCTCTGTTTCTTCATTTTTGGTAAATGAACTGTAGTAAAGATTTTGTACTTTAGTATATTGAAATAAAAATTCAAAACTTTCTATGGGTGCGTTGAAACAGAAAATACTCCTGTCATATTAATACCCGTGTATACGTTTAGTTTGGTTACAAATTGCCAGCTACTTCTCTCAGGCTGATTAATAACAGTCGTATAAATAATAGCACTTCTCTAGTTTATCAAACGCTCAAATAAATTATTCAATTTATCATATGTTATGAAGATTTATTGACAATGAATTTTACCATCATCATGATCAGCTTATATCCATCCACTGTTATGAATTTGATAGAAAAATTTCATATGAGAAAGTAATTTCTCCAAATTAAAAAATTGTATAATTAAATAAAATGTAGTTATGTAGATACTTGGGGCAGGCCTACTTCTAGCAGTGGACCTGTGATGGCTGAATGTATGTGTATACATTTAATCAAATGTATAATAGCTTGTGTGTTTTTTATTTTATTAATAAAAAATCACAAGCTATAAAACTTAATAAAACGAAAACGTACACAATATACCAATAAATAAACATTTTTAAAAGAATTCTGTGTATTGTAAAATTCTTCACAGACACTTTTCCTTTTTAGCATCGGACGTCTAAAGGCTAATGATAGTGAATGACTAAGATAGTTACTAGCCTTTTTAATGAAAGAATTTGAAAGACCTAACTTCTCTGGTCCCGCGGTGAGCAAAAAAGAAATAGAGATAGTCGATGATGATTCTGATGTAAAATATACTCACGACTTCGGTCAACCACTATTGTCCTTATTGGGATTCGAATACCCGACCTCTGGTACACCTGACTATACCAGTCGGCCTTCAAATGATTTTAATAAGCTGAGATGACAATGGGTGCAGCCTCAATACAAGTTACTACCTATTAAGTAATTTGTAAAATTCACTTTCAATGACATGAAATGTGGAGTCGGCTTCTTTGGTGCCACAGTATTTGCTCGCGGATATGGGTGGTTTTATTTATTGCCTCCCACTTATCTTGGAAGTCCGTGATTACAGCATCATCACTGATCATTGAAAGACATTTAAGACTCGTCCACTTTTTGTAAACATCGATTTCTTGCGATTGATTATGTGTTCTTAATTAGATTTTTTGTTTTATTTTTAAATGAATGTGGGTAGGTAAACCAAAGGAAAAATTGACTGATGGGCATATATTTTAAATTCTTGGCGTTTTTACTTGTAGGAGAGATGCGTTGAGCCGCGCTCCCAGCTGCAAGGGTAACATTTGCTACTCACATGAAACAATTTTTTTTTTCTACAATAAACAAGCCTAATCTTTAAATATTATTTTATTACACAAACTAGGTAATCCAAGAAATAGCATACCTATATGATTTTACTCCGATACTCTTATACACGAATTAAAATATTAATAAAAGAATAATAATATATAATTATGGTCGAATTGAGAAACGCGTCCTTCTTAAAAGTCGTTTAAAAATAATATTTAGCAATAATAATGATGATAATATTTTAGACTTCATACTCTACTTCACCATTAACAGAGGCCAATGTACTGTGGTCTGTCGTATCAAAATAAAAACCACATATTCAGAAAATCCTTTTCTATAGCATTAGTATTTCTTCTTATATGCCCGGACGTCTGTTCGGACTTTGTTATTAATAGTCTGAACGTGATTGAACTAATTGATTTACCGGGGACGTCGTCTCGCTATTATCTTGTCCTCATATTTGTAATATAACATACCAATATAGAAAAGACGTCTCAGATATTTTGTTTAATATAGGGTTTTAAATTAACATGGTTATTTTCATTACTTAAACTATTTAAAACAGGATTTTTACCATGTTTTTTAGCGGAGCTCGATATTTCGACATTGTCTATGAATGTCATGTTCATGAGACTGTTTTTTTTTTTTTTTTTTTTTTTTTTTTTTTTTTTTTTTTTTTTTTTTTTTTTTTGACTTTTAGGCCTGATGGCCTTTAAGCTCAATCGGTAGGTAGGTGAGCAGATGGCTCACCTAGTAAAATTTTCACGAGACTGATACCGAGCTCCGTGAAATAATGGTAAAAAACATGGTAAATATCCCGTTTTAAAATGTTTAAATTTCGTTTGATGTTCTTTTTTAGGAGTTAATATATTATACATTGTTTTCTTATGTTTACGCGAATTTCACTCATTATAATGAAACTTTTACGGATTTTATCGTGGTTTGTCTTCCCGTGACCATGGTTGCTCTAAACTGCCTGAAACGTCGGGCTTATAAAAGCTAAATAAACTGCGATAAAATCCGTTAATTTTTTCCTTATAATGAGCTCAACTGAAATAACCATATAAATATGTATTAAGAATTTTATCATATGAAATTTATCTTATGAAATTGATTTTACTTTTTACCTAAATATAAGAAAGAACAGAAAAATTCCGAAAGATTAAAAATTAAAAAAACCAACAAATATCGCTAAAACGATACTTTATTTCATGATATCTTGTAATTAATTCGTATACAGTATATTCTTTACGAAAATTTTGAGAATAGTCGTCAATATGTTGCATCACTTGTGGGTGTGAGCAACATGTGACATATCGGGTTTGTATCAGGACGATTCTCAGTAGCCGTGAGCACACAACGTAATTAAGGTTGCCAGCGCTTAGCAACAGCCAACGTGTAACAATTAGTACAAAAACGGGGTTGGTAGAATATGACTCAAAGCATCTTTATTTAATGATTTTATTTTTTAATAATAAAGAGCGATTATTTTACTGAGTTTAATAGTATATTTTTGTTGAGTTTTTTAGGCGCGTGTAGAGGATAGTTCAATTTCTTCCTGACGAAATTTACGCTCAGTGTTCTATTTTCAAATAATAATATTATAATAACTTGCATTGGTCGTATTCATGTGCTCTACACTTCAAGACATAGACACCAATATAGTGGTAAATATTTTTAAAGACATTATAAATTAATATTAAGTATTTTTCTTTTTTTCGAAACGTATAAATTTTGTAATGGAATTTAATATACTTTAATCGCGCGTATAGATTATATGCACTTTTTTTTAGAATTTTGTAATTGTAGTACATCCTCGCGTCTATATTATAAAATCTTTTTTTTTAATATTCAATTTATTATTTAATTTTTATCTTTTTTACGAGCCTTTTTCAGCTTCATGAACGTGAAACAGAGGGCACAGCATATTGTATATGCAACAAAAAAAGAAGTATGAAATACCGCATCCATAAATAGATTTTATAAGCTAGCTGAGAAGTCACGTAAATACTAAAGAAGCGATTTGTACCCACACGACAATGTCTCCGGCGATGATATTGTTCGACGGCCGTATCATTACAAGTACTTTAAATACCACCCTAATAATATCCTTCGGTTACATACCCTGCATTGTTATCTACTTTATTCCAAGTGTGATGTCTCCCAAAGATTATTTTTATACTTTATATTAACGGTGAAACAAGATAATAATTTGTAAAGTGCATATCGAAATAAAGATAATGGATTTGCTACGTTTTTGGAATCTTATTCTTAAGGTTTCGTAGCCTACCGAGTACCGACTATAGTCGGTACTATTATTAATATTTATATAGTAACTAGCTATGAATACCCGCTTCGCTGGGTTATTTTTAATAGTACAATTATTTGTTGATATTAGATTTTTTGGGATGTTTAAAAAGTTACTAAAATGCTCAGCATATTTTCGACCGGAAAGAATGATGATATACATTTTAAAGCTTTCTAGTTTGCTCAGAGTTATTCTAGATCTTTCTAGAATTTCCTTAATCAGTTTCATGCAATCAGAATCTAAACGTAGATTTTAAAACTTCCCAGATCATTTTAGAATTTTCTAGATCATTCTAGAATTTTCTAGGTCCTCCTAGAATTTTTTAGAACATTATTGATCGATCAGAACATTGGTATATACATATTAAAGCTTTCTAGAACATTCCATAAGTTTCCTGAACAATCCAGACCATTTTAGATCAATAATAGTCTCACATTTTCAAAGTTAACATCTTTCAACCCCCGTATCTTTTACACCCTTATAATTATCGACTTGCAACCACCATAGTGCACAATGGGAACCTCGTACCTATTGCCACATACAAACACTTTTCGTCTGCGATACGAAGTTTTGGCTGCAAAGTGAAATAATATAGGGACACACACCTCCAATTTTATATACATATATATATATATATATATATATATATATATATATATATATATATATATATATATATATATATATATATATATATATATATATATATTTATATATATAAAGATGTTACAATTCGGACAAACATAAGTTTGACTACCCAAAAAGCGTTATGCTATCATACAAAATTTTACAATAGGTACAAATTATTCAGCAGAACTTCTTATATGTATGTAACACACAGAGATTAACTAATAGAATCGTTGAAAAATACGATTATTGAGTCAATTAATAATGAATTTAAATCTCCATTGATAAACTTTTATAACATTAGTTTATTTGTATTCAGTAAAATATGACAAAGTATTGCCTCATTGTAGTTTGAAGGTACGTAAAATAATATTATAATAGCGAAATCCTTGTACCATATACCAGGCTCGTAAAGTCCGTGTGGCGACGCAACACGACTCAACGCGCCTGTCACTCAAACCCGTCGATTTCCTCATCCTAAGCGTCAATCACAATAACAAAGTCTCTTTATAGTTTCTCAGTTAATTCACACGTTAACTTTTATATATTTTTCACGTGTGTTCAGGGTTGCTACATGACACCAAAAGTTAGGGCTCAAAACAAATATTTGTTTCGATTTAAAATATATGCATTTTTTAATATGACGTATATGACTGAAAGAAATCTGTGAGCGTAGTGATGATGCAAGTATTAGAGTATCTTATAAATTATTAAAAGACGATACGTGATACCTACATCAATCTGTTTAAAGAAGTAATAAATGTCGTTCTTACACTTATTAAAATAGACTTAAATTTTCCCACAATATATTAGACTACTTACGCGGTGGGTTATAGGATTCAGTAAGCAAATCTTTATCAAAACTAATACGTCCTATCATTTATATTAATTGAGTATCAAAATATGAGATGACATCACGAGAATTTTGATTGTGACAACCCTAGCGGTGTTAAACGCGTAGGGTCCGACGGTGTCACGCTTGTTAATACTCTATTAAAACACTCGTAAAAATATATACAATGTTCCCTTTCAATGGTTTTTAGACCTTCACAATATCTAGCACTGGTGTTTTATGTCATCTTTAATGTTCACGTTCAAAGAAATACTGATCATATGGAAAAGTTGTTTTGAAATTGTATGTTATTCAATTTTATTTTATATGTATTTATTTTTGCATTTATAGTTGAGGGATAATTTGATAGAATTTTATTCACAAATCGTTAGTACTCTTTTAGCATCAATTTAGCGTATCAGTAAAAACTCTCATTATAGTATTCAATATACCTATTGTACGGTGATATCTCTAGCGCCGGACATTTTCTAAAAAATGGCCATTGGGACCGTGAAAGGGGTTTTTGCGGTCTGTGGCGTGTGAAGGATATATTGTAACTATCCGTAACAAAAGTGTTTGTCAAGGGATAAAAAGGCCCCAAAATCTTTACAGCAAACACTTTTAAATGTATAAATCTGTCAGTACCAGCAAACTCCTAAAGGCAGCAGGCAGATGTATAGTTCGCTGTGGAACGCTACTGATGCTTTTTGCGAGAGCGTCCTTACACAGAAAGAAGCTGCAGAGAGTAATCGCGAGTAGCCTAATCGTGGGATCAGACCGCTCGCGCTCAGCAGCCTGCTGCGAATTAGTTGGGGCTCCTGTTCGCCATGCTACTAGCAGCGTAGATGTGGCATTTTAAAGCAGTCTAACAAGGCTCGAACAAGCGTTTGTGGTTTGCATTGGCATCGCGTGTGGGAAGCATTGGTAAAGTTCCCCTGAAGATCGCGAAGCTTTTCGCATAAAGCTAAGGTAGCCTACCGGGGGGATTTAGTAGGTAATAATCTCCCCATACACTATACTGTTTCCCTGAAGACAGTCTGGATGATTTCTAAGAAGATTTTGCCCTTGACAAAATAAGAAAAAAAAGTTTAATTAGCTGGTTTAAATAGTGGTTTTTCGACGCCGTATTTCTAAACCTGCACGTTCTAATATAAAAAAAAATTTGACGAGTATGCAAAGAACGCTTCTCTATGGTACAAGAACTCGATTAATCAAAGTTTTATTTGTGAGTTTATTTTGTATAGTATATTTTTCAGTATATTCTCTAGTATTTGAGTATATACTGAAAATGTTATAAGTAAGTTTCATAATATACATATAATAAACATATTAAAGTCGCTCTCAAAATTATTATAACAAAATCTGCGTGAGAAAAAGCTCTGAATTGAAAAAAGGAGTAAAGCAACATCAATATCGTTTAGTGGACCGCTAATTTGACGAAGCTTTTGTGAAGCTTCTAAACCTATTATTATCATATCAATTTTGACTGCTTAAGGACAATAATTTCTTGAATTTACCTGCTTATACTATACGGAATAATTTTAAAAGTCATTGTATTCGGAAAACTCAACTCAACTAAAATTATTCCAAGTTCACGGATTTATTTGTTACGGAATTTCATTGTAATATGAAATAAAATATTGTATAATTTTAGTAGTGAGAATTTGAATACTTATGATAAAGTATAGCATGAAATCATCTTTATAACTTTGAAACCATAGATATTTGAAATAAGTTCTTAATATTTAAATGTTTAAAACAGAAGATTTACGAAATAAACTTTCTGAATTCAAAAAATGAATTTCGTTTAGTTGTTTACTGTGCATTCGGTGCACAAAGTCTTGTCTAATGTTTTCTCATTTGTTCTATTCATAGGAATATTCTTAAAAACCCTTATTTTTTTTAAGCAAAAACAAATATTAACTTCTTATTGACTTTGCTTGTTTATCATAAATATTGCGTAATGCTTTAAATATATAATCATTACAGTAAAGGACAGGTTTCCACACGAATTACTATAAGACCATTTATTTCATTCATACACACTCAATAACTCAGCCACCATAATGTTTAACTTGTATTATATTTATTAAACAATCCGTTAACGCTATCGCATAAACATATTTTTTATTTATATTTTAAAGCCACGATTTAATATAAGAGTTAGATCCACAATATTTAATAATAATGAGATAATTTTGGAGAATAGTATACAGTTCGTTAGTTCTAATTATTTTATTGTGAATTAACTTGTAATTTTCTCTAGTGTAGGAGAGTTAAAAATAAAGGACTCAACATTTCGGTCGGCTATTGAAATGAGTAAAATATTCTATTCATATTTTTATGTAAATATTATTAAGAAAAATATGCAAATAAAATTTTGTTGTATATATAACATTTTTCTATATATTTAAGATGATCGAGTCGCGTAAAGTTCGCCCATTATAAATGTTTTATAGCTGAAGTTCTAAGCATATATCTGTAATTTTCCGAAAGTGTTTTCATCGAAAAATTTACTATTTATAAACAATAGTTTACGAACTGTAAAAATAGTAAATTATGTAGACTAATTGGCTTCGGAGAATATCTACCACCCTCATATCTCTTTAAAGTAATTTATAAAATAAAGTATGAACTTACTAAAAGTTTAAATACATAATAAGAAAACATAAGATTTTAAATTTTCGGGATCATTTTCTCTATTAAAAAATAAAACATTTTTAAAGTATCTATAAATTTGAAAGCGAAACCCACATTAATTTCTAATGCTTACAAAAATTTCACTCCTTGTAATAAAACAAAATAGTACAGATTTGAGCTTTACTATGCTTGTAACATACGCCCTTCCGTGGCCACTGCAGTAAACTATCCGAAAACTGCTTATAGAAAACCACGACAAAATCCGTAAAAAATGTTTCAATACTATATTATAATAATCTATATTAATACATCGGTGTAAAACCACTTCTACCATTTCGGTGAGCGCGTAATGAAGTCACAAGGAGTGGAGTTCCATTGTGCGTGATTTACGACGGGGGGACTCACGTGTGTCCGGTCGTAAACGTTACTTGTTATAAATTACAAATATCGTGTCAAACGTACACATAATATAACACTTTGTTGGTCCCGTTCTGTAATTGCTTTGAGACCACCCGAACTTTTAATTTACTTCCAAACGTAACGTGGGAGCAAAGTTAAAAAAAAACTATTTTATTTTACTTAGATAGGTTGCCAGAGGAGGCACCCTATTGTTTATTTAGAACTATTCCGGTCCTAATAATTACACTTCATGTGTTATCCTTCATTAAGATATACAGTAAAGCTGTTTTACGAAAGAAGTACACAAGATATGGGTATGGGCATAGAAATCTAAAATATAAGGTAATGGAAAATGTATATAACGCGGTGATCTGTTTCGCCAGTAGGACTGTTTCGCCAGTAGGACTGCACCGAGGAATAATTTATTAATTATTATTTATTGCATAATACATTTCTTTTTGTGATGTGATACTCTTCTATTAGCATGGAACATGAGAAGCAATGTATTAAGTATGATGAATAGAGTCAAAAGTTGTGCCATTCATTCAATTTATTAGTAAGTAATAAATTATTTTTGATAAAACCTACCTACTACCTCGCGCTCACATTATACCGGCGTACAGTGACAAGTTGGTGGTAAACCGCGGTTAAATCCGCAAAAGCTTTTCATTGTATTAATAAATTCTAATTGAAATTAATTTGAGATTTATCAAAATAATAAAGTTTCTAAGTTTTGATTAAACGTATGTTTATAAAGTGTCGGTTACATTGAAAGCATCATAAATTAACAATATTGCCTTCAATCTCTCCGGATGTGAACTAGAAAACATGAATTTAAATCATGCAGAATGATTTCAGGAACATAAGGGTATTTGCACATTATGCTTGTTATAGAATGTGTATAGTCTGCTTTTTAATTTGATAATGTAACTATTTAAAGCCATGTCAATTCAAGTTTTTCATTGAATTAGATTCAAACGATGAAACGATAACTGATTTTTTTGTCAAGCACCTTCAGAGACTTTCAATCTCATCAGACATGCAGCTTTCCTCACGATGTTTTCCTTCCTGTGATGGTATAAAGCTTGTATGACATTTAAAGTGTTTTCTTATGATATTGAAAAAAAAGTCTTTGAGAATTATAGAAATGTATTTTTTTTTAAATTATAAATATGAAAAAAACGGAATGCAATACTTTTTATTAAAACCCATATACTAATACATAAATAATACTGAAAAAATCTTATAAGTCTATAGTTTCTGAAACTTTATTTTGTATTTTGCATAAGGTATCGGTTTTTTTCCATTTAAAAATATATACCAAGCCAAGCTAATGTAGCCACTGCTTTAGCTGAAGCTCTGTTCCGGTTGTTCTCAGATTGTTTTGTAAATGAAACGCGCTCCGGTCACGCGTGCGTGATTATAAAGTAAACAAGTGTGCGCCCCGCCTTACGAACAAACAGACCGTTTGTCACACGAGGTGATTATAAAACAAAGTGTTCATAAATGTTCAAAGGCTAGGTATTTGGCGCGAACTCAATTTTAGCAAGTAAAAAGTTGTTCAAAGTTTCTCGTCTTAATATTTTACCTATAATAATTTAAAACGGGATATTTACCTTTTTTTTGAAAGAGTTTAAATACTATGAAATAACCATGTTAATTAAAAAATCAGATATAAGATTGTTAATTTCCTTTTGACGCGATACAATTGAATGTTATCAGAATTCACGTGGTAAGTGTATTATACTTAATATACTCAATTAATTTCTTTTGAGCGACTATGGTCCAATGAGTATGGGCTTAGCCTCTTGAGCGAGAGGGTTCGATCCTGGCAGTGGTGCCTTGGAATGGGTCTTTTTCTGAATTTCTACGTGTTAGCATATGCTATATCTATATGCTAGCAAGCGAGCTAAAACCTGCATGCCCGATTAGATTAAAAGTCTTTGAAGAAGTGAGAAGTTTACCAACCCGCATTGGCCCAGCGCATCGGTGAACTGTGGCCCAAAAATTCTCATCTGATTTCAAGTAGGAGACCCGTGTATAGCAGTGATAAATACTTTTAGATATTTTTATTTCTTTGTTATCAAAGCATTTTTTATGCTTCGAATTAGTCAATTTGTTTCAATATAAAGAAATAAATTTGTTCAAGTAAGATGATGATACTGTGCTGCACATGTGCGATCTAATGTAGATAATATTACCGTATTAAACATGTCTGAAAGTATTAGCTTTCAATCTCAATATAGTCAAATGTGATCAGCAGTACAGCCGCGGTACATTCGAACTCTCAGTATAATGGTAACAGGTAATCTATCGGTGATCAAATCACGTATGGACTATTTGGAAGCATGGAATGATATGGATATGCATATTAAGTGAAAACGTGCGTTTGCTGACTTCTGGATCAAGTACTATGAAGTTACATAGTAACAATTCTATCGCTTGGACATTTCTTCGTATCGACGACGCATAGTGTTGTTCTGTCCCTAGACATTTCAGGCCACAGTATAGTTTTATACTTGTTACGGCGTTCTTATGGCGTTCATAAAATGCTCGAAGTCACGTATTGACGACCAGATAAACCAGAAAACCACACAGATAAACTACCTACCTAAAAACTAATGCTTTAGACTTCTTTTAAAAAAAACTAAACGTCATATTATGATATCTATTGTTTGACATTGTAATTATCCATCGTTGAATGTGTGCGTATCGTAGTGTGAGTAAGTTTTTATTTTATTAATTTAATGTATTATATTGTATATTATACAAAACTTTTAGCTTCCTACACTCCCTCCTCACTTAATCTTTAAATGTACCAAATTTTGTTACTCTGTACTATACTCCTAAAAAGGTGTGCAAAGTTTTTTTCATGTGTTGCAGACTGCAGTGTGCAACTGCTAATCTATATGAGATTAGCACTCTTCACTTAATGATGTATTGAAAATAGAATATATGTTCTGGACTTGGACAATGTTCAGGTTATAAATGTGCCATTTTCTTAAATTAGTGTCGCATATAACGGCGTAAATAGATATTCAGTCACATAAACATTGTCTCTAAGTCTCATATAATTCGCTCGGGAACTAGTAACAAGATTAAAGTAGAGAACAATTTGAAAATAGACTCTTTGTCTCTCTAACCTTGACTTCTAAATTTTGTTAAGTCTATTTGATTTATTTAACGTGAGTATTTTCCATTAGATTTTATTATTGATCTTGTATTTGTTCCAAACTATCTCCGCTCAACATGGATATTTGCCAAATCATTCGGTACTGTCGTTTGATTTTTTGGGTATTTCATCGTCAAAATGCAATACATTACGATATTTTCTCTTTAGCCTTAGAAAGTATGCGGACCTTTCAGATAAGATGAAGTCTTAGGGCGAGTTGCATCAACCGATTTTAACGAAAATGTATAAAATCGTTAAAGATGGCGGTAACGAACGTTAGTGACCAAAGAGAGACCAAAGAGCGTTGTTACTAACAGACATCAAAATTTAACGAAGTCTCTTACGTCAACAGATGATTTGAAACAACGGACCCTTAGGTAGATAGTCTATTTATATTAGCGACATCTCCACAACGCCCTATACTATAAAAGCGGCCAAGCGCGAGTCGGACTCGCTCATGAAGGGTTCCGTAGCAGCAAGTAACATAATATTTGAGTTAATTTAATGAAAGGTAAGTTGCGGTTCGCGATTTATGACGTATTAAAAAAAACTACTTACTAGATCTGGTTCAAACAATTTTTCGGTGGAAGTTTGCATGGTAATGTACATCATATATTTTTTTAGTTTCATCGTATTATTTTAGTAGTTACAAGGGCTCATATTATATGAAGCAGCTAGGTTTAGAAAAAAATAATTTCAGAAACCTCAATATCATTTTTGAAGACCTTTCTATAGATACACCCCAACCGTATGGGTTTGATGAAAAAAAATGAGTTTCGACTCTAAGTATGGGGAACCCCCACTTAATGCAGTTCACAGAATACATCTACTTACCAAGATTCAACAATATAGTAGTTTTATAGTTTCGGAAAAAGTGGCTGTGACATACAAGGACAAGCAGGCAGACAGACATAACAAATCTATAAGTTCCGTTTTTTGGCATTTGGCAACGGAACCCTAAAAATGACAGCTGTGGCAGACTATAAAAATGTCGCTCTGTCAATTTATATATTATCATGGCAGTTAATACATTCAAGCTACATTTTAAACTCATACTAAATTTTTTAACATATATCGATCGCTACTGAAATAACAATATCAAACGCACAGATCGATAAAACCGGGTAATGGTCCTTTAAACGCTCTGAAGACGTGGTTTATCGCAGGCACGGTCGGCTGGTCACTTAGAGCTCAAATAAAACGTGTTTCTCGCTCATACTTTCAGTTTTAGCTTTGGCAATATAAAAATAAGCGGTGTATGCGTTAAACTTATTTTATAGTTTAACAACGTGAAATAGTAATGAGAAACAACATACACCTAGTTGAAAAGTATGTTGCGTATCACTTTGTAAGGTGGACTTATGTAAAATAATTACAAGAAACATTAATATCGCTGATGTGTGCGTTTTAGTTTAATTTTCAGACATCGACAGCCATTTTAATCGTAGAACAAAGATGCTTGTTCAGTTCACTCATAATATAGGTTTGTTTCTATACACCTGATCTTGTCAGTCTTTTGCTCCACAGAAACTTTGACAAGTTCAAAAATATTTGAGTGCATATGCAAACTTAACATAAAAAAAAAACTCTCTACACTCTATAAAAAGGCATGTGATAAAAGAAGAACATAACATTTTATATTCCGCATATAATAGGAACTTTTAATTCGTAATAATAAGTTTTTTTTTTGCGCTGCCAATTAAAAATATTTCATAATATATCAGTCAGGAAGACAGGTTGTACCATTTGGGAGTAAAATGTACTTGCACATGTATGTAAATGTAGTCATATAAAGTATAATTGCTTTGTTATTGGTAAGAAAAAATGATAGTCACCTTTTGTCAATAAAAGTCAATTTTATTATACGGGACATACTTTACTTTTTTTAGATATTTTTATTTGTTTGTTATCAACACATTATTTTCTTGCTTCGACTTAATTAATTTGTCTTACTATAAATAATTCAATTTGATAAAACAATATGATTATACTAAACACTGCATAATATCACTGTGGATAATATTATGTCCGACCTAATGTAGATATGTAGGTATTACCATATTAAAAATGTGGTTGCTCCTATGCTATATATTCTAGTTTAAGCGAAAATATGTTGCCAAATTATTACTTACACTTGTTTACTGGTTTTTGTGTTAACTAATTGGATTAACTATACATGTTAAGCTACCTCTGTTTTTATCTTAAAATTAGTATGAACGTCAACCTTCATTTTTTATTTTTTTTTATTGTAACAATAATAGGTTATCAGTTAGAAAATAAATAAATACGATCTTTAAAATTTAATAAAATTAATAATCTAAAAGTGCTATACCTACTTTTTATAGTGTACAATTGCAAGATATCTCAATAAATCCAGATATTCTTATCTAATCTATGTTATGGGTCAGCCACAAAGCTTTATCTTAATATCCCTCTTTATCTCTGAAATTTGGTATTCTTACTATGTATATACTATATAGTTAATAAGTGCAGTTTTTGCGTCATATTTATGTAGGTAGTGACAAATATTTTCAGTGAATTTTTTTATTATAATTTATTATTTTTACCGATTTTATCGCGGTTTGCTATGATTTTTACATGAACGTCGTATCGGATACTTTACAGCAACCACCTGCTTGGGGTCCCATTATTGACATACATAATTAAATCAAAATCCAATAGTAATATGTCATAAACTATTCTATGTTCATACAGATGCATTTCCGTTAGCGTTTCCTGCGTATTCAGGACTGACCAAAATATGTATATATTGGGAAGTTTTGCATAACTTTGTAACGTTAGGAACTAAAACCTCAGTCCTACCGTTAGTTATAAGTATATTAGTATCATTATTAATTCATGCATATAAACACAAAAGGTTACGCATTTATTTGTACCACCATTTTTTCGATTAAAAATTAAAGGTATGTTCTTTAATTATTGCGAGAACAAATGCCCTTGTTAGCTTAATCACTACATATTATAAAACAAAGTCGCTTTTTCTGTCCCTATATCCCTTTGTACGCTTAAATCAGTAAAACTACAAAACGGATTTTGATGCGGTTTTCTTTAATGGATTGGACAATTCAAGAGGAAGGTTTATGTACATAATTTATTAAGTTTTTATATAAATTGGCTAAGATATAACAATGATTGTTGGAGGTGTCGGAAAAAAATAGGCCGTCTGGGAGTTTTCAACGAAAACGCTGCCTAAACCCTTTGAGATATAACAAAATAATGTATGGTGGAATTGTGTGTCTTAAATAGGTCTACAAAAAAGTCCGCGATGGCATATATCTATCTCTTAGGAATATAATACTATATCCATTTAATACTTTAAAAAAATGGGCAATTATAATGCGATAGTTTGAAAGTTATTTACACAAATACGGTATGAATCCTTATCATTTTAAATCAATTAATTGGCTTGAGCACTTCATGAAGATTATTTTTGCCCTTTACATCATGCAAATTAAATGAATACTTTAGGAGATATAGCAAAATCAAAATAATGCACAAGAAAATAAATCGTGTTGCCGTGATTCGAAGTTCGAACGGGCGGTTGTCTGGTGTCTAAGGGCGTAGTGTATCAACTCTGGTAGACGTAATGTTATGATCAACGTATGTATGGTGGAATATATTATAATAATAGTATCCTAAATATGCCCACAGAAAGTCTGCGAAGGGATATATGTCTCTATGTTCAAGAAATTTAATACAAACAATTTAAATAAATTAATACAAAAACTCAAAAAAAAAACAATTTAATACAAAAACTTAGTAATTATTAAAATAGAAAATGATCATCATCAGACATGATGAATCTGTAAATCTAAGTTCACGCGGGCGAAGCTGCGGGTAACAGCTAGTTAGTTATATAAAAACCAAGTGCGTTAGTTAGGTTGATTACATAATATATTATTTAGTTTCTCATTACTATTGTTTTAATTCACGCAAGAAGCTTATTTGCCTAATTATTTTCGCAGGTAAAATTAAAAAAAAATTCTACAATGGCACGTTGTTCCGTCAATGAAGTATACCTTAAGAATATTGACAGGTGTTCTTACCAACTAATTAAAATGAAACTCTTAATAAAATCGAATCTACAAACTCGATCGATCTTCTCAAGATCAGGACCAGGTCTCGCTTTTGACTTTATTTGCGGTTTAGTTCAATTGGGGTCGGTGAACTTGATATGACGACAATTTTTTTTTTCTCTTTTTTATTTTAAGGACCTTACTCAAACCTTACGGTTATTTCTGGGTCCAATACATCTGAGTGAGAAAGGCGTTGGTTTGTCATTATTAAATTAAATTGTAATAATCGACCAGCAAGAACAATTCCAATTCGGTAAAAAATAATAGGGCTAAAATTAAGAAACAGATGTTTTGTTAATGGGATATCCATATTTAATTATTTATTATTAAAAAAAAAGAGAAATTGTTAATTTAACGAAACATTATATAAACAGTTTTAAAACTTGGGCTAGTAATGAAAAAATATTTACACGTGAGCTCATCATATACCACATTTAATTTTGACGAAATACATTATGCACTTTATACACATAGCTATTTTTTTAATAGCATAGAAGGGCAAACGAACAGTCGAAGCCTTTCGGCTATCAACGTCCATTAACATCCACATAACTTTTGCAGATGCGTTGCTCTCCTTTTCCCCATCCCCCCAAGGGGCCCACGGTAAACTCACACTCAGCTAGGTATTTAAGTTGTCTTTAAGTAGCAATTAGTTAAATAAAGAAATATGTTTGGTGTTGCTAATACTAAAAGCTACGTGGAGATGATTTTGGCCTTCTTTTTTTATCATTTATATTTTCAGCGGCTTGTCATTACAGTAATTACATATTATATTCGATATTCGGGAACAATGCAGCTGGCTTAAATTACAATAATTCAGTTTTTTTTTTAATTGTTTTAAAGCACTTGTTTCAAGAAAATAAGAAAACTTATTATCATGAATATGGTATCCCTGCAATAAGTAGGTAGGAACAATCACGAAAGAAACAGGGTGGGGAGAGCAGCAGAAAATATGTAGGTGCTTTTGTATTAACACTTTTATTTTTTGGGGCTTACAAACGGAATAAATTCTACTTTATTAGTTCCTACCTATACATAAATGACATTCAGTCTTTCTTGCTAGTAGTAAGTTCGTACTAGTTTTATTTTTTATTATTTTTTGGTTTTATTATTTCAGCCTTACATGAAGTGATCAAAGGTGTTTTTTCGGTCCACTCCTAATATAGATTTTTTTTTCTGTACGCCCGACCTTTTAGCCCTTTGCTCCCCAATAAGACATTTTGATAAGTTCAAAAGTCTTGGAATTATTAAGTTCCAAATATAAAATATTAATAAATATTTATTTATAAATATTTATTTATATTGTCGTACTAAATTACTTATTATAAAAAAAAAGATATAGAATAACAATTGCATAGCAATATGCTTGTCCCTTTCGGGTGTACGCTAACTGTCCTAGCCATAGAGTAAAGTAATACAACGGAAAGTCCTAGCTTTTGATTTTTGATGTGCTTCACGACGTCATTATAAAATTTTTATTTTTTAATTCAATGTATATTTATAAGTTTTCACTTCTATCCTTAGTTCCTATATATTATTTTATTTAGGTTTTACCTAATGATTGTTTATATATTTGACAAATGATACACACTTGTGTTCATTCATCAGCTCACAAATTGGAGATATCTTCGCTAATAGCGCCTGTAACCGGCTGCACTCGTCACGTATGCAGAAAATGGTCCAGATTGCGGATGCAATGAGAAACGCCGACTCATTTTATATCAAAATCACCATCAATTTCTAGATTGCAAAAAATCATTTTTATCGTTACACTAGCTGTTTCGCTGTTACATGTGCTATAATATTCGAAAGAGCCCTCATATTTATGATTAAACCTTTATAGCCTGTAGTGCTATTCTGTCAAAACCATTTCGATATCGAGCTTCATCTGAGTGATAGAGTTCACTTTACGCTCACTTCGAAAGCGAACTTTATTGGTATAAATAGAAAGTCGAGTTTTAAACAATACAAATTCATCATATCACCGCGGATTCCGCTTTCGAGATTCGAAAACGACCTTAAAGAATGACCCTACCTATAATCCCTCCAAATATACTGGATACTAGTATACCTACCAGTATAATATACATCCAAATATATACCTTTATCAATAACCTGCATCGTTCAGAATCATTACTGAAGTAACTAACTTTGTTGTATAGAACTTTTTGAAATATTTGCCTTAATTACTTAGTAAAGACAAAGTGTACCTGGTACCTACCATAATACGTCAAACCTAGTCTACGCTAAAAGATTTTGATAAGAGTCAATTTATTTCTACAAAGTATTTTTATTTATTATTTTTTGATATTGTCATTTTTTTCCCTTGAGCGCAAAAGCTAAATATCATACACAAGTAATTTTATATTTAGCTAATCCTGTCATCAAAAACATATTGTAGTGTTGTTTTTATATTTGAATCTTTATTATCTAGTAATTTTAATTCTGGAGCATTAAAGTAGCCTATTAAAATATAATAAATGCTATAGGATATGAACTTTGAGTCGCTCGAAGTAATAATAGTAAGTGGCGTTTATGATTCGCTTTAATGCTTCGTATAATTTCCAAACTACCCATCCATTGTTATATTAAACTCACCACTATGGGCCTTAGATATTAATAATAACTTTATTAAATTTCAGTCTTAGCTATGCAAAATCTAATAATTTACACTAACCGACATTAAATTAAAGTAGTTTATTTCACGGTTTTTACGACGCGCAGTATTACTGATTGGCACTTTCTTGAATAACTTACTTTTACGATCGGCTTAACCTAAGCGAGCCGTAAAACTTGGACAGACGTTTTATGCCACATGTAGGTAATAATTAAAAGGATTTCGTTAGATATTTTATTATTTGAAAGCGCTTATAAATACTTGTATTTTTTTCATAGTTAAAAAAACTCTAATCATAAGATAGAATCTTATTATGATAAACCAAGAAGCCTTAAAAAAAGTAAAGTATCAACCCTTTATGTCCCACTGCCAGGCACGGGTCTCCTCGAAATCAGGCGAGGAGGGTAATGGGCTATAGTTCACCGATGCGCTGGCCCAGTGCGGGTTGGTGAATTTTACACACCTTCGAAGACTTTCAATCACATATCAACCCTTTATTTCCCACTGCTAGGCACGGGTCTCCTCCTCGAAATTAGGCGAGGAGGGTAATGGGCCATAGTTCACAGATGCGCTCGTTCACTGCGGGTTGGTTAATTTCACACTTTTCACACCTTCAAAGACTTTCAATCTCATGAGGCATGCAGGTTTCCTCACGATGTTTTCCTTCGCCGGTGAGCGAACGATGGTCTCCTGTTTGGGATGCACTTAGAAATTTAAAAAACTCATTGTACTACCCACACGGGGGAGTCACGATCGAACCCGGAACCTCTCGCTTAAAAGTCCGAGTGTATCCAACACTGGACCATCGTCGCTCATTTAAGAAGCCTTAGTTACCCAACAACTCAAAAAATACAACCGTCTTACTTCTTAGTAACTAGTTTACAGTGAAACATGTTTGCAATTTTCAATTTGCAAAATCCAGTTTTTGAAAATCTGATTCGATTTAGATACCATATTTTTTCCCGTCAAAGTCACAGGCTAAGTAAAATCGTACACTCGTAAAATACCAGACGTTCCCAAACATGTTTGAAGATCTCCAAAATATTTGTGCAGTTAGTGTAAATTACGTAGCGAGTTACGCGAATATTATTAAACACCAGTTGAGAATTATTTGCGAAACACCGTCTAACGTTACTAGGACAATCGCAGCTGATCGTGGTAACAATATTATAATGTTATTGGAATTGAACTGGAAACATTGATACAATGGAGAATGCGAGTGATCGTTAGATGTTGAATGATAATAACAAAAATGTTTGACTGCTTTTAGACTATTTGAGAAATTATTTAAAAGGTTGATACGACTATGCTTGCACCAAAACAGCTCATAGATAAATCTTGGTCAAATCGAAATTTAAAAAAGTAATAATGTTAATACATCTTAAGGTTCAAGGGTGGAGGCCGTGGTAGACGAAGTATTCGGCCGTCAACCAGGAATAAGATCTCCGTGCAGTGCCGGTCCGTATGGGATATGAGTGACAAGGGATCGGTCGTCTTGTCGTTCATTGAAGGAGGCTTATGTTTAGCAGTGGACGTATAAAGTCTCATGATGTTGATGATATCTTACGAGTGCTACGTTAAATGTTGAGTGGAGTTTCTAATTCTCAATGCGTAGGCATGCAATAAACCTAATAATATCTTTGTATAATTTAATAAATGGCAATCGGTTTTTCTAAATTTCTAACAGCAATAGACCGTCGCTCGTTAACCGGCGTCGAAAAACATTGTGAGGAAGCCTACATACTTACCTACGCCTACGTATACGCATTGGACCAGCGCACTGTATACCCTCCTCGCATGATTTCGAGGAGGAGACCCGTGTTTCTCCTTTATTTTACTTTTCTCTTGTTAATTTAGTATATATCGTTTCACCAAACTCTTGATCTTATTAACATAGTGCATCTTTTTCGGCACTCAAATGAGTGTATGTATTTTAATATTTTTGTCGAGATTGAAATAGATTATGGCTAAGGGAAACTTGCCCTATATATTTCATGAAACATTACAAACGTATAAAAATTTCGCATAAATCAATAAAACACACATTACGATGCTTCAGAATTCTCGAATGTCATAAAAAGGAACATTATTAAGTTTTATGTCAGCCTTTGTGTGTGAAGACATTGAGTGCGAAAGTTTTAAGCGTCAGTGCTTTACGAGCCACCGCAAATGATTATTGGTTATTCAATGAGACAGGGTTATGTGTTCGGGAACCCTTTATATCAGTTTCGGACTAACTTTCCTAAGTGTTATTAATTTTTATATTACCTGTCTATTTTACTTCTCTCCTTATATTTTCAGCAAACATTCGCAGAGCTTTTCAATAATTACGTCGTAGGAGCTTTTGTGTTTGGTTGTGCGATTGTCACATCGGCGTCTTTAAGATTTCTTTTTTATTTATTTATTAAGAGCTGGATACAAGTCCTTTTCTCGCGGTTTTTAAGATATTCGCCATGCCATCCCGAATTAATATTACAACAAAAATTGTTGTTAAACCTAAATGTACCTTCGACATGCTACTTATTACTCACCATTTAACAGAGAACAGATTACCTGGACCTTGTATATTAAATGTAGAGTGAATTAGTTCATGTTCATGGGCTACATTGGTAACTTAGTGTGAAGGGGTTTATATAATGCATATTTAACTAATTCAAAAAAAATATCTCCTTATTCTTTGTCGAGCGACGATGGCTTCGATTCTGATCCCCCTTGGCGCCTCGAAATGAGTTTTTCTAAATTTTTAAGTACATCTTAAACACGGGGCGTTCACTCGCTTGTCGGTGAAGGAAATCATAATAAGTAAGGAAACCTGCATGCCCAGAGAAATTGAAAGTCTTTGTAGGTGTGCGAAGTTCACCATGGGCATTTTGCTAGCGCATCAGTGAACTATGGTCCAATACCTCGCCTGATTTCGAGGAGACCCGTGCCCGGAAGTGGAACATACCTATTAAATGGGTTGATACCTTTTTACTCTTGGTCTCTGCCAAAGTCAATATCACAATATCATAAGGTCACCAGCTCATATAAATATATAATAGTCATATTTTCCAATCGATTTTAATTGACACAAGTCACAGAACACGATCGTTTAATGAGCCGTTGTTTTTTGTAACGGCAAGAAACACCTGTAAGTTGTATAATATGAATACAACTAGATTGTTAACCAGCAGTTCCAGTGAAAGCCGGGGACTATTGTAGATTTTTTCTCATCACATACCATCAGGATAATATTATATATTTTGGTTTTACGAGACTCATAAGACATGTCTTTACGCAACATGGTTTGTATTACAACAAATTGGTATTTTGTACTTTGTAGTTAAAACTCTTTAAAGTTTTTAGAATGTGAAATTGATGATCGCTGTAGCTCGGAGGTTAGACCGTTGGCGCTCAAGCCGGAGGTAATGAGTTCGAATCTCGCCAGGGAACAAAAAGTTTTCTGTGTTCCTGGGTCATAAAAAAAAAAGTAAAGTTGCAACCCTTATATGTCCCACTGCTGGGCACGGGTCTCCTTCCTCGAAATCAGGCGAGGAGGGTAATGGGCCAATAGTCCACCGCGCTGGCCCAGTGCGGATTGGTGAACTTCACATACCTTCAAAGACTTTCAATCTCATCAGGCATGCAGGTTTCCTCACGATGTTTTCCTTCACCGGTGAGCGAACGATGGTCTCGTGTGCACTTAGAAATTTAGAAAAACTCATTTCAAGGCACACACGGACGGGTCAGGATCGAACCCGGAACCCCTCGCGTAAGAGGCCGAGTCCGTCGACCACTGGACCACCGTCGCTCGTCGTGGGTCATGTATTTATTAAATTTGTGAATTATATAATAAAAATATTAAATATAATGTATTAATATAAAAGTATTAAATATATGTACTTCTTCGGAAAATTAGCACGGGACCAGATTGATCTGGTGTAAAAACGAAAAAAAATTATTATTATCTAGGGCGTATTTTCTGTCGGCCATGAGTTTTTTTAAATAAGTGGGTGTTACATTAAACCCTAAACAGGTCTCTATAAAATAATAAAAAATAGCAACATGTACGGGAACGTAAGGATGTTCGTGTCATTGACCTATACCGTTATACATAAATGAGTCTACGCTGGTACTTCATTGCGACATGTGTTGCGACTTGCGACACGTTCTTATCGTATCGGCTCCGACGATATTTTGTCCCTTAAACCTGCAAACAAATATAGCAGTTTCCATTAGGTATGTAGATTCAAATTTCAAAAGTACCTTAGGAATCTTAAAATAATTGCCTACAACTAGTCTCATAAACAAGGCAATGGTAAATGGCGTGTTATAATAATGGTAAGAAACGTGGAAATTATCTCGATTTAAAAGAGTTTTCATAATAATTAAAAAAAAAAATCAACTATAATCATTATCAGCGTCATTCATCTAAACGAAACACGTTTCCTCCGTCAGATACGAGGCCTTTGATCGAAGCCTTGCATAGTAACCCACAGAGGAAACGCTTAACTGAATTATTACAGGTTTCTTATAGTGACCCCAATATGAGGTGTTGTATATTGAAATACATCATGTACAATCTGATCACACCAATCTTACTCCGTATTTTAATTAAGATCTAAGGCAGCAATATAATAATATAATATATAATATCTATGGACGCTTTCACACCACGTCAATCTGGTCCCGTGGTAAGTTCTCGAAGAGACTTGTGTTACGGGTACCAGACAACGGAAATACATATATTTAATCCCTTTTATTTACGAGTTTTGTTATATAATACACATATTTAATACACATCCATGACCTAGGAACACAGAAACTTTTTTGTTCATCAAGATCTTGGGTGTTAAGAGGAAGTATAGAATATTAGGAAAGTTATCAATGTGATTTCTTATAATAAGCAAGTTTGTGGTCCAACTTTTTGTAAATTACTGTAAAGAATAAGCACATAAGTGTATTTTTAAGGCTATACCTTAAAATATCCTAAATGATTGATAAATAATTGTAAACATATTGCATAGATGAAACCAAAAGCCATGAGACAGACAGGTCTTATAATCAGACAGACAGACAGATCTTGTCATCAAACATATATTACCATCAAACAGAATTTATCACCAGACAGACTTTATATTTCGAAATGCCTAATTCTTTAAACAATAATACTGTCTGATGATGTGTCCAAAAACGTAACTGGCACTGACTGGATGGATAGTGCGTAAAAACCGGACGGGAGACGGGATGAAGTGGCCTGTGCAGTAATGCACTAACCAGTGGTGCAACTTTGGTGAATTTACGTGAACTAAAATGGGATATATCCAGGGCCAGACTTGACCCAATATTATTCGTCTATTACGTATCACAATTTCATCATTTTTCTACTTTTTAATTTCTAAATTTTTTCGGCGCGAACTATTTCAATAGGTCACTACAAAAAAAATAAGAGTTTTTAAACGAATCGTTTTGAACAATATGTCGTAGTCCGTAGAATATAAAATTATGTTTTCGGCAAACGTTTTCATAAGAGATGGGAAACATAAATGTAGGTTTATAAAATTCGCAGAACTTTAGAAAGAAGTATATCTATCTAGGTATTAACTCTGTTAGAGCTTACGTTCACCATTGAATTATTTTTAAGTTTATTATCTTATCTGTTGCAGGCTGTAGCCCACTACTAGATCGTATTACAAATATAAACACATACGTGTGACACTGCGGCTCACCGCGAGTATATTATACAATCATGGATTACACAGTTTCGATATTAAAACAACTATTTTATTAGTTCTTAGTTCTATCTTGTTAATAATCAATGGAGCATTTAAATAAAGTGTTTATTATAATTTACAAATCAGGTATGAAATACCAGTTATAATATTTCACTCAATAAATAGAACACTTAATGTGCATTTTATAATCTAATGCATGTTATTTACAACAACAAACTAAGATATATAAATATTAATAAATGATTACTCCTAATAAAATGTATGAATTGACATTACATTTGTAGCGTTGTAGAGAGAGAACGGTTACAACCGCATCCGATCGTAATCTGTGAAGATAAGGATTTAGCAAATTATTTTACCTAGCCACTTGTCACTAATGAAACTATACTTTGGTACCATCAACAAACCCCAGCTGAATGGAAATGGATTTAGTGTTAAACTAAACTAAATTTTTAGTTGAGCCATCCGCTCTTTAGAACAATTGTCTTTAGAACAATAACATAGGCCATTTCGATAAAAAAAAAATATAATATCCTAATACTTACGAACGTATTTGGACGAACTCAGATCGGCTACAGTGCGAAACCGCTCGAGCTGCCAGAATGTCAGATTGTTTGGGAGCTTATTATCTTTGATTATAGTATTGTAAGCCAAAGGCCCGCCGGCAAGCAGCATTAGGTTGTGGAAAATTTGTTGGGTTTAATACTTTAATTGAAAATACACAACAAAGGATCATGACCTTAAGTATTTGAGTTGGTCGTTGGTTACGTTGGTCCTCGTCGGACGTACCGCACGCACAGCACGCAACGGATTTGAGTTGGCTTTGTATAGAAAGACATACAAGTGCTTCCATTGATCCGCAGCGTATGGATTGCATATTTTCTATACAAAGACACTCTAATCCGTTGCGTGCCGCATGCGGTGCGTAGGTACGGTGCGTCCGGCGCGAACCAGTATCCTTTAAGTAGGGCTATCCTTTAAGGTCGTTTTCGAATCTCGAAAGCGGAATCCGCGGTGATATGACGAATTTGTATTCTTTAAAACTCGACTATCTATCTATATGTATAAAGTTCGCTTTCGAAGTGACGTAAAGTGAGCTCTATTACTCAGGTGAAGCTCGATATCGAAATGGTTTTTACAGAATACGTGGACGTGTGCCGGAACGCTCGGCAGATGTGTAACCCTGTTACTGTTATAATCCATAATCAAAAAGTCTACTAGGAGAAATGGAAGAATTAAAATAAATATACACGCAAATGACAGCGATAGTACGTCCGTCGCGGTACCCGATCAATTTTCTGCTAAGGATATTTCATGCAAATAACATTCTACAGATTGCTTATCAAAAGTATTTTTAGTATAGTACAACACTCGGCGTGTTTTTCGAATAAGTTTTCATCGTATTGCAAAATTAATTTAATTTGGACTTTTTTTTTGTACTGTATATTTTTGGTAATATAAAATATATCAAGAACGAAAGCGATAATCGTTGAATATTGACATATCAAGATACCGTATATAAATTATCATAATGCCATCTAGCTGCGAGTGCGGCCCACGGAGACAAGTCTTGCAACAATGTTGCAGCGCGCACGGCCAATAATCTTATTGGTTTTTTTGCACCGACCGGTTCCTAGTGCCGCCGACGCACAATGGCCCATTGACCGACTATTTTTATTTCTATCAGATAATTCAAATAAGCCTTTCAAGCTTTGATTGCTTCCTAATTTGTCTTAATTGGGGATAATTCTTCAGAAAATTAGCACATTAACATTTGCACACTGTTAGGAAGTGAAATGTAAATAGAACTTACTATATTGTACTACATTCTGGATTTTTGTAATTATTATTAAAAAACTAACTTTCTTTTGTTCCTGCTGATATTTTCGTTATTAAAAGTTTTACTAGACCATTTTATAAAAAAAGTTTAAATTTCTCAGTTCACAAAAATTTTACGTGGGTCTAATAATTATCTAATTTTATCATTTAACCTTTATAAGAGAGTGGAGACTCATATTGTTTAACAGATCGCCAAGATAACGGCATAATAACGATAACCAGTATAATAATTGTAAGTACACAACCAGAAGTAATATGCACTTGACGGCACGACACTTCTACACTTAGATCTCTCGGTAAAAGCACACCAAGGGTTTTTAAAATTTTATATCTGATTTGTTTAGCAGGACTGTTGTAAACTTTACTTAAGCAGAAAAGGATTAATATATTTTTTTAGTAATTTAATATGATGCAGATATATGAAATCTAGAAATAGCCGTATATAAATATCAATACATAAATCATGGATAAATAAAATAGACTCATATTTGATTCTTTGACCTTACTTTAATAATTATTACCTTACCTTAATTATGACCTTACTTTAATAGTATTTTTCAAGGGGGAAAAAATTAAAAATAAAAGAAATCTTGTAAATATTTTATGTAAGTATGCATGCATGTATTTTGACAAAGAATGACGAATCTTTGAAAATAGAGGTAAATAAATATCCATCAAACAATGCATGTAATGCGCACTACGTTTGCCCGCTCACTTGACGCAACTAAATTCCGTATAAAAAGGCTTTGCACATGTGCGCCACTACCGTACTGTCCGGTGTAGGGCTCCGGTCCCGGGTACGAGCTACAGTCACGGACAGTTCCGCGGGAGTCGTTATGACATTTCATGTCAAATTACAATTTGAATTTCTCGTTCTATTTGCAATCTTGCTGATTCTATGATAACATGGTGTTTTAATATGTCTTTATAATAATTGAAGAAGTAATGGCAAACAAACAAAAACACTGAGATATTTAATTTAATAAAAAACACATTCTTCGGTTCGGAGATATTTATATCGCAAAAGCACTAAACCATTTTATGCAATTATCTTAAAACGGCATGCCTTAATACCAAGGTATCTACCTGGACTATTAAAAACTATATTAATAAAAGAATGTTTATACGAAACTATTATAAATTATAGTAATAAAAGAACGTTATATTTTATTTAGTGTTTCTGACTATGCTTATGAAAATAGTAAGAAAAATCATCGTGCCCCATCAAGTTGGACAAAACCTAACAACTCAACAACTAAAACCGAGAAAGAGAAGAGAGGAAGAGAGAGAGAATTAGAGTTAGAGTTAGTTAGTTAGTTAGTTTATTTAGAGTTCAGGGAGAATCCATTTCGAAAACGTCTCAACGTTAAGATGTATCTTGACGTTATAAAAACCAAAGTTGTCTTATCAATATATATGTAAAAGTATCTTATCGTTATATAATGTGTGTCTTATCGTTGTTTAATGTGTGTCTTATCGTTTCCAGATGGCGCACGATCCTGACACCCCGTCAACTTCGCACGCGGTGGGCGCCGGCGACCCGTGAGCCAGCCCACACATGCTACGTCACTTTTATGTTAACGTTGGACTACCATAGTGTTTAGATCTGTATAAATACGTTATGTATATAAGTTAATGTGTTAAATCATTCTTCCTGTATCATTTTGTGACCATTCATTTGAGTACTATTTTTCAATACGTTAGCGTCGTTAATTTTAATATCTTCGCTTATACTAGTGTACCGTGTACAAAACCATTTTATTTTAATGTCTTCTTTTGGGGTTTATTTCTTTTAATAATTTTATTCGTTTAAAATTAATACGGCATAAGTTTTATAAAACCTTGAAAAAAGTGATTCGTTAAATATGTATATAAACCATTTTTCTGATATATTGGCAATATTATCATTTCTGTGAAGCCTCGTAAATTCAAATATTGTTTTGACATTTTTTTTAACTTGAATTTTTGAAAAGAGAAATGCTACAGACTATATATATTCACAACACATGTTCAAATAACTTTAGTGTGATTGTTTCCATCCTTTTCAGACATGGAATAAAAAAATTACAAATGTGCAAAATTCCGATAATCGCGGCTGGCCATTACGCAGGCGTAGGGCGGAACGGTCAGGGCGCCGCCCAATATCGCCAGAATTTTCCGTCCCCCAGGAAATACCAAAATTGTACCTTTTGTAAAAACAAAAAGTAACATAATTTCATATAGTAAATACATTTTTTGAATGTTAACTTTGGGATTTAAATCTTATTTATTACCTTAACGTAGAAGATGAAAAGTCAGAAGAACTCATTATATTCTCCTGCCGGGCGTATATGCCAATAACAGTTCATTATTTAAAAGTGAATACCATATTTTTATCTATCATATAGCGTTTAAATAAATTCAAAAGTTTTATTCCATCCTTTCGACGTCTTTTCAAAATAAATCCGTCTATCTTAATGAATGTGAGTGATAAATCGACTTTTATGATCTCATTTGAATAATGTAAAATTAAAATAGGTAAAATTAAGTAAAAGTAGTAGAAATGAAAAATAAAATACCATTTATTATGAGACATGATAGTCATAACGTAAGTTCTATGTGTGAATTTTATTAAAGTAAAAACGAAACGGCAGTTAAAATATTCGATTTGATATAATTTCACCTTTAATTTTTAATTTATTCGTGTTAAAGTGATGAATATAAAAACTTGTCCACAAATAAATACTTGTTCAAATATAGATTATTAATAAGGGTTGTGTATGTATGTTCATATATTTAAAAAATATGTCCAGAACGTATTTTTATTTTATATTTGAATAAATTTTTCTTTATGTCATACATTTATAGAAATTTTAACTTTTCTTTTATGTTTTACTAATATTTCTAAAAAAATAAAAATTATTTTAAATAATTGTTGTTATAACCGAGTAAACTCTTCCAAATTGTATTTAACTTGTTAACAGGTATTTATTAAAATGTAGATAGACCGTGCATACGCATAAAATTGATCTTCTATGATATGAAGTCTAAAAGTAACATGTGAATCCGGGCGTAGTCTGAAATTTTACAAAATTATAAAATTGCAGATAAGCCTGATATCGGTCAGTAAAAGTATATTTAATTCTATAAATTACGATGAAAAGTTAAACAACTTAAACTCGTAGAAATTAGAGGTTGTTTTAAATTAGTAGTCTGTTAATATATTTTACCACGCTAACCTAAACCTGGTTTGTCCATCTAGCATATAAACGGATAGAGTAGTAATGTAAGCAATAAAATCAGTAATTTGTCACTGACGTAATAGTAATTCAAGCAACCAGTGCTCTGTGCGTGCGTTCTATCGGACCATCATCCTTCAGTCGGCCAATCAGAATGCAGGACCGGCGCAGCGTCGCAGCGCAAATTTGGCGGATATTTTTTTTCATACAAAATACAACATTACCGTTCTATTCCGTTTATTTTGGCCAACCAAGTCTAACCTAAGAATTAGCGTTAGAACTCATTTCCTAAACAGAGCCGTAAATACCCTTTTTTGCGCCCTGTGCGAGATTCTATAACTTAGCAAACCGAAAAAAATAATAATCTTGCCTGGTCTGGCCTTTCTTGCGCCCCCCAGAGTCTACGCCCTGTGCCTGGGCACCGGTGGCACCGCCCTATTTACGGCTCTGTTCCTAAATACTTTTACCATTTATAATGTTCATCCCCCTACCCTCACCCTATCAAGTCATTTTGTGTACTACTATCTAACATACATCATTGTACATAGCTCTGTATATACCACATTATTTATGTAAGTATAAGATTTCAAACATTGTATGACTTACAATAATTAAACGTTCTTTATTTATATATGTTATATCCTGTATTTCAATATAGTTTACATGTAAATATATGAACTAATTTCAGTGATATTTTAAAGATTTGATGTAGGATTTTAGTATGTAGGTACTGTGATTCATACGCTATTTCTATATGTATGGAAAGCCTCAGTTCCTTTCCAATTTTTGTGGTGACGTATACTAAGATTTTAAATATATATACGCTTTCATCTATTTCTTTAAAAAAAATTGGATAGGTGTGTTGTTTTCTAACATTAACACTAACTTGAATTGTTATAATGAAACAAATTTTACGGATTTCATCCTCATTAAATTAAATTTTATAAACCATAAGTTCTCGCAAAAGAAAGTCGTATACCAAGAATTTCCCGGGTCCGGGAGGCTATTGAAATTAAAAACTACCCTAATAGTCTAAGTGATAAGTTGAAAATGGCGAAAAATAGAGATAAGGCTCTTAAAAATACGTGCGATAGCTCATTTGATTCGGAATGACGTCTAGAAAAATGTATCGGAAATGTGTATTAGCACACAAAAAATTGCAAAAGTTATAAACAAATTAAGTTGCAAAAAAAAAGGTATTTCGTTTTTTGTTAATAACTCCGAAATTATTAACATTTCAGAAATTTTGAAAAAAGATTCTTAAAGAGGAGGAAATTTCCAAAGAAAAACTCCCGACTCCCGGAATTCTATCTAAAACTATGGATTTCTAGTTTTTTGTTCAAGTTAAAAAATTATTATAAACAAAGTATTAAAATTTTTTAAACTTTTATGGCGCGATCTTGTTAAGTATATTTATATGAAGGGCTCCACGAAGTGAAAAATTTATACGACAATTATTTAAACATTTTTTTTAATGTGCAATAAGGACGGAAGTTCGAAAAAATTTCGTTAGTTAACATTTGTCTAATTTGTTGAAAAATTAACTTTGAGTAAAATTTCCAACGGGAGCAAATTCTTTGAAGTGTTCGGAATACACCATAATTTTTTTAAATTTTTAAATTAATATTTAATACCTTAAAAAAAATAATTAGTGTGACGTGCTCGGTTTTGAAGCCGCGCACGCTACCTAAAAATGCCGCGCGGAGGCCTATTTTCAGCGTTAAATTAAAATTATAAATAATGGAGATAGAATTCCGGGAGTCGGGAGTTTTTCTTTGGAAATTTCCTCCTCTTTAAGAATCTTTTTTCAAAATTTCTGAAATGTTAATAATTTCGGAGTTATTAACAAAAAACGAAATACCTTTTTTTTTGCAACTTAATTTGTTTATAACTTTTGCAATTTTTTGTGTGCTAATACACATTTCCGATACATTTTTCTAGACGTCATTCCGAATCAAATGAGCTATCGCACGTATTTTTAAGAGCCTTATCTCTATTTTTCGCCATTTTCAACTTATCACTTAGACTATAACTTCAAAAGACGGCTGTCTTTTAGCACGAGCTTGGAATCCCAATAAAATTAAAAAAGCAGTATGTCATTAACTCGGTAATGTAAGGACTTATGTCACGTCGGTCCTCCCGGGACCATTGTTACTTTAAAGCAGGGTAAAAGTGGGGTACGCGAACCCCCTAGGGGTTCGCGACAAGATTTACGTAATGGTGGTTTGATAATTGGCATTTTCACGCAAAGCGGTTGATACCCAGTCAGTGTATCAGATACATAAGTTTCTTCAACAGTCAATTTGGGGTAGTATTAGATACTTAGGTTCGCAGTCGCCTGAAAATTTTAACAGGGGCTCGTGGAGCCCAAAGATTGAGAAACCCTGCATTACAGTATACAAAACGCCGGGTATGCAAAAACAATAAACCGCGAAAAAATCCGTATAAGTTGTTTCAGTATAATGGATGTGTGTGGACAAAACACAAGCGTGTACAAATTATTTTTAATAACAAAAAGGGACATCGCACATATTATGATATTATGTTATTGTTATAAGTTAATATTACGTAGTTGACTTAAAATAATATGGTTCTCTTATCTCGTAGATGTGTGTTCGTAAAACGTAAATGCCTCGAACAATTAACGTGTCTAGGCAATTTTTTTGGTATTTTTAATTATATCACTCTAATCATAAGCCGTATGTTTTTTAATAAAAAACATCACAATTAGATTAATATCATCCATCCCAGTTGATAATATTATTAGTAATAGTACCTCTAGTTTTACTTGTAAATTGTGAATGAATCCTAGTAAATTTGTAAGGTCTTAAAATATTAAGTACTTTAACGTTTATTTATGATGTAATGATATTCGTGTATAGGGCTAAACTTTCCGCCCAACGATATAATATACATCACTTTTTGTTGTGATATTTTAGTGTTATTTCATGAATCGTCCATTTCCCATCCAGAGCATCGAATTCGGTAAATAGAGATCATAAATAACTGCTTTTGGTGCAGTGCTCTGAGTAGCTCAGTTGTAAACATTTTTCACAACAGTTGGCAACACCGAATGACGCAGACATGAAACCTCTTTTCCTAAACAATTTTAATTGAAATATTATTTTTACGCAATTTTATTTTTATTGTTAACCAATTTATTTTGTAACTAATATAATTTGTCTAAGTATAATTTATTAATAATATATAATAGACTTAAACTGGCTTTGTGAATGAGCCAAAATATTAGGAATATTTAGTATCTCATATAAAGGGGAATATAGAGAAGAAAATTCAACTCAATTTATTAAATTCGATGCTCAAATACCAGATTTTTCTGGTTGAATAGTATAATAATAAACAGCCAAAGTTTTAATATTGTCCTCGCATATGCATTATCAGCATCCGATGACTCTTGAATATTAAATATATTTTCATTCAAGTGATCCATAAATTGCATTATCAGCTTATAATAAGTTTCTTACAAATTATCTAAACTAATGCATAACAGAGAAAATACAGCTGCAGTGCAATTTATCACTACATGATCCTTGTAGACACCAGCATGATTCGAAGACAAGGTCAATAATGTAAAACTGGTATTGCTACCAGTTTATTAGTTTGCACTAAGAGTAAGCATAAACCAACAAATTGTATACTTAAATTAGGTGAATAATAATTTGAAACTGTGCGATTGTAATAAATACTAAACTGGACATAATGTTTTGTGCTAATTATAGTGTTTTAACAAAACCAAAAAGTAAAATGTGCCGAAATAGCCTTCATTGAATTTGTGAATTTTGGATATTCAAAAAATGTCCTCATTTTTAAACGTGCATGGTTATCGTTTTTTTAATACAAAACAATTCAAAACTGATATACACCCAACTTATTTAATGTATGTGATTATGTAGAATAAAAAATATTATCCTTGAAAATAATTGCAGAAATTTTTGGCGAGTAAGCACAATTGAAATTATTATTGTAGAACTATATTATGATAAAATATTATGATATTTTCAATAGAGTTCTGTTCAATTCAATGAGCGTCGTCTTTGGAAGTTCAGAAGATTCGTCAACCAAGTATTGTGGCAATGGAAATATCACAATGAGGGCATGACTTCAAATCATTTTAATGAAATAATCTTATTTTAATTATTATTATTATATTATGAATACAAAGTTACAAAATAGTCTATTTCAATTGTATCAATGTATAAATTCGGTATAAGGTCATCGACTCATGATTGTCCACCATCTATAGCAGTTTTAAATTTTAATTAAGAGGATTGTAAAAATAGTCTTAAAGATATGTTATAACAATATCATCGATAAATGTAAGATATATTTTCTGAAGAATTTGGCTCAGGAATGGGATATTTTTAATCTTACCATTATTCGGAAGCTCAGAATGGATTGTGGCTTCGGTGTTTGAGGGGAATACATAGGGATTACGTATTTGTTCTCATGTGGAAATGAGCTGTATCATTTTATGTTACAATAGGCAACATGGATATTTTATACCCATCATGTTATATAAACTTACTTGTCAAATAAACGATTTTGATTATCGTTAACTGTATTTTTATTGCCTTATTCCTATTCCATTTATTGAAGTGTAAACTTTCTTAGGCACCATAACCATTTTTTGGTTGGAAATTTTGGAAAATATCTTTACTTAGGTTCACTGCACCGACATGCCACATAGACATAATTTGACTACGAAATTATGAAAAAAAAATTTTTTTGTAAATAAATTCGAAATTTCATGTCATATTTTAAGTAAACTTAGACATCTACATTATGAATACTATCTGCACCTATCTATTATACATACAATCTGCACCTGGCGGGAATAGAGCCCGCGACTGCTGCGTAAATTGACCAGAAGCCTGGCCACTCGACCAGCCGGCCGTCAAATATAAAAAGTTCCTTGGCGACACCCTTTCTATTATTTATTTTATATTCTTTAGTTCGAGATTAAGAAAGATTCGATGAAGAGAAGGCCGTATCTCTCTTGCCCTCATGCAAGTAGATCCTGACCAGACTATTGTATAACCTGATCCTGACGGTCCTAATTAGGATAATAGAATAACTTTTTAAATTATTGTATTGTCATCGGTCCTCGATAAATCTAATAATACGTTTACATTGAATCTGACCGTTTAAAGTACTTATGTCAAGTCCAAAGGAGACAACTTTACAAACAAACATACAAATGAATTCTCTATTTAATAATCTATCCCTATTATAATAATTATAATATCTCCAATACATATTATAATAATTAAAATGAAAAGCGTTTATCAAGAATTTCATTGTACTCTGTTCGCGTAAGCGCCATCTTGTATTTAACTTTTATATTTCTTACTCCATGTTGTGTATACCACCGTGATATAATCTAGCAGTTAGCCGAAAGAGGGCGCTATATCTACGTGCGTAAGTAATAATTATTTAAATTAATTTATTTAGGGCCTGTTTCACAATCTCCAGTTAAGTTCCCAATAGGCTTTCGGCAACATATTTGACAGATATTTGACAGATACTCCATACTCTATCTGTCAAATATGTTGCCGATAGCCTATTGGGAACTTAACTGGAGATTGTGAAACAGGCCCTTAGCATAATAAAAGTAATTCATATTTTTTATAGTTCATTATTATAACCTAATATGCTAAAAATATATCCATAGACACAATAGGAATTTGACAAATTTTAGGACTGTTTTTAAATCGCTAATTTATAATATCTAATGGAGGTATGTATATTATATTGTAATATAATATAAACTTTTGCCTAAAACGTTTGTTGCCTATAAAAACATGCTTAATAAAATGCTTTTCAAATTTTCCTCCAAATGTCAAAACTTTCCGTAGAACCACTTTACTCTATGGCCAAAACTCTAAAACTTGTCAGGTGACATAATATTATTATGTTAACAAACACTAAAACACTACTAATTATTGGAGTTTACTCCTTAAGAATCGATTTTCATATATAAGGCGCCCGGTATGAGAAAAATCCGAGGGGTAAAACCAACTGAACTAACGAAAAAGTGTCACGTTTTTGGTGCGCACCTTTAGTGCGCAACTTTCTAATTTAGCTGTGAGTGTATTGAGACGTACATAGGGTATGCTGTATAGGCGACTATACCTATATACTATATGTTATTGGGCTTGTTTGTTTCTATTAGTGTCGATGTATTTATATTGCTATTTTTGGAGTTTTTTGCGTATGGTTAGATACTCGTACTTGAGGAGTAAACTCCAGTCGTGCGTCGGAGCTGACACACACACATTTTTTTATTATTTTCCATTTTATTCGGTCGGAGTTGTTTTCTATAGTGTTAGTTTTAAAAACGCAATTGATTTATATTTTGATTGGTTGGCGAATACGGCGGAAAAATATTCTGGAGTGTTTTTCTTGTTGGGGTTGTTCTGGCGGTTTTTTGTAGTGTTAGTTTTAAAAACTCAATCCTTAAGGGATTGATTGGCGAATATTGTCGTGGACTGTTCTGGATGGATGGATTTGTAAGTGATAGTTAATTGATGGTGATGTGAAGGGTGTAATCGTGGTCCTTGGCGTTGCCCCCGTTTCTCAAAATTACAGACTAGAGATAGTTTCTTCTTCTTCTTTCTAGATAGATTACGATAGTCTTGACACTCGATATTGGCAATGTACTATGTGCAGTCCGTACTAAAAAAAAATATGTCTGACAGATAGAAGTTGGCAGCTTATTTTCGTGCTTTGACATTTTACTTGATATATATCATAACTAACGTTAGTTTTACATACTCTTTGATCATAACCACATCATAACCTCCAAGGGTTACTTTCACAAACTGTTACTTTTAATAGAAATTGGAACATAAAAGTAATATTAAAATATTATTTATGTTAAAAATTACAACACATATATTGTATGGTATTTATGAAGTGATTTTGGATTTTAGCGATAATGCGAAAGTTCTGAAAACATGTCAACAAAAACGGACGTAAATAAAACTATTGCAAAATACGAACATTTTATTAATGATGTGCTAAAAGAAGATTTGCGAATATTGCAAATAAAATTGGATAGTATTAATGCGGAATTGTCTGATCTTATTCAACAAAAACATTCCTTAAAAGTTATTACCGACAAAAAAATTCATCCATCTGGTTTTAAAACGCAAGTAAATTTGGGTTGCAATTTCTTTATGGAAGCAGTTGTACCTGATACTAATACCCTACTCATGAATATTGGCCTAAATCACTATTTAGAATTCAATTTAGAGGAAGCTAATAGATATCTCGACGCTAGAATCAAAGCATTTGAGGTAAAATCTGAAGAGTTATGTCAAAAAGCAGCAGAGACAAAGGCTCACATAAAATTAATGCTGTTTGGTATCGGTGAGTTACAAGAAAACACAAAGAGTAGTTCTAAATAGAAATCATTGTTTAAAAACATTTTGTCAATAAAAAGATTATGTCTGAAATTTCAAGAGTTTAAAATTAAAATCACAATCTCCCACTGTGTATATTTACTGTTCATTTTGCAATGGTTCCACACCAGTTACTTCAAATAATAAACTGTGTCCTAATATACAAAACAAAATATTTAATTTTATAGTATTTTAAAATATACTGAGCTCCTTGACGACTGCACTGATTTTGATATTTTTTTTTGAGCCTAAACCATTCTCATAGCCACTTGGCTTCAAGAGGATAGGTTAGATTCATAATTTGGTCTACTACAGATATTTTGTACAAGAGAATGTGTATTGGTTCTGCTAATTCACAATAATTTGAAATCTAATACCATAGTTTTATGTTATCTACATTAAAAAAATACCGATTTGTAGGAATAATTAGCCCATATATAAGTAACTTATAATAATAGGTTTTTTTAATTGATTCCTTTAGAATTGATTCCTTTAGGATTTTTTCACATGACTCCCAAAACTAACTGCCTATCCCATCCATTTATTCCTCACCGAAAAGAAGGGAATGTGCTCTGAATTGAAATTGCAAGCTTTTATGGGCAGCGGTTATCATTAACCATTACACAGTTGTTTGCTTTCTTATGCTCTAATACTATAAATAATGCACATAATACTATAAATATTGGAACAGAAAACACACAAGGCACATTTAATATGATACTTGAGGTGATGCTATTATTTTTCTTCAGCTTTCTCAAGCACTTCTTATTGCCATTATTGTTCAGCGCCGGTCAGAAAGCATATACTTACACAAAACATGATATAGTTACTCATGCTTCATAAAGTTTATCTTGTTGAGAATTCAACTTTATTAGTCTACCAGCTACAATATATCATATTATGGTTGGTACACACCGGAGAGAGTAGCCAATGCTGTAGTGTAATTTTCAGCAGCTGCTTTTCTAAGCTCAGCTCCAGTTGATGATGTTGGCATGTCTGGCTGATTTGAAACTACTTATATTAAGAAAAAGTATATCGATGGTGCTATAGACACATTTCATTGTTTTATTGCTGCCCCATAGATGAGAAGTAGATACCTACTGGGCAAAGAACTTGTATCCAGCTCTTAATAAACTAAAAAAATAGCAGGAGACACTGACATCTTTAAATTTCAGGGCGGAAGATTTGAATATTATAATTTCAATTACATAATTACCATCTCTTCAATGTCCATGCAGAGGAAGCTAATAAATTAGTTAATTTAAATAATGCTGACTTGTTAAATAAGGGGAGGAACAAAAGTATACACACTTCTAACACGATTTAAGATTAGGTACGAAGGTGAAATTTGCTGTTGTGTGACTTTTCACATAAATTAGCGTAAATTGCATATTCTATAAGCCTAAAGGTGTTAGGGTTCGCAATAAGTTATGTATCCATCAAGTGAATGCGATTAGCATTATTATTGATGATCAATATTGGTTTAGCCACTTTAGGGTTAAAAGATAAGTATCTACAAGTGCACTCTAGTGTGTAACGAACGCAATTTGTAGGATGCTTACACCATAGAGAAAGCATTTTTCTTTTATTTTTCAGTACCTTTTACTCCTCTACTCCTCTACCTAAGCTTCTAGTATAAGCCTCATCGCATAGATGGCGCTATTCTCATAATGAATAATATAGTTTAATTTACTACTTAGTAATTTAGTATTAAGCATGGATTTTTTTTAAGATGGTATTCAAATATAGTTTATCTTTGTGAGGACCAATGCGTTATATTTTATTTTATTACAATTGAGAGAGTAAAATGTTTCTCGGCACTTTATCAGGAAGAAAGCTTAGACTAGAAGGTTTTCGTAGTCTGCTAATTACTTATGCAGTCCAAATATGCAAACTATTAATTTTTGGAGATTCCAAAAAATGGTTGTTACGAAATGTCTAAAAAAATCTTTACAAATCTTTTTTAAATTAGTCTATCGGATACCACTGCTGAGCAAAGCTCAAGACGTTAGATAATATTTTATTTCAGCAATACATCTTCTTTCAGGTATCTGCGCACACTTAGTACAGAGTAGACTATTACGATGTAGACAGATGAAGACGGTTGTAGGTTGGTCTAGCTCCAAAAAAAAAAAAGAAACTAAGCCGTAACAAAGAATTCAGATCTAGACCGTACGTCTGAATTCTTTGGCCGTAGTAACAAAAATGACCATAAAGGTTTTTATTTTTGCAGACGTTTTTTAAAATGGCTGTTTTGTCTAATTAGCAGTGAATCATCTTGGCTAGACAATAAAATAAATCTATATTTTCAAGCATTGCGATATTGCCTACTAAGCTGATTTGTTCATCGTTACTAATTACTATGTGTATCCAGTATCCTTTTTTTGTGCGAAGTAAGTATGAGTTATTTATGCCCACGCTTTAATAATAAAACATATTAATATAGGTTATATGTATAGGTAACAAAAAAAAAATACTCTGTTACACATAATGATTTGGGAAACTAGCTCATATTATTTACTCATTTGAATTAAAGATAGATTTGTTGTAGATACTGTGGAAGTGTGACCTCAAACCCATTTTTTTGATAGGCCCGGTTCCACCGCGTTGTACCTACGGAGAGGTTACATGTGTTACAGTTAAGCTTCGTTTTGCAAGAAAATGCCCATTAACAACGTAGCGTATACGTGGATTGCAGTGGAGACATCACATAATACATCTTGCAAAGCGAAGCTTGATAATCGTGCATAGAGTCCTCGTACTATGGGATAGAGCGGCGTCCAAAACATTTTTTGCTCATTTGTTATTTAGGTTTGTTTTAAACAAGCACTGTCCCGCGGTTGTTCCCACGTATTTTCTATATGTTATTCTGATATGTAAGCTATAATATACTAAAGTTTCATTATAATCCATTTAGTAGTTTTTGCGTGAAAGAGTAACAAACATCCATACTCACAAACTTTCGCATTTATAATATTAGTAGGATGAAAATATGGCATTATGGTGAAATAATAAAACTCGTATCAAATAAAAGCTTAGCTTTATTACTCGTAATATTCACGAAGAAACATCCCTCAGTGGTATCAACAAGTCTCCATGCTGACAATGTTAGTCTAATACAACTTATTTTTCATTATTTCATTCCAATAATTTTGATTTAACAGATTTTAGAACCGCCAATTTTATGACCAATATACGAACGTAATTTTAACAATCTATCCTGCCAAAGACAAGTAGACCCAATTTGGATACATATTTTTTTCTTCCACAAAATTCCATTACGTCTAATACACCAAACAGTGGGTTAGATCCTAAACATTTACGGACAAAGACACACGCTCGTAAATTATAAGCATTATGACAATGTGATAATTATTATATTATAATAATGTTGTAGTATTAAGAATCGTTATAATTAATGTAGTTAGGTTATTTTCGTGATTAGGTATGATTTGTCTGAGGCCCACAGATTACAATAGTGACCTAGCAGCCATTCAAAGACAAATACCAAGGAATCGTTTTTTTTCCACTTTTTCATCTTAAAAATTGCCTTTTATCTTTTTACATCCAGAACCATATAAACATCTTTTAGTCATTTATATATTTTTTTTATCTATATAAACCGCCGGCCACACTGGGTCCCCGTACTCGCGACGTCAACTTTTTATTTACAAATGGTTTATGTTCCTAAACGTTTAATATCCGATACTATTCTTAAAATTAAATACAAAAAACGCATGACATTCTAAATTACCTAATGTCCATTTTTGTCATCGCTATAATTTATGAAATTTTGATTTTTACACCAACTTTAGAAATATTCAATACAAAAATACTCTTTGGAATAAAATTTTATACACGCCTCATTTATATCGTGACGCGGTGGGGACGCAGTGCGGACGCCTCGAAAGAAAAGCTTTGAGCCTCGTTATCTTAACATCATGAAATTTGTACTAAATATATCAAAACAAGCGGACGCGGGCCCTTATTACTTAGCCGAAATGCGAGGATATCGAAAACAATGCCTAAACACTAGACGAATTTATTTTTCATTTGCGACGCACTCTCATTCTCCGCGATTCGCGAATCGTCCAACATGATATAAATCCGGAGAACGACACTGCGCCTATTTACTTTAGTAATTTTGTCATTTTAATTTTGTATCTAATTTTATCACCGGCAACCGCGTCCACTCGCATTATTTTACAAATATATCATACGAAATTATGTCACAAATGGACAGTGACGTACCAAAAGAACGTAACAACATAACACATCGTTTGCACGAACTCACCAGAATATGTGATCGGTGAACGGAACGTGTATCGCTGAATGAAGACCACAAGGATATTGAAATAAGATTTCCTCATACAATTTGTTGAATACAAAATGACGAACGCTTCGAGATCTCTTAGGACTTTGTGTTATGTTTGACACTATCAGTAAACATTTAAATTATCAGACGATCAAGCTATCTTACATAATACTTACTGATAGATATCGGCAGTTTTTTTATCTCATCCTAATAGTATCTCCGTGCTCAATTTTTGATATAGATTATAAACGAACGATACTTATATTATATCTACCTAATTTTCAGCATTTTTCTTAATGATTTCTTGTATAGAAAAGTGATACAGCTATTTGGTACATCTAAATGTTTCTTACTCCAAAAATGAAATGCTACACAATAGAGTCTATTACAATTTCCAAAATTTAGGAACCATAATACCCAAACGTGAAACCAAATTTATCATACATATATTGTTTTTTTTTTGTCTATAATTAATTTTGAAAATTATTACATAAATATTTTTTTTACATAGAGAGTCCAAACATTTCGTAGACGGATTCGAAAATATTAAAAATATAAAGGAAAAACATCAGATACATTTTTATGAAACTTAAACTACCATCTAAATACTTAATGTCGAAACAATCAGAGCTGAAGTAGCCAAAAGGACAATTTTTATAATCTACAATACATATAGATACAAACATGAGTTATAGTCAACACCGAATTTTGTACTTTCATCTGTGGGATAGCCCCATGATCACCGTGGACTAAATTATTTCGATGTTTCAAACTTGAGTCTTTATATTAATTTAGAAAAAATTGTCAACCGATAACTTAAAAATAACATCAAAAATCGAAAGCATATAATCGGCTCGATCGTTTGTAATAATATATCCATTGTGGTCTTATTGTTTCTGCTGCACAGTGAAACACTCAAGTATAAAATCCGGACAAAATGTTACACAAAAAAGAATAGCTTTAAATATGATAGTCTTACCTTGCCAAAAAACTAGTTAACCTAATCGTAACGGCTCCAAGTATCTGCAAATTACGGCATGTCGGTTGAATACTGTTGATGGAAAACCAATACATTTCTATTGTAATATGTGTTTTGTAGCCTGCATTAACAACGATTGAGATGAGTATGAAAAAATCTATGGAGAGATCGGATTAACGGATTCATTACTTACTATACAAGGAATTAAATAGGTTACCGAGAATGTTGCCATTTTAGAGCGAACTACGATAATGCTTAGTTTCCAATAATGATTTTTGAAGGTAAGCAAAATACATTCTCGGCTCTAAAATGCCAGTGTATGGTAAGAACAAAACAAATAACATTAACAGAATACAATTTTAACGTAACATGGAACGACGCTCGTTCGAACAAGCCCTGCGGCGACTGCGTTGTCAGTTACGTGCCTACTACGAACCCATGTGAATCGTAGAAAATTAATCCGGGCTATTGCAATGAATGATTGGCTGTACACCTTCGTGTCTGGGGGAGAATTTAAAACTCAAAACCTGTGTGTCGAAATAGGGGGGAGGCTGCGTTTGTCGTGTCTATGTCTCAAGGGTTGCATGTCTTGTCACACTTAACCTAAGCACACCAGTCGACGCCTGGTCCATCCTAAACTGAGGTAATCTTATATTATCGTAATAGTTAAAATGGTTACAAATGAAACGTTAACAAAGTTTAATATCAAATGAAAAATGCTTACACTTGCTTAGCTATGGCCGACCGCCTGGCCCGCGCGGTTTACGATACACTCAAATAAAGATGGCATAATATTTTTTTACAATTCCGCAAATCAATTCGCAATTGCCGTTTGTCTATTGTGTTTCACTTAAATATCATTAGCACTAAGATAGAGTTTACATTATCGTCTCTTCTGTATTAAAATTATCGTAGTATATACACGTCGTAATATATCTCTGTACAACTATCTATCTTACTGTTTTATATCTATTTTAAAAAGCGAAATTATCATGTATTCCTTTTGTTCTGGGAAACTGAGGATGTGAACTGAAAGTGTCTCCGCGTAGCGGGGCGGGCGGCCGGCTTCTACTCGTTATAACAAATACATCAAGATGAGCGGTAGATTCGAGCTCGCATCCAAGCGGTCCATCGTCTCTCGGTCTACATCCGCACTGCGAGTGATTATTCCCTTCGAAATGCACATATTCCAGTCGCTTGAGAACAAGCATCGAATCTGCCGCGCTACATATATCTACGAATGAAACTAAGTATTCTTCTATAGTATAATAGTAATGTGTGTATGTATACTGTTTGTTCGTACTGCGAACTAGCTGCGTGTGCGGGGTGCGCGGGTGCGCGGGCGCCGCGCGGCGACCTCGGCTGGGCGGGAGGTTCTATTGAGGGCCCTTTTGTATTAATTTCTTATTTACGTTTTCGTAAAAAATCAACATTTTTGAAGGCACTTCTGATCGGACGAGGTGGCCCAGTGCGTTTGTTTGTTTGTTACCTAGTGAACTGTATCTGAGAGGGGATTCGGTTTATCGGTTGCCTTCAATATGGCGCCTGCTCGGAGGTGATGAATATGTGGAGGTGGCCGCCGCGTGGCGTCCGCCTGCAGAGCGATCGCGTCACGTGTTAAGCCAAAACTGTAGAAAAAAATGCCTGTAGTATATGTGGTATAGTTACGGTTATAGATATGGATTTTAGAGTGGTTTCTATGTTCTATAGTCATGAATATTTGTATTACTGTATAAAGTAAACGAAAGTAAGTGACGCCTCACGCTCTGCACTGGCACTTAGCGATGCTACATAAAGGAGCCCACGCATATTTCGGAATATAATATTTTATCTAACAAATAAACTTAACCCTACGTCCGGTGCGAACCGAGTCGCCGATGGTCCGGACCAACTGAACATGTTGCCGAACAATGCCGAAAAATTTGAAATACAACACAGGATGTTTACATAAATCTTAACGTAAGATGTTTACAATTTTTTCGAATTTGGTGTCTGTTTTATCTTTATTCTATTGAAAAGTCTGCACGAACATATAACCGGCTATCAGTATAAAAATAACGCTTAAATTCTTTGTCTGTGGATCGAAAAATAACCCTGCTCTATTGTACTAATGTCTATGGTTAACGTTAATTATTCCTAAAATAATTATGACGAGGTAAAGGTTGACAATTTTCGGCGACGCAAAGCGTGCCAAATAAAAGGAAAGTCACAGGAAATAAAAACCAAAAATGAAAACTTGTTCCAAAGGTCAAGGAAAGGGCGTTGGAGAAGTGGAAATAAATAAAAACAACAAAACATTAAAAACTTAAGCAGTTAATATATTAATCGTTTTTTTTCCTTAATGAATAAATCAATAAATGATTTTAAGATATACATAACTATAAAAACCATTTATGATAATACTTAATAATAATATAATAATAATTATATATAGCGAAATATATTATGTGCAGAAATAAAATTCTAGGTGACTTAAATTTTCTCTTACTCGTTATAACCTAATGAATTTCCTAGTGGAGCGCGCGCTGTGCGGGCGTACCGCGCCCGACGTCCAACGTCCAATTCAATTTTTTTTATAATTTAATTAAACTTTTTTATCAATAATTTTGAATCTGAAGGCCTAAATGCGAGTGTCGTAAAATTTTGGTGTGCGAAACAATCGTCCAATGTATTAAATTTTGTTTAGCCGAAACGTTTGTCGAGGCGATGTGGCGCTCACTCCAACTGCTCCAGGAAGTTTGGTGACTTGAAGTACTCGGGGACGGGATCGTCCAGCCGGGAGATCACCTTGTAGATGGATTTCTTCCAGCTCTGCTCCGCGTCCTTCCCGCCTTGGATTGCGCGGAAGAACTCTCGTAGCGTCTGCTCAACCACATATCTGAAGTTCGGTGGCACCTGGAAAATTAGGAGCAGTTTTAGTATTTGTTTTCCAAGCATGTCGAGGAACGGAAAGTCTTTCTTTACAAGACGGAGGATTAGCGTTTAATTATTTGTCCTTCCTGAAGGGATAATATTCGATGCTATTTCAATGAAGCTTTCTAAGCTCTATATTTATTGTCAATTTATTGTCAAAGTAAATATACTCACTTCGATGTGGTTATTTCTGTTGTAGTGCAAGTTAAGAACTCTGTACAGCTCGGAATCTCCAGCGACGTGGAGGTCGTCGGCTGCCTTCAGACCCTCGCTGATGGCTTGCCGCGCGTACTTCTCCATTTGTATGTAGTAGAACTCCCTAGAACAATGAAAATTAAAAAATAAAAATCGATTCTTTTTTCAAAACTATACATCGCTGATGAGTTAAATGTTTTTTGATATTTCTTATGTTATATTTATAGCTTTAATAGTACAGCAGATGCTGCACCCATATTCCACTGTTGGGCACGGGTTTTCTTCTCTAAACCAGGCGGGGAGAGCATTGTTACATAGTTTGCATATACGCTGGCCCAATAGGGGTTGTTGACTTTAACACACCTTCAAAGTCTTTTGATCTCATCAGGCATGCAGGTTTCCTCACGTAGTTTTCCTTCACCTGTGACCGGGCGATTGTGGGACCACAGGGGTCAGGATCGAACTCGGACCCTTTTACTCAAGGGGCCGACCCACTGGACCATTGTCAGTCAAATGTAAGAAGAATAGAACATAAAGTTAGCTATATTAGTTCCTTCAAAATACTACACCGATTGTACTTCGTTATCTTATCATAAAAGAATTGTCAACACCCAACGCAATTTGATCTCTATGCTATGTTTTATTTTAATCTTCACAGAGGGATGAGTGTTTGCCTGTGGCTAATCAATGGTACGGGTGTAAGTGTACCAATACGCAGTATTAACGTGTATGTAGGTTCACCTGCCGTGTGACACTCGATGGCACAATGAAAATATAAAAAGCACTCGAAAGCCGTCGAGGGCGGAAAGGATTTGATTAGTCATTTTCGCTCAGTCCGCCTGTCGCGTTGCATCGCTTCGCTATCTTCGGTTCGCTTCGCTTACGAGAGCGGATCGAGAGTCTCGCGAGGCTAATTACTTACGAGTTCGCATTCAGACAGGCTAATTCAGTTTTTCGCGTCTCGTCGAGTGGTGTGTTACTTTTGGGAAAATGGCTGCTACTTTTCGAAGCGAAAATTTTAATTTCATGTCGAACACGATTATGTTACCTTTTGGGAAATTTAATGATATATCAAAAAAGACCATATGGTATAAAGAAACTGGATAAGTTTTGATGGCTTAGATAGGCATGATTCATAAAATACATTTTACTCTAGCTTTACTAGAGGATATTTTTGCTAAACTGTATGTAATTCCGATTTTGAATTATGTATGTGAATCTAAAATTGCATTTTTGTCGAAGAAGAACGGGTACAAAATAATAACTGACATACGTAAACGAGAATCCGAATCACTCAATAGTGGGTTATCAATCGAGGCGGATCATCTCTAAGCCACTTGCGCGAGCGAGCGCACTCCAACCTCTCGCTCGCACACCGGGGTTTCTATTATTTTTTTAATTGGCACTCGGCGAGAGATCGCAGCCTTACTAATTGAGTAAGTAAATGAAGTGTCTTAATAATTAGATGTCTTTTTAGCTAGTGAGAGACGAGGATCATGTGCTTATGTAGCTCGCAGCTACGCCTAGCCGCGTTTAGCTAATTAGAATTGACACTAGAGGCACCATTTTGTTGTAGTGTTCACAACGTACCCTTAGGGTTAGGGTATATTTGAAAATATGAAGTACTTAATGTTCCACGAAAAAAAAACCTGCACTCGATTGATAATTTTTCATTTTTTTTACAGCGCAACTCTATTTCAAGTAATGATAATAATAATAATAATGCTTACGATTTTGGTCAAGTGTGACAAATAATATGTACTATTTTTCATAAGCGCATGGCCGTTTGAAGTGATAAGTGTTTGAACAGATGCCACCAAATAAATCCTTGCTCAAGTGGGCCATTAGATGGTGTATTAAGAGCTCATTATTAATAATGTCTTATAGATGTGAAAACTTGAGCGTTCGTTGACCGAACCATTAAAAATATGATAACATTACTGTTCTTAAATTACGAACTCGTAGAACAAACTCATATATCATTAAAATGTATGCAAAGTATTAAATTAGTTAAAAACTACATCACCACATCTATATTTTTAACACAATATTAGGCCTCTTGCTAAATATATTTCGAGAATGTTATAAAGTAAATTCTTGCATAACGTAAGACGATTGCCTTTTTCTATTTTTGACGTGTATGCTTAGCTTGTTTCAATATTGCTTAATTTAATCTGGTTAGGTATATTTACACTAGAATAGTTAAAAAAAATCTAGAAAAATAGAGACCTTAAATTAAAAATTAATCTTATACATTTAAATATTCTGGAATAAATAAATAATAGCGATATTTTCTGAACTTTTCAGAAAATCTATTTTGTTGAGATTTACAGACTTTATTTATTTTACAATATATTTTTGGTTTGTAAAATTTTATGATTAGAATCTGTTTTCAATTTGTAAGCCTCTAACGTAACCGCTATAGGCTGGCATGCGGGCGCTTTAAGTAGGTGAGGTTAAAAAAGAAATTACAATATGAAGAAACGGTACTCTTTATAAAATAACAGTTTCGCGCCATCACGTTACCATGTGATTAAAATAACATTCGGAAACTGTTCCTCTTTCATATAGAATTTCTGAATCTTATCGGTAAGAATTTTATTTATTCCTGGCTACATTCTCTAACCTTACAAGTAATGAAACGTGCAAATGAAATAAACCGTTAAAGAATCAGCTGTTTCAATTGTGTATTAGCAATAACAAATGCATGCAAGATGGGACTTTGTCACATTCGCAGAAAATACAAATTCGCTCGAGAGAAAGTTGTATATTTGAACAATTGATCATGCAAGAATAAACGAAAAGGGCACCAATTAAAAATAGACGTTATGTTGCAGTGTTCAGAATATAAGTCTGAGCAAAAACGCGGCTTTTGTGTGCTTAATTCTTAAGATCGCATCTTGCGTCTACCTGGAGGCAAACGTCTTGAATGTCATTGTTTGACGAAGGCAGTTGGTATTTTTTGCAAGAGCTTGGCCAGGCCTCGAGAAATAAATGGAGTAGCAAAGTAACTTTCTTGGATGAATGCGGTCTTGAAAACAATAACTTGAAATAAAAAGAAAAAATGAAATAATCTACGTTTGTACCATTGAATTATTTTTTTTTACGTATTATTAGTAGTATAGCCTATTTAAATATTAATAGTATTATCAGATTATGTTATTTAATGATGAGTTAGAATTATAAAAATAATGCATACTAATATTATTAATATGAAAGTATTGTCTGTTATATTTTTGTACCCTAAATGTGGAGCAAATTTTAATAAAATTTGGAAATACTTAATCCTGAGAAACATCTCTAGAAGATCTAAACATTTATTTCACACTCATTACATAAACAGTACACATATATAAAGTATATACAATAAGTATAGTAATAAGTAAGTGATACATAAAGTATTACAGCACCGAGGCACAGCTACTATTTGTAAGTCCTTGTTTTTAATATTTTGTAATCACACGGTAGTAAATTTTTATTTTTTTATTGAAGTTTGCAATTGGTAATTTCACCGCAATAAGTAAGAAGGGGGAGATCTCGGTGTTAATCTTATGCTAGTCCCCCTCAAGAAAGCATTCGATTCCCGTGTGAACCAAACGATCATTATAGACTTTGTAAACTATAGACACGACATCATTTTTAAATCTTTAATGAAGAATTATATTGAGGCTTTAGATAGTTATTAATTATAAAAAGTAAATTTATGTTTTCATGAGAGTGGTTCGTAACTAATTTTTAAAACTAAGTCAACTATGACTTAATAATAATAGCTATTTTGATTAAACAGTAAGAAATGTATAATGTCAAAAAATAAATCATAATTTTGTTCAACCATGCTCATTAATTTGACTTTTTGAGTACTTATTTGGCAGACGTAAAAATATGGCACTTCTACAAGAACATTGGCTATGCCGTTTCCAAGTCAGCGCTAAGACGTTGCAGCGAGGGTCAGAAGCTTTGTTTATTTTTTCAAGTTTCTTCCTTCCATTGTTGACTCGTACGGTGCGAATGTGGAATCCTTTTGTTAAAACTCGATTTCTCGCCTTTCGTATTTAACCGTTGCTTTGAGATATTTTCTTTTAATATAATTTTGGGGACAGAATGTATAAAATTAGAATTATTGATTTTACGATGTTAAGTTAAACAGGTGACGCTATAACATTAGATAAATATATCTTTCTTCTTTTACATAAATAAAAAAAATGAAATTAAACATGAATAAATCTATGCACATTTTCACGTCTTTATTTTTATCTTTTTTTTTTATTTATTTATTTTATCTTTATTTATTAGTAAAAATATTTGAGTTTTTAATAGCGAGCTATCATAGATACCTGTATGCAATTACCGGTCTTAGAAAATGCTATTTTCGACTCGCTATGATTTATTTAAATATAATTTATAAAGTCTATTAATGAGTTTGGTGATATAACTAATCTCTGTAAACGTATGTTTATAATTATATAATTAAGTAATTTCATTGTGTATGCGGTCCATTATTTTAAACACCCCTATGATGTCGCTAGAAAAGGAACGGAGATCGTTTATCATGACAGATCGACAGATGCGCGCGCGCCCCCATTTCACAATAATATCGACATAATCCAAGATTTAAAAAAATATACTTGTGCGAATTTGTTACAAATTTGGTTTTATTATCTTTTTTGTTAAGCGATATTTGGGAGAAAGCTTTTAATCTGTAAACATTTCTTTACATTGCTATTTACAATTATGACAGTATTACAATATTCTTAGTCTTAATTAAGTCCAAAGTTGTTGTTCATGCAATATGAATTTAAGGAAAAATCATAACTATTTTGTAGCAATATATTTTTCTTGTCCTAAAAGTGGTTGTAAGTATTCTTTAAACAAGATTTCTGAAACGTTGGTCAAAATGTATGTCAACTAGCATGGCTTTTAATGGCGGTTAACATACGACTCTAGAGTCAAATTTAAAAGCTTTTCATTATATTTGATATGCCAGATGATATAGCCGCTATGGCTATATCAACTGGCAGGCTGATCAAATTCAGTAATTTAACCATGCTTCTAGCAACTTATTTGAGACTCAATAAGAGATTTGACAGTTGATTTGTTATTTTTTGCGTTGATCAGCCTTTCGGAAAGGGCGTTAATATTATAAAATCTATTTCCATAATTTCATCTTAATCATAATTATCTGTATTTGTTTATATAACGTGCAATATATTACTGTGTATAAAAAGAGTCCAGAAAAAGCACGAGCTAATTTACATGTTCCCCATACCTATATACATCCAACAAAAACTCATAAAGGGTGGGCAAATTCAGTTCCGGAATGAAAAATAGTTTTCAGACATTTCCTAGTGACTTCACCAAACACACTCATTTCGATCGTTGCCAAATACAATGGTTATTAAAACCTGATGCACGGAGACTCAAATGATACGGGGAGGTAATCGCTATGTACATACAAAGTATGTACGCTTGCTTGTGTGCGAGTGGTCGGCGTCCGGCTTCGTACAGTATGGTGAGCGAGCCGATGACGCGAAGGTAAGGAAAATATAGAGGTGCTTTATTCATTAAAATGTTTGATGTAGAGTATATTTTTTGTTAGCATTGAAATTATTGCGGTATTTATTTTGTCAGATAATAATATGTTATAATATACAATAAGATTGATAAAAACAATAGATTATAATACACGTAACGGCAAGAACGAAGGCCAGGTCAGATGGTTTTTTTAATGTTAGTTTCATAGGAGTCCTGGCAGACGTACTACCTGATTGGTAATTGGTCGACGTCGCTCATGAACATAAGTTAGTTAACTTGGAAATAGCCTAGGTAGCTCCACTAGCCAGGTAGCTAGCAAACATTTATTTATGTGTTTTCTATCCTGAGAGATGAGATGCTAAGTCTTGGTGCCAGTGCTGTCTTCCCTGTGCCTCCGAAACACAGCAAATATGTTTTACGGAAGAAACAAGAAACGAAGTATGCAGCCGGGAGCCGGGCACAGTGCATCCCTCTCACGGGTACATAATCATAATTTTGTCCTATCATAATACGGTATAATAAAAACATCACAAAGAATTGTAGGTATACCAGAACATACTTAACCTAAAACCACGAAATGTTATTCAACTAGACTCAGATATGTGAAATATCAAATGAAGAAGTTGATTTCGGGCAATCGAAAACAAAACTTTCGAACTCGCCGCCTCTGTATTTTTGCTCTCTGTGCAAAAGTCGCACGGCGGTGCGCACACATGCACAGGGTGCACACACAGGCGCCCGTAAACGCGAGTAAACTAATACCGGGCCGGATTAATGCTTCAGTTAGTGAAAAACTTTTTTCAGACTGCGCCGTCCGACACAGGGACGTACTCAGACAACCGTCAAAGGAAAAATTTTATTCGTAAAGTTATGTAATGCGAAACATAAATAAAACATTATTAAAAATGTGTAGCAGTGGGCCGTAGGCCTTTTAAGGCAATATAACCAATTATGTTGGAGCGTGGATATTAAATGGGGAGACATGCGTTGTCTAAGTAGATGTTTTGTTATGTACGTTACATTGGAATTATATGCAAGTTGTGAGTGAAGCTAGATTACGCTGTGGTTTCTCGATGGATGTTATCGGAAGAACTTCAAGAAAATAATGTATTGCGTATTTGTTCGTAAAAATGAAGTACGTGCATATAATATATTATTACAATACTAAGGGAAGAGGATAAAAATTCTATACACAATGTATTTGTATAAGTATACTCATTAAAGTGCGGTTATGAACAAACATTGTGTCGTAAGTGTACTCCTGACAACATGCGGGCTGTAGACGATAATCTATACCTCCATACCCGACACAACTTTCTCGCGAATAACTCTCTTATCTTATAACGGAATCCGAAACTGGTACGGCACTCGTATAGCAATTAGCTAACTTGTAAACGTTACACCTAATCTACTGACGAACGCCGAGCAAAAGGAACGTTCGGTAACTCAATTACGTTTGGAAAAAGAGGCTCGGCGCAAACACGGAGTGCGGCCCTGCTTAATGACTCCCTCCTCACTGACCTGCCTCTGTCTTGTACCCCACGCTTCAAAAGTTCAGCTCATTTGAGTGCTTGCGGAGATTTTATTACCCCAACTATACTCGGTATTAAAATTTCGAAAAAAAGGGTTGTACAGACGCGCGGCCGTTTAAGGGCCGCATAGAGCTGACCGTTCGCGGTTACTTGATTTCAGGATTAGTTCGCTAATTACTGTTTTGAGACAGTTTCAAAAACCAGTTCTCGGTTCTTTATTTTTAGTCGCTCATCCGCTTTGCTCGCTTCTACGAGTGTCTGTATGCTTTGAAAATTAAAATGTTTAATATTATGTGCAAGAGATATTTTTTTGCAATTTTAAAGCGGAGCTCTTGTTATGGCATAAACATTGTAAAAGATAGGCTGAAACTATACGAGACCACGTGTATCATGTGTAGTAAAAGTTAAGAATTTTGAGAAATGTAGAGTATCTTTTATGTCCTATTTTAACTCCCAACCTGGAGGGATAAAAGTAGTAGACAATCGTTCTTTCAATATAAAGAGTACGATATAAATTTACTAAAACATTAACAATTCGTTCAGGAATTCGAATGTAAAAACAAATGGAATAGGGGTTATTTTTTACATAAAGACATAAAAAAAGAATATGTAAAAAGTCCGGTTGAGCATCGACAATAAATGCGGAACGAGATATGCGGCTGATATAGATTTGTTTTTATCAAGCTGAATAGTAATCCGAGAATATGTTTTAATATGAAAGGGTGTTGATCACGTGTCTAACAATAATTACTTTAGTGTTGCCAGGCGTCATTACGTCAAACCGCCTGCTTGCCATCGCATTTTCAGTTTTACTCAAGTTATTTCCCCTGGGTTTCTGTCATTGCTATTTATTACTAAGATTTCTGTCGGAGCGTGTCACTTCAACTTATAGTAAATTTTATACAATTTATTATGAAATAATGTTGACTTTTTACATATTTTTACATTGCTACCTTTTTGTGCAATCCTATTTAACTAATGACATTTAATGTTTATTCCCTAATTAATATATTAAATGCGTTTTAGATTGTGACATAGCTGAGAGGGGTAAGTTTTTGAAAAGTCGTACTTAAAGCGACAGTGATAGAGAATGTGGTTTTAGCAATTTAGCGTTGTAACGTTACATAAAATGCCTTTGCTATCAAGAAAAATTTGACGAATTTTGTTGTTATGATTACAATGTTATTTGGATTGGATTTAAACATAATAATATGTCCCAATATATAATAAATTCCATTGTTTAATATTGCTATCTATAATGTTTTGTCCTTTTATCCTTGTCTTTGCCGTTGTACCCATTATCGTCCACAACGGAAGTCGCGCTGGCGCAGCCTTATCTCCCGGAATGAAGTCCTTACCCGGCCAGTGATTAAAGGTCTCTAGCACTTTGACATTCTTATATCCAACGTTTGTTATGTAAAGTATCGGCGGGTCACTTTTCGCTGGTCGAGCCGCAAGACAACTATGTATAACAATATGTTTTACAATTTACAAACTAATTGGACGTTAATAATAGGGATCTTTGTTTTACTAATTAATAGAATTCACACTTCTTATTAGCTAAATGTATGAGGATATTTTCATATTTTTGATAACCATGTGTTCGAAGTATTACCTAATACCTAGTATATCTTCTAAAAATTTTTTTCTGGCATACATTTAAATTTTAAATCTTGAAGTTGTATACTTTGATATCTTCATTTGAATCATTTGAAAGAGGACTAATAATTATTATCGTACTACCATAATAATATGTACCTACGTTTTGTTTAATGAACAATAAGGAGTCGTGTAGCGACAGTCGAAAGTAGAAGGCGCGGCATAGGCCCTATACACATGGGAAATTACCCAAGTGCCACAACTAACACAAGAGCCTAACCCCGCCCTAAGACGTAATTAATTAATGAACAAAAACCACGCTTCATACATTTTGACTATACTTGTGTTCTAAGAATTATTACTTTAATAATAATTGGTAACATTTTTTTATCTATGACTTTAAGATTATTTATTCGCGTAATTTGAAATAATAAATCGCACATAACGAATAATTATTGTATTTATTAATATGTATTTGGAACCTCATGCAATAATATATTTTTTCCTGTATGCTAACGAAAATATCTCCTTATTATACTATTTTGTATTATGACATAATATTACGGATTTTAGTTACGCATATAGTGATAATTCCCCGTCTACTCCTTTAGAGTTTTACCTGACCTGTCTTAAAAATAATAACATATTCCATATATTTTTATTTAAAGGAGGCGAGATATATGGAGAAGTGCGGAGTGACGCGGGAATTAACAAGAATAAGGCAAGTGGAGGCTCAAGACATATATAAAGCCGACCCCAAATGAATGGGAATAATAATGGCTAGGAAGATGATGATGATGAGGCCTGTTTTTTTGATGATGATGATGATGATGATGATAGTAATGATTTTTATTAATGGTAGAAAAGCGAAAGTAATGATTATGATTTGAAGGTACCGCGTGTGAATTTGATTGGATAAGCTTTTAGCAGGGTGGGGTAATTAAAAAAACCTAATGCCCTATCGAAGACAAGATAAGGCCGGCGCGAGGAAGAAACCTCCACTTTTCTAATTACGCTTTCATTAGTTGATGGATGCCTTATGCGTGTATGCGATGTTAACTCAAGGTACGTTGTTTAACTGGCTTTTGCTCGCGGTTTTGTTCGTGTGGACAATATAAAAGAAATGTAATAAATTGTAGAGCTCCGAATTTAATTCGGTGTTCAGGTGTGTGAAGTTCATAACATCCGAAATATATTGTTTTTTACACAGAAACGTTAGATCAGGGAGATTACGAAGTTCGAAAAGAATAAAATGTATGGGATCGACATAAGTCACGCCAAATCACGTGGTCAATCGGTATCACAACAAAATCACAAACAATTGGTTATCGATCGTTATTGACAATATCTTATTAGCTAGAAAATTATCATTGATAATTCAGAGACGATGACGAATTTCGGTATCTTTCCGCTACGAAACGATGTTACTCTGTCTAAGCTCTTAGTTCTAGCATTGCCAGTTTCCATATTTTGTGATATTTTATATGATAATATAAGTAGGGCAAATGATAGGCGCATCGCGAGCCCCTCACATCGCATTTCTTGATTACCACGATAAGTACCGCGCCTTGCGTGTTTTAATTATATTATTAACGACGGACAAAAGGTTAATATTTTATAATGGAGCGTATCGCAATGATATGTAAATATTCAGCCTCGCCCCGTACCTATTAGTTGTTGCGTGAGTGTCCACCTTAACATTCGGAAGTGAAGACATGTTACCGAGAATTTAGTGTTAAGGTGTGACGTTCTTTTTAGGTTATGTTTCACACGAATTTAGGCTGAACAGGCTTCAAAATTTAGGGCGTATTATTTATTAGATAATTATACAAGTAATATACACGACATTAACCTTTAATATATTATATGATTTTTTAAGTAAATTAAAACATTACTTATGTTGCGAGCTTTAGTTTTTTTGTCGAGCTTACATATTTTAATTATAAAATAATAAAACCCAGCCTACAATTGAAAAGCTAATGGAACTATGATACGAGAACTCAAATACGAGTTACTTTGATCGTATTCGTACATTAAAATTCAAAATTAAAGGAACTAAAACATCAGTGACATAGTTGAAAGTCTTTCATCAGTGTTTCTAATAGGATAAAAAATAGTCGTCATGAGGTCTTTTCATAAGACGTAAGAGGTAGTGACGAGTAATTAGCAGGTTTTAGGAGGAAAACTACTCATAAGCTTTCTCGAAAGGGTCGTATTAATTACTGGAGGTGCTCGTATGAGCGTGGCGCGTTATAAATGGCCGGCCACTTGGCGCCCTAGCCTCGCCGGGCCTTATTAAAAATGTTAACACGTAAATTAGACTCCACACGCTGCCACTGTATTAGCCACCCAATTAAATTTTAGACGCAAATCATACAATAGCACAAGGTGAGCAAGGCGAGCGAGATCGGGGGATACGCCATACGATGTAGCTATGTTTAGACTCGCAATATTTTCTCCTTACACTTGGATAACATTTCTAGCGTTTCAATATAAAATTGCACACTTAAGTTTTTAATTACAAAAAAATTAAATATTGAACTAAATATGTACGGAGCGAGTTAGCACGGTAAGTTAAAAAGGCATATCAAAATTGCGACGTAAGGTTGGTAACATTTTCGTTTGCGACTGTGAGAGTCCTTGCATACGAGAGATTTTATTCTCAGTTGAATTAATTAAAATATTTACTTTTGATACAAGTTATTCTAATTAGCGGTTTACTTATTACTTTGTACGAATTCCACGACGATTTAATGAATCATAGTAAATATTTTTGTTACGCTCAAATGAGCGATGGGGTTGGATAATTTGATTCATTACAGTTTTTAAAGGACATTAGCATAAATGTGCTGAGCTCGCTAACAGGTTGGTAGTGTGAAGGTTTTAAAAGGGTTTAAGCCTCGGTTAGTCTAAGTGCACACCCTCGTGCGACTAGTTGGATGTGTGTAAAGATTAATTGGAGTGTTGCCTATTCTAACAATTTACGACGCCTTCTCTGACGGGCCGGCCGCAGACCACTTCTGCGCAACTTAATTAAGCGAAATAACTTAAACGAGTCACCGTTGCTAATTAGTGCTATCGTCAGCTAATTCTACGAGTGACTCTTTGTTTGCGGGCCTGCGTTTCTTTGAGTTCGCGCGCCAAAAGAATTTGTCTTTGCACCGACTTTATGGGTGTTTGTTTTGCCCCGACTTTATAAAGAAAGCCGTGCTTGTTTTGAGAAATTCAACAACTTTGTCTACAAAATGTTGATGCAACTCAAACATACGATTGGGATATCTCTTCTTCGTATCCTCCAGCGAAAGTCAGAGTAGGATAATTTTATACGCGTTAGTCCGAGATTTTAAATAAACTCCCGCACAATCGAGTATTTCACTGTAATATTAAGTTTATAATTTTCTTGCATTTCCCGTAAGAGACCCGTTAAAGGAGTAAACACACTGTGCAACAAAGCGTTACTAAAAGTCGTACAAGGAGCTCTTGTCGCTAGAACCCTTGAGGTCTGTATGAAGAACGTCAACAAGTGGGCAGTTGTGTAGAGCTTTCCTTATTCCTTCAAGCCTTACTAAGGACATTTTTGTAAAAACCTAGTGTTTTTTTATACTTTTCCTACCATTGTTATGACAACTTCAGTAAACTTATGCACAATTATAATTTTAACGTTTTTATCGTTAAAAGTAGTTAAAACTTTAAAAAATTACGTGATTATTTTATTGTTTGTCGGTGTTAAGCATTGTATTGTATGATAAGGTTTTAATTATATTTATGTAAGGTTGATAAGGATAGACTTTTAATAAGCTATTAAAACCGATAATGTTATTTTTGTGTTAATAAAGTGTTTGCTGGTTAGTTTAAAGTTTTGTGTAGAATTGTAAAGTTTCGTTTAAGTTTAATGTTTTCGAACATGTTAGGACTTAAATCAGTGGTCCGATGGTCAGGCTCAGACAGGGTTGTACACAAATCGAATCGTAAATTTAAAAAGCCATCAATTCATGCGTCTCAGACACCTTGTGGTAATTGCCTTTCGTGCGATTGTAGTGACCCCCGCCCTTTCAGTTTTCCTTTCAGAGATGTTTATCGCGAAGGAAATGGCCGTTTTCCGTTGTCCACAATGCAACCATTAGGGGACAATACTAATGGCGCTAGTTACGAACGTAGTGACGAGGTTTTCCGATTTTTAAGTTATCTTCATTTTTAAAACACGGAAGTTCCGGTTTTGAAATGTTGAAGACGATTTTTACGGTTTTTCTCTATGTGTAAAATATGTGTATATCTTTTACTTTTTATGGGATGTGTTCAAATGATAACATGTCGGTATGTGTATACCTACTGAAGTATGGGAAATCAATAAGAAAGTTGGCAATTTATAAAAAATAAACTAAAATCGCATCTTGAATTGGCTTGTGGTCGAATAAGAACATCTGACCTTTGGATTTATGATTTAATTAAAAATGTAATATGGTTCCAATTTTATTAAATGAACGTACTCACTAGTATATAATACTTTATTCTATAGATATTTTAAAAAATTGTTATATACATTGTATTAAGTTATAAAGGAAGCCAATAGACTTCGTTATAAGGAAAAAGAACGACGGTAACATTGTAGTATATACATGTTTGACGTAACGATATCCTCGTTTATATTAATTAAGTTTTCTTATGGTTAACCGCACATGATATGGAATTATTCCTGGAAGATGTAATTGTAACTAGAATATTCGAATTACTTTTATACTGGCTTAGCATACCACACGTTACCACTGCTACATAAGGTAGCATGTAGCCTGGATCGACAACATAACGAAATGGCCGTTTTAAGCTATTTAGGAAGTCTGAAAATTGCCTTGGGACCACAAAGAATTGCACAGAAGAATTTATGAGTAAATATTTAATAAAGAATATAAATTACGCAATAAATAATGGTGTAATCTTATCGATGCTTTTACAAATTTTCCCTTTATCTTAGATAATGGAAATACTGGCTTGAGATACAACAGAAAGCTTTAATATGGATAGCGAAAGGGTTTCAAGTGTTACGCACACATCGACGCGTGGCCTTCTACGCATACAGATAATATTTATTGCTTATATTGATTTTATTATCTTTCTTTTATTTATTTCCTATTCATATTTTCATTTATTCCTTTAAACAGAGTGAGGTTTTTCATGAAATCGATATTTTATATGTCATTATTATTAGTAACTTAATTTCTTTTAATACCTCCCAAAGAACGTATAATATTTTTATTATTAAAACTTCTAAAAAAATTTGTAATTAATTTTTAATATTAAATTCGATTAAACTATTTTCTAATGTTAATGTTAATGTTTTACTAATGTCGTGACATGGAGACCAGCTCTATTTTACTTTAATTTAAAATTATCCTTATTTACTACATTCGTAAGTAAATGTCTAATAAAATATTCGTTTAACCATTTTTTGGCAATACTTAAATATATGTAACTTTTATATACTTCATAATTAGCAAGAATATTTTTAAGCTTATTATACTCGCAGAAGCAGGCGTATGGCAGGTGTCTCTTATCAATGGACTTAGATAACGCGAAAATTAGTCGAGTATAAATCAATACTGAGGGGAATTTTCCGTTACTTATGTTACTAGTATCGACATTATCATCATCAGCTCACATCAGTTCAATCTCCTCGAAATCAGGGGAGGAGGGTGTTAAGACCTTGTTCACCGATGCGCTGACCTAATGCGGGCTGGTGAACTTACAATTCACTTCAAATTTGAATTACTTTATGGGTTGTACAAGCCACTTTATTGTAACCTATACTTGTATGGAGTATTTAAGTATATGGTAAGGAAAGATGTTATTATTGAATAAATAACCATTTACTTATGTTTACGTTTCTAAGTAACAAATTAGAGGCTTCGCGCCCTTCGTTGTGCTAGAACAGGCTATTTCTTATAATTTATTGTAATTTCTTCATCGTGTATTCTGTTAGTTCTTATAATGGATAGTTGTTAAGGTTGCATATCAAGTTGCTATATTAATGAGTCAACTATCATAATAACTGTTAATTTAAAAAAAAACGTAGAAGACTTTTTTTATTGAAGAGTTCACCTGTGGTAAGTCTTAAGAGACGTCTATAGACCAGAGGGCTTAGCCAAAATGCCATATAAAGCGTTAGCGAAGTTCGAAAACGATAAAATGTATAGGATTGACCACGTGATTAAGCGCGGCCCTATGTCAATCCCACACATTTTATAATTTTTTAACTTTGCTAACGCTTTCTTAATGGCATTTTGGCTAGGCCCCCAGAAGATTTTTGGACAAGTTCCCGGAAATAGGCATTGCCTTTTTTGCTTCTATTTGAATTAGGAACAATTACCCAATACCTCCCTAATTTTGTTCATTCCTTATCTATGTAAGTTTAAGACGTAATTCATCTACAAATACTTAATTATTTTAATTTGTTTCTGTGAATATGAATTTGTTACATAACTACGCTGGGGCGTGACCCCGCCGTAAGTTTCATAATTAGGAAATAGTGAATTCGTGACCCTTTCATCGAATTATTATAGGGTAATAGAATTATCGACGACTGGGAAGACATTTCGTATTAATCGACTGGCAAAATTTTAATTAAAATATGCGTACCTATACATAAATATATCATTCGCGATTTTTTACAAAATTATCTTTATCAAGAGACCTTTAAGTACTTAATACATTTTTATTATTATTTAACAAATACATCTCGTTAACTTAGTACCGAGATAAATTCGTAAGAACTTATACTACGTGTATGTAAATGTTATGTATCAAGCCGTGTCCTATGTGATACGGGTCTTCTCCTCGAAATAACGCGAGGAGTCATAACCATCGTCGAAATTTATATATCAATATATAGATATATTAACATCCATAACCCAGTGCTGACTTCTATATTCATCATAGAAATAATCTTTACTTGGTCAGTCCGCGTCGGATGCGAGTGGCCAGGGATCAGTCATCTTGGCGTTCATTGAGGGAGGCCTATGTTCAGCAGTGGACGGATAAAGGCTGATGATAATGATGGCGGGATTCGAACCAGCGACTAATGCATTAAGTGTCAAGTAGACTGACCACTACACCAGCCAGCCGTCAAATATAAACAATGAGCTTATTTGAATTAATAAAAATCCGCTTTATGAGAACTAACTAATAAAGTTAGTATGCGTGTTTTGTAAAGTTAATCCTCATGTAGCATTGTAGACGCGGTGCTGTAAGCAAGGTTTAATATCAAAGTTAGACAGGTATAAAACATGAAGATTACACTCACCGGAAGTTTGAGAACCACTTGACGAGTTGAGCTGTGTTGTTCTTGTTGAATTTGATGTCGGGGAAGTACATTTTCAGGACCGCTGAGCTCGGATACCGCACCCAGAAGAACATGAGCTTCGCCTTGCGCAGATGCATCGGCGTGAGTGTTGAGGAGTGCAACGGAATTAAGGACAACATTGTTTTATCGTGTATACATGACATAATAAATGTTTATACTAAGAACAATAAATACCAACTAAGGTTGATTTCAAGGAATGAGAATTATTGAAAAATTAGCTTCCCACAAATCTGATTATATCCTAGTATTGCGTAGCCTCATCGAATCACTACAAGTTCTTAATCCATTTGCATCTAATCTTATAAAGTATCTTAGCCGATATCTATATGAGAATCGATTGACGATCGCCCAGTATTAATAGATATCGATTTTAAATATATTTATAACCCTATTAATACATTCTGATAACACCATTAATGACAAAGTACGGTACGGTAGAGCTTTAAGGATCTGATGATGATCATTAAGACTTACACAATAAGGTTGAATTTGAATTGATAAAGAGTTAATGCGAGTTTTATAATTAAGTTTACGGTTATTTCCTTCATGTATAGATAGACGATACTCGCAACGGTAAAGCGTAGAAACCGCAACATTTGTAAGGTTTCAAGAGTCGTATAATGTCTAACTGTTGTAGGAAGTAGGTGGCGCAGTCGTAAGGTTAAATACTACAGAAATAAGATATCTGTGGCTTGCGTGTGGGGTATTAAGTCGCGCTGAGAACATAATGACTGACATTTACTACATATTTATACTGGCTTTCAAATGCAAAATGAATAGGTTTTTCTAGAATATAGATAGATAGATAGATACACGTGGATAAAGTTTCACGTTTATTTTAACGATTTGGAATCTAGTATGAAAAATTGAATAGTTTAACTGGACGTTGTTAGTGAAATCGTTCGGGTGTATCAAATTGTTAATACGAATCAGTAAATAATATATATACTTACTAAGTATTGAAATCTATTTGAAAAGGATATAGTAGGCTGAACTCCGTCGTAGGGCAGGTCAGTGGAGTTGCAGTCGGAGTGCGGATCCTGGGCGTCCATATGCTGCGGGTGGTGGGGTCCGGCCGCGTGGTGCGGCACGTGCGGGTGGTGAGGACGCAGGTAGTCTGGTGAGCCGTGGTGCGCCGCCGCCAGCAGGACAGGGTGGAGCATCGCAGGCGCGTTCGGCAGCGGAGGCGAGTCCCTCTCTGGCGCTGGAGGCGACCGGGCTAGGCCACCACCCGCCCCAAAAAATGGCGAGTATGGCGAGAAAACTTGGCTCTCGTGCAGCGAGGGGTTAGGTATCGCTACAGATGTCGGGAGAGCCATCCCACCATGAAAGGGTCGAGGAGACGGGGACTCGGGGAATTTGTTTTCTGGTGACTGCCCGACCCCCTCACCCAGAATTCTGCTAACAGTTCTTGGTGTGATGCGAGTATCTGTTACCTTACTGCGTTTTCTCTTTGGTGTCACGACCAAACTCAGGGGCTCTGACGGATCGTTTGGTTCTCGATCGAAGTGGCCGTTCATCGGTCCAAAGTGTGATGGGAGCGGTTTTGGCGGAGTCTGGAACATTCCTGCAGGAGGCCTCATATGAGCTCCGTGGCCTGGCCCGCCCGCCTCAGGGTGCATAGGAAAAGTAGCACCACCAGGCGCACGGGGGCCGTTCAAATGACTCATAAACATCGGGTTATTTGTCATAAACGGGACGCCATTAGGCGCACCTGGGTGATGGACGGGTGGGTTACCTGACATTTGTCCTGATGGCCGCTCTGGAACCTTCGGTGGCGGTGATTTTCTATCCAGTAGCCGGGTAGCTCGTATCAAGTCCTTGTTGAGCTGTTCGGCTGCCGCCGCTGCCGCTTCCGATTGCTTTCCCATTATACGACGTTGATGCACGAATCGAGTTACAATTGAATCGATAAGCGTAGCTAGAGATGCCGTGATTTCGCTTTTCAACACCTCAGCTAAACTTTCCAAATCTGCTCCTGATACCGAACCAACTGAACCCGAACTGTTTCGTAATGCATCCAGCCGTTCAGCCAGCTCTGATGACAGGGGGGGCTTAGGAGTTTGACCCATCTGCCTTTGCTGCGGAGAGTGCTGATTGGATAGTGGTCGTTGAGGTTGGTTATTTTGTTGTTGTTCCGATGCTTCTTTCATTCGTGCCTCTTGTTCAAGAAACAGCTTTTGACTCACATTAAGATACATAGCTGCTGCATTATTAAGGTGTTGGTGCGTGTGCGGTGGATGCAAATGATCACTAGGTGGTAAGTGTGGCATAATAGGTAAGCTACCGTTAAACCCTGGTGGCAAATGAGGATGACCAGCAGTGTGTGCTTGCATCTTAGCAGACATCATCTTGCTCATCACTTGCGAAAGCATATTCGGCGCAGCGCTGCTCGGGATTGGCGGGGGCACCTCTTTCACAGGTGACGCTGGTTCTGATTTAGGCACTGGATCATCGTTTTGTTCTACATCACTAGAAGCACCATCGTTATCAATTGTCTCAGACTCTTGACCCATTCTATTGCACAGTTGCAAATACTTTTCTTGCATTTCGGCAAGTTGTTCTTGCATAGTTCTTAACTGGGTCTTTAAAGCATTTTTTTCGACTAGTTTTTGCTGAATTGGTGGTCGCTCACCATCATCTTCAGAGTCATCTGACACCGTCTGTGCACTACTACCATGACTATTAACATACCTGTCCGCTCCACCGTCGTGCTGCTGGGGATGGTACAGTTTTCTTTTCTTGCAACCGTTTACTTGTGGCTGTTGAGGTGCAGGACTGGCGCGCATTGTCGACACTATATTTTCCACACGAGCACGTTTCACATCAAGAGGTCGCGGAGAGGCACGTTGAGCGTCACTATCACGGTCCTCAGGCTCAGATTTGGGAGCAAGAAGCGGTTCCGAGGACTGAGGTGCGGGCAAAGGAGAAGTCCGCGAATCACCAGCACTGTCCAGGTTTAATAACGCTTCGTCCAGATCAGCCCGAGAATCACGTGAAACTGGCCGCTCGGGTGACCGCTTCTCTTCCTTTGGTTCATCATTGTTATTATTCGCAAGTACGTTGTTGTTGTCCGGTGACAGTCGCATCAACTCCTTCTTACGACTTTGTAGAATATCACGTAAGACGCGATCTCGCAACATATCACCGCCATTTGTTTCGTCGCCGGCATCCTCTTGTCTGGGTGCACGGCCTAATAATTCATTAAGCATTTCGGCCGGTGCGTAGCAAGGACCGAAGAGTCCGAAGTGTTGGCGACCCTCGAAGATGGCCCCGTAAAGTCCGCCACTCATGTGTGCGGCGCGCGCGGGCGCGGGTCCGTTCGACGCGAGAGTTGAATAAGAATTGCGCGGCTCACCGGCGTCCACGCGCTGTCTGACGCGTTTCTGTTTCTTTAGTAGTTTATCCGAGTAGGGCGCGTGTGAGTCGGCCTCCTCCTCCGATGACATCATAGGCGACGCGGGCCCCAATTGGCCGGACGGGCGGCGGGCTGGGCCCCACCGCGCTACTCGAGCCGCATCGCCCGGTCTGAAACAGGGAGGGGAGCGAGATCAGCACACCTGCTCGTGCGCGCGTTCTGTCGTCCGCAAGTAGTCTTGCAAGCTACGCGTCTACATCTTATACATTTTATGCTCCGATAAAACATAATATAAATATTTATTATTACAGAAATATAAAGTACGTTATTAATATTAATTATAAAAAATAATAATTAACAGAAACCAACTTTCAAAAATGTTCTATTTTTTTAAAATACAATACTTAGTTAAAATTATGACGGAAATTATTACACATAATAATTATTACAACGTATATATTTTGCGATGATAAAACCAAAACTCTTAAAATAGTATTTATGGATATTAGATTTGGTGTAGGTACGTAGTTTCGTGTTTGATTCGAGATTACTATCAAGAAATCGATAGTCACCTAGGTATCAGGGCTTGTAGATGCACAAACTTATCGATACAAATAATAATGGAATGATTATTTGGTCCACATTTGATAGAATTACTCAATTAACAATTGTAGTAATTTTATTATCATGATTTGTTTGTTTTATTATTTTTAACAGGAAGGTATAGGTAGTCGTGTTTTAGAATGATGAATGAAATATAAATTTAATTTAAATTTTTCCCAGAAGTGAACACGTGCTTAGGTATTACTTTAATAATAAATAAATTAATTATTATAAAGCCCTACTTATTTATATCTTATTAGCATTTTAGTACAATACATCTTCTAGTTAGACATCTATTGTTACTTCTAGTTAGATTTTGCTCGTCCTATCGATCGTATGTATTTCGTTTATTATGTAAAATTTTATATCTTAAGTATAGGTAGTGGGCCAATCACGAACTATTGATAAAATATGATGAGCTGAATTGAGGTCGGATGTCGATTATTGATTTGGTCGCTTTCTGGATCATCAAGGATTTTATGTCTTGGCGTTTTTAGAAAATGATTCTAGACTCTAGTAGATGGTAAAGCTCTGGCCAGTAACGATCTTATCTAAATATTTTATAGTGTAGTTTAAACAAAACATTAGACACGAAATCTGTTACATATTAGAGTAACAGTTAAAATCGCTACAATGTAATATACATACAGTGAACATAACAAAAGGCCGTATCAGCGACATTAATTTCTTTTGGACCGTGACTCCGTATTCATGGAGGACAATGAATCTAAAAATGTCAGAAATAATTCTGTGAGACATGCGGTGTTAACGCACGGCTCCACAGCACGCGCGGGAAATATCAATTAGCAACAACATTACAGGTACATTACTAATCAACCCTCATATCTCCCACTGCTGGGTCTTCTCCTCGAAATCAGGCGAGGAGGGTAATGGGCCATAGTTCACCGTACGCTTGCCCAATGCGGGTTGGTGAACTTCACATAACTTCAAAGATTTTCAATCTCATCAGGCATGCAGGTTTCCTCACGATATTTTCCTTCACTGGTGAACTTACAGTGGCCGAGTTCACCCACCACTGAACAATAGTCGCTTAATATAGCCAATTAATTAAGCCAGTTTATTGAAAAGTGTATATATTTTTTCGTGCTAACAACACTTCAAACAATATTTCAAAAGTTTACTTTCGTGATAACAATATTTCAAAATAGTCCAAGGAAAATAGGTCTTTAAATCGAAATTTAAAACTTAAAATACAAAAACGTACTTTGGCCCTTTTGGCACCAGGCCACTGAATCATATCTTGATTATGTATTATTTTTTATGTTTAGGGGATCGGTCGTCTTGGCGTTCATTGAGTGAGGCCTACGTTCAGTAGAGGACGGACAAAGGCTGATGATGTGTCATAGAGTATGTAGGCATAGCAACTGTGATAAGTAAAGGCAATGACGCAGTTTGTATTAAAAGGAAGTTATATAACAGAACTAATGAGACTAACATTATCGACCCATGTACCACTTACAAATAGTTTATTATAAGATATTTCATTTAATTTGTACAATTTATTACACCTATTATATAGATATAATATTAAAAAATTATGTAAATGTATCTATTTTATTTGTAAAATCATTTAGGACGGGAAATTTACATTCGTAGACATTTTTACTTTCTCAAAATAAAAGTAAAAAACTAGAAAAAATAATTTTTTATCATATTAGTACCTTTAGGATCAATGCTTGTAATTGTAATTATTGCCATCATCATCATCATCTGATGATTATCAGCTTTTATCCATCCCCTGCTGAAAATAGGCCTTGCTCAATGAACGCCAAGACGACCGTTTCCTTGCCATTCGCATCAAAATTAAATTCAAATCGTAATTCTAATTCTAATTCTCGTTTATCTATAGAACCGTATGTTCAAGAAGCAAATATATTATTATTAAATTAATTAAGTAAATTTTAGAAAAGCCTTTAAGAATTCCAGCGTAATTAACAAGCATTTTCTTCCTTTATTCAAAAGTAAGTGGTAACTAGGCATTTAGCGGGCTCCTCTCTTTAATGAAAGCTCACAAAACCTAGGTCTTTTCTATTTGAAAAATTTAAGGTACGTGCTTGACTGTGCGTGTATTTTCCCCAACAGCAAAAAATTATAGAATGGTTCTATGAAAGATCATCATATTCTTATCGTGTATGTTTTCGTAAATACAGTGCAGGTATCTACGGTAAAGAAATCATATTGCTGTGAAAATATTATATTTTTGATTATAGTGTCTTTTTGGTATATTATTTGTTATTTTTTGGAGCCTGTTTTAAAATTTTATAAATTCTTAAAACGCAATATTTTAGCGTTATATGTGCAGCTGTTAAATATTTCATACATAAAGACTTATATCTGCGTCCGCTTTAATTTATAACCGCTTGCAAACTGATGACGAAGTCTCCTTTTCAAATGCTATCATAATCCTATCAAAATCCGATTAGCGGTTTGCGCGTGAAACTGACAGATAAAGTTACTTAGATTCATAAAATTAGAAAGTATTTTATAGGTATTTATTTTATAGGTAAGTATTATATAGGCATCTTCAAGGCAATCAGGCTTTTTTTACTTAACTTTTTTTACTTTACTAAAAAAACTTTTTTTTTTAATTTACAAAAGAAAAAGGTATGATATGGCTGATCCATGCATACACGATAAAGTATGCCGGCAGTATATTGGAGCCGTGCTCATCTCGCGTCTCTGGCAACATCCGGCTGCAATTTGCGGCACAATGAGATGCTATCAATAGCGGATGACTTCCGATGTTGCCGTGACCAACCACTTGCGACCGCCGTCACGGCACGCTGCTTACAACAACCATTGGTCAGATTTCACACGCACACTACTATACACATATTTACAAGGAACCACTAAATTTGAATCGTTTAAATAAATGTAATTAGGAAAATCAGCAGGGCAGCTATTTGGATATACTCGTTATATACAACAATATTGATAGTTCTGACAAAAGCATTTAAATACTCTACGCGAAGAAAAAAATAGTTTTTCTTTGGTGTTTGTAATTTTTCGGTAGGTATAATGTTCTATTAGACCTATAACAGCGAAAGAAATTATTATACGATCTACAGATATTATTGCATTTTGGAAAGCTTAATATTTTGTTATTTTTAGATAAAGTACCTTTCACTTGTAATCAATTAGCACTTACACCCACCGGAGACAAAAATCTCGTGACATATCATTATCATCATCAGCGGTCGATCTCTCGCCCCTTAATTGGTAATTTCTAATTTTCAAATAGAGTTTCGAAAGTCACCGAATCTTACCGAAATTTATTAATAGAGTTATTTTATATGCAATTTTATATTATTTCAAAAAGTGTAATAAAGAGTTGCGGTTCAGCGCGTAAGTAAATTTATCTTTAAAATTAAGAATTAAATGTTTTTTAATTACTAGGCGATACACTTTATAACGTGTTTAAGTTGTGGTATTAATAAAATAAGGGGTGAAGTATTTCCCACCTTATTTTAATTCGCACAGTTATAAAACAATCACAAAATGCATTAAAAACCACATAACCACTTAAATGATAACTAGTTTGTATCAAAGCAATTTGCACACGTCTCATATAAATATTAAATATATAATAGCATATTTGTTCTCTAAACTCTAAAGAATACAATTTTTTAATTAATTTTTGTTGTGAATAAATTGTTATTATTTATCTATACTCATCCTTACACGATGAGTGAATTTTCATGTGACAGATAGAGCTATTAATATATCTCTTGTTTATTGACAGCGACATGAATTACATGAACCGACACAAGTTATATAATAGAATTTAGCATATTACAAAGACAATTTTATTACAAAATTGAAGATAATTACAAGAATATTACACAAGCATTCAACAAAATATCATTTCACAATTTCGTCAACGATTAACAGATCACTAAGAAATAATTATTTTAAGACAAAATAGTCTGTGATTGGACGGTGTATCGTATCAAGGTATATGCCGTCAATCTAGAAGATCCTACTTACTTATGGGAACTGTCTACATCGATTGAAAAGATAGCTATATATTATAGGTCCGTGTGTGCCCAGGAATCAAGGAGGAAATATTATAAGCGATTCATTTTTTATCATGCTACAAAATGTTCAAGAATAGCAACGAATGAGAAGGTTTTACATGTGCACTTTTATATACATCAGACATTAAAATATAATAATAAATGTCTACAGATCTTCTAGAGGAATCTTTGATTTTATTGGAATAATCTAAACTAATCTCTGACTAAAAAACGAAAAAAAAAAATTGAAAAAATTACTATAACAATTATTGTAGATAAAAGACTCACGGGCATAATAGTGGGCAAACTTCCCACCCCTTGTTTAATATTAAAAAGTCGTGTATCGTAATTCCGTCGTACCGCACGGAACAATTTCGATAATTACCGCATCATGAATAAGCAATGCGTTGTCAAACTGTGACCAGCGGAGAGCGCGGGAAAACGGAATTTAGAGTCACGGACTATTTTCCTCACGTAATGGCGGATAATTTTTGATAATTTATATTACGTTAATTTCCATGATTACCATTGATTTTTATTTTTATGTAATAATATTTTTTTATGTAATAGTATTTTTTCTACTAGAAGTAATCCATACTCATATTAGACACCATTCGAACTATTTTTCTTCCATTTTGAAAATCCTTGCTTGTTCTTAGTATAATGTATTGTTTGAAGGTATCATAATTATATAACTGAAACTTTAATAAATTATACTATTAATAAGCTGAAACATATTAGATACTCCAGGCACGAAATTAAAATTAAATTTAGGCCATTTAGTTTGTCGCTATTACCCGTTTCTTCTTTTGTAAAATGTTGATCCCAAGACCCAGAAAATTAAAGATACGAGTTGTAAGAGTCATTAAGATTGCTGAAAATATATTTTTTATATAATCTTGATAGATTAATCTCATCAAATCTAAGACCTTAAAGGTTGTTTAAGGTCAAAACTTAAAAAACTTAATCGATCATTGGACAATTGGGATCAACTGCATTTGCAGCATTCGGCAAAGGTCTTCAAAACAAGATTAAGCTTTGCAGTTTCCTTTTTTTCATAATGTCTTTTATAGTTGGGTGCAGATTTCCCGATTTTTTCGTATTATTTAGACGTTTTTATGGACTAGGAGTCCTCAGGCCTTCTGTCCCTCTGTCATGGGCGATTGGACATCAGTATGGATGTATGAAGGGTCGTTGAACAGTGCGGGCATGTGCACCGGAGGCCCGATACGACCTGTTGATTTTTCATATCGCACAGGGGCGTACACCCTCTATCGTCGATTTAGACTGCTTAATATGCGCATGGGAAGTTTATTAATATATTTAATTCTGTTGCGTTAAATTATGAAGTCACTGAGGAGGTTAATGTCGTAAAAACCCGGCCAACAATAGTTCTAGTTTCCGTGAAAACAAAATATTTCGTAATGATTTTATAACAAATGTCAAATTATTACAGTGACCCAAAATAGGTAAGAAATGGCATTAATCGTAAACTAGTAGTGACTGATGCTTCTTAAAGTCCATGTAGGTAAGACTTCTTTAAGTAGACATATAAAAAAAGTGAGGTATCAACCTATGTATGTCCGACTGCTTGGCATGGGTCTCTTCCTCGACATCGAGCGAGGAGTGTTATTGCGCCATAGGTTTCCTCACGATGTTGTCCTTCACAAGTGAGCGAGGGATGGTCTCGTATTTAGAGTGCACATAGAAATTTAGAAAAACATTTCAAGGCACACTGGGGTTCAGGATCGAACCTGGAACCTCTCGCTCCAGAGGCCGAGCTCATACCCAATGGACTATCGTCGCTTAATCTGATGATGACATGATGTAGACGTGACAATATATTTATCAATAGGAGAAGTTGAAACAGCCAACTAATATTTGTGCCTACAATATTAACAGAAACCAATCTTAAGAAGGAAAACATATTTGAAATTTTCATTCGTTATCCTCAAACTTTAATAATAATTGAAGTAAGTTTTCCTCTATATATTTATAAAAATGAACGTTATACTTTTTGCAATTACAGACCTTATCTTTCAAACCCATTTGTAACACCTGTTATGTTATAATGAAACAACTTTTACGGATTTTATCGCGGTTTATTTAGTTTTTTACAAGCCCGACGTTTCGGAAACTTTACAGCAACCATGGTCACGGGAGGACTGAGGTGTCAGACGTCCTACTGTTACAAAGTTATTCGAAACTACCCTATGATACAACAATATTTTATTTAGTCCTATCTATGCAGAAGGTGCTAACTAAGTCTTTAGTCTGTGACATATTATGCTTGGATTTTGATTTTATTATATTTATTATGGGATCCCAAGCAGGTGGTAATGGCCAGCCATCTTCTCTATTGAAATTAGGATGTTTTTTAATTTCAATAGCCTCGCGAATCATCCTTGGTTGGAATCGGTGTTCTTTTGCGAGGACTTGTGGTTTATCAAATCTAATATAATGGCGAGCGTTGTCTAGGCTATGGTCACAGATTGCTGACTTAGTATAGCGACGGTGTTTTAAGTCAGCTATATGTTCTTTAACGCGAGTTTTTATTGATCTTTTTGTTTGTCCTATGTATGAGAGACCACAGTCACAATCAAGTTTGTATACTCCTGCATCTTGTAAGGGTATATGACACTTGACAGATGGTAAGAATTGACCTATCTTTTTTGGCGGCTTGAAATATGTTTTAATAGAGGCTCGCTTTAGGATGTAGCCAATTTTGTCAGTGACTCCCTTCATAAACGGTAGCACAGCAGGTACTCGCTCGACGGTGGCTGGTTTCACACGTTCACTGCGATGGAGCCGGGGTACCCGAAGCTTGTTGTCCCGCAGTACTTGCTTGACATGTTGAAGCTCGGTCTCCAAGTGCTGCTCATCACAGATCCCTTGTGCTCTCTGAAACAAAGATTTACCCACGGTAGCTAACTGTGTTGGATGGTGGTGAGATTCGCCGTTTAGGTATCTATCAGTATGGGTATGCTTCCTATACACTGTATGGCTTAAAGTATTATTGGGATTGCGGATGACTAATACATCTAAGAAAGCCAAAGAATTATTTGTTTCTAATTCCATTGTGAATTGAATTTTAGTATTTATGGAATTAAGATGGTCTAAGAATATGGTTACTTTGTCAGATGGTAATATTGTGAAAGTATCATCTACGTACCGCTTGTAGAACCTGGGTGTAATGGGCGAAGTATGCAGAGCAGTTTCCTCGAAGTCCTCCATAAATATGTCGGCAACAACGGGGGATACTGGTGAGCCCATCGCTACCCCATCCACTTGCTTGTAGAACTGACTATTCCACAACATGTAGCCAGATGTAAGGCAATGTTTCAGAAGTTCAGCATATTCTATTGGCATGTTATTCTCTCTTAGCTTCCTTGATACAATATTGATGCAATCTTCTACAGGTAAGCATGTAAAGAGTGATTGCACATCAAAACTCACCATAGTTTCATTGTGAGTTTTGATGTGCAATCACTCTTTACATGCTTACCTGTAGAAGATTGCATCAATATTGTATCAAGGAAGCTAAGAGAGAATAACATGCCAATAGAATATGCTGAACTTCTGAAACATTGCCTTACATCTGGCTACATGTTGTGGAATAGTCAGTTCTACAAGCAAGTGGATGGGGTAGCGATGGGCTCACCAGTATCCCCCGTTGTTGCCGACATATTTATGGAGGACTTCGAGGAAACTGCTCTGCATACTTCGCCCATTACACCCAGGTTCTACAAGCGGTACGTAGATGATACTTTCACAATATTACCATCTGACAAAGTAACCATATTCTTAGACCATCTTAATTCCATAAATACTAAAATTCAATTCACAATGGAATTAGAAACAAATAATTCTTTGGCTTTCTTAGATGTATTAGTCATCCGCAATCCCAATAATACTTTAAGCCATACAGTGTATAGGAAGCATACCCATACTGATAGATACCTAAACGGCGAATCTCACCACCATCCAACACAGTTAGCTACCGTGGGTAAATCTTTGTTTCAGAGAGCACAAGGGATCTGTGATGAGCAGCACTTGGAGACCGAGCTTCAACATGTCAAGCAAGTACTGCGGGACAACAAGCTTCGGGTACCCCGGCTCCATCGCAGTGAACGTGTGAAACCAGCCACCGTCGAGCGAGTACCTGCTGTGCTACCGTTTATGAAGGGAGTCACTGACAAAATTGGCTACATCCTAAAGCGAGCCTCTATTAAAACATATTTCAAGCCGCCAAAAAAGATAGGTCAATTCTTACCATCTGTCAAGTGTCATATACCCTTACAAGATGCAGGAGTATACAAACTTGATTGTGACTGTGGTCTCTCATACATAGGACAAACAAAAAGATCAATAAAAACTCGCGTTAAAGAACATATAGCTGACTTAAAACACCGTCGCTATACTAAGTCAGCAATCTGTGACCATAGCCTAGACAACGCTCGCCATTATATTAGATTTGATAAACCACAAGTCCTCGCAAAAGAACACCGATTCCAACCAAGGATGATTCGCGAGGCTATTGAAATTAAAAAACATCCTAATTTCAATAGAGAAGATGGCTGGCCATTACCACCTGCTTGGGATCCCATAATAAATATAATAAAATCAAAATCCAAGCATAATATGTCACAGACTAAAGACTTAGTTAGCACCTTCTGCATAGATAGGACTAAATAAAATATTGTTGTATCATAGGGTAGTTTCGAATAACTTTGTAACAGTAGGACGTCTGACACCTCAGTCCTCCCGTGACCATGGTTGCTGTAAAGTTTCCGAAACGTCGGGCTTGTAAAAAACTAAATAAACCGCGATAAAATCCGTAAAAGTTGTTTCATTATAATGAGTGAAATTCGCGTAAACTTAAGAAAACAACCTGTTATGTTCTTATTACGTACCCCTTCGACATATGGTTGCTGACCATAAGTCACCAGAACAATAAATATATAAGGTAATTGTGAGGGTGAAAGCGTTCCCACGCATTCCTGGACTCTACTTTCCAGAGGGTGGAAAAGTGGTGCCATATGGTTTAGTCTTTATTAAGTAATTCTTTGTAATTATTTTTATATTTGCATTATGTATGAGACATTATATTGTTTTAAATATTATGTGTAAGTATCATGTAAAAAGCGATATGAAATGTAAGTTTTGGACTCAAGAAAAAAAAAAACGATAAAAGTTAATATAATTAACTGGAAAAGAGATTATGCCTTAAATATTTAAGTAAATTTTCTATATGGCAATTTTAATATTGATCTTAATTTTCGTGTACATTTTGTTAGACATAACATCAGACTGCTGACAAATATTCATAAAATTATTAACTTTACAAAATAAGACGCTTTAGATACTCTTTATTATATAATAGTACCTGGTTATAATAGTACCCTTAGTGATAAAATTTTTCTTCCAAAAAAATGATCTTAAAAAAAAGGAAAAAATAAAATACGGACTGGAGATTCGAACCTGGCTCGTTCGCATTTAACTGCCTAATTTCACCACTAAGCTACTATGACATATTATTTGACGGCGAAATTTACGTTCGTATTCTAATCATATTTTATTGATGCCTCAAAACACGGATAAAAAAAAGTTTTCTAAAAATTTATCCTAGCTAGATCGATTTATCGCCGTTTTTAACACATGTATACAAAATTTCATGAAAATCGTTGGAGCCGTTTCCGAGATCCCGATTCTATATAATATATACAATAATTGCTCGTTTAAATATATAAAATTATTGAAGGAAAATTAATAATGATTCAATTTATATTAAGTTAAGCAGTTAGTTTAAAACATTCAGTTCATTAAAGTGTGTATTATTATTTGTTATTTCCCGTCCGTATATACCTACTCTATATAAAGTAGATAGTACTACTAGATATAACTAGATACATGCCCTTTTGATAACTTTATTTATATTTAAATATATAAATATGTAGGTAATATCGATGTTTAAATATCTATAAGAATTTAATTTTTATTGTGTACTTTTCTTTACTTAGGGCCTGTTACACAATCTCCAGTTAAGTTCCCAATAGGCTATCGGCAACATATTTGACAGATATTTGACAGATACTCCATAGTCCATACTCTATCTGTCAAATATGTTGCCGATAGCCTATTGCGCACTTAACTAGAGATTGTGAAACAGGCCCTTAAAATGAGAATTCTTCTCTCCTAGTCTTAAAAATAAATGGTTTCCTTGTATTTCATAGGAGACTAGACCAAGAGACCTGTTACTAAGATACGCCTCGTACTTGTACGAGTCTATGTTATTATAAGATGTATCAGTTACAAGTTCGCTTATAATAATATGTACTATATGTTTTTAATGCGTGATAAAACTTTCTTAACAATCCGAGGTTGCTCCACGATTTCAGTAGTTGTCATAAATTATAATAGAAATATTTATTGAAAACATCAAAAATATAATATCTAATATCCAGTAATATGTCCAGTAAAGGGTGAAGCCGGCCAATCTTTATGCATAAGTTATGAAGCTTGGATGGCGTGCCTTCTAAGCCATTATCGTGCTTCTATGAAAAAGGACATTTCAGCCTTATCGGTGGATATCACGAGAATAAAAACTACCGATAAGATCGCCGAGCGTGTTCGCTTCCGCTCGCCACTATTGCCGATATCGATAAATATGTTTTTATTATATCCTATAAACTTAAATCTATTTATATTTAAATCTATCTCAATGGAATAAATACCTCGAGAAAAAGATTTATTTTTATCCTCTACTCTTCTTTCACTTTTCGTCGATACAAAGCTTTTAATGCAAAATGTCTATTTTCATGTTTTGCTTAATTTTAGTGAATTATCACATATTTTAGAACACATTTTACAAAATTTCCGAAATATCTGTAAGCTTATCTGTCTAATATTACAAAATATTGATTGAGGATAATATTCTCAACTAAAACCATGTTACGAACAAAATAATGTTTTAAGTTAAATACGTCGACACGAGCCCACCCCTAGCGTGGTGTGTTGGAAGACAAGCACTTATTAGTCATTATCTACACCGTGGTATCGCCTGTGACATATGGCCAATACTGGACACGACCATCATATCTGCGATGTCATGCGAGAGGACACCACGCCACTACCCTTTGTGTAGGAAAAAACCTTAATTAGTCTTTGTTTTAAACGAAAACACATGCGATGAATGTTCTATATTGCCGGCTATCACGCTTCATAAAAGGACATGTGATTTAAGAAATATACATTTATGTCATTTGTCATAGTGCTTTTTTATGTTAGTTGGCAAATTGGCGGACAAGCCACGAGTAAACTTGGCAATGGTGTCCTCGATTACGGAGCCAGGTTGTCAATCAGTGTGTTATTGGACATTGATCTTGCGTCAGCGTAAAAAATGCGTTAATAAAATTATAAGACGCAATATATATTCTGAGACGCAGGGTAATCTCGTTGCAAATATTAACTCTTTTTTATTACATTTGGAATACACCAAGGCAATTTATCAAAAGCCTGCCTGCCAGCAAAAAAAAAAAAATAGATTTTAAATTATTAATATAACAACATAAAAAAGAACATATTTCCATTGGTTTGTATACCAACATTTATTATTTTCGGGGCTCTTATTCTTTACAAAATACTTTTGTAAAGAAATTAATATGAAATAGAGACAAAGGACATACGAAAGATATTGTGTTCTCTTTTGAACTAGCTAATTTTAACAATAGGAATTTGGCAAAGCACAAGCTTTTACTAGTTTTCTTAAATACAAACAAACTGAAGCTTTCGGGTTGTCGGATTTGCCAAAGCTTAAAGATTTTTTTGTTTAAAAGCGACTTTTCTTGTGTGCTTTCATTATATTTTCAACCTTAGATATGTAAGTAAAAGCTTTAAAAGAATTATATATTTACATTCTGCTGTAGACATCTAAGTTTCGAGCTTTTGAATTGAGCTTCCTTTTGCAAAGCAAAAGCTTCTTTTTGGATTGAGTTTTTTTTCTAATATATTTTTTATTCTTTTATAAATCTGTTATAGATATTTTTACGTTGCAAAAATGCAAAAGGGATTTACCCTTTGTCATTTCCGCGACAAGTGAATCATGCTAATATGGTATGCACTGATATTCTCCGAGAGTTAAATTGAATGTGTGATATTTTACTTGTAAAAATTGATTAAGTCATAATGAAAAAGTGACGGTGATGAATGGAATTTCAACAAGTTATACAATATATTTTTCTATCGGATATCTGAACATACAATCATGTGGCAGAAGAATAATGACAATAGTAATTTCTTGACATTTTAATCATAACCCATGAATTCAAGAACTTTTCATGTAGGTATAATATCAAACATAGGTATATTTGATGATTTCTATTATTACGAAGCGGTTTTTTAAATTGCCAAACCAGAAAAATCATTACAGATTAATTTAAAGGCACAGATTTATAAATATATATTTTAAGGTCCTAAATTTACGCTGAAGTAATTTTTTTGAACACCTAAACATGTGAATACAATAAAATTACTTCATCTAATTAAGTCGATCATACACATTAATATTTATTTTCTTTGTTAATTACAATATCACTTTCAGCAGAACACCAGCAAGTGATAAGCACATGTTCTAATTATTCAGCCATGAGTAACAAGTTGCGAAATGATTGCCTCGGTCGTCTTATCGGGTCCCATGCCTGCGCTCAACAGAGAAACGATAAACGGTTTCGATTACGTTATAAGTCACAGGAGGAGACACGAAAATATTTTTTTAATATACAATATATAATGATGATTTAGTAAGCTTCGCCATATTCTCACGTCGTCTATACCGCAGAGTTTGAAGACAAAAGTCTTCAACCAATGCGTTCTCCCTGTGATGACCTACGGGGCTGAAACGTGGCCTCTTAATTTTAAGACTGGTCCGTAAGTTTGCCGTAGCTCAACGTGCTATGGAGTGTGCATAAGTTCCAGGTTATGTCCATGGACGATGTCGTCCACTTACAGGTGGCATGTCTGTTAGTTTGCGTATCCACTAACATAAAAATATTTTATTTCACAAAGGTTAAGATAAGCATTAGGACATTAAGGGGTCACAGGCATTTATGGATAAAAATCTAGTTACCGATAATGCCAAGTGGTCAATCGGGCATGTGTTTTAGTGAAATACTATACACTTTTATTACCATATAATTCGAGGATATTATGATGAAAAAAGTGTTTTCATTATGACACATGCCGTTAACATATGTATATTTTTGTAACGGTCTAAAATCTTAAATGGTCATCATACCCTTGGAACTAAAGTAACTAACTTCTAACCTTTGGAACTAAAATCATGCTTAATTAAGGAGGAAAAGCAAGAAAAGTAAGGGATATAGATATTTAGGATCAGAATATCAGTAGTATTTTTAATAGTAGAGTAGCACACTAATAAGGGCCTGTTTCACAATCTCCAGTTAAGTGCCCAATAGGCTATCGGCAACGTATTTGAAAGATATTTGACAGATACTCGTATGGAGTATCTATCTGTCAAATATGTTGCCGATAGCCTATTGGGAACTTAACTGGAGATTGTGAAACAGGCCCTAATAACAAAACTAGCCCAAAAATATGTTATTGTATTTTAAAATAGATAAACGGTTATAATATTGACCAATAGGCACGTCAAAGCGTATTAATAGTTTTTTATTATTGGTTGACCTTTGTGTTAAGGTCAAACGGAGCTTACGTCAAACGTATATCTTAGCACTTGGTAAATCTGTCTTATTCTATATTCATTTAAATAAATGTTTAGAGATGTCGATACCATGTAATCGACTGATGCGATCTAATCATAGTTATTCATACAAAACGAGTTTTTGGTCAATAATTTCAGAATATAAATAATAATAAGAAGGCGATCTCCGTGCAGTGGCAGGTCCTCGTTGGATGCGAGTGGCAGGGGATCGGTCGTCTTGGCGTTCATTGAGGGAGGCCTATGTTCAGCAGTTGACGGATAAAGGCTGCTGCTGATGATGATGATGATGAAATAATAATATTGATCGATATAATATGTCTCACTGCTAATGAACAGGCGAGAAGAATATCGGGCCCTAGTTCACCGCGGCGCTGGCTCAATACGGGCTGGTGAACATTACACACCTTCAGAGACCTTCAATATCATCAGGTATGCAGGTTTCCTCACGATGTTTTCCTTCACCGATGCGCGAGCGATGGTCTGGAGAGTTAGCATCTTCAAACAAACATACTTTTTATAAATTAGTAAGTATAATATTTATGTATTAGTATGTGTTTGTTTTGCTGATTTCGCTATCTATTAATTTTTCAAAATTTACTCCCTTTGTATTTTCGGTACCTACATGCTTCCAATGACCTGTTTAAACATCTTGATAAACTACAATAAAATCTTTAAAACTTCGTTTTAATTATTATAATAATAACTAAACGCTTGTTAAATGGACCACATGTGTATAAATACATCTGGCACGTATTCTTATCGAACAGAAACAGAAAGAAAAATAACATTTCATTACATTTATATTATTCAAGTTTCCGTCCTCATGGGTATTTTTTGTTCTCATTTGGGAATTAAGACTTGTTTCCTGCTGATAGACGGTTTTTTGTGACGGCGTGCGGTCTACTTGGTTTAGTCTTTCCAGATAGTATAATGATTTGTTTTCACAACATGGCCGTTTATCGTAAACATTGTTGAAACATGCAAAACTGTTTTTGTATGTTTGTTTTTCTTAGATTATGTTGTTTAAAACTGTCAATACTTAATTTGTAATAGATATGCTGTTATTCTGTGTGAGGAACATATTATAATTATTATTTTTACAACGGGCAACATTTTTTTATTGGATTTGTTTTATTTATTGAATATACCTGTCCGGTTTTTATTGTTGTAGTGATGTTAATGTCGTATATATTTTTACTGTATATTTTATTATTATTCAATCATTATATTTTGGCTTGTAAAACTAAATACTTTGTAAATAATTACAATAAATTTATGTCATAAACCGCGTCATACCTTCCATATAAGGTAAGTATCGGGAGTACGATGCCTTTAATGAACGTCAATAGTCAAAACAGCTGATCTCCCGCCATTCACATGCTATCTCTTAGCGGACGTAAAGATGATGATAATGACTGGTTTCATTCTAAAATAATTAACTTTTCTAAAAATTATATAGGAAATATAAATAGTATTAAAAGATCTTATTTTCATATTCACTAAATATTTAAAATTAGATCTAAAATTAAGTTAGACAAATGAACGAGCGCGCGCTGAATCAATTGGTACAAATGCAGACATCCTCGCGATAGGAGACGGACATCACAACATCTCTATTGGCTTGTATCGCCACTCTACTTAGACAACTTCCACATCCAACTATCATAAAATTGTCCCTTCCTCCCAAACAATAATATAAAGCAACGATCACAAGGTACTTACCGTGCCCTAAGTTATATTGACCTTTTTTTTCCCTTGACCACCTAATGCCGGTGGTAAAGAATGTTTAGACGTGATTAAATCGTGGCTATTTTGATGGGAGTTGCCTACTATGCGACACGAAGTGATCATTTCTCCTGTCTCACTTTAAGAAATATAGAAAAGGTAATTGACACGATAAAAGCGCAAATATTCTTAGATGAGCCATATACTCATCTACTCTTCCGATTAAGCGTAAAGGCCTTAAGACCACCAGCATATGTCCATTCGACAAAAAAGGTAAAAGCGCAAAATATGCCGGCATGCCGTATAAAGTATTAACATTTCTGAAACGACAAGATGGCCGTTGTGGCCGTAGGTGGAGGGTTGGAGCTCACCTAAGCTAAGTCTACAGGAACGTGGTCTCATTTCCAGAACTCGAATAGCCCACTGGTTATCGATTATTCCATCCTTCGGAGTATGTAACCAGCCCATTACTACTTCAGCGCGCTTATTCTTCTCGTAAATTCGACCTCCATGACTGATAAATTATTTCTATGTATCTATTCGCTATTTATGATAATTGTTGTATAATTAATAATTATTTCACTGTGGATTACAGTCATTATTTCCACAGTGATTGAAACCAGCGTGGTGTATTCTAAGCCGATGTTATCGGCGTATGTCATCACTTCCCCTGGCTCGTATGGCCACAATAATAACAAATGACTGCGTATATCGTATTTCTTTACGATAATATGAATATAAGCGATAAATTATTCACGCTGAGGACAAAACGATTGGCCTGTGATAGATAGCAATGTGGTTAATGTCATCCGCTCATGTTCAACCTTTGAATGAGTTTCTTCAAAAGCCCAGTTAGTCTCTTCCTATTTACTTTCCCTTCAAATATACCATCCCACTGAAACATTATCAGCACTAGATTTATAAAATCTATATTTAATTTTGCTAAATAGATCGAAAAGTAACAGTTATTGATAGGATCTTACATTTATTTAATTTATCAAAATCCCATGAATAGCCATTCGCCAGAGAGGCGTAATTTGAGAATAGCTTATGCCGTGGAATAAAAAAGATCGAGAAGGAAACAAGTGGTTATATTAATAAAGAAGATTAATATTAACTAACAATCGCATTACGTTACATCTAAGAGTAAATTCATTCAGTCCTGTTACTCTATCACCTGCTTCGTAGTCCATATTCATTGGGTATTAAAATAGAAAGTAATTTATATTATTCCATGACCCCGGACAAAGACCTAGGATATATGGAGGATAATCTGCAGAGTGTATATGAGGAGGATCTATCACACTTTTTTTTGATAAAAAAAATAAATTCAAAATGTCCATATGCACGCGTCCCCTGCGGCCGAGATTGACTAGAGTTCCGTCGAAAGCGGTACGCGTACAAGATTGTTTCCTCGTTAGCCCGGCCAATTGAGCAGGCGGTTCCGTTCCTTGCGGAACCCCGCTCCCCGGCCCTAATAGTTAAATTGATCACTCAAGTGCGCGCGTTCATAACGTGTGCCGTTGCTTTTATTAAGAACACATTATATTTTTATTTATTGTGACCAATGCAGACCTAATAAAGACAGAAATAAAGTATGTGAGGTTTTTGGTTACATGACTAAATGTCTGAAAATTTCGTGGTACCAAGCACTTAGTGGGGTGGGATACCACGTTTTACAAGCTTATGAATTCTCCCAAGCAATTTAATTAGTGTCTCAGTCAAGATTTTTTTTCGGTTGGAGCCATGCTATATATATGCTGTGATATAGTAAGTGCTCCCTGCCAGCCGTGGAGTGTGACTTCCACGGCTTCATGGCATTGGGTTAGTTTCTGTGGCGGGTCTCTGCCTTACCGCCGTCGGATGAACTGAGCCCCAGGCGGGTTAGTTCCACCGGGTGGTTTCACCAAGGCAAAGATCCGGCGGGAGGTGCCAGCAATACTGGGACCCACATCCACCGCGGTGGCTACAGCAGTCGCCACGTGGTGTCAGTCAAGATAAGTGTCACAGGAGGTCCATTTTAAAATCTCGGAGAAATTAACCAAAAAATTGGGCAGAATACATGTTGTGTTTTAAGTACACGGAGTAACAACTCCAATGATTGATGTCCACAAGGCTAACACTGACATTTTCATAAACATACTGGCGATTTTAATCTAAATTGGAACAGCTGCTATTACATAAACCTAACTTCGTTGTAAAACTTTACGTTAACAAACTCACAACATACAAACTAAGCTCTTTTATATAACTTTTGACAGCCTTAATATCCTCAGTGTCTTTATGTCAAGAATTCCAAATACGTATAAAGCTGTACTTTAGTAGCAAGTTTTCGAGACAATGTCTCTAACGCTGGGATCTAGATTCTAGACGATTACGCAACGCTTCACTAAACTGAAATTCACTTGCGTATTATAGAAGTTGCAAATGATATCTTGAGGCCAAAAAGACTTCTGGCCAGGGGCCAAAGTATACGAAAGTCTGCCTGGGATGCTGGGTACATGGGACACATTGTCGTCGCGAGCGGACAGTAAATTTTCTTTTCGGGTGTCATTTTCCCAGAAAAGAAAATTTACTGTCATAATACTATATAAAAATTTACTCTTTAGTTTAAATGAAAATTTTCTAAATTATGCTATCAGATTCGTACAGTACAAAGTGAATTTTGTTCATATAAGGATAATTTAGACCAGTCGACCTAAGAAGTTACAGCTCAGTTGTTAAGGATACACATTAATAATTCGTAAATCAATACCTATGATTAGAATAAAATTTAGTTCGTTCAGTCGCAAATATTTAATTAACAGCTAGCAAATTTGTATGCTATTAAAATAATCATCTTTTAAAAGCCAATTCATGATGGTTGTGAATGTTGTGATGCACATGATTCGACACAAAGTCAGGATACAGTTTTATTAGTGACGACCTTTGTGGCTCAATGGTTAGCGCGTTGTTCCGGGTTCAATCCCGCGAGGGAACAAAAAGTTTTCTGTGTTCTTGGATCATGGATGTGTAATAAATATGAGTATTATAAAATAAAATTAAATATAATATGTACCTATAATATACTAGTAAAACAAGTTCTTCGAGAACTTAGCACGTGACCAGATTGACGTTGAGTAAAAGCGTCAATTGATATTAAAAACATAATTAAGGCAAAAATAAATGAATTGCATTACTAAGACGCATTTCAAGTAATTTTAGTTTAACAAACACAATAACCCTGCGGTGTGCGGTCCATAGTTTACCAATATATCCGACCGTGTGTCGCAATAGACTTTGGGGTTATAAATGACCCCGGTTCAAACTCGGCTTGCAACTGCATGCATATGTAACGGGATAAGTTTCCTTGCAGTTTTAATGGCGGTTGTTCATAAGTGTAATATCTGGTAATAATGTTCTAGTGCTGGAGGGTTTACGGGCTCAATGCTTGGAGGTTGTTCTCAGTCCGTGTAATTAGGGCCTGCTGTAAACTATGAGGCATTCTTGTAAATTTTTAGGCTAAATAAAAGTAGGTCATGCATTATTAATACTATTGTTCGTTGAAATAATTCTTGCTATTGTATCTTTCGAATTGTTGAGTAATATTTTAATGTCTTTGATTACTAATTAGGATTTTAAATACGATTTTAATCGCGCACTGTCAAAACATGTAATATGATAACCAAAGAGCTGCGCTTTACACTGAGGCCAAATTTTCAAAGGTACCACTTTTCGGTTTAAAAAAAAATCAAACTTGACCGAACTATCGGACAGGCAGTTTACTTACAGAACTGCAACCTTCGTCACAGATAATTTAAGCGAAAAACTAATTCATTAAAATTTCTATTTCTAAAAAAAAAACATATATTTTCAATTTCATTAGGCATATTACATGTTCTTTACTTATTTTACGAAGTACGGAATCTAAATCCATTCTATAACTTCGTTACTCGTCATAGAATATATAAAAGTATTCATAAATGGCCATACAAAGTTTAATTAACGTAAGCGCTCACAATTAGACGTAATTAAATGTTTCTTGCTGAAACTGAAAAACATGTGTTCTAATTAATTTACGTCGCACCTAGTATAGTGGACGGATGCCACCACTAAACCAAACAAATTGGGCGACAAGTCGAGTTATTGTTCAAGCCATTTCTGGATTAGCTGCAACCTTGTGTTCTCATTAAAATAGACATAATGCCGGATTAATAGTTAGCCGCGACGAATATATTAAGGTATAATTTTAGAATTTAGAAATATAAAAATGTTTTGTTTGCCGTCTTTTTTATATGTGTACTTTTTTTAAACAGTTTGGACGGGAGGATTAACCTAATTTTTGTAATGTTTATAATATCATTAATATTTCTTCAATTTGTCTATTAATGTTTCTAAAACTCCACAAAATCAAAGGGTATGCAGAGCGTTGTCCTCGTTTTCCCTTCCAAATGGGCCACCAGAAATTCACAAACCGTACAAAACGACAGCATAGCTGTCACTTTACGCCTTTTATGTGATGTAGTAGGTAGTAGCTAGTACCCCAATTTGGTTGCAAAGCAGCATGACACTAACTCTTACCCTTAGATCATTATTATGTCTAGATAGAGTGTCGCGCCAAAAAAAATATAAAACATCCTAATTTCAATAGAGAAGATGGCTGGCCACTACCAATCACCTGCTTGGGATCCCATAGTAAAAATAATAAAATCAAAATCCAAGCATAACATGTCACACACTAAAGACTCAGTTAGCACTTTCTGCGTATATATAGGGTATTTAAATACAGAATAGTTTCGAATAACATGGTAAAAGTAGGACGTCTGACAACTCAGTCCTAGCGTGACCATGGTTGCTGTAAGTATCTAAAACGTCGGGCTTGTAAAAAACCTAATATACCGCGATAAAATCCGTTTTGTTCCATTATAATAATTCATATGTTTGACGGTACTATTAATAAAGTTATAAAACAAGTCTTTGTCAACGCAGTTCATAAACAAGTGTGTCCTCGTCTTGCTTAATCACTCATTAAGGATATATCCTTTTTAGCAATTAGTATGCGCACTCGTTTCACGCCGCGAGATAGTTTTGCGTGCTTATGTCTGTACACACATGACGAACCAACGTTATAATTTCTTTTTAGTAAGTATAAAAAAAGTGAAAAAGTGCAATATATACGATTTTGTATGCGTTATTTGTTTATTTTAGTAAGCTTTTATATAAGTGTTTGAATATGTATAAATATAACAAAACTATCAATCTGGGTGCTTTTACAGGTCCGCAGATCCCGTGATCATGGCGACTGAAACATTTTCGAAATATATGGATCTCAAGAAAACTACAAATGCGGTAAATATCCGATAAATTTAAATATGAATATCGACTGCGTTAGTATAAAACAATATATATAATTAATGTTATCATGTGACACATTAATATTTTCAGAATCGTACAGTAATGCTTCTAAGATCCTAGTTCTAGAAGCTGTAACGCTTACTTTTAGGTTAGCGTTTCTAAACACATTATATGTTTGCATTTCGCAATCGTCGGTCAATCGTAGTAAAGGAATCTACGATTTGTGTCAATCAAAACAAGTAAAATTAAAGTAAAAGTTTTCCGCTGATTGTGAATGGTGTCAGCTAGGGTAGAAAGGACTTACCTAAGGCAAAAAATACGACACTGACTTCAAAAGTAACATTTAGAATTTGGTGAACGCACAGATTAATTATTAGAAGAATAAGGGTTGTTAGTCTAAAAATTATACAAGCAATTTTTTTTTAAGTCGGTTTCATTTTTATTTATTCCAAGAAAACACATAACAAACTATAAGTCTGATGAAACATGCAAACGAGAGGGGCGCTAGTGTATCCCTAGAATATGGTCTATTAAAATATCTTACTACATAATTAATTTGGATATAAAAATAAGTACAATTATTAATTTTTTATTTCCACAAATTGCCATTAGCTTCTTAAAAAAAATACGTCACCGTAATAAAATACTTTTAAATAAAAACATGACAAAATATGAACATACATTAACAATTAACGCGCGATATTAAGTAGGAAGCGCGCGAGGATGTGACGATATGGATTTAACCTTTGCCACATCCTACACCATCTTGGTTCAGCCGAGATCAACTGACTCATCGCAGTTCCGGCGCCCGGCAGATTGACGGCTGACCGACATGGCTGACACCATTTCATCAACGCCATATCATTACAACAATCAAACAGATGAATCTCTTTAGGTTTTACGCTGTTCGTTGGAGAGCTAGATCTATAATTTGCTCACGAAGCCTTGGTCTGGCACCAAGTTGTTGTCGCGTTGACCACTAACCGCGCTTGTTGGTTTGTGTGTGGACTATGGTAATAGTCACGGATATAAAATCTGTCGTATTGGAGCTAAGATATATATAATATAAGTATATTAACATCAGTTGTGTTAACATCAGTGACATACGTGTAGGTACGTATATAAGAATGAGAGAGCAGTTTCATTTGGCTGTAAATCCTAACGGACCATTTTTTTTTCTTCTGTGCTGTCACACTGCTGGGCATAGGCCTCCCAAGATTTTCCACATATCAGGGTCTTACGTCAATAATAATAATTATAAAAAAAGTGGTTGTCGTAATGTACCTGTACTAACAGATAAAATACATCATAATACAAAAAGAGAATTCTGCTGACAGATTACAGAAATATTTACCAAAGCCTCTATTATTCAAAGTCACTGAATTGACCGAACAATAAGATAGAGAATCGCAAACACTACATAATTCTGTTTAAAGTTTACGAAGCTATCTTGGACCGGCACAGCCTAGCACTTACCAAGTTTTAAGTACGGGGCAAGATAACATCCTTGCCGAGCTAATTTCGACAATTATTCCGTTTCCACTGTTTAATGGGCGTAAAATACACTCCAGCACAGAGGAGCCAACTATCTGATTCTATGGAGGTTTTATTTATTTATGAATTTAATTTCCCATTTAGTTTTCAACTTTAAAACGGCATGGATTAAATATAAAAATAGTGGAGGTGGTAAAAGAAGTCCGTGATGGAATTTGAATTGACTATATATAATAGAAAACTTCTTTCTTGGTCACTTAACTTAATAGATAAATCGTAATATCAAAAAATAAAATATAGTGTGTTACAATAATTAATTAATTAATACGTACATTCATTCTCTCATTTATTTATTCGTTGATTTTATTATATTGTATCTTAAAGTAAACATTATTGGTTTAAAATAAATTTGTTATTTTATGTCATGGTGGCAACCGACCAGTTCAGACTGCCCTATGGTAACTATCGACCATAGACATTCGCACAACAAAAGATTATTCTATTCTTCTATTCACTATCCCTCTCAATGGGCCAAGAAAAACTCACAAACCGCACAAAACGCGACAGCATAGCTGTCACTATACACCGGTGTTATGTGAGCGAGACCTACCAACCCAGTCGTGCACTCTTACTAAATAATAACTCTTATTGTCATTGTGATTCAGTTAAGCCTTTCACAGTTAAATATATTTAAATATTTAGTTTATGTAGCGCCTCCATAAAAGCAGGGTGTAATAAAAATGCGCATCTTAAGACAGCTTTAAGATGTCGAGTGCTGCAAAGGCGCGAGTCGGTTTCAAAGAGAGCGAAATTCAGTTCATTACTGTCTTACCTATGTATTCTTAGTGATGTTCTGATTATAATATGTCGACTTTATTTAATTTGATAAGTTTTTTTGTTCCGAATATAGCTCACAAAGGAATGGTTTCTCTCCCGTATGATTGCCGTGACTCGCCCATGAACATAATATGTTGATTCCTTTAAATAAATGAAGGGCTAGATTTGATTGCAAGAAACATAAAAATTCGGACCAACACGATTGCCCTTTATTGAATGACGTTTAGTACTCAAAAGAGTAACTGATTTACGAATCCTTTTTTCAAATATATACAAAAAAATCTTTAGTTGGTGATATATTTTTAAAACACAAAATACAAAAACAAAAATATAAGTGAAAAACGAAAAACGAGTTTAAAAATATCTTCTATCACAGTCCTCATCACGAGATCAACTTAAATAAATCATCAGCAAAAAGAAATACGCTGAAAGAAAAATATAATTACACAAAAAATAATTCAACGTTTCGCAATCTACAGTCACTCGAACTATCATTGCCGTAGCGAGCGGAACAAACTACCGCCAAGTGTGTCGATTTTCAACGTCCTCGAGAAAAAAAATATTCTCGAGTCGCAAGTTCAGTGGGGGTGGGTGGCTCTTCCCTTCCTGTGGACCTCCTTAACTGCTGCAAGCGGACAAAAAGAATGAATGGATCCGCCCCTTAACGAATACACCGAGCGGCATAATTCATACTTAGGAAAATGCAAGGAGTTGACATTATTTTTTTTTCTGTTTTATTGTAATGAATTATAACATTAAGGTTTTTTTTACGGTAAGAGACGGTTTCATTTTCAAAACATTTTCATTATCTCCGTGCTGTGAGTGCTTTAATTAGTAAAAGAAATAAAAAACACACAATTTATTTTTTGTGTTGATTATTTTTTACCAAAGAATACCGTTAAGCACTTTACGATTCAGGTTTTGTGCAGCGTTGTTGGGAAAACAAGTGAATTATTGACAAATATACTTCTTTTTGTGAAAAATAATGACAAGAAACTATATCTTTACGGTTAATATATATTGTCTGTTGTATCTAAAGATCGTGATTAAATTGAAAATTAGTAAATATTAATTAGTACATATTATAATATAGCCCGTATGTAAATATTTTTTGATGGATCTCAATAAGAATCGAAATATATCGAAAGTAAGAAGTTTTATAATTTTTTGAAATTAGAACAAAACTAGTAAGCACTAAGCACGTGTAAAGTAACTCGAAACCTAACTACATATTCTATAATAAAAAAAAAAAACAAATACATCGTCTCCATATCTTTCGCAAACTATAATTAATAACATGAAACGAGATGAAAGAAGTTAGAGAAACAACAATTGAAAATTCTAGTCGAGTTAGTTATGACCTGTTTAATGCATTGTCCTGTTAAGACGAGACTTCGATAGGCTTGTTGTTGGGAACTTGACGAGGGCTCTCTACAGTTGATACTGTTTACGCTTCTAACTTGTACGCTGTACTGGTATGTATTATTCTCAGTTGCTACGAATAATTTATAATGATTATTTGAATTTGAATACAGAATGCTAACATATATTATTGTACTAATGATCATTTGTAAAATTATAAATACGATTATAAATACGACGAAACGAAAATATAAAATTTTTTCTTCGAATGTAAGCACTTTTTAATTAATTAATACTTTTTTACAGAATTTACAACTTACTAGTAAATTACACATATATAATAAATATCTTACGTCTCATTAAAGGTGCATAATAAGTAAAATCGTATATTCGAGAACGCTTGCATGAATTGTTTCAAGTAAACTCGTTGGGTAAACGCACCACGGAAGGCGGCCTCGGAAGTTAAGATGCGTTGGTTGCCACGTATAATTTTTTCCACTCTCTTTCAACTCTCCCTATCGCCCCCACTCACCCTTCCGTCTGTCAATCTTAACTACAAGGCGGGAATGCTACAGGGTTCAGTAGTGGGCCTACAGTTTTTTATTTTCATTTTAATAGGACTCAAGCCGGTATTACCGAGAATCGATGAATCAACGCAAGTGAACGAGAAATAGTTTTCAACTGTTTTGTGCGTTACGTGGAAATATTAAGTGTAGTTTTTCAGTGAACGGTCTTCGGTTGAAATTTTATCGCTGATTGTGAACCTATGGCTGTTAATTGCTAAATCTGCCTTCGTAATTTCGATAAAAACTTATGCCTGATATGCCTGATATTCAGAGGTTATTAATATGTACACGTAATATTTAGACTATATTAGTGAATTATTTCAAACTACAATATGTGATTGCAAAGAAGGATATAATATAAGTATGTTTAAAATAATATAATATAACATAGGTACGACGAATGTTAAAAATAAAACATTCGTAAATAATTTATTACCTGACATTAACGATACTAAATCTGCCCAGATTTAGTATCGTTAATGTCAGGTAATAAATTATTAGTTTAGTAATACTATATTATTAGTAATTTCAAAAATAATATTAGTAAATATAATATTAGTAATTTCAAAAGCTCTAAAAAGTTCGTTAAGTACTAAAATATTTAATGTCCAAAAAATTGTAGCTGATTCTTAAATATATTATTAACTAGCTAAATTTGAAAGTCTTTACACGTCCAACGTTAATCACGGCATTGTGGTGGCTTTGAAGCGTCACTGAAAATGAGAAGACCAGACAGACCAGGGGGAAGAAATAAAAAAAATAAGCCCAACTTGCATACACGCATAAGTAGTAGACGGATGTTACAGGCAAACTACTGACGGATGCGTGCCAAATTAGCCAGCTCCTTACCAAATATCACTTAGGTGCCAAATACCGTTAAAAAAAATCTTTACATTGCTGTATATTTTGTAATTTATATACTTTGTGCGTACGGTTATAATTTATATTTGGGTTTTATATTAAAATATTCAGCTATTGGATAAATTTTAAATAAAATGTTTCAAATATTTTTACTATAATCTATTAAATACAAACATTAGATTGCATGTATAAATAATAATCATCATCATCATCATTTCAAAATACCTATTCAGGAAAATCTAAGAATTATTAATGATAACATTATATACGTGACCATTATTTTAATAACGTACCACATCACATATTTCTGAATTAAAGTTCAATATCTTTGAATAAAACATTGAAACAAAAATATTTTCTTATTACAAAAAGTAGTTTTTTTATACAAATGTCTGGAAATTTTACATCGTCCAGATGAATCTTTCGTTTTGACTGCGGCATGCGACTCAAGATGCATCAGCAAAGGGGTCCCCTACGATCCACTACGCTGTACAAACTTACAACAGATAAGGGCCTCAAGTACACCCCAAAAGGGGTAAGACAAACCCCCCAAGTCTGCCTAGACTTTAGTGGAAGAAAAAATAATGGGGGAAAGGGACAGCGATAACCAATATACAGGATCCGTCTGTGGCTTCACTTCCCTCTATCTTTACATTTTGCTTCATTTGATTTCAAAGTATTTCAAGCTATCTTATTTCTAACAATTTTAAATTTACCTAAGAAATTTATGATTTGATAATCAATTAGAAGTTTTTTGATTAGTTTATTTTACGTGTAATATTTTGAAATGAATCAAATGCCCTATTATCATAAAAGTTTCTCTATTAACTATCGAATTATGAACACAAATTCAATTCTTTTTCATACAAGTAGCTTTAATATCATACATACAGTGTGCTTCACTAACCTCACTGAAACTGGAGCGCTTACAAAACTTATGCATCAGATTCATTTTTGGACTGCGTAAATACGACCATGTATCTCAATTCAGATCTACTCTAAAATGGCTTTCTTTCCGGTCTCGTCGTAACTCTCTTGTTCTTAATTTCCTCTTTAACATCTTGTTTAATTCTAAATATCCCGGCTACCTCAAGGAGATGTTTTCTTTTTCCTGGGAGGATGAAAACACCCGTAGTGTAAAGAAATACAATTTAAAAATAACCACACAAAAAAGTAAATATTTCGGTAATTCCTTTAGTGCTTTGAGTGTGAGATTATGGAACTCATTACCTATTCATATAAAAAGGCTAAAAGTTTAAAAAGTTTTAAGTCTCTTGTCAAAAAACATTACCTAGAACATAATTAATGTATTCCTAACGTGTTTCTTTATTCTTCTGTATTTGATTGTTTTAATTGTTTAATATTACTTTATACTCGTTTTTACTTTCTTTTGATTTTATTGGCTTAAATTTTTATCTATTAATTTTGTTGTGGTTCAAATTTGGTTCGTGCGCACACGAGAATAACCTAAGATGTGCATTTCCTTCCTGTGCTGGTTGCCTGGAAGAAATCGCTCTAAAGCGATAAGGCCGCTAATTGTGCCAATTTACTGTAAGATTATCTTATTTAATGTATAAATTATGTGTGCTGTGCAATAAAGTATATTATTATTATTATATTATTATACAATATTTAAAATATTAATTTTTTCATCTTATTGTGCAGTTATCTACGATTTACTAACGATATTCTGTATAACGCCTTCCCGTATTATATAAAGTTTTTTTTTACTAAAATCAAAGTCCACGTGACTCAAATCAAGTTTCCTCTATCTCAGAAATCCGCTCTAATAATTCCCACACTGGAAACTAATATCGCATTACATTAGCATTGTAATGCCTGTATTGTCCTCCACGTCTAAATCTTACCTCAACGTAAAGTAATCGTTTGTGTACAGTCAAGGAAATATATCATACTCATACAGGTATGAGATATATTGTTTTCTTATGTTTTCGCGAATTTCACTCATTATAATGAAACAACTTTTACGGATTTTATCGCGGTTTTTTTATGAGCTCATAAAAAACTAAATAAAATACGTATATATGATAAAATACGTAAAAATTGTTTCATGTATGAGATACCTTGTTCTTTTTCAGGATTTTATCGGAAGACATTTTTTTAAATACAACAATAATAAAATAGCTACATAGTATACATATACAAAAGTAATATAAAAGGTAAAAATAATATACATATAAAAATAATTTCAGAAAATAAAGTAAAAGTTGTGTATATTTTTTTTTTGCCAATTAAAACAAAACTCCGAAGAATTATACAAATTATGAATGCGCTCAAATATAGTAGGTCTTAGACGTATCAATGATAGATCAGTTGGAAGCTTATAAAATAAACGGGGATCGAATTTTGCCAAGTAGGTTTTTTTTCGAAAGGTCTAGGTCTACTTTTAGGCCTGTTAGCCTTTAAGCTCAATCGTTAGGTAGCTCAAGTGGGTAGCCTAAGTACCTACATATGCTACATACATTTAATAGGTAATTTATTATTTATATCGTTCCCAAGATTATGGATGTGTAAAACATGTTAATTTCACCCTGTGCCTATCCTGTAATGTAAACCTCATTTCAAAAAAAAGTTAGCTTGCAAGCTCCTAAAATTTGTTATAGAAATATACGAGAGCGAGTATACGAGAGGATGGTTGGTTAACCTCCGCAGAGTGAACTTGATACATGACATTGTCTGCCCTTTTCACGCACCTTGCAGACACTCCTTTTGTCCCAGCATCTCTGTAGGCAGCTTTCTTCGCTTTACAAATCCCGCTATTTACGCATTCGCTGGTCCCATTATGAATACTGGAAACTTTATGTTCTCTATGTCTAGCTAGAGTAATTATGTTAGTTCCAAACGAATAATTTGTAATATAAAACATATTCATTAAAGTACGTTAAAAAAAATATGTTATCCCGAAGTACAAAATAAAGTAGTAAAGTATTACTTTTGTTACTTCTCCAAAATTATTAAAGGTTTTTAGCGATAAAATCTTTACAGACGGAAAATTGGATTAAGCTAACCTACAGACGCTATATCAATATCGATCAAAATAAATATATTAGATATATAACCTACAATGACCCCGTTACGAAGTATAAATTTGAATATAAAAACTAACTATACCTACGTACTATAAAAGTACTCTTTTTTAAAAAAAATATGATTAGACGATGGTACCTATACGCTTTTTAGAAAAACAAAAGATTTCTTTATGAATTTTTACGCTTCTTATGTCTTAGGCACATGTTCTTCATCGATGTTGGAGACCATTCGAATGGACTTTTATGGGATCTTTTTTTTTCAAGTTAAAATTTTTTCGTCCACAATTATTTAAATACTTTAAATTATATACTTTATATTTAGAAAGGAATAAGACCGCTTCCCTAATAAATTAAAAACACAATACACACAACACAATAAATTAACGTCCACTTAAAATCACTTTTCCCCTAAAAGAAGGACAAATAATTCTTGCCTAATTTTTCAATATACATAATTTTATAATTATCTATACCCAGCAGACAGGCGGTGCGTTGTAAAACATTACAATTACAATACGTTAATAAACATTTTGTAGTGGGCCTAATTCAAAATGTAAAATATTCTCACACTTGAACGCAGAAAAATCATCAAAATCGATCCAGCCGCTTCGGAGATTAATCGTGAAATACAAAATAGAAAGACAGAAGAATTATAATATATGCAAATACAAAGATTTGTCGCTTATCTTGTACTAATGACGTGCATTAAGCATATCGATAAATTAATGAAAATCGATAAAAATAAGCTAAAACTATAATAGTGGCACTTATTTGTTTAACTGGCGTGTCTCAAGTCAGCGCCGCAAATGAGGGGTGAGCGGGTTAATGAATAATTAATGCGCACACTTTTCTCGCCAATTATAATTACGTAAGGAAAGCAATTACCAGTGACTAGGCGTTGCATAAGTGAAAATTTGCATATAGGTATTTAAAATGTAAAAAAAATACTACTTCTTTGTTTTAATTGACAGAGTGTAAGCGGTAAACCACAAATTAGGAAGGTTAATACAAAAATTACTAAATACGATTTATAGAAAGCGATTGTTTGGCAAAAAGAGTCACAAGGTGTTATTATTAACTTTATTGAATATCGTAAATTTGAATTCTTTTAATTATTTTACTGTAATTCTTTTAAATACAGATGAATTTGACTTAATGGAGTTAGTTATATCATGGCAATAGTGGAATTTCTTTGACCGATGTATCTAATGAGAATAAAGACTTATGTATTATATATATTACAAAAAAAAAAAAAACATTTTGAGGTACATACTTCGAAAATATAATATAATAGGTAGTATAAAACAGTTTATTTATTCATTTAATATATTCAAAATTAAATATGTATATAAAAAAAAATATTTACATCTTCTGCACCACGCAAGCTGTGCTACGGCTACCAAAAACTGTAGAAAGATGTAATATAGCTTTTTTAAAATTCAGATTTGTGAAGTGTCAATATTTTTCCTTATAAGTGAAGTACTGAATATAAATTTATTTACCTATAAAACTGTTGGATATTATTTTCGGCAGTATACTCCCGCTGTTTTCCAAGACTGTCCTAAGCGGGGGCGCGAATGTTTATAAATATCGTTAATATAAAAGAGGAACTGAGCGGTGAAGAATCATTTTTGTTCCAACCTTGGCACTGACATTGAGTAAGCATAAAATGTAGAAAGTGCTTCAGATCCATAACTATTTTACGTAAGTAATCTTATTTAAATAGAGAATATATAACAATCTTTCTATTAGATTCCTATTCGTAAACAATTGTTGTTGTTAACTATTTGTTGTTCGTTAATTTATCTTCTTTAGTATGTCTGCAAAGATAGAAGACCCACCCTAGTAATATACTCTTAATTATTTTTTACTACTGTACTAAAATTGTCGAATAATGGGACGGAAACGACACGCCGTTTCGTTTATTTATTTTATTTCATTATTGTTTTAGATTTTTATTATTTGTGAGTTTTGACATTTATAATTAACGATTCACATATCGGGTCTCAAGACTGCCATTTTTTGGATTTATTGTAAAACATTTTACCTACTCACTTACATACAAATTTTACTAGTATCTAATTAGTACACTACTATAGCTTTGTTAAGTACAAATAATATGTTATCTGCTAGGAAGATTTATGACTCATCATAACTGTGTGTATGGCCACTAAATAAAATAATGCACCTAATTAGTGACAATGGCGGCGCGTGCGCAGGTCACGGGAGGCGCGCGTCACGCCTTGCTCACCGGAAGCCGCTCCGGGACCGGACGTCGAGATTGTAGCCCGAGCCCCTGATTCCTTCCGGTGACTCCAATGGTCGATGGGACAGCAAGGTACAGCAGACAAGCGGTGGTATGTATGTTTGCCCATGGTGAGTAATTTTTTATATGCAGTTTTATGTATTAAGGTTTTCATGCATACGTAAATTATATGATATACTTTTTCGTAGAACTAGTGACCATATTGTAACTTGTATGATGGCTCTAAAATATAGAATTGACGTAAAGTAAGTTTATTATTTTATTGTAATAATTATTATTATATTATTTATTCTTATTAAGGCTTGAGGATATTCTAAAGCAACCAAAATGGCAAGATGACGAATTGGTGGTAAGTGGTTAATGTGGTTTTATAATAAGGAAATATGTTTCTACTAAACTAGATTTTATATGGGATTCTCGGAAATATCTATTGGGAAAAATCCATTTTATCTACTCTGTGGCGATGTGAGCGCTTAAAAAAGTGCTAGTGTAAGTGATAAGAGTAAGCGTTTACATCCGCTCCGCTCCCCGCTCAATCTCAGAGTAAGGTCGACGCACCCTGATCTTCAGCACGGAACGATGCCCGGTGATCTTTTTTATTGAGCTCGCATGCTCTGACTCATGTCAGATTATATATGAAAATTGCTTATTGCGGAAAGAGATACAGATTTAAAATTCGATTGTTTTCGATTGGCATAAAGTTTGGTATGTGATTTTTTTTAAAACAAGTGCCGTTATTGTTGTGTTAGTTTTGTTCTCGTTTTATGTACAAAGAGGAAATGCAGAAACGATTAGTTATTTCGTATAAATTAAATAGTAAATCGATGTCTAAGTCACAAAACCCAGTACATGAATAGAAATAAATATTTGTTGTATTTTTCAAAGGTAATTAATAACAGACAAACTACTATAAGAACCACTTTCAGCTAGTAATCTTATGAGGGTTACCATGAGTAAAATAACAGCTTCCCTCGTACTCTACCAGCTCTAATGTTAGGCTTATACTTGTCCTAAGAACAGTAACGCTGTGTACCGTATGGATTTTGATGAAACTTTACAACAATATAGATTATACATGAATACAAGAATAACAAAAAAACAGGCACACGCTTGTTTCTTACTATCAGCGCTCTGTGGTTTCGCTCCCGTATAAATTATTGCCTATGTATCTGTTCTTGTATTCATGTATAATCTATATTGTTGTAAAGATATACTAATAGTGGTTTTAAGCAAATAGACGTGAGACAATTTGGTCGCATCGTCTCATCTCATAGACGTTAGGTCCCATCGTTCATAAATACCCGTAGTCTATACGCAGGAACGTTTTAGAAAATGAAAATTAAATTAAATTAAAAAAAAACCTCAATATAATATTTGTATGCCACCGTGCGGTGTCGAATGTTGATAATCCGCTACTTTATGGCGGCGGTTATCTTGGATCGATTTTCATCAAACATAAGAACACTTCCCAAAAGTGAATTAACTGTTACAATCAAAACAAATAAATCAAAATCGGTCCGTCTATTTAGGAGCTACGATGCCGTGGACAGACAACACGTCAAACTAATAAACACCCCGTCGCGATTGCGTCGGTAGTTGAAAATGCTTTGTTTTAAAGAATAGTCGTGTACGGACTTAGCCAGTAATTCCGTATTCAAATACTTAGGGTTACGCAGATTCTCACGGCGCGGGCGTCCTTCTCACGCGCTCGTCTTACACTTCCTTCCTGTCTGTCCGTCCGCCGCATCGCCGATGCTCCTGCGACTTTGTGATCGGATACTTACAATAACAAACGGAAAACCATGTTCTGGCTTAGAACTCAATTTTGAGTATATATTTAAGCTTTGAGAAAATTGTTTTTATTATAGCTTATTTTAAAGCTTTAACTTTTTAGTAAAAAACCCGCCATTTAAAAAAAACATACATATTTACCAGATACTTAATCATATTATTTCTAGTTTAGGTATTTTATTTCATTCACATATAAGCAAATCGGCAAATGACGTGGCTGATTAGAAATTTTATAGTATTTTTATGACTTGTCTACATATTACCTACCAACTGTAAGTTATAAATCTTTATTGATATTTTGATTGCAGCAAAAATAATTAGCGAATAAAATACGCGAAAACAACAGACTCACATATCAGTCCAATATTATCCTTTTATTAATACCTAAAGAATATATTTTGTCACTTGATTTATTCGAGTATCCGAACGTAACCCAGGAGGGTCATTCAGTGGTTGTAAGTGATACTTTAAGGGTGATAATCGCTGGTCGACTCTGGGAACAACTTCTTCCGGGACTTCCCCCCTCTACTTAAGTGACAAATCTTTTTTTGATTGTGAGAACTATGGTTCAGGATGCGCGGAAACTCATTGACGGGATAAGTGCGATTATAATGAGAAGGGAAACAAGCCATTTGGTTTACCGCTCCTTTTATATTATGCTTCGAAAAACTATAGTTTGGATTTTCAACATTGTCAAAAATTGATTTAAGTTTCGGATATGAGACTGCATTATATTTAGAGGATTCGATCCCGGGATCCCGGTCATATTTTAGTCCCGAAATTCCTGGGATCAAATTTAGTGAATCCCGGGATTTTCGGGATCGATAATTATGTTATAATGCATTGATTGGGTGGCCGATGGGCCAATAATGTTTAAGAATGGAGGCCGCGCTTAGGTAGACGAAATCTTGATCGGCCATTAATCAGGTGAGAAGACTATCTCTGTGTACTTACCCGTCCGTGTAGTATGCGAGTGGCAAGGGCCTTTCTGGTGTTCATTGAGGGAGGCCTATTTTCAGCAGTTGATTATGGCTGATGATGATGATGATGATGCGTCGATTAAGAAATATTATTTTTTCAGAAGATTAATTCTAAATCCTGTTTCATTTTAAGGACAATATTATTGTTCATGAATTTAATTAATTATTTAATTAATGACCGAAACGGAGGAAAATATTAAACTATACTCGTACAATACTATACGTTTTATATTTGTTTCAATTGGACACAAAGGATCGCGGAATATTGCTAACAAATATATGATATGCAATTCCCTAAAGTAACGTCCGATTCTATTCGCTTGCCCCGTTGCTTTTAGGAAACTCCCAATATTCACAAGTTCTAGATACCTGAATGAAGGCTAGTCTTATACAACTATTCAGAAACAACTAAGTCCTCATTTCAGTTCGATTGAAAATCACTGATGATGATTAGAATAATAGCAATTCTATTTCGCGCAAATGTAATACAATTAAGAGCTATTAATTAACCCGTTTCAGAGCGCAATCTTTTAATATTATATTTCCAGAATCCGTTTTTTATCTTTTTGTCTTGCGTTTTCTTCCCGTTTTGTTTCTTTTATGGTTGCGGTTAAGGACTCTATTGTACTCGCCAGTCTCACGGGTTCTTGAGAGCAAACAGGTCATGGGACACCGCTTTGTTTTACTGCTACATTGTTTAACTAGGCTAATATTCCCATGGGATCCGCCGGGCCGATTGTTAAAGGATTCATTATCATTAGCATATTTTTGACTTGAACACTTCTTAGAAATACTTCTTAGTCTCACAAATATGGTATGTATTAGTGAAATTGGCATATCGAGTTTTAGTTATTTTTAATACAATAATTTATTCCGGAGATATTGAAGGAAAACTTCTTATGGTGTAAATGTGTGTGAAGTTCACTTGGGCCAGTGCATAAATATCCTAACACCCGCCTGATTTCGAGGAGGCCTGTTCCCAGCAGAGAGACCTAACGGTTGATAATTATTATTATTATAATTAAGGTATTCAATATCTGTCGCCCTTGTTAATCTCTAAATGGAAATCTGACGATGCCTGATCTAGTATTTAATCCTATGATAAGCTGGTAACTTGTATAAACGGCCAGGAACCGAGATAATTTTAAGAATATTTATATATAAATTCATAATCGTAGCAAAGATATTCATAATTCTTTTTACAGATGCTCTCGTAGGAACTCGATCGGATAAGATTTTTTTAAATGACCTTACGAAGCTTACAGGCCCTATATTGTTATGTACGAATACATACAGTTGGCCTTAAGGCCTTTAAGCTTCAAGGAAGAGTAGATGAGTAGATGGCTGATGTAAAAATTTTTAATGAGGGAAAGGGTCGACCGCACGGCCTTCTGGTATATTATCGGGATCTAGCCTTCTCCTGACCGAACAACAACCACCATTGCTCGTAGTAACTAGTACCACATTGAAACGAATTTATAATCTACTTTTTTTCTGGACATCCTCTTAGAATTATTTAAACTGGGATATTTACTATGCTTTTATTTTGTTTCGCTAAACCAAAAAAATGTAAATAGCCCGTTTTAGATTGCTTTTGCCTTAAATAATTCTAGAATGTCATATAATTCCGTCTCATCATATTACTAGCATCTATCGCAGATAGCGATCATGTAAGCGGATTTGGTTTGCGTGATCGCGTATCATTAGGGCGTTCGTGAACGCCATTTCGGACCCCGCGACCACTGGCGCGACCACACTTACGTTTGTAGACACATCAATATTTAGACATGACATTATTAACGTATTGCTATCCATAATCGTTATTAGCACATCTCCATTTAGAACTTGACGTTACTATACAATGTCTTTTGCTTTGCACTAATTCTCATGATTTCAAAACATTTTTAGTGACTTTAATTTTTTTCTATACGTGTATGTTGAAGTGACAAAAAAAGAAGGAGTAGAAGGAATGATCAAATGTACATTTTGTTAAACGTTTACGTACATTGTATGAAGAATTCAATTTAAATTAGGAGTTACGTAATTGTTTTCAGCTTTTAAATACTTTGAGTTTAATACTTGTAGTATTTAAAATTTTGTTAAATGAATATTTTAAAAGTGACTTCTAAGCTTTCCTATATCTACGACAGCGCCTTCACTTTAGTTTTAGCATGGTAATTATATCTTTCCAACGGAACACCAAGCTGTCGCGTGGCGTACCGTTTGAAACGCATCTGTTACTTGCCCGTGACCCTGGCTTATATTTCTACATGTAATGTAACTACTAATATTATAATAATAGTTATATATTTATGATAATTTTGTGCATTAAACTTATATTAATGACCATAAACATCACTAGCACAGGCAAACGATATTCGCCTGGGTGTTCGAAATAAAATGATAATTACTTTAAATACAAATTTGCCCTTAGCTAAAATTAATAAAAAAACATTGATAGAAAATCTTTATAATGTTATTTTAAGTCTTATTTCGAACAAAAATTAAACATTAATAATATTATGTAGATTGTAGGTAAGTATGTGATTCCATATAAAAACAAAAGTTAAATGGACTTTAATTAAATCGTATGTTATATGATACGAATTAAATAAAAAAATAAGCAAGATTGCGTATCGCATCATCAATGATTCTTATTTTAAAATGACTTCTTTAACACATTTAGAATAATTGAATTACCATATTGTGTGAGATGACTTTCTTTTTTATTATAATTTTTCTTACTCTATCTATACAAATATTCATTAGATTGAAATAGAGCTTACTCGCTGAACATAAAACTCAAGTCATCATTCCATTTCCAATTTCAATTAAATAATACCATCTTCAGACTCGTTCTATTTTTAAGTCGAAAATATCTATTGTCATGCGAAAGGAACCATGAATCGACAATTTCCAATTTCGAATTTCGTCTTGATTAGTTTTTGTAGCGGACTTCCGGGTGCTGAGTGACGTCTTCTCACGCTCGAATAGTTTTCTAGAAATTGATATCGTGGACCTTAAAGTATCTATTAGAACGTATGTCTTCCGGTTGTTGATGTTTAGTGACGTGTGTCTTCACCTTAATTGCTTCATTTGCTGTCGTAATGCGTTATGATCAATCAATAATCTATAAGACGGGCTGTAAAATTGGAGACCCTTTCCTTTCCAAAGAATGAGCATTAAAAAATGAACCCGTCAACATTTCCCGCTCTAATGATAGAAATAAATTATCGTCTGCTTAATAATTACGTTGTTATTCAAACACACATCAACGGTTCGCAATCATACAATCGCGTAAACAAAATCAGATAAAACTCATCATTTTGCGCCTAAACGAATTATCTATCGTATTTTGGGCCTCGCCGCACCCAGTGCGTTCGCTTATACAAACAAAATACCGACCAATCACGATTTTGTGAATTTGAAATTTGTTAAAGCTCAGCACTACAGAAAACCAATACCGAGTACATAGTACACGTAGGTACGTTAAAACTACGCACAGGCTAAGCTAGCCCGCGCTAGTGTGTGCCACCCACACGGCTCCGCTGCCTATGGATAGGCACTCACACAATGTGATTTTGCAAATGGGCTAGTCGAATGTATTCGTTCGCCCGCCGGCCGCTGGGGTGGTAGGGGGAAGATGCGTTTTTGTGCAACTCTACGCTTTAGCTACATTTACTGGTAAATATAAGTGCGTAACCAATACGTACTTAATAAAGTGCGTGTGTGTGTGCCTTTCATGCCGCGCGACATCTAGCCCCCGAATCCGTTTTTCAGCAGACCTCTTTCCTGAAAATACCTTTTCAACAATATAGCAGGGTTTTTTGTTAGATTAAAAGAAGGTAGTATTAAGAATGTCTAGTTTAAACAGAAATTGAACATATCCAATTATATGCACAGATTTTATTTACTCCATTTTATATAATTTAGTATAAAAAAAATTACTGCCTTTGAATTCTCTTCTGTATATATTCTATAGACTGAAAGAACTGGCATGTCTGTCATAGGGACTGTCGGTAGAAGTGAAAACGTTTAATTTTAGTATTAATATCACATTAGCGACATATTCCAATACGAGAGTTCCATGATTTTGTAGGTACACCCAAAAAGTAGGTACTTACCGCGCGTAAAAAGTTTTTTTACTTAATAAAATCATATTCAATAGTAGGTACCCACTTAACTAGCTTCCATAGATATGCATAAATTTTCCAACAATGATTACACTATGGATACAAACAGATATCAAGACAATGCCTTCGTTTGAAGTCGGGATAAACAATCGTTCGTTATATTTACTCTATACACAGAATAGGTAAGTTAGTTTATCTGCTTTTGCTTTAAACAAGAAAAGAGCCCACAGTATCAAAAATGATAGTATTAAATATACTACAGCATATAGGACCTTCGTCCGTCTAAATGATCCTTATATAGAGTTTGCAAAGGAATTATTTTGTAGTAAATACGTATGAGATAAACGCGATAGAGTGCAACCTATTCAACAAATAAGCCGCCATTATTGCCTTTATCGTATGTCCTGGTTGAACACTGTCGAAAGCCACAGCCTATCGTTTAAAAATAAAAATGCTAATATTATTAGTATTAACAGACTAAGTATCTAAGTGCATCGGTCTCTCCGTTAATAACACCTGACTGGTTGCGATCACGGCCCGGTTCACACTTCTTTCAGCGCTCTGAACCGTCCGGATGGAAAGCTACATGAAAGGAAGCGGTTTACTTCGTAAGGAAAAAGGAAAAAAATATTATTGTCCGTCGCTTTCGATTCTGCTCGGCCCGAAACACGTCTGCCAGACTTTGCGTCTATTCGTTTATAAAAATCGATAAATAATATCAAAAAAATTTCATGTTTAGACTGACACATGCTTTCTTTGTTGATTACATTATTTATCATGCGAAAATCATAAAGGAGGTTTTATAGGGAAGCGCGTAAAATCTAAAACCCGTAAACCATCATAACATAACATTCATAGGAAAGTGTTTATTGAAGACAAGTTATATAGCTATATATAGGTAATAAACAATAAAGTTATGGTTTCCAATGACTTTACGTAGCTTTTTATATGATTTAAACAACACAAATTAATGTTTACAATTCTGTTGCGGTTGAAACAGCAATGAAAGATATAAACCTCCCCAGTATAAGAGCTAATCGTTTCGAATCCAATCACAGCGTTTGAATTTTTAAACCACCGCGAACCCCAGCCCGCGGCTAAATACTCTTTAATTATCATCTAACTAAACTAACGTCAATGCTAGCAATTTATTTAGATTAGCCGGGGTTGATATTCCTACACGATACGAACACAAAGCAAAACGGGCGATGTCCACTCCTCTTACGAAACACGAATTTTCGCACACACACAGGCGCACACAGTTTTACCGTACAGCCGGGCTTGTATAAAATTTATGGCGCACACTTTTGCAGCTATAGCATAGATCTGTGGGTGGGGTTGGTCAGCCATTTCGCGTCGACTAGATTTACAACCTCTGTGCGTACCAGCCAACACCAAGATTGGATAATCCTTCTGTCAAATCCGTGCACGATTGTGCCTTCTGAATTAGTATAATGTGAACTGTTTATGATTTCAATTTGATAATACGTGTTAGATACTATGAAATTAATTTTACACATTTGGTTCTGTCCTAACTGAACGTTAAAGTGATCGATTACTGATTCTAATGCTAGTTGAACATAGGAGATTTAAAAAACTTTTAGTACTTTATAAATTGAATATAGGTAACTTACTTTTATAAATTTCATTAAGTATGTTCTTTTATCAATTGCAATATAAGATATTAAACTGAGACGAAATAAATAACTCGTATTACAAAAACTATCAGTTACAAATAACGTTACAAAATAAGAGAAAAAAGATACTCAACTGCACTTTTTAATTTCAAAAGCTGTAATACATAATCTCATAGCTAATAACAAAGGCTCAATTGAATACCTCTTTTAAGCATCGGTTAAAAATGGAAGCCTCCCAGTACAACTTGGGGGCATTATTTCAAAATGCACGTAACGTAGGGATGAGAGCGCGGGGTCAGTCGGTGTTTGTCTATCGCCGCGTTTTCCCATTCACCGGGTGAATTTTCCGAAGCCCAGCTACCCCCCTTTTGGGGGAAAAGCCGCCTCTCTGTATTTTTATTAAAGGAATTATAGTGTCTGAATGGGTATATACTATTGATTAGTGCTATCGGTATTAAATTATTTAATTATGCGTTGAAAAGAAGCCGTTGGTGGAAGTAAATGTTGCATGTATGCTATGTACTGAATGTAAGTATTTCTAAGGCTGTAGATGATATATTTAAGTTCAACTTCATCGACTTCGATATAAGTGTACATTTTAATTGTTACTTTGTATATCATTATAGTCAATACCTACTTTAGAATATTCATTTTTACATTTACTCTCTTTTCAATTATTTTCAGACAGTTAGCTGCTAGTAATAGAAGCTTAAAGGTTTTTCGAATAAATATGGATCCAAAAATAGTAAGGCATCTCACTTCTGGTCGGACTAAAATATATTACCTCAAGATAAGAAGACGCGTGTAAACTCGAAGGATATCGAATAGCAGGCTCACAATAAATTTTAGTTATGAATATGTATTTCCCATTTTATGTTATGATGAAATACAGTAGCAAAATTGAAATGTAATTGAAATTCAATATTTAAACGGTAAAAAAAGAAGAATTAGAACGCGTTTATTTAAGAGCTCAAGAAAACATTACGTTCGGTGGAATACCGTTCGAGTCCATAAACGTATTGATAGGCCGATAGCATCGCTTTTGGCGTTCGATATTCAAAACTGCGTTGTTCTTGATTAATGTTCCCCTTTATGGGTTTACGTTCTAGTCGTGGAACATCGTATTTCAAATTTGAATTTCACTTTAATTTTTTATTAGCTTTTAAACTGCTAATGCTCGTTTTAAAATGAGGTTTGAACTAAAAAAAAATGAGCTCGAGGTTAGGTTTGAATTAAAAAAGAAAACATTGCTCTTTTTAAAATCTTAGTTGACGATTAATATTTAAATTAAAACATAATGTACTTGGATCTCTGAGTAACAGACGTATCAAAAATAGACGAGCCGAAATATGAATTGTAATTCAACTCTAAACCTAATCAAAACTTTTCAATTTAGAAGTATTGGTGAAGGCTTTTTTCGGGAATAATCGTTTATGAAATTTATAGTTTTCTTAATTGTTATTTTTTTGGATTCAAACATGGAAAAATATTTTTGAAATTCACTTTTCCCGTCTTTTGATACAGCTGCTCTAATGAAATGAAAAAAATCCTTAGACATAAGATGTTAAGTCTCTGTTCCACTGTTTGCCCTGCCCTTCTTGAAAACTTTGAAAAACAGCAAAGCTGTTTGACGGGAAAAACATGCGCCGGTAGTATTTAAAAGATTAGAAGGTTATTTGTTTTCTTCTTCTTCTTGTATATTGGCTCACGCGAGGATTTGCCAATGTCGATTATTTGTTTTAATTTTATCGTGTTTAGCTGTCACTTTTATTACGATATTGTTCTCGTTAACGAGCTTGATAAGTTTTAAAGCGTATATAGAAAATATTTAATCAAGAATATTCTATATTCAATGCTAAAAAACATGTTTTTTTTTCTGACTGGCCTAAAAATAGTTCGCAAATATTGTTTTAAAAATTGAATTGTCACAGAAGCAACCCCTTTTATTACATAGATGCACGTATGTCTGATTATTTGAAAATTCATGCGCTGTCCACCCCTGTCGAGCTGCAGACAAAATACGGGTGTACGAAATTCGACCGGTTTTATTCCGGGCCCGAAAACCGAATACCGGATAATACAGGTACATACGGCGCAGATAGCTTACGGCCATGTAGTAAATTGTGTAATGGTACACTCGAATTTTTTTTGTCCGTTTTGCTAAAATTTTCAAATTTCAATTGATCAGGTGTGGAAAATTATGATAGATAGTCTAACAATTTTTTATTAAAAATTATATTATTATGCTGGTATTTGTCTATTCTGTAGACTAGTGTGATTTTTGGTACCGAAACCGTTTGGCTTAAGTCTGGCTTAAAGCAATGTTAATAGGATTTCCGTATGTGTGATAAAATATTCCGCGATAGACAATACTTTGGAAGTTAACATTTTTGAAAGTTGATTCCCTGTTAAAACGACGATTAATATTATTAAAAAACTTACCATTAATATGATTTTGAACACTTATCCAACGGGAAACCTGCCAGTGGCTGTCTGGTTTACCTATAACAAAAATGTTTCGTAAATAAATACCATCAAATAAAACTTAGGGCAGACAAAAAAAATCTTTTTTTAAATAACAATGTTTAACAGCTAGTTTCTTTAGTCTATGACACTTATCGATAAGACGTTCACCACTATTTATCGATACGATCTATACGGGCAGCCACGTGCGGGACCACCCGGTGGGCGCGCGTGCTCAAATCGTCCTGTTTTTTACCTCACAATAGACAAAGCTAATTTCACACCCCTAAAGGAAACTTAAAAGAAAAAATATGATAAGGACTGTTTTTTCTTAACGGTAATAATAATATTTGTTATAATATATCCATTAACCAATCAAGTTCACTTCCAGAATTCTAATAGTATTTAATTTAATATAAATTACTTTCTAAAAGGCTTAGGTTAGAACTTAGACTTAGGTATTTTATATTTATTGGAACCTCTTTGGTCCATAAAGTCAAAATTGATTCACATCGAATTGGCTCTCTTACTCGCTTACAGACTAGCGAGGCGAGGTGAGTGCGCTTGACAATATTGACGGCGTCTCAGTGTCTCATGTGAGTACACACAGTCACACAATAACACTCCAGCTTGAGGTAAATAATTTTTATTATTTACAATGAAACAACTTTTCACGCATAGAATCGCGGCCCATTAATTTCACATAATATATTTGATTTGTCATATATTTTACAGCAACTATGACAGAAGGACTCTGTTAAATGATTCAAATGAGTAAAATTCATTAGACATTATAAACTAGTAATAATAAATATATTATTTACCTAGATGATACACGTTCGTTTTAACGTCACGTAATATTTCCATTATACATCACTTTTTCAATTTATTTCTGTACCATAAACAATTTTTGGTCTATTATAGTTTTTGACCATACATACATAGATCTATACTTCCTCTGTCATGGGCATTTGTATCTATTCCCTACTGATAGATATTCACTGAACGAATATTCAATAAACCTTTACAAGTTTAGGTCCTTACACAGATTTCTTGCCTGATATTGTCATAAGCAGCTTGGCTACTTCGGGTATTATAAAGAATCTCATTACAGTAATATCAGTCCAGGTGTAATCTTTGTATTTATTAAGTGGTTATTTGTCGGTCGTCGAGTGCCGGAAGTGTGAATGTTGTGTACAAACGGCGATTTATTAGACACATTTATATCGCATCTGTCTGTAACATCTCATTCATCTCAATACATCTTTATGGCTATAAAAACATGACTGTTTTGAGGTTATCGACAAGAATTACAACATCACTAGTAGTTATAACACTCAAAATTTGCGGATTCGAATTTTGTCTAGTGACAATTTGTTTTATAAGTACTTGATATGAAGGTATATTAGGTACAATTTAGTTCGATTACTAGTTGAATAATATTGATTACGCGTCGTAAATAATTCATACTTTCCCCGCATTTTTTAGAAGAGGATTCAAAAGGTAGTTGACGTGGCGGTAAGTAACAAGAGTCAACCATAGACTCCCGCTACACCAGAAGACTTACGTGTGCGTTGTCGGTCTTTCCAATGCGAATATATATTGCTATTTTTTTCAATAAAAGAAATAAAAATTATTAGAAAGCAATTATTTAAAAAAAAAAGCAATCCGTCGAAGCACTAATAACGGTGATAATATAAGCACGTGATAGACGGCGAAAAGACTATTCGTACACTATAAGATTTTGTAAAGGTCATGTAGAGATGTTGATAATAATTCGAATATCTCTTTGCGGTAGGGGAAAATCTAATAGGTTCGCATCACCGACATGCTAATGTGACATTTATGACATCATTATGAAATTTCATTTTTGGATTAACATTCAAAATTTCATAATGTAATAATTCTAAGTTTTCAATCCTATCACCAGTCCGGGTGCCATTTTCTCCTAAATAATCACTCTACAATATGACAAACTTTTTTCACTTTGTGAATAGTTCACCTTTACTTTTATATTTATAATAATTGCAATACAAATGATGGTACGTGTCGAACCACAAACAAGGTGGGCTTAGAGTTGCACAAGTCAGGGATAAAACCTATTGTGTTACGCAGATGTATTCATTTGGTTAACATTTTGTAGTTGCGAAAAAAATCTCTTAATTTCGAATCTAAATTCTTAATTCGTTTGTTATCCGCCATTTCCTTAATTGTCATGTTTCTTCACTGGGCATCTTGTAAGGTATTATGACACGATGAATTTTCTTAAATAATGTAATTGTATACGGATTCCTTGGTAAAGTTACTAAAGACTAACAAATGTATTCTTTTAATTCCTTTCTCTGATATCTGATTTAAAAAAAAAATGAAAGCTACTCAACCCGAGTCGACATTAATATTTATTTGGCCGACATGCGGGCGATCGCGGAAAGGATCTTAGAACAACAATGGCAGAGAATTGGTCTACTTACACCAAATTACCACTATACGGTCCCGCATCCTTGGCGTCCCGCGGCGTTCTATTTCGCAGAAACTTTCGCTAAAATTGACTAAATTAGGTGGCCTATTGATTTTATAAATATTTACACTAGTAGAGATTCAAGAAGACGATCGTCGTGTACTGGCCGATCCGTGTTGGATGTGAGTGGCAAGGAATTGGTCATCTTAGCGTTCATTGAGCGTGACCTAAATTCACAAATTTCTGTACTAGGTTGCCTGGAAGAAATCATTATTTAAGTTACAAGGCCGCCTTTGTGACCTTCTGGCTACTTATTTATTATTTTATCTTTTCTTGTTAATATTATGAGCGACGATGGTCCAGTGGTGGATGGACTCAGCCTCTTATGCGAGAGGTCCGGGTTCGATCCTGACCCCCCCGTGTGTGCCTTGAAATAGGTTTTTCTTATTTCTAAGTGCACCCCAAACACGAGACCATCGCTTGCTCACCGGTGAAGGAAAATATCGTGAGGAAACCTGCATGCCTGATGAGATTGAAAGTCTTTGAAGGTATGTGAAGTTCACCAACCCGCACTGGGCCAGCGCGGTGAACTATTGGCCCATTACCCTCCTCGCCTGATTTCGAGGAGTAGACCCGTGCCCAGCAGTATTTATGTACCATAAAGGGTTGATACTTTACTTTTTTTTTGTTAATATTTGTATTATGTACTGCACAATAAATAATATTTCATTCATTCAATCATTCAAGTGTTTATCAGTCGATAAAGGATGATAATGATGATAATGATCGCAGGCAGATAAAATGGTCAGCCATGAACCAGGCGGGAAGATTATCTCTGTGCAGTGGGCGGTCCGTGGTGGATAAAATAGGTGATTGATTGGCCGTTGTGCCGTTCATTTAAAGAAGCCTATGTTCACCCGTGGAAAGATAAAGGCTGATGATAATGATTATGATAAAGATGACTGATTTTAGTGTTTCTGCCGATTTATGCTAAATCCCGTGGTCCTTATACCTATGTCCAGTGACGAACGAGATTCGTCTAATGATTATAATATTATATCGATAATTATGAATTATAATATGTATGGAATCAAAGGTAATCGTTATTCATCATTTAAAAACTTTCAACCAGTGCATTTTTTCGGACGTAAATTTATTATGTCCACAAGAAAAATCAATGTAACTAATAGTAAAGGCGAAGTTCAGTAAGTTTTTCTACTGGCCGAAATTATTGGGTTTTGAAAATCACAACTACATAATAATGGTAGACTGTGCTATAGCCAACCATAAACAGGAATAAATGATGAAAAACATTATATGAAGAACTATTCAATATCATAAGTTTCATTACATGCATAAGATACAAAATATTATAAACGAATTAATTCCACCTATATAATTTTTTAAAAAAAGTAAAAGCCACGCATAAAGGACTTATTCTTTGAGAAGATATTCGAAAAAGCTTTAGTATGTAAATATTTTTGTATACAAAATACGATACCGCTCAATGAATGGTATCGTTTAACAAATTAAAACCCCTTTACATCGGAAATATCAGTGTCGGTATAAATGTTTTTACTTTGCACTTCCTTATCTTTGTACTTCTTTATCATGTTAAAAAGCACAATTTTTAATTACACAAAATTACATGTTATCGAATCGGTACAACCCTTCACTTATCTCGTAGACACCGGCACCGTAAGTGTCAAAATATGAAACGTAATAAGGGTAAGTTCACACGCCCACTTGTAAGACGCGTGACGTCACCGGATGTGACGTAAGGAGGTCTCGGCGTCTTGAATGGAACACGCACACACTCAAACCGTATAATATCGCTCCTTGAACTGAATGAACGTACGCAGCTCGTTCACGTAGCGATTGTATTGTGAAATGGCTATTGAGATTGACGTGTGCTACTATTAGAGAAACAACGGCTGATAGATGCGACATGGTATTAATTGAACTATGTCAGTTACAGTTGCGGACGGGAAACAAATTAAAAAATTTTTCGTCATTCGGAACTAGGAACTTCTAATGAGCGAATACGAATCATTTACCGTCATAAAGTCTCGCTTGACCGCGCCTAGAACAATTGGAGTCGAAAAACTGTTCGTCATTTCCGAATTTTAATGAGCGAACACGTTACGATGAATGACAGGGGCATTGGACCTTGTGCCAAAACCATAATACACCGGCGACTAGTTTGGTTTTTTTAAACTGGACTCGACTGAAATTTGAACTTTATTTATAGTAAAACGTGAGTGCACGTTGTGATGGTACGATATATTGTGAAGTTTGTTTAAAATAACCATTGGTATGGACTACGCGTAAGGGGGGTGCGGGCAGGTGTGAGGCCAGATGTCTTGAACAAATTGCCGTGCCATAAGGTACCGACGGTATGGACACACCCTTACTTTTGTTGGGCGCTTGGCGTGTGCCAAGGTTTAATTTTATGCTTGATTACGAGCCGATCGGGGGACTACTAATTAATAGTTGCGAGATGAATGCTTCAGACTTCCAAGTTTGAAGTATTGGAGGCATTGTTTATAGTTCTTGTGAATAAAAATGCTGATAAGTTAGCCAACTACTTTTTTAAAAAGTAATGCTGACAATTAAAGTTATGAACAATTTAACTGCGCCTACGCTCCGGTTTAGTTTCCTGTTACACAAGTCTTAGTATAAATAAAAGATTTACTTTTTATCAGTAGAATATTAGTTTAGTATTGAATTTGCCGTACAATTTTACTCGACTCTATATAATTGTATTAGACACGCTTGCTTAATGATTCTTAGCAGCAGCTTGCTTTAAATACTAGTAAGACACACTGAATCTCAATCTCAATCTGCAATACAAACAAATAGTAAAAATAGTTAATTTAGGAACTTAATATTTTATACTAATAATATTTTATACTAATTTTTTGCGGATTTTATCGAGGCATACTAAGTTTTTTAACCGACTTCAAAAAAATAAGGAGGTTATCAATTCATCTGTATGTTTTTTTTTTTGTTTGTTTGGGAATGGATTTTGGTGATTCTTGTTTTGTCACTAAGCTTATGTTTCCGAATTGGTCCCATATTAATTTGATCGACATCTGATCAGCGGTTTTTAAGTTATATTCAATAATGCTTATTGGTTGGTTTTGTATACCCAGACGATTTTCTTATTTTATTACTTGTCGATGTAATATGAATAATATGAACAAATACCACTGAATAGGATACTTTGGAAAGTATCAAAGTATTGTGAGGTCATCATCATCAACTTTCATCCGTCCACGGCTGAACATAGGTTCCCTCAATAAACGCTAAAACGACAGGTCCCTTACCACTAGCATCCAACACAGATCGGGAACGCCAAAAATTTTGCAAGTAAAAATAAAAACTATATTACTTATGTATAAACTTAAAACAAAAAAGTATAAAATAAAATTATTATTAAATAAAAAACCAAAAACCGACTTCAAAACCATACCTTAATTAATGTACAACTGAAAATTTTAAAATAATATTGAAATACTTCGAAGTGAAGTAGAAGACGTATACTATTTAAAATCGGGTATTTTTGGAGTCGGTGCCAGCCAAAGAGGATATTTTAATGATCAATTACATACACCAAGTATTGAGAATATGCCTGTGAAGGGCAGCCATGTTTTGGCTGGTACCGACTCCATAAAGTATACGTCTTCTACTTCACTTCAAAGTATTTCAATATTATTTTAAAATTTTCAGTTGTACATTAATTAAGGTATGGTTTTGAAGTCGGTTTTTGGTTTTTTATTTAAAAATAATTTCGGGCATGTAGCCTGAAGTTTCGGATACTTCACACCAACCATGGTCACGGGTTTCATGGACAGGTCTGACGACGATTTCATGTATTTGTCACATAAAATATATTCACAAAGTATAACTTTACTTTGCATTAAATGCATGATCAATAAATATATGTAGTTACAATATCAATTCGTAAAATACGAAACAATGCTTTGATTAAAACGTGTAAGACAAAAGCTTAATATCTAAAGTAAGAGTATATCTTTCAATATCCATTGTTACCGTTAAATATAAGATTCGCATACACGTTTACAAAAGCGAAATGAAAACAAAACTATTCCTTTATTCCATTTTTATCCGTATATTGTCTTTGGTCGCTCCTCTGTCCAGGCCAGCCGTAATCAAAGGTGCACGACAAAGCCCATCTGGCTGGCTTTTTGACTCCCTTACCCGCCTGTTTCATATCTCAGTAATTGGCTTTCGATTTATATTCACTTGTTTTTCAGTTATCGCCTCTCCTGAGATAATCTGGATATCGCGATTGCATAGGATTTAATAGCATTCCATATGGAGGTAAAAAATACGGCAGGCCCTAAAACCTTTTTGGTGCCTATTTTACTTAGAAAGTTTTATTGAGTAAGGATTTGCGAATTTTAAATGTCACTGACACTACAGTTATTTCATGGAACGTATACCTAGTGTAACTGGTAGTGATTTCAAATTTGGAATGAGTTATGGAATTACATTATACATATAATTATCCTTTCAAAATTTAAAGTTGAAAGAATTCAAGTGGCGGTAGAATATGCGCTTGAGTAGTTGCTAAAATTCAATTTTTTTTTTCGTAATGAACAAGTCAGTTACAGGTTAACTATGGAAGTTTTTTAAATAATTAAAAAAGAAATATTAGGATAACCATCATCACCATCATCATCCAATTTTTTTTGTTTTACTCTTTTAAGATAATGGATAATTGAGTGCACACATTTTATTTCCAAACTTATAATGTTCTATGTCACAGCTATGTTCCGGTCAAAAAATGCTGGTTGTTAGAAATTTGAAATAAACCGCCAAATTCGAAGCGTCACATCTCCCCACATGCTTAACTCAACCCCCGCGAAAGGTGTGCGCATATGCAGGGGGGTCGACCACCCCTATTATCTTTAACATTTGAAGTCTGTTTGCAAGATAAAGGCAAAGGGGAGTCGGGGGGTGATTTTCTTTATTCTTCACCCGGATTTATTATTATTTTTTTAGATATTATTACTGTGATTGGCGCGGCGCGTGCGCACATGTCCCTCAGTGTTACCCTACAACAAAATGGGTGTACGTAATAATACTTATACTTATTTCGTTTTGCATTTTTCTTTTGTTTGAGGATTATTGAAGGTTGCTGCAGTGGTTCTTGTTATGAATTAATGTGCGGACAATTTGGCTTAAAATTAATGTAATCTGCGTGTATGTCGCCAACATGAGTTTTAATCAACGAAATAACCTTGAAATGTAACATACCGGAAACGTTTAAGATAAAGTCTTTTTGGTATAATAAACTTAGTTTATCTCTAGCATTATTATGCTTGTAACACAATAATGTTTAAAAAATGTATATTATTTGCTTTTATTATCAATCTTATTTATTACATTAAAAATTATGACCTACAGAATATAATTAAAAATTTAATTGCTATAAATGATATTGTTTAGTTGAAAAGATACCTATAAAAAGATATCGAGGATAGCAGATTTTCAAATAAATATCAATATGAAGACAAGAATCTCCAAGTAGTAAGCCTCACAGCTGATTTTAAGCACCTTACATTCAAAGAAACCTCAAACAAAATGTCCGCTATGACTTTTCTAATAAAGCTCAAAATCCAAAGCTTAAGAAACCTCTTGCAAGGTTGTATAATTTCTTTAAGGCGTTTACGTTTGAATGAATTTGGTTCCTATGTTGCCAGCTTTAACGTATAATTAAGATTGTGAGTATGAGGCACGTGTTTAAATCACACACATGTTGTTTGATCCGGCGATTTAATGTGTTTTGTGGGCGTATCGAATGTCATAAGGCTTTCGGATGGCGCCTAAGACAATACATAACCAGGTGGAGACCAAAAAACTAGGCTTCCGTATTTAAAAATTGTGTCAACATTCAAAAAATATTAAGTAAATATTTTATTAAAGGTCCATTTTGTGATCTTATAAATACGTTTAGATTTCATTGGATTTTGTTAGGAGATTTATATATTCTATATAATCATTATAAATTCACATGCCTGGCGTCTCTGAGAGCCAATATTATTTTTAAGATTTGTCTAAATATAAATAAACGAGAGCATCTTGAGGAAACCTGCAGTCCTGATCCCAGTCCTGAACCAACCCCCGCATTATGAGAGTGCACCAGTGAACTGTGGGTCTTGGCCTCCTCGTTTAAATTCGAGGTAGAGCTCCGTGCCCAATATGGGACATAATGTAAGAGCTGGCATTGTTATAATATATGAGTGTCATTTTCTTAATTTTTCTTGGAACACAAGAGGCGTAGGCCTTTAAATTCTAACGTATACGGGGTTATAATGGTGATATTTAAATTATAAATCGCTAAGCGGATATAAGCGGGTAATAAAAATCGAACAGTATCGATCCAACATGGCGTCTAATCCTACAGAATACGGACAGTACTCAGCGCCCACCAGACAAAGACTTGCGCCCCTCACCACCTTTGACCCTGCGCGCGCGCAGCTGCACAGTAAGATCGGCAGGGGAACTGCGATCGATAATTTAGCTGAGTTCTTGACAACAATCAATGTTGCTACTTATGATTCATTATACCCTCATGTGCTCGAAAGGAGTTTTATGCAAAAAGTACTAACGAATATTTTAAATATTTTTTTGGAATTTATTTTTATGTTATAATATACGGGTTAGGCGGCATATTTTGTAGGGTATCGCAGGTTCAAATTTGATCAATGAGTCAAGTAATACAAATAATTAATTATAAAGTGAGACTATATTATTGGTCAGAATATGTCGCCTACATTGCCATAAACGTTTCTTAAATTCATCTTACCTTTGATATTTTATTATTTCTTAAATTTAAAACCTAGGACAAAAAATTTAAAAGTAAATTTCTAGTCAATAATATACAACATTTTATTATTTAGGCACTATAAAGTATAAAAAAGGAAAGTATCAACTTAAATATATGTACCACTGCTAGGCACGGCCCTTCTCGAAATCAGGCGAGGAAATCATTGGGCCATAGTTCACCAATGCTCTGGCGCAATGCGAATTAGTGAATTTCCTTAAAAGACTTCATCAAGCATGCAGGTTTCCTCACGATGTTTTCCTTCAGCCTTGAGCGAGCGATGGTCTCGCACTTAGAAAATTTGAAAAATCTATTTCCATACACCATAGGGTTAAACATCGAACCGGGGCTTTCTTGCTCAAGAGGCCTAGCTCTTACCCACTGGACCATCGACTTCCTATTTGGGTATTGGTACTTAGATACAATTACTACTACGCAGCTTACAGGCACGCGCATAAGAAGATATACCCAAAACAGCTGATGTACAAAAAATTAATAGAAAGTTGTCTATACGAACCGAAATTTAATAGCTTTCAATGAACAATCCATCATACATTCATCGTATAGCCTCTTATCGTCTATCTATTCCAAGACATAATACAGCAGCTTTTAAAGGTTGTTTCAGGTATTCGGCGACTAAAGTTTGGAATAATATACCACCTCCCATTAGAAATTTAAGTTCTATCCAAATATTTAAAAATAATTATAAAAAGTATCTAGTGCTTAACCAAAATTCGCTATAGTCGCACTGAAACGATCTCTTTTGTCAGTTGACTTTTATTGTTGTCAAAGAGTATACCTATAAACACTACGTTTTTGCTGTCTTTAAAAATTTGTTTACTTACGTTGTTTTCATTTTCTTTTAATATGTATTATTTTGTCGTACTGAGATGCTAGCTTGCTACCACTTAGTGTGTGTTTTAAAACTTATATATTATTAATAATCCAATGTACTCTTGCTAAAATAAGTGTTTTGTAAAGTAATAAGCTAATTATTAACGTAAAAAAAATAAACCTGGATATAATTTAGTAACCTAAATATTGTTAATATATTAAGTGTGTCACCGCTCAGGCGTCAGCTGAAAATCAGCGCGTCTGCCATTAGCGCAGTCGCACATGCTGAGCTGACTGCCTTTTTGACCTTTTTTTTGCCTTGTATAATTCACCCTATTATATATGTTTGTTTGTTTTGTGTCAAATAAAGCTCATTCTTTCTTTCTTTCTTTCTTTCTATACACGAAACATCTTTCGCACGCGCGACGCAGATGCGTTTTGCAAATGTCCTCCACCCGTTCTTTTGGCAATGTCTGTATTCTATACCATGAATAGATAATATATTTGAATCATGGATGCAAATGAATCGGTAATAGTATTCCATCTGTTACATTCTATCGATAGATAGATCATTATCTGTTTTTATTGAATATTTCGAAGTGATACGAGTATCTATGATATTAATTTTGGATTTTTACAAGGTTTCGACTGTGATACATGTCCGTTGCATATACCCTAAAGAATAACGGGCATTTTGAAGTCCATTTTAAGTCCGACCTAGATGAGGAGATTGAGTGACGATCGTCATCATCGTGTTACTACTATACTGCTAATGCTACTAGTATACATGACAAAGTGTCACTGAATCTGAAAGATGTGAAATCTATAATAATATTAGTATAAAGATAGCTGTTATCGTATTTACAGTTATTTACAAGGTGTAAAATTAAGCTAGCACGCGACACATTGAGTCGGAACGAAAAGGTGCAACACCCCTTTCTTTATTTGAACACGTCACTATGAATCGACGATAGAAAAGTGTTTGATACGAGGGGCTGATATTTATTTCAATAACCAATGATTCGTAAGTAAAAGTTGTCTAATATTTCATTGAATTTGATCCATCACTCTGATATGTGTCTAACTTTTTATTAAAGTAAAATAGTAACATCTTAATAAACCAAAATATATTATGAATAATTTTTTATTTATTTGATTTTACTTACTCTTATTTAACATTAAATATATGTTTAAATTTTGTGGCAAGAACATGATTCGATTTTGGAATGGTACAAAGCTCATAGTATTAAGAACACAATTATTTCTTTATACTGCCAAGTGACGTCTCATCATTTTTATTCAATCATTGGCTGCACCTTGATTACGTATCGCACATATGTGAGCAAAAAATGTATGAATCTTATGCGGGTCGACGCACCATATGCACAAGGTGATCCCAAATTTCACAATGGGAACTCTTTCTTAGCTAAAGGTGCAAATCGCTATTTAGGTCATCTTCAGATTTTTTGCCACATATTATAAAAGTTTCACCATCTTGCGGGCTAAAAAAATATAAAGGTCAGGTTCAAACAATGTAGAAATAGAGTATCGAAGGTTGTGAATTATCATTATATATATATATATATATATATATATATATATATATATATATATATATATATATATGCGTATTTTTGGTTCGTCAGAAAAGTTACAGTTTTACAATCTCTGGAAACTCCAACGATTTTTTTACATATTTCTTTTTTTTTAACTTTTAACCTTCTTACCTATAATACGTCATTCTAACAAGCCAGTAGGCCATGTGTATAGTCTATGTCAGCACTCTATGTTGTAAGTATCTTATTTTTACAATAAACTACGTAAATATATAAAATAATTATTGTACAATTTGACTTTGAATAATTATTGTGTAAATGATAGTATTTTCACGACAGCCACACCGACACACTTAAGACATTTCTTAGTAATACTGTCCACTAAGCTTGGCACTGGATACACAACGATCCATTAGTTCATAAACAAATACCATAAAGGTTTGAAGGCTAATACAAAACGACAGGGGAGGATATTCTCATTAACAATTTCCTTACCCATAGTGAGCAGTTTAGGTTCTCATTACACATCGCAGTGGCCAGAAACAGTTCAACATTTCCCCTTCATATTTGTATAAAATAGGCCGGAAAGTAATGTTTCTTTGTTTTGTTAATGCAGCTTTTTGTAAATACAGCTCAAATACCTTTGTTTAATATCATTTAATATTTTATGATTAATTTAATAATTTTTAATAAAATAAATTTTAATTGAAATATGATTAAATAATATGTTTCCTATGTTTGTGTACTATATTGATGGTAAGGATTGATTCTTTGGTATTGTGTAATATAATATTCCACTTTAAGAAAAAAAATGTTCTAATTTCACTTGGTTCTTCAAACAAACATGTCTTCATCGGCCTCAATAATGTATTGTGTATGTTAAAAAGTATATGTCAAAATATAATTAATTTTCTTTTAGTTTCATAATCGATTGACATAGTATATTATTTATGTTTATAAATAAAATATTCAAATATCCTACATACATACTACTTTTGCTGATTATTTTTCGTTCATTTGTCTTGTCTATTCACTACCTTGTGAGTCCTCTAAAACCACGACACGATATTAATATTTTAACTATCTCAGTTTTCTTAATCGTTCCAGGTTATATCAAGAGCGATCATTATTTATGTCAGTGTGCCACAATCTGCATGCAATAATCGATAGCATTCAAAATCGCACGCGACCCTATTACTACACATTTGTTTCAAGTTAGACCATATCGCCATCAGAAAAGATATAATTTTGTCTGTTTACAAAACTTTCAACCTAATAAACCAATAAATGTTTCTAAATAAAGAGAAAATGTACCTTGTCGTTTTATAATAAGGCACTGGAGGGGTCAACGTATGGAGGTTATGGCGTGATGTACCAGTTCCCATAGCCATCTGTTTGCACGGTCTTGAGGGTAGAGATCCCGTGACATTTGGTGTTACCCTTAAACGATCGTTGAAGGTTTTTTAATTGGACATTATAGTATATGATATATTAGCATAACTTAATGGTGACTTTATTTTAAATTTTTCAAAACTATTGCCCTAGTGGAATTAAATAGGATAAGAAATTACTAAATATTTTTGGAGTTAAAGGATTTAACGATTGCATTGTCAAATCAAGAGCAATAGAACATTTTTTTCTTTTCCAATATATAAGGCGTAGAGGAGCAAGTCGTACTCCTTGTACAGATAGTACATAATATATTGTCAAGTCCATTATATTAAAGTAAAGTCAATACCTAAACGCAAGCATGCATTGTAAGGGATTTTTAATTAATATTTGCTAGGAATTCCAGGTATCAAGCAGAGGTAAGGAGTTGAAGATATATGCTTCAAAATTAATATATAATGAATAATAAAAAAAATGGTTAACCTATTTGAAATATTGCATAAATGAATCATTAACCATGTTATAGACAACATTTTCGAATACTATAATAATACTATAATTCTATCCTAACATTGGAATAAAGCTAGACTATATTAATAAAAGAATAAAACCCCTCATGTAAACACGTTTCGCAAGAGACAGGAAGCTGAATACAATCTGTATAAGAGATGAGCGGAATACATATAATTACGCTATCACATAACGGAACTAGGCGTTATGGAGGAGCAAGTGTAACTTGCTGTTTCCTTTGCTCTTACAATGAACGAACACAAGTGTATTTGTGTGCTTTAGTGTTATTGCTTTTGTACACAGGTTATAATTTATTGTTATGTTTTTTTTTATTGTTTTAGAATCCAACGTTCAGTACAAGATAAAAATTTTGTTCTGGTAACTTGATTGGTCTTGTAACTTGTTGTAATAGTTTAATATTATTGGGTGGAGATAACAAATCAATCAATATTCAGGTAGTACACATTAGGGCTCTATTTACGTTGTATGGCATATATATTACAACTTATGTCACAATTTACATATATAGGTGCGCAATACAAGTCTATTGAATTGAAATATATCCAAAGATATAGATTTATTTTCATTAAAGTAAGTACTAAAAAATCTATTAATATCATTTTGTCTTTAATTCCATTTTTAATGTTATGAAAATTTACTATTGACATCAATCAATGTTCATGTTTTTAAAGTTTTTAAGGGCTTCACAATTAGCCCCCATTTTCAATAAATATTTTTATTTGATGGCTCTCCAATTTACGTCTTAATGCAAGACTATAATATTTAAAAGATATATATTAAATGTCTCATATTATATTGTTTTTTTTTTAATAATTTTAATTAATTTCGGCTAACCATTACCTGCTTACCCCAATAGACTAGTTAAAAATGTAAGTTTATAATAATTAATATGCAAATATACATAGTTACTATCAAAATGTATAAATAAGTATAATGAATTAATAAAGCAATACTTTACTGTAGGGCTCTATGCGCTGTTACGCTGTGACTAATAGAATTTTTACACCTGTTAACACGTAGCGTTAGAAAAAAAAGTTTGCCACGTTTTTAATAATTAAGATATGAATCCTTTATTTCATGATACTCAATGATTTTTCGGATAACGATTTTTATTATTTTCGTAAATGTGCCCCATATTTCTTACTATTTTATAAAATATACTAAGAAAATTAAATAAGTAATACTATTTGAGTATTTATTATTTTATATATGAAGTTGTTAATATAATGTTAAGATTTTGATTGGCTATTTTTTTATCTATTCTGAAATGAATTAATGACCGCCGTACTAGTAGTAGGCAGTAGTAACTAGCTTATACTGTTGCCAGCTTAAAGTTAACTTTTGAACTTAGATTATTTGTTTGTGCCCAGTACAAAGGCTCTCGGTGCGTGACTCGAAGGAACCGGAAACGGTAAAACGGCATCGCCATGCCATCGTGTCGAGCGTTTCCGTGCGCTACCCGCCCGCTTCCGCTTGCGCTTATCACTTGTAAACATGCTACAATCTTGTTAAATCGCTACTGATTTTGTTGGAAATCATTTTCAAATTACACATGAAAACAGTAAATGTGTATTTTTTTCTCAAAATTGATCTATAGCATAGTTATTGAATGGAAGTTTTAATACTTTTATCTATTTTAGGTACTTACAAGGCGATGTAAAACTATGATCAGGCTCTACAACTATGTATACAGTGCGTAAAAACCCACTAAGTTATTTGTTTACTGATTAGTAACGACACTGTCGTTTTAGTGTTAGCAATTGCCTTATATAAGTTGTCCAGAATTCAGTATGAAAAGTGATATTGATAAAATAAATAAATAAAATACTCACTTCCAGTTTTCAAAAACAAAAGAAAAGTAAGTTTGCACACTCAGCAGTTTAAAAAGATTTCCTTACCGTTACGTTAAACAAAAGTGATCACAAATATCGGATAATTTATAAAGAGAAAGTTGACGTTTCAACATCTAAGACGTAGTTTAACTATAGCCATTTTTTTCTATTAATGTATGCATGTATATTTGTTATCCTTTCGTGCAAAAGCTACTGAATAGATTTTAATGAAACTGTACAGTAACACAGTTTACACGTCAGAATGACATATAGGCTTTAGCCATAAATTTAATTTCTCAAAATTTTTTTGTAACGAATAAAAAGCCATTAAAACATATTCCTAAAATCCTGATAGCACATTTCCAATGAAATTTAAAATCACAAAAGCAAAAAATAAAAAATGTTCACTTTTCCATGCTTATATTTGAAATTGACATTTGCTTTGATATTGTAACAATATGAATATGAAATGCAAAGAGTATGAATTGGGACATTGTGATCTAATTTTTAAATAACTTTAATGATGAGTCGTAAGAGCCAATACACGCATAATAAACAATAACAGCACTCAGACAGAACAAAACAGCCTCCACACAGGTTACCGTATCGTCAAATCGAAAACAAAAGGAAAATGTAATGGAATGAACAACCCCGAAACACGACTCCAAAGTGCATCGAGTGTCTAAATTCGAGTATTCGTTTTGTCGCTAATATAGAAACCAACAAAACCCTCAATACGTTAACTTGAACAAGCCGATTCGATTGTCCGCCTTTCAAATATTTTCTTGTTGCAACAAAATAATAACATTAATGACTTCGACAGGACTCGATATCCAGCGTTCTGTGAATTTTAAATATGGATGTTTGAGGAAAAAATGGAATAGTCATTATTTTTAATTAATTAATGCAAGCTCATCACATGAAAGCGTAATCTAAACCAAAATAGGTTAAACAAAGACCGTACTAACGTCTCTTGTCAGCAGCGGCAAGCGATCCGTGGCTCGGGCGAGCACAAACGAACGAACCGGCTAATGCGGCCGCATCTGCTACGTAATGAGCTACTCAAGTACACCCTAACTTGTTTACATTGTTTCTTTATTGTGTTTTTTACCCGCCTCTTTCTTTCCTATGGTAACGAAATGATTTTTCCCCGCAATAAAACGAAATCTCGCGTCAGTTGACTCTTTGTCTTTATGATTTTTTTAATTAGACGTCGTCGTGTGGTCGTGTGTGATGTGAAAAGATTTGGTGGTTTTCCGTCGTCTTTTCACGGGTCTCTCGACTCAAGTGTGTTACGTTTGGCTGCCTGTTGTTTGACATTCGTTATTCTTGAACGTGATTTTATGGACGGCAACTTCCTAGTATTCGTACGTTGTTTGTTACGTCAGTTTTCGTGTGTAGATGAATGTTTCTTATCAACGAAAATGGTTTTAAATAGTTAATTGTAGCTTAGTGTTTACTAATTATGTTCATGTCTTTGTTCTATGTAAACTATTTTATAAACCCAAAATAATAAAATGGATTAGTTTAAACTAACCAAATCCTCTTATAATAGGCACTATAAAACTGGCCTAGTGGATGTTATAGTCTCTTCCTACGTCTTTCATTGCAGTTAATTTCGCCATATTGAAGTCTAACGCAAGGGTATTAGGTAAATCTGTAGGCAATATAGGTAACCAAGATTAAGCTCGAGCATGAACTCATATTCTCAAGCTAACGTTTTTTAATAAAGCCTAGCAATTACGGGCTCGCAGCGTCACAATTCATATGAGCTAAAGTTCCGGGCGGGTACAGTTGGTAACAAAAGTGCGGTACACTCGCCAACAAAGCGGCTAATCATTCTCGTATGTGCGTGGCCCGGTTTCCATTGTCTGCTCCATGATTAAGAGGATTGTCTCCAGCCTTCCTCGGATATTAAAAGCTTGTCTTCTCGATGCGATAGTCTAGGAATTGTTCACTCGGTTGTACATGCTAGATAATGCGTAAAATGTGCCGCTATGTAAAAGTTTCGCGGCGCGGTTTTGTTTCTATTATTATGTGCTTTTTTTGCCGGGGCTCGCCTTTTTTGCGGCGATCTTGTGTTATAGGTAGTGACGTGATGAATTTTTCCGCTTTGGTTTTTTATACTACTAATGACTGCCTTTTTGCCGCAATGGACAGACGTTTCTGTTGGGAATATTAAAAATAGTTTCGGAAATATATCGAGAATGTTCTTGAGTTTTGTAAAGGAATGTTCTTTACATAAGCTATTTTTTGTGTTCATATTTCCTTTTGATATCAAATGTCACAATGCAATACAAATGATATAGTAAATATTCTTTAATCTTCATCTTCTTTCATCTTTAATCTTTTTTTGCACATATTTTTATAAAAAAATATTGTTTTATTTATATATTTTTTAACTTTTTTTTTGTAAAACAAATACAAATAAATCTGTTTTATTTCATGGCCTAAATCCTTTGAATCATTAGGTTAGTATAATCAATCATGGCAGTGTAATTAAATTTGAGGGTTAGAGGGTAACACCCCATGTAGGTCCAATACCAACACTCTCACATTCCTTTATGAGACATCACTTTCACCGGATATTTGATATTTATCTATTATATTGGCTAATACCTACTAGCATACTTCCTTCTACGACTGATGTAGTTTTTCTTCTTTCGAAGTTTTATTAGTCTTACAACTATTTACTATTCCCGAAGCAGTGTCTTTCATTCATGTTTAACTTTTAGCCACATTAAGAAAAAAAAAATCAACAAGTTCTACAAAAAAAAAACGTATTAGCGGTTTCGGAAATAAGACTTCGATAACAGAATAGGTAGTACTTTTAGTTATTTTTTTTCCTTATGTGAATTGTAAACTGTCTATTAGGTACTTCATTATTAGCATTAGCATTATATTTTTATCTTAGTCATAAGATATTTCAAAAATGGAATCATAATCAAAATGTTTTTACGATTATCAACAAAAAAATATTCATCGCTACAGTCCCTTCAATCAAACACTAACATTGTCGTAAGGAGAGAATTGCAATGGAAATTTTATCGTAATATTATTGGAGAGACATAATAACAGGCTCGGTCACATTAAGAGAGGATCAAGAGGGTCTTGTGAGAGGAAATCTTAAAGGCACTTTGAGATAATCGTCCATATAGGTAGGGCTGGCACTATCGGGAAAACTGGTTGTGAGACATATTATCCTAACACCAGTTTTTAATATATATATTTTTTTGTAAATTTGTATTTATAGAATCCCGTCTTTAAGGTATTATTAAATTATATTAGTTATGTGATGTTTGATAGGTGTCAGGTGTGTATAAAATGTTCTGGTAAAAACACTCTTTTCAAAAATTTTTAGAGCAAAATTTTATTTCATCGTAAGTATTTACTTTTATTACATACATAATAAATAAGAAATATATTAGTAAGTTAAATTTTATCATCTCTTTATTTATTTCTTAAGGATAACTAGTTGTAGTTACAATAAATAGTAAAAAAGATAAAAAATAATAAATGAAATTACATAATTGAAAAAGCTTAGGTATAAATAAATATTTGCTTAGAATTCAATATGAAAAAAAAGTACCATCTGTAGTCTTTTAATTAGTACCTACTCAAATTATGAAAATACTTATTCGTGTTCTGATAGGAAATGCTACTAATTGGCTATAATAATATGTTGCGGTTGTTTATTTGCTTGTGGTAGCCCTATCCACCCTAAACGTCTTAACCCTCGTTCCTCAAGACGCGGCGAGTAATCGGTGTAACACCCGTAATCGGTTAAGGCCGCTACATATTCATGAGCGTAGCGACAAGTGAAGCGTTACACCAATCACAAGGGCGTTAATTAAAACATTATTATGACCACCACAAATTAATCAAATAGTAAAAAATAATAGTAACATAAATTAACTCTGAACATTAGTATCGTAAATGTGACTTAGGTTTATACGTATCTTGAATCTCATTCACTCATATTGTGTTACGTCTTAGGCCGGCGCGATGTTGGATTCAACGTTGTGAACCCAATTATAGCACTCATCCAACATGTGGATTTATTATCACTGACTCCAATGTTGGGCCTACATTGGTATTTTGTCAGCGTGTTTTGATTTTTTAGCAAAAGTTGACCCGAGGTTGTCTGTTGGGAATAACGCGTGATTAACGAAATGTTTGAATAATTAAAACATGCCATAATAAATAGAGTAAAAAAAAACTAAAAAATACCTCCATATATTAGCCATCACTAAGTATTGTCATAGGTCATAGGTAAGTATTCTCGAGATAAATTCGTACGAGTGCTAGTTGTATGAATGTACGGTTGAAATATTATTACTATTTAATATTTAATGTGTCCGTATCCTTATCTTTAAGTGTTTGTTGTTGCACGCAAGGGATCCTAACATGTGTTTCTTAAAGGAAAGCTTATCGCGGGGGTAGTCAGTATAGCTTTAAATAAATATTTAAAAATATTTATACTTTAGCGTGTATTATAAATATTAAAGTATAACTTGTATCCTGAACTTTATCAGTTTGGTTTCACAAGGCAACAATAAACTAACCGCAAAACTACAAACTAAAAACAGAATCCAATCGAAGATAAAGGGTTAACAAAAACACAAATTGTATTGCTTTCGAAGTTATTAAACAAACTGACGTGAGATGAAAAATAGTGGACAAAAACACGCAAAAGCTGTTTACGAATCTATAGATAAAACACCTTGACTCATCCTTTTTTGCGAATGTTTGAATCGCATCCACGTTGAAAACAAAAACACATGTCAGATTGGAGCGCGTGCGCTCCGTAAAATTACACACCTTTGCCGGCTTTCGCAAGCATCTTTTGTTTTTTATCTATATTGATATTCTAAAAACATAATTTGTTTCGTATATTTTACGCAATGCAATTATACTCGCAATAAAGAACAACTGCTCTCTTTAATTCTTAGTACTCTGAGACTATTTAGCACCAAACAATCATTTCAATATAAGGAATAATAAAAAAAAGAAAACGAAAAAAAGAAGTCAAATTTAATAAATTTCTAATCGTAAAATGGGTCAAGCTTGACTACAATTTTTCACAAGTTAGAAATAAAAAAGAAAAGTAATAAAAACAAAAAAGTAATTTCAGAACGAGTGCTATCAATTTTTGTCTTACAAATGTTAATCTGTTGCGCCGGCCCGGTTTCATATTTGGAATGTTTTAACGTTGATAAGGCAAACAGGAACATATTGCGGCCAACAGAAGGCACTCTGGAGGTCAGTGAACTTAGTATTTTCTGTCATGGGTATATTCGTTATCTATTTTGTTTGGACACTTCACAAATTGATAATGGCTTTATTTTTAACTGTACTGTGACATGTTTTAAAAGCTTTGGAGATTTTTTTATTTTAGTTTCCAAATTAAAGACTTTTCTTCGAAAATATAACGTTTATTCAACTCTATAGTAGAATCCAAAGAACTTATGATTACTTAATCAAAGTTCTTTGGCAGACTTATTTATAAAACCAATTTTTTTTTGTACAAAACAATTGATATGTAGTAGCTATGTATTTTAGGAGATTTTTGGATGTAAAAAATTTTAAGTATAGTTATTTTCCACTTCAATATTAACAAAAATATTTTTGTGTATAATACATAAGTATACATATATTATATGAGTATACGGTCTTCATAATATTTTCATTAAAAAAAAACTCAAAAATACGTTAAAACATATTTTCCAACATCTCTAAATATAAGAATTGTACACGCCACACGGTGCTGTGGTGCTACTACAATATATATCTAATTAATTATAAATTAATTTAAAGTTCCAATCTGCACACACGTTTTCTCTTATAACGTAGATTCATTAAAATCTTTGATAGAGTAAGTTTAGAAATCAATTACAAGTTAGTAGAAGGGATATCTTTCCTTATAGGTACGAGTATAAGGTGCCACATACTGCGGCGGGATCGGTATTTCGTTAATCTAACTTAAGATCTAACTTGATCTATATGCTTGAAGTGGTTAATTTAAATTGTGTGATCAAAACTGTCGTTGCTTTTCTAAGATTTTCTAGAAAAGTATTCGATTTTAAATACCAACTGAATATGTATATGTATAATTTAGCTAAAATATGAAACAATATAAACTCTAAGCTGAAAAAGACTGGACGTATATTTCAATTATCCTCGCGTTATGGTCATACTACTATCTTTGAGGTGAGAGAAAAATAAGCATAAAGTAACATAACGTAATATATAACTTAATTAAAAGAACTTGGTACATCCAATAAAAGTAAAAACACTAAATGTTGTCAAGTTCTTGAAAATGGATTGCAAAAATTCCGTTCTCAAAATCCTTGCAGCCGGCACGCGTACAAAAAATAAAACAATAAAGACCATTAAACCCGAACAAAAGGAGTAAAAGGCAAGTCGGAGCACAATTAAAACAAGAAATAATAAGGAGTTGTAATAATAAGTATTATTTAAAAGAGACAGGGGGACGGGGCACACCTGGCGGGGCACCACTAGCGGGGCACTGGCGGGGCACTACCGGGGCGCCAGTGGCGGGGCACGCCGCACGCGACCAGCTCCCCCATCAAAGCCACTGCCAATTTTTTCTAAGATGCACAATATGGATAAACGATTTGAACACTATTATTACTTAGTTGAATAAATTAATGTATTTTCTGTATAAACATTTTCATATTTTAAATTAAATAAAATTGAAATATTTTCAAAATTCAAGAAACAAATTAGTTTTATAAGAAACGCCGGAAGGCGGTCCGTGTTGTTGATCAGAAATAATTCAGATATTGATTTAACAACAATTATTTTTATGAGACAATAAATATACAAATAAATAAAATTAAAGTATCCGTTTATAATTTAAATCATACAGCTTTTGATGGGACTTTAACTGCAATTCCCTTTAAAAATCCCGATACGGCTGTAAATTTTAATTCTTAGTAAAACGCAGGCGAAGCTGAGGGCAAAAGTTACCTAAAGTGTGTTGTTAAGTAAATCTCATGTTACTCCATAAATAATTAAGGCGTATATTTCATCTTCCTTTGAAAGCATCATCACTTTTTAAGAACTTGAACTTATACCACTATAATAGCATCGTTACAAACAAGCTTCAGCCGGTGAAGTCTTATTAATTTCCTAATATCAAGAGTACAAACAAAACAGCTCTGTATAAAAGACATGACAATTCTATTTCCTTATAACAATATGCAATAAAAATAGCACAGCTTAATTAGCCGCATTGAAAACGGTTCAATGACATCTTCGGATGTATCTTCACATTTGTATGGTTTTAAAAAAATATATCAATATTAATAAAACTATTCCGCACTCGTAACTAATGAGGCACGCACTTGACCGGTTTTCCTCGGGTATAATAATTGAACATTGTCATGGTAACAAGCCGACAAGTCGCAGCGCTATGCATTTCGTAATAAGAATTACACCCCTAAGTAAGGCATCCACATCTGTCTTCACTCGACACCTGGTATGGCTTTTACATCATTTAAATAGGTGAAATTGAGTATATTTACATGTTAATTTAATTTGTTAATAAAAATAAACATGGCGAACCCGGCAAAGTTTGTCCTCAACTTTTGCCGGGTTGCTGACAAACTTTGCCGCGTTGCTAATCACTTTTTGCTAAGCTTTGCTTGCCCTTGAAAAATGTTTGTTATCATTCAACTTTATCATCATTTCTTTATACAAAACCCTTCTAACGATAGCTGATACAAAAAAAAAATATCTAATTTGATTCGGTTTTTAAATTATGTGCATAAATATATTTCGACGATTCATTTTTATTTGTATATATAGACAGAATATTTTGGGTTGGTAATTATTACATATGAATCCTATGTCGCTAGTTAAGTTAGTTTTCTGATAAAAATTAACTCTTAGGGCCTGTTTCACAATCTCCCTTTAAGTTCCCTATAGGCTATTGGCAACATATTTGACAGATGTTTGACAGATACTCCATACTCTATCTGTCAAACATCTGTCAAATATGTTGCCAATAGCCTATAGGGAACTTAAAGGGAGATTGTGAAACAGGCCCTTAGTGTAGTTACCTATATAATAGTATTTTTGTCACTGCATAAATTATTTTTAATTTTGCTTTGTTATGTGTCTGATACCTTATTATTTATCTCTCTGTTACCTTTTTATAGTATACCTTTTCTAGATAGCTTTCAAATTCATTTATGTTATCAATAGAATTTGCTTTCAAATGCATTTGATAATAGGAAATTACAAAAGGCTAGGGTAACAATATTATCTCTCAATAACAACGTATACCTACTTACAAAAATTACACAAATGTTTAAAAATTATCAAAAAGGCCATTAGGTAGATATGAATCAATTATGAGTGTACAAATATCCTTACATACAGGTGTACAGAGCTTTACAAAATAATTGGTGTGACTTCAGGAAACGGAAGCGGGCCCGGCCAATGCTAACTCGTCACGGTGCCAGTACATCACAATATCACGGACGGACGGACAAGTGGCTATTATGTATGTATTCTTAATGTGCATTGGTTTATGTACCTAAAAATAATAAGCAACTTTAGCAGTTGTAGGATAATTGCCATCGGCTTTTACAATCAGCGGATTGACATTTTTTTAATGCCATAAACATTCACAGAACCAGAGGTTATGCAGATGCATTGCCGTCCTTTTTCTTATCCCCCATAAAGGCGACAGCATAGCTGTCATTTTACGCCGGCATTATGTGAGCGAGGCGACCCCGGTGATGGCCCAATTTTTCTTGATTTATAGATCATGTAATTCCTAAGGGATTTATTTTCTATGATTTATAGATCGATAGAACTTCGAGAGAATTTCGATATATACATTGAAAGAAGGTAATAATTTTAGAATCACTTCGATACTCCAAGTTTCTCTCATTATTATAATCATCAGAATCACTCTTATTCCGTAAAAGAGGACTTATCTATCACCAAATATCTTTGCAAAAAAGTCATATAAGCATCAAAATTTCCTCAAAACGTCGAACAGAATGTATTTTTGTAAATAATAATTAAGAAATGAGTAATTAAGCGTGTCAAGTGCATGCCTTTGAAACTGAACATTCTTAGCGCCTCGTTGAAATGGCGTGACGCGGTGTTTTCGCACAAAGAAGTGTTTCCGCGAGGCAAGTCGGTAACTACAACGCTGCTCACGAGACATCCACTGAATAGACACCCGACTGAGTACAACGTACGGACAACAACTCGACACGTTCCCGCGCGTACCCAAACGGACCTTAAATATATACCTAATGTAGATATAGAAGTCTGCACTTACTTTGTAAATTTAAAATTTATTATCTTGTATTTGTAAATCTGGGTGTATACAATAAAGTATATTCATTCATTCATTCATTTATATGCATTAGTTTTAATATAGTTTGAGTAATTTTTTATTCAATTGCTACAAAATATTGTATTTTTTTTGTATAGGTAGGCGCGTAAATGGTGCTTTAATTCATTCTGAAAAAAATTGACTTAGGTAGGTACTAAGTGGGATATTTTTAAAGTTGAATCCAATAATATGATTTTATTCTTTACATGACCTAAAGGAATAAAGTAGCATTAAATCCTGTTTTGCTACTTAGCTATTTCATGCCCACGTTACATGAAAAAAAGTCGCGTTTGCGTACACAATCCCGGCCCGTGTGTTTTCATATTAAGTGTAAGTACACATTTACACGGCAACTTGGGTGCTAACACTTCACACGTCGTCACTTGCGAATATAAAGGCGTGTTAAAGAGTTTAAAGTTTTCGCATTAAGCCACACACGAGAAACGCCGAGTAATTAGAAACATCTTTCAAGAACCAAGTTTTGTGACATTAACATAGCTCTACAGGAACTTTTCCCAACTTTATCATTGTTTTCAGGAGTACCAAAAGATAATTAACGTGACGGGAGTGAAACAAAAGTGAGGAAACAAAAGATAAATAAAAGAAGTGAACTTAAACTGACAGAAATCTTAATTACAAGATTTTTATTGTTTCGTGTCTTTAGTCTATGCCAGTTCTAAGGTTACTAAAACTCGTATAGTAAATGTTGAAAAAGTCTATTCACTTTGCAAATGAAGTCACGAACAAAATACCATTTTTCGTCATAATAGTCTCAATCTCCCAAAACAGTTAAGAAGTAAGACAGAATTAACATGTAATTAGTATTGTATAAATTATACTTAAATTACCTATCTAATATTACTAGTTTGTACGATGAAAATTGTCAAAAGAAAAGAAAAACATACAGACGAATTTATATCCTACTATCATACTATTCCTACCTTATCCTGCTAATATTATAAATGCGAAAGATTGAAAGTATGGATGTTTGTTACTCTTTCACGTAAAAACGACTGATAAGATTATTATGAAACTTTAGAACATTATAGCTTACACATCAAAATAACACATACCTAGGCTAAATACGTTAGTGAAACCGCTGGACGCTACTAGTTTTATTTTGCTATTAACTATTATTATACAGACGAATTCATATTGTTTTAGCTTAGTTTAGTTTTTACGTGAAAGAGTAACAAACATCCATCCATTCATACTTACAATCTTTCGCGTATATGATATTAGTAGGATTAACATCAGTTAATAACCAACCACCACCAACCATTAATAACCAACCTAACCTAACCACTAGGTTATATTAACAGCCACCTTAGAAGACGTACACGATCGATATGACGTAACATTAGATTTCTAATGTCTTGCCTGTGTAAGTTAGTAACTAAAGCTAATACTAGATGGAAAATAGTCTACATGGAATATTTCTTTAGGGCGAGTCACAGCTAAGTGCGTAGTCTGACATAATTACAAACCGTATCTTAAGCTTTTAATCGCGGGCTCCATCCCTCTCAAGCCCACCAGCCTCTTCGTTTAATGGAAAGCCCGATGCACCTCTTTAGACGGCCTAGAAGTCTTTTGCATTTGTGGGCCTTTTAAAAATTGTCTTTCAGTGAATACAGCGTTTATACCGTATTTAGCTTTTATCGTTTTAAAAATATATAATATCACAAAAATCATTTATAATTTGACAAAAATACCTGCAGTGAAATCGAAAAGAAAATAAACTTCATAAAACTACCTATGCACTAAGATAAATTGAACGAGCCTAGGTTTGCGCTAACAATAACCCACTAACGAAATTAAAAACAGATGCAACCTCGTTTTCCAGAACCTCTATGCAGAATCATTACTTAAACTCCATCTTTTTAAACGCTCTCAGAAAGGCTGAATGCGCTTAGTCCTTGAATCGTTTTAGATAAAAAAGTAAGCCCACGCATGACGTTCCATTGTACGCGGAGTGCGGACACGCTGAAGGTGGATCTCATTAAGAGAACGTTTGGAATTAAGAACGGCGCGCGATGAAGCGGGAATCTTAGCGATCATTACGTGGGACGGAACGCGGTCGTGTCATTGCGCCTTTATGTTTTATGAAATATATATTTTTTCTATATTTCCCTCTTGGTTTTAGAAATGCGGTATCTTTTGTGGCACAAGTATTCAGTGCGTTATTCCGTGTTTATATTATGTAGCATCTAGGAATGTATTTTTGTGAATGCATTCGTTATTCTAGTAACCTGAAAATGTCACAAATAATGACTCCGACAAAGCGCTGTGGATTCATGTATATCTAAACACATTGTTTATTCTTAATGACATATAACACGAACTGAAAGAAAAGCCCGCGCTGACATAGTTCTTGTGGTGAAAATAGAATAATGAGGTAGTTCGCTAGAATAGCGATTCTAGATATAATTTAAAATAGATATATTGTGTTCCTTTAGAGATGCATCTGACAATCGACACGTCAGTTTTTTTGGAGAAATAAATATCTAATCAAAAATTTTGATGCGCTATTTAGCTTTTTGTATTAAAGTAATGAGTTACCTTAGCTATCTTAAGTTTTTTTCGTGTTGATTGTTTAAATAACTTAAATGTAAGATACTTACTAAATTAGGATAAGGTGACACGGTTGACCCACTCGGCTGTATTCGATGATAAGTATCTGAAAAATTAAAGGCTAGTTTACAAAAATATAGTAACGTAAGTAAATTTAATACCAAGCTAGTATTAAGAAACGGGTTAAAGATTTATGTTTAGATAAAAATAAGTTACGAACATAGCATAGGTATAATGTAAACGGAAGCAGTGAAAGTCACCAATAAAAATTGATAACAGGACATTCAAATTCGAGCGCTTTTTTATCTAGCGTTAAAAAAGCGTTTGAATGAGATACCTAAATAGATATCCATATTGTATCTGTTGCCACGAAATCGTTTTTAAAGTGCGGCGTTTTTTTAAAAAGTGCGATTTATGACGTTGAGTGATAGACGTCAAATCGAATCGAGCATGCCAAACTCAACTCGAGCCAATTTCGGGTTTTAATCCGACGCTTAAAAAGCGCTAATTCAAACAGGGCCTTAGGCATATTTTAGGTCGATCAATCCGCTTTTTCTAGAAGCATTACAAGCGGTCCTTAAAGTTACTCTTAAACAGGCTAACTTTTACTTTACACTTAAGTAAATACCTAGTTATCCTCAATCTTAGTGGATTTCTAAGAAACAAAGTCAAACAATGGTCATGCGTCTTGTAACTTAAGCCCCGCCCACAGTCTTGGCGCGCCCCCTTATTCTTGCGCACCCCCGCCTTTCTTATGCTATTGGACAACTATTCCTCCTTTCACATTTAAAGTTGCGGAACAAAGAACACATAAATATTTATGAGGCTCGAGTTTTTCGACATTTTGTCGAGACTCGACGTAATGTGGTTTTGGCTTAAGGCGTAGTTTGGTGGATTCTATGCTACTTAGGTGTGAGATACAATTGCATCTTGTACTGCTGTGACTTGTACATAAGTCTTATCTAATCTAAGTTTTAAAAAATATATAAAATGTCATATTTATTTACAGGCTTTTTGTAGTTCGTTTGACCGTTATCAAGCATAAGACATGGCAAATTCAAACGGACAGTTTCATCTGCCAGGAACTTTAATGATCTTACTAGCTATTTTACGGCAGGAATTTATTTACACTTTCCATACTGAGTAAATTAATTAGGGCCTGTTTCACAATCTCCCTTTAAGTTCCCTATAGGCTATTGGCAACATATTTGACAGATGTTTGACAGATAGAGTATGGAATATCTGTCAAACATCTGTCAAATATGTTGCCAATAGCCTATAGGGAACTTAACGGGAGATTGTGAAACAGGCCCTTAGTTTAGTAAATAGTAGTTTAATAAATAAAATAAAAAATCCTAGGCAACGACATTCTAGTGCAGGGGATCCCAACCAGTGGTCTGTGGACCATCAGTGGTCCGCAAGAGCTAAAAGAAGGCCCGCGAAATTCACCAGTTTGACAATGAGTAATAGAATCAAAAATCTTATTGAGATAATCATTAATGGCAACTAATGCTGCTAAGATGTTATAATCACATTAAAGTTTGTATTATTTTGATGCTTCTATTATATTTTTATAAATTTATAAGTGCACCTAAACACGAGACCATCACTTGCTCACTGATAGGTATACGAAAACATCAAGAGGAAACCTAAATGACTGATAAGATTGAAATCTCTCTTTTAATCTTCGTTGATGTGTGAAGTTCACCAACCCTAATGGAGTCAGCGAATCGGAGAACTATAGACCAATACCATTCTCATCTGAATTCAAGGAGACCTGTGCCCAGTTATAGTATTATTATCATTTTATATTATAATATAATTCCTACGTTACTAAAGAGTATTAAAGGAGTGAGCCTAAGTAAGCATTAAAAAAGGAGTAAAAACATTTTCATCTTAAAATCTTTACAAAAACTAATGCTAGACTAAAAATATATTGTAGTTTACATAAAACGTACAATTGAAGAAACGCCGTCGCTCAAGTTTGAAATGCAAACAAAAGAAACAATCAGAGGTCGTTTAGATTTGCTCCTGCATTAAGACTACAATAGCGGACTTTCATAGCCTCCTACATAGGCTACATGCTGCACAAGTGTTACAAACTATAATAGCTCAATAGTTAAAGTACCTGGACTTGGTATTTAGAGATTTGAACAATTTGAACTCTGAAACACTTATAAATATGGACTTATTATTTCTTAATTATAATCTAATTTTAATTTATGGATGTAAAATGTGCTTGAATCTTTACTTTTAGAGGTTTTTTCCTTCACTTTGCAAGTCTTCTTTTGGGATGATATCGTAAAGTCTAAAGTAAACAAATCTCATAGAGTTTCATCAGTCATCGAAGACAGAGCTAAACAAAGCATTGACCGCGCTCTGTTAAATCTAGATGAAAAAGTCTAGTTATAAGTTAGATCTTATTGTCCTTCTACAATTAAAAAAAACTGGATGTAAATAAGTATTTAAGGTGATTTGTAGATGAAGATACAGGACATAGATGAAATAGGTCGGCACATCATGCATTTACCTACTATGTACCTACCTAACACTTCATTACCTTACCTAACCTACACCATGAATTTCTAATATTAATCCAAATATAAAAAATGGATTCCTAAAAATAATCTATAAATAAAATCATTTCGTCCAATAAATACCTACCTATATATAAAATAATTTGTTTATGTTAGTAAACGTGTTTGAATGTCCCATATAATTTATTATAGCTTTAATATTACTACCGATTGGCTCGACACGACCGCCCAGTGCCACCCACGCCCTGTTTCTTAGAAGCTTAGTGGACTGACGCCCCCTTTCTTAGATTTACTTCTAACTCCACCCATATGAATACGCCTACCTCCTTGGCTCTGCCACTCGAGGCGTGTTACGTCATATCGATATATTACTACATCACTTCTTAAACATATAGCCATTGAATCTACTATATAATCTGTAGAAAAATAATTGTATTAAATTAATATATCAAATAATGTACTGAATATTATATCACAAATATAATAATAAGTGTAAGCATAACCCAAATATGTAGCGACATCTCTTAGACAAGTAAGAAATATATTAAGGTATATATTGCGTAACTTATCATTTAAGTGTGTCTATCATTCGAACTTTAGTTGGAATCAATTAAAAACGGGTAAATGAATAATTACTTCATACTATTTTAATAATCTGTTATTTGTAAAGTTGGTAATTTTACTTCTTTGTATGTGTGTAACATCGATGGATTGCTTTAGAATTATGTAATACAGCGCCATCTAGTTACGAATATCCAAAGTATATGCGCTTGCGTCGATTTTAAAACGACATCTAGTGCCATAGTTTGAAAATACAAACTGTATTAGTGAATGTAAAGCTCACCAATTTATTGTATAGGTGTCAGCACTAAAGCAAGAAATAAAATCATAAAGTAAATATTAAAACAAAAATATATGCTTATAAAAATATTATATAGGGACTAGCAGGGCTAAAATTAAAGAAAATGTACCTGGTTTTTACAAAAGGTGGCACTGTTATAATTTTTTAATCAAAACATAAGCTGCATTACTCTTTCTGCTCCTAACATCGTTCCAAGTACCTACTAATAGAATGTGTGAATGCGCCTGCCGTAATATAAAAGCAATTTTTTTGTGTCCGTTTAGCTTTTTAATTTTGCAAGTGGTTGGTATGTCGAATGGGTTATGAATATGAATTATGAACTGTAAAGTGTAAACATCTTATTACTTTAAGTAATGTTTGTAATAAGTAATTTTAATTATTTTTCTGTTAGGGAATGAAATGCTTTTTGATATGTAAGCCATTGAAATGGAATATCAAAACTTAAACTCCGATTTACCAGCAGTTGTTAAATTCTATATAGGTACGAATTATTTATATTTTAACGCTTGATGTAACAAGAGGTGTGTTATAAATATGACAGTTATGTCTGTCTCCGGCATTGTAGCTCTGAAACGGATAAACCAGTTTTGTTTGGTTGTTTTAATTGTTTTATAATATTATATATAATTAAATATTATTTAAAATAGAAGTCATTGGTCGAATTATCATTAAGACTGTTAAAAATCGATACACCTTTTGAGATGATTAAGTCTATGTTATGGTCATGGCAAAAAAATAGCTCGTTTCATTTTCAAATAAGATATTTTGTGTTTGCTTTACTATAATGCTTTGTAGAGAGAAATGCATCTTTCTTTTCTTAGAAACAAATGATTTAGAACTAACTCAACAGTACAAGTGATGTTCAGGAGCAGACGCTGAAGATATGACAAAAATCATAAGGGACATCGAAGGACCAATAAACTATACGTTCATAAGATAAGGCTTCTTTTGAAAGGGCGCCGTTGCGTCGGACGCGTAAGGCACTATTACAGTACTGTGACCATTTTGGTAAACAGGATGCGTTGCTTTACTAATACTACTATACTATGACAAAATTACATAGTGTATTACATTAAATCACTTGCTAGTATGCAGTTGCTAGTAATCTGCTCCTATATTTTGAAAGAAAATATATAGTGGACATCTTATTAATAATAATCATGAAGTTCTTCAAACTGTACAAGACTGTTTTAGCTACTACAAAGAGCTTTTGCTAGACAAAGATCTGACTAGTTTTAAATTTACTAACATACCTATTGTTGATAAAAATGTGATCATCGAAAATAAGAAGTATTATGAAAAAAAAAACTCATTGTAAGGACTAAGGAGGTAATACTTGTGAGAATTGTAAAATTTAATTCTTTTTTTTTAAATTATTTGATTTAAATATGCGACAGATAGAAGAAATAAATTTCTAAAACACATCTAATAATGTCGCTTCGAGTAATATTATTATTAAAACTTTTAGGTTTAAAATAAACATTGCTGTCAATATAGGTATGCTATATAGGTATTGATTTATGTTATCTTTGTTTCTTATTTCCTTCTTGATCGAGTCTTGATGTGATACTATTTTTGCATGTAAATCAGCCCTATCTTTATAATTGAAAAAACTATAAAATCGATATATCCCATTAATAAATCTTTATATCTTACCGTTTATTTCAGGGCATATTAAAGGATGGGTAAAACAAAGGATTAAAAAATAAATAAAAACAAAACAGTGAAAATAATTTTTTTTAAATAAACAAAACAATAAACAACTTAAAATACAACAGTGTTAAATAAAAGAAATATACAAAAAAGGCCTGTTGTTAATATGTAATCTAACAACAGGGCGCCGTCGGAAAACAACTAATACTTATCTAGCTAATAATTATGTTTTGCTTTTCACATTCCATGCTTGTAATATTTAACATGAGTATATGAAAATCAATTCAATAATTATAAAATATCACACACAATGAAAAAGGAAGAAGCGCGTTTATAGTGCCAATAAAAAATGATTAAACGACAAAAATAATAGCTTATGATGGTATATAACAAAAATAAAAAAAAACCCACAAAAATATAGATAGATATTTAATTCTAATTATCATAAAGAAGCACTACCTTGCTGCCACTGATTGTCTCTTACGTAGCACAGAGTTTGTAAAGTTCGTTTTAACCAGTCCGTACAGCTACTAAACTAATACTTGTGGCAGTCAGTTAATTTAACTTATCACTAATTCAACGCTTAATATTAACTGCTAATTATTCATCAATCGATCACACGTAGTGTCGCCTTATTTAGAAAAAATAAATTTTTAAATAAAAATCTTCTTAACGGCCAAAAGTTTAATCTCTCACAAATGTAACTGACATAAATATTAAAAATTTCGCAAAACTTTTCCCCCGCTGCCAACAGTTTTAGGTTTAAAAAAGTTAAGGCAATTTTAGCCTAAAAATATCTTCAATTAGACGCGATTAGAATTTAAAAATTTAGATTTTTTTTTTGGATTTTTGTAATATTAAAATTTATAATCACAAGAGCACGAGGAACGTGTATTGCGCCGCGCGGCCCGGCCGGCCGCCGCGACTCCAGACGGACGACTGAGACTATCCGCGGCCCGCCGCGCCACCACCCCTAGCTTATTTCCCCCTCCCCCACCCCCTAGCTCTGCCGCACCTCTTGCCGCGGGGCCGACTTCGTTACGAGCCACTTGTAATCGCCGCGCGATTTTTCCGCCTAAGACAAATTAGGCGCGCCCCGTTCCCTCTACGGCCTTGCGTTTGGGCGGTTTCTTGGGCGAGTTCTGGAGGGCCGCTCCGAGCCCGCAGTCGAGTTGATCCGAGTCAGGACGAGTTCCGCCCTGGACTAACTCGTTACGACATACAAGGACATGTGTTAGCCTAATCGTCTAAGCGAGTCGATCGCGTTGTTTACGGCACGCATTATCTGCGCCAATATAAATTATTGACGTCGCAATGTCGGGGCTGTTTTATTTTTAAATGGCATTTAATCGTCACTTTCGCTTTCGACGCCGAGGCCGGGTTAATTGTAAATAAAATTCAATCATTCGCAAAAAATCCCCGTAATCGGCACCGACAATATCAATGAGAGATACGTATTTAAAGCACATTTTATGCATAATAATGGCCGTTGGTGAGAGCATTTTTGTACAGAAAATTCTGATGGTTAAAAAAATGTAAACAATGAACTGTTGCACGATTTAAGTTAATATTTTAATAAGTGATTTTATACATTTATTGAATTTAAGGTAATGTTAATTTAACGGTGCGTTTACAATGATTAACCTTTGGCATCGGGCTTCAATTTAAAGCAAGGCAGCTGATTAAATACATAGCCGAAAAAACCTAAACAAGACTGTTTGGTTTCATTACGCCAATGTTTGTAACGCCAATACTACATGATTACATTTTATTCTTCAAAAATAGATATTACAAAAGTTTGACTCTACCCTACTCTACTTTAAAGTAAACGTCAAATTGGAAAATGTATTACGCCATCTTAGATTTTAAATATATTAGGAAATATTTTTAAGTGAATTACACATCTCATCTTAATCAAATTAGTAAAATTAAGTTTAGTGAAATTAGTAATAATTAATAAAACATTAGTAAAAAGTATCTTTCTTATATTTCATAAATCAAATTATTTCGTTATTACAACAATAATTGACTTTTTATATAAAGAAAACGTAACGTTATATAAAATAAAAACATACAACTTAGTGATTTGAAATGAAATTCATTACAAAATATTTCTAAACGAAACATTTATTTTTTACCGAAATGAAAGTTTGGATTTCATACGTTGATTTGTTAAAAAAAATTAAAAGATAATTATAAATAGAAATCTGTTATCTGCGATGAAAATTACCGAAAAAGATTATAAAAAGCTAAAGCGTTTGCTTTTTTGCCCATGTTCTACGATCGATCGAAATGAGTTCGTAGCGAGTCTACGCCGTAGACAATCGCTACAGACGCTTATAACATCAATTTTTGCTGTTGCGATTGATATTTTGCTGTATAATTTAAAGAAAATACCAAATGATAGATACTTAGCATTACTATGGATATTTTTTTTATTTCCATTTCATATTAGCTAAATTAATTATAAATTACAATAGGCTTGTAAAATTCTATGCTTTGGTAAATAATATGTTTTTCTTTGGCAAATGGCTAATACACGTTTTTGTGAAACACAGGTTTTGTAGGGAAAAATATTCGTCAAACTTGTAAATGATTTACACATTACTCTGATGAGATAAAAAATTTCATATCAATATAAAAATACCATCAATTAAAAAACGCGTCATTTTAAAGCGATCTTTCACAGAAACGATTCCATCGAAGTCCATTGCACATTTCGCACGTGAAGTATTGGTCTGGTATGAATTAATATAATTCCTTTATCAGAGCTCGTCGCTGCGCGGTGTCGATGACCGCATCGCTTTTATCCAATATAAATTCAAAATAACCAATGGACCGAATAAATATGTTTTTTCGACACTCATTTCTATTTATCTTATTATGACTTATTTATGTTGTTCAAGGAATTGATTTTAGCTTAGGACGTTTGTTTCTTAAATAGTTCTTAAATTCTGTAGTAGGTAATAATGACTGTTTCTGAGGAATCTATACGATTTCACAAAAACTAATATGGAAATCTTAGATTTCGTCAAATTAAATACTTATATGTAAAGAGGGAAATTAAAAAAAAACACTCTGTATAATATCGAATAGGTACAAATTTGTGATTTTACTTAAAGTAAAAATAATAAAGTGAGATTATTAATTATTTAGGTTTTTTTAATGTAATTACTAAGTTTTGGGTTACTCAAAATTTTTTTCGAAAGTTTTCAATTTCAAAATCGAAAATTTCATGTTAGGTAGGATCGTAAATTTCGTGTATATTTCTTCTGTACATTATAATATAATTTTATGCATTACATAAAATTTTTTTGCCTCCTTCGTGCTACGTAAAAAACATTACAAATAAAATTACTTATTATATAACAAAAAGTAAATAATAACTTACAAATTAACGGAAAAAAAATTAAATTCGGTAAACATAAAATTAATAACAATATAATTTTACAATAATTGGTCATTACATAAAATTAATAAAACCAAAATTAAAAATACAATATACATCAGGAGCGAGCGGCTGGTCGGACCAATTACCTGTTGGCGTTGCTATTTACAAATCTTCTTAATTCTTATATCTTCTAAACTAAGAATCACGAACACTTTGTTAATTTTTGCAGTTGACAAGTCCCAAAACTTCGAGTACGCCACAAAAACTAACAACAATCAGTTCAAGGATCTAATTAGAAAACTTATCATTAAAAAGTTTCTAAGTACGCAACACAGTCCCGAAAATTTAGAGTTCTTTTCGCGATATATCTGCGAAGTCCTTAACACTGTAATTAAATTAAATTTCGAATTATTCGATTGTGGGATCCGTAAAAAAAATTAAACGCGACGGAGGAACTTAACACCACTTATAGACTATGCGGCAAAACGAGCCGAATATTTACATTGAAGAAAAAAAATGAGGTCAATCGGAGGTTACGGGCAACGCAGCCGGACGGCGCGGGCCGCGACGGGATGTGGCAGTCGGGACCTCGGCCGCCCCGCGCCCCGCGCGCCGCCCCCGCGACGCCCGGTCCGCCACCGCCGAAAACCACGTGCGCGCACTCACGACAGGGACGCAATATAACAACGCGCTGACGGTAAAACGGGACGCAACCATTCTTTTTTTAATTTACTATATTTGCTGATTTTTATTATTTTTTCGCATTTCGATATTTTATTTTTTAGTTGATGCGCTCCGCAACTCACCTGTTGTGCTTGACCCGCTTCGATCTGTCCACCGATCACATGATCGACAACTTTTGCGCTATTTTTTATTACAAATACGTATACGTTTTTAAAGGTCGCCTTAATACAACGCAGACGTAAAAACTGCGTTCTTAAAAATACAGGGAAAATAAGAATGAAGTTTTTAAACTATGATCACTATTATCTATGGATACAGATATGTATTTCTTTTTAGCTTGCACCGTAACACAAAAGTAGTAATCGCTTATCATGAAAGTTCCTGGATGTTTGTTTTTAGTAATTATTTTATTTTTTAGTTATTTTTCTAATTTATAATTTTATATAAACAAATATAATATTGTTTAAGTATTGTTTTATAAAGTATTTATATAAGAATAAAAAAAACATAGACTTACGGTAATGAAATTACAGAGGTGCTGCCGTTATTAAGCAGCGTCGAGTAGCTGAACTAAATATATCTAAGTGTTGACAAGGCAGCGACAGTGGCGCCTCCAGGGCTAGTCGCGTCAATGGAAACTATAAACGATGGTTCATTTCCAACGCGTTATTTTACCTTTTTATTTTTTAATCGTGAAAGTGCAACGTTCACTTCGCTTGGCATTCAACGGCCATTTTCGTTTGCTGTTTCTTTTTCGTTTTCATTGGTTTTTCACAGACGTTTTGATCATGTCGCGGAATTGGCTCTCCATAACATACATTGTAGTGTTTTAACGTTTCAACAGTTGTTATTCAAACATGAGAATCACTATCTGCTATGAAAATCTTAATCAATAATCTTTAAAAAAATATAAAAACTATAATTATTTAAATACTACTTATCATCTACTTATAATAGATGGCGCTACCAGTACGAATTTAGACATAATTTTATAAATATTATTATTTATATTTAATAATATTTTATATTTATAAAAATTATGTAATATTATAATATTTAACCATCAAATGACTTTACGAAGCCATTAAATTATTCAATCTAAAATACGAACAACTTATTTAATATTATAAGTACTGAATATAATAAAAGTTTACACAATTAGACTTATTAATTATTGTTTACCCAAGTTTATGTAATTTAAAAACAAACTGTGGTACAGACTACGTAACATATACGAAATAAGACAGCCGATAAGTTATGACTCCAGTTATCAATATAATATCTAATATATAAAATGACAAGTTTTTCCCAAATATACATTATTAGTGTTAAGAATAGGATTATTTGCAAGCTTAAAGATTAATAATTTATTAATAATAATTATTACGATACGAAACGTAAATAAGACCAAGAAACGTTGCTTTGTAATATTAATGTTTAATGACGACATCTTTCTTCTAGATGTCGCTACCGGTCACGTTTTATTTTATTTTAATCCTAATCTTGACACGCCGCGCGCCGTGGCCTGTGAAACCCACCCTTATTGTTTTCTTTGCGCGGGAAAAAATTGTAGAGTATTTTTAATTTTACCTTCTATAAAATTTTAGAGGATACTGTATGTCAGTTATGATTGTTACTGTCTCTCTACTCTGTACTTGTTACTCTCCGTTTAAGTGATTTCATCAGCTTATAATACTACAAATCCCGGTTAACATATTCCCATTAAATAGGGTATTTCTAGGTCCTATTTAATGTTTTTTTTTAATTATTCATGTATTATAAATAATAATGTTAATTACTTATATCTGACTAGCGCGCGGCCCGCGGTTTCACCCGCATACTTCCCATTCCCGTGGAGTGCGATGATAAGTTATAGCCTATGTGTTATTCCGATGTGTAACCTTATAAGTTAAATGTACCCAATACGAAAAAAATCGCCCAAGTAATTACCTAGTACATAACAACGGATGACACTTCATTAATTCAAAACGGTTTATTTTGTCGGATAGTTTTAAGTTTAGGCGCTACGGTAGAATATACATACATTACAATCATCATCATCAGCAGCAGCCTTTATCCGTCCAATATTAAACATACTTTCTACAAAGACCGCCAAGGTGGCCGATTCCGTACCACTCGCATCTACGGATCGGCCACTGCGCAGAGATCTTCCCACTGGTTTCCCACCTAGTTAATATTCAACCAAGTATATCGACTGCTAGAATCATTACCCTTCTTTCCAGCTTTACTGTAGTCGGGTCAAAGCAAAATTAGCTTCAATATATTTTTACAGTTTTGTTTACTGAATATCGACAGTGTTAAGTATCGGAAGTCCTTTTAAATTTTTCCACGGGAAAAGCTAGATGTTGGTACCCATGCAGCTAGTAGCGCGGCACAGAGCATCCCTCCGGTAAATTTCATTTTTTTTTTAGTTTTAAAGTTTAAGCGACAAAAATGTAAATGTACGAATTCAACTTGATTCCGTTTCACGAATTTTTCAAACCACAGGTAAAAACATAACCGTACACCTAATAAATGTTTCATCGTTCAAAATATCCGCCTTTAATAAAAACTAAAGGTCACAGTAGCCCATAAAATAAATAAATGCATACATATTACCCAATAATTACACCACGTTAACCTAGTACCGTGGTAAGCTCGTAAGAATTAGTGTATCTAAAATCATCAAATAAATTATATGTACCTGGCGGAATTCGAACTCGCGACCGCTTCGTAAAGTAACCTACGGGCTTAGCGAAGTAACATAAAAAACGATAGCGAAGTTCGAAAAGAATAAAATGGATGGGTTTGACGTCGCGCTAAATCACGTGGTCAATCGTTCTCGTAACAAAATCACAAACTGTCTATTGGTTATCGATCGTTATTGTCAATGTCTTATTAGCTAGAAAAATTCAGAAACCTGGGGGCCTAGCCAAAATGTTAAGAAAGCGTTAGCGAAGTTCGAAAAAGATAGAATGTATAGGATGAACCACGTGATTAAGCGCGACCTTATGTCAATCCCATACATTTTATCATTTTCGAACTTCGCTAACGCTTTCTTAATGGCATTTTGGCTAGGCCCCCAGGACGAATTTCGGTATGTTTTCGCTACGAAACGATGTTACTTTATTCAAGCCCTTTGACAACTCGACCAGTCGGCCGGTCAAAAATATAAAATAAGGTGCCAGCTTAATAATAGTCATTTAATATGTTCGTTGCTGATGTAAACCACTTCCCAATCAAAGTTAGCTAATTTATGCTATGTAAAAAAAACCAGGGGATAATATTGTTAAATACTTAGTACGTTACTTTTTGTTTTTGACATATTTTGAAAATGTGGTTAGCAATATCGAACAAGCGAGCTAAGGGATGTAGGCGATAAAAAGAACAATGTAATAACATTGTTGGGACGTAAAGCATGTTATCCCCGGCGACTCTTAACGTCGCCTGTAAACTTCCAACGTTACTCATTATACAATAGTAGCGCCCCGCGGTTTCACCCGTGAACTTCCCATTTCTGTGGGAAGACATTGATAAATTATAGCCTATGTGTTATTCTGATGTATAAGCTATATTACTGTAAAGTTTCATTAAAATTCATTTACAAACTTTCGCGTTTATAATATTAGTATAAATCATACTAATATTATAAATCATATACTATTATAAATCGAAGTGGCGAGGTAAAGACGCTCACATAATTATTTAATATAACTTATTGTCCAGAAAATTATTTTCCCTGGTGACAAATGCTTTATCAGGTGTAAAAATGGTTGTAGTGGCTTAACAATGTAGTTTAAGGGACGGAAAAAGCTAAAGTCGCTATGTCCTTGTCGTAAAGTAAAATAAAGTAAAGTATTCTCCTCGAAATCAGTCGAGGAGGATAATGGGCCAATAGTCCACCGCGCTGGCCCAGTGCGGGTTGGTGAACTTCACATACCTTCAAAGACTTTCAATCTCATCAGGCATGCAGGTTCCTCACGATGTTTTCCTTCACCGGTGAGCGAGCGATGGTCTTGTGTTTGGGGTGCGCTTAGAAATTTAGAAAAATCCATTTCAAGGCACACACGGGGGATCAGGATTGAACCCGGAACCTCTCGCGTAAGAGGCCGAGTCCAACCACCACTGGACCATCGTCGCTCGGTGTCCCTGTAGTGTTTCCCCCAAATATGCGTATAGTTACTAATTACATAACGTTTCGATTCGATCAGTAATTTTAACTAATTCTAAAGTCGACTGTATTGAAATAGTATTCAAACTTTGATTTTAGAGAACACCTTTAGATAGACTATTCTTACTATTATTATAAATGTGAACGTAGTGATGTTTGTTAAGCTTTCACGTGAAAACTACTCAACTGATTATCATGAAAGTTTGTTCACATTTTCGGAGGTACTAGAACTAACATAGGATACATTAAAAAAAAGGATTTTTTTCTAACGCAATCGAAGCTGCGGGCGACAGCTAGTCTTAAATAAAGGTTTTTAACCAACCCGAAGCATCGAATACCGCTACAACAAGGCAAGTGCTATCCAAAGATGGCACGTACGTCGTAAAGCGACTCCCTGTAATTTTAACAGTCAAGTCCTCCATAAACCTTTAGCCGATTCTCTTCTAAACCGGATCGACTCACCGACATCGCCTCTAAAGTTATTTGAGCACTTAAACGGTTGCTGTTCAAATATATTGCGACCCAATATAAAGCGTTTACGGAGGTTATAACGCAAGGTTATTTCCTACAACGAATTTGGAAGGTAGGTTATAAATTTCTTTCTAATGTTTATTCAAATACATTATAAGGAAACAACTTTTATATTATTGTGGCTTTAATACTTTTACATTCCTTTTTTTACGCCAATGGTACCTAACGGAAACACTCTAAAAAGAAAAAGTTAATTAAGATTTTTCCGGTGCTTACTGTAAGGACTAACAATTGACCACAAAAACGAATTCACATTTTTGATTCATTTATTTTCATATATAAAAGGTAACGATAAAATACTTGACTACATGCAGATAAGTAATTTTATGGCTAGTAGTGAAGTACCAACCTGCGCATCCTTTTTTTCCAGAACTAAATTATTTAATTGTTACGGGCGTTTTTTTAAATATTTTCTTTATTACGACTTCCAAGAAGGAGGCGTTTTCTTGTCACAAAATACTGAAAATTAGACTGTGTGTCTGTTTTTGTTTCTGCTTACATAAATTTTATAAAAACTATAAATAGAAATGTGGTATCAGTTGCAATAATAATGAGCAGTCTGGTCATATGATATGACAATTACTACTATAACTATAAACTGAATTTATTACAAGTAGAGAAAAAAAAAGAAAAAAATATTTTGAGAAGAAGTCGAACAGTACTTACTAAATTCATTTTTTGAAAATTGATGATAGTTGGTTTGAAAAGTTAAAAATAACTAACTTGTGTGATAACCAAAATTATGTGTCGATTGTAGAAAAATATGCTTTTGTTGAAATGTATGCACCGTACCAAATAATTAATAAAAATATTTAAAGATTTCGTACTTCGTTGTTAGATCGTATATTGCAAAACAAATAAAGGCATAGACCGGTGCTTAAGTGCGGAACCCTAATCATATCGTAACCGTTTTAGTTTATGGCCATTTTTTTTTGGGATCGCTCTCACCATTAACTGCAAAATAAATCACCACCTTTAGGCCTGTATTCCCACCTTGTAAATGCGTGAACCTAGGGCTGTCACATGTGTCACACAACATATGTCTTTTTTCAGTGTCTATCAGTGCATATAATATCGAAAAATCAAGCTGAAAAATTGTAAATATTCAGTTTCAAAAAGTTTTTATAATGCCAGGAAACATAAAAATATTTTAATAATAATTGAAAAACATTTTAAATTTATATATACATTTAAAATGTTTTTCAATTATTATTAAAATATTTATTTTTACATATTGTGTATTTTAGGAAGAGACTTAATTGGTCCTGTACCCGAAGTCCAGCTGGGCGAGTCAGACTGGTCTCGATACCTCCGGTCTACTTGAAAATGCCGTGAAGTGGACGCCGTGGTGCCGTCAGCACGTGAGCCGGATCAGCGCGTAATACCGTATGCTATCTGATACCTTGTACCCTTAATTTTCTTTATTGTTTTCTTTCCTTTCGCGTGAAGTTTCGTTTCTTCGCTTCCTTATGTATTAAAAAGGAAAAAAATCGTAGACCACAAACATTCTAAGATATTTATAATATGATAAAAAATATAGAGGAACTCATATTCACTAATTTCACATTCATTTTCAGATATAATTTGTGGTAATGCAATTTGAATGGGTAATTTTCTAATAATTTGTTATATATATAATAATATGTATCCTTATTCCTTAATAAGAAAGCGCAGCCGTGGGGACTAGTGATAAAATTTAAATTATGACCTAATGAAATTTAATTTTTTTTTTTTAAATATTAAAATTTTCAACGATGTTATATAATATTAGCATGTTCGAGAATTCCCCCCGCCAAAAAGTGCTCAACGCGACTTAAAAAGTTTTCACCTCAAAAATATATAAAGTAAAAAGTGATATCACAGATTTCTTTGACTTAGATTCGCACTTTATATTTTATAATATGTTTAAAATGAATCTATAATTTCTTTAAATTCTTTATCTGTGTAACCCACCTGAGACGGCAAGCGACAACCCTACGCGTAAGCAAGGAGCTAACTTCATTTTTATTGACGTACCTTTAATTTCAAACAACTTTGAATGTGGGTTTTTTTATTGCTACAACAAAAAATAACGTAACCAATAACCCACTCTATTTCTTCGTAAAAAGGTATACATTCATTTAAATATACGAATGATTCGAATGTCACCGATAGATAAAATCTTTTACTTCTACCCCTACGTGAATACTCAAGTTAAAACAGATGTATATTGAAGTCAAACTTTATTTTATTCAGATAAAGTTCTGTTTCACATAGCAGGAGATGTCGGTTACAGCTTTTCCGTGGTAAGCTTAGAGTGTCGCGTATTTTGTTTTAGCATCGCTTGTTTGATGTGTTGTGTTACGAAGCATTGTTATCTTATAATGTTGGGATAAATTTAAAGTCCGTTTATGACTTCTATGAGACCGGAGTATTCATGAAAACAGATTGACACCTTTTATTGTACGTTTTAAGATGTGATAAAAAAGATTTGAATATGGAAGACGTTATTAACGTTACTTTTTTCATGACGCTGTTATCGAATTGCTCATACGTACATCTACATACAAATTTTATGACGTTTATTTTTAACCTTTTTGTGTAGGGGCATTTGTACTTTAGAAAATTTGGGGTCCAAAATTTCCTAAGCTTGATTATTTACAATTAATATACATATTATAATCGTTCATTAATTATTTAAATATTTGATGTATAATATAATAATATGTATATCGGATAAAAGAGTCGAAAGTCTTAAGCAAATCGGATTGCGAAAAGAGGAATGAAATTTTGCTTACAATATTTGTGTAAAAAGTTTAAATGACACAAATATGCTTTCATAAGCTTATCTTCATCTGTCTGTGATCGAACTGCGAAAGCTAAAAAAATGATAACAAACGAATCACTTGATATACAGTAAGCAAATATATTTATTCAATTCATGATGATGATGATGGTCAAGTCGCTAGTGGGTTTGGGCTCGGCCTCTTGAGCTAGAGGCTCCGGGTTCGATCCTGATGTTCCTATGATGCTTTGAAATTCTCTCTAAATCTCTAATTTTTGATGACGATGACGATGATGATGATGAACTGAATATGAGAGATCGCTCGCTCATCCAAGGCAATCTGCATGCCTGATGAAATTCAAAATTTTTGAAGGCGTGTGAACTTAACCAACCCACATTGGGCAAGCGCCTCTGTGAACTATGACCCAACACCCTATTCGCTTGAATTCAACATATAAGGGCTGATGCTTTACTTTTTACTATTCTATAACATTTACACTATTCAAAAGTCAATATAAAATACTGAAATGCCCGTTCGTCAAAATTCCAATGGCGGTTACTTCAGTCAACTTAAAAATAAAAATCAAAGTAAGCTGATAAAAGACTTAGTACTTACAGTTTATAATGAACGCAGCGAAAGATCCAACTAAGATGGTACGGCCCTTTGTAGACAAAGAATGGGACTGAAAGGGGCAGTAATCCCCGTAATAAGTCTAACAAGTGGTCTTGTAACGAAATAAGTTCTACAAAGAACGTCGAAAAGGATTGTGGTTCTTTCGTTTGAAACTCAATTTTTGAATCGGCGAACGCAGATAACAAGAGGCTTTTGGATTTTGTTGAACTTTCTTATTGATGGTTCGTATCTATTCATTTTATTGGCTTGATGTTTCATAACTTGTACAAAGGTAAGCAATACTCACTCTGGATGCGGGTTTGAGTCCAGGGACCAACGATGTAAAAAGTAAAAAAAAGTAAAGTATCAACAAATATAATATGTCCCACTGCTGGGCACGGGTCTCCCCCTCGAAATGAGGCGAAGGGGGTATTGGGTCATGGTTCACCGATGCGCTGGCCTAATGCGGGTTGGTGAACTTCACATACCTTCAAAGACATTCAATCTCGTCAGGCATGCAGGTTTCATCACGATGTTTTCTTTCACCGATGAACGAACGATAGTTTTGTCATATTATTGGATAAATAGAAAGATGCAGATTGAAATTACAAGTTAGAGGGGTTAAACATACCAGTAACTCGATGTAACCCCCTCAGCAACGAGTAAAATAAATCTGAAACAAGATTTTCATCAAACTCGGCAGAAATATAACATAAATACAATAGATAACAAAACGCGTACATGGACGGAACGTATGTTTGTCACAAATGTTGACTATGGCGTCCCACGGCCGTTTTACTTCACGCGCGATGAACAGCGACAGGATCTGTGGACTCAGCTTGGATTTATGGACTTGACTCAGTTGACTCAGGAACTCGACTCAGGCGCTTGTAATTAGTCTCTTTGCATGGACCGGTAAAAATTTAATCAGTGAAAATGTGTCATTAGATTTTTTGAAAGTCATGGAAAAATCTAGCAACCACTCACTGTGAGTTCTGTGGCGATGGGTCTTTCATAATGTGATATTGATAATTTTGATAATATTCCATTTTATTTTTTATAACATCACACACAATATTTTATATTATTTGTTACAATATATTTGAAGGGTAGAGGAGGAGGGTGGATATAATATTATATAAAGGTTTTATAAAAATAAGATTTGGATAGATATTTTTTCAGAATGCAGCCAAAAAAGAACTTTTGTCAAATAGACTCTGTTCTCTTTATAATTTTGTCATAGTGAGTTTAATGATAATGATAGTGAGCTCAGTGATGACGATAGTAACTTCAGTGATAATAATAGTGAGTTCAATGATAATGATAGTAAGTTCAATGATACTATATTGAGTTCAATGATAATGATAGTGAGTTTAGTGATATTGGCAGTGAGTTCAGTGATAATGATAGTGACTTCAGTAATAATGCGTTCAATGATAATGATAGTGAGGTCAGTCATAAATTATATTTATGCATAATATTATAAAAGATAGATCCTGGAATTACGCTTTGTAATCACAAATAACACTCTTAAATTTCCCTAAAAACTATATTACATTTAGTTACATCTGATCATGATGCATCTTGCATACCTACTAATAAAAACTAGATTAAACACAAGTTTGAAATTAGATCGTACTTATAATTTTTTGTCTCTATAAAACTAATTGTCTTGTCCGTTGTGCCATCATTATAATAAATCAGGTCTGGTCGGACCGCGGTCAGATTGCTTATTTATAGTCAACTTTCAATTTAGCGAACACATCCCCACGCCGTAAATCTCTGGACAATTAGACGGTTTCTTGCGGTCAGCTGCCGGTACACTTGATACCATTTTAATTTTAATCTGGAAATTTCGATAGTGCTCTATATAATTTGAGGATTGTTGTAAGAACTAAATTATTGTGTCTTCGTTACTATAGGCTACCAAATAATAACCATAATATTAATTAAATTCTCGATGGTCTAGTTATTTGTGATTGCATCAAACTGCGCACTGTCTCATAGATGATTGAATTCTAATGAGAGCTTAGCCCTTACCTGTTGTCCAAAAGGTTCATAATATGTAGGTGCTAGATGCGCAAGATGCAGAAATCCTTCTATTTAAAAGTAGGTAATTCAATTTAAAAGAAAGGCGTTCGTGTATATTCAAATATTCGAGTATAACAGCTATGGAACTGTTCCTACATTTGAGTACTCTACATTAAAACGATTCTATTTTTTAACAAAAACTTTATTAAATTCTTTTCGTCAAACTAAATAATATTTCAGTCTACAGGTAGGTTACCTATAATGGGAGAGTAAATTTAATGTTTAATAAACTATGTAAATACAAATTCGGACAACAAACAACTACTTATTTGGACTTTAAGTACCTATCTATTCGATTGATATTGGGATATCCTAAAAATCCGACCAAATTTGATTAGTACTCGTACACGAGGGGTTCCAATCTAAGTATCACACTTGACACTATTTTTGATACTTAAATAAATTCGTTTCTTGTGTTCGTTTGATAAGTTTATTTAGAGGTACCTATGTGTTATTCACGCTGAGTCATGATATCAACTAAAAGTGGTTATTGTTGGTTCTATGTTCCACATTAGATCCTAGAAGTCCACATCCTAGAAGTCAATCAGTGACTCCTTAGATTCCATTTTTGGGACTGTCACATCTCACATTTTTAGAATTTAGGATACGCTATTACAAATCTATTTCTCATGTAAATTTTTAGTAATGTTTATGTTAAAAAATACAATGTTGTTAAAACATCGTATTTACATTATCGGGTCAAATGAGTATCAATATACAACCTTCAACGTAGCGCTGTCGCTTTCGTATCCGCTCTCGTAACTGAATTCAGTTCATTGGCAAAAAAAAAAACTCTCATTGCGAGCGAAACATAAATAAAAATACATTAATACACGTAATACGGTCTACGGACACTACGTCACGTAAAGTGTTACCCTCTACAATGGGTTACATGGAACTTACCCGTTTTAAAGGAAATAATGTTCATGTCAATTCGAAAGTATTGAATATGCGTTGAATATTAATCAGTCTTAATGTTTATTTAGAGCAGTCTGTTACCAGTAAACGTTTAGAGGTTGATAATGATGAATGTAAATTAGGGATACAATTACGTAGATTTGGATTTTTTATTTTTTAGGAAATAGGTATTCAGAGGGAGTAAGGTAGATATGTACTAACATTTTAATGACAATGTAAGTTAGATTTATGGAAATTGAAAATCTAGCATTTTTAACATAATAAATCTTTAAAAGATAGCTAACACAACTTTTTCGAGAATATCAATATAATACTCTTTTTAAATTTTCGCATATAACTTTTTTCTTAAAACATTTTTAGGAAAATAGAAATTTCATTATAACAGAGTAATTTATGACTTCATTTCCATAGAATCAAATAGTCACGTAAAACCCGCGCTAATAATCTTATTCGTATTGAACATGCAAAAATTCAATATCGAAACTATGCGAATCGTGGAATTTCAAACGTTCGATATGGCAATACTCTGTCACGCGGCCGGTGACGTCATAATTGGCTCGCAATACAACCTTCACCCAATAATTGGGGCGGGCGGCGCGAAACGCGAAAAAACGCGATATTTTTAAACGTTAAACGAAATAAAAGAGTAATGAGTTATTGATTCGTGCCGGGTTAATGCACCCGGTTATTATGGGATACAGTGTCAAGGCCGCCGGATAATGGAGCTTTTAATTTCGTATTTTATTAATTGGGTTGTTTTCGTCAACTCTTTTATCTGAGGTTTGTTATGTCATGTCATGACTGTAAGCCAGTGTGTTAGGAAATCGACTTTAGCTATGTATTTTATCTTTAGAAGATTTCCCTTCTAACAGATTGTGGTAATTGGAAATTCAATCTGGAATGTTCCTGAAGAAATTGTAAGTGGATGCACTATTAACTTCGATCCATCCTCGAAGAATCATCTAAGCAACAGTCCCCGGAAATATCCTTCTATAAAGATAAATGATGTGTCATAAGCACACATAAGGTTTGGTGGTAGACGTGCGCTTAAAAAGCCCAAACGTCTTACGGTTGGTACAATTGGACGGGACGTGTAGTGGCGTGCCTTCGTCTGCGTAGGTAACACCATCCTACTTATCGCTTTTGTGAAACAGATTTACATGTCTGTGTCAATACTTGTCATTTTGCATAATACAGACAGTATTTTGATTGTTCTGACGAGCTGCCAATCCAACTGAAATACAGGTTTTTTTCAAGAATATAAGCTAAAGGCTTTCAGAAAATAATTTGTCTATGTGGTTTAAAATACTTCAAGGCTTTTGATAAGCGTTTTTGAGACTAGACTAAGACGAAGTTTAGCCCTAAACTAGGACTTAGTAACCTAAATAAAATGGACCAAGCATTGTCTACTACTTGTCCCTACTCTACTTCTCTACATTAGGTACTCGTGCTCAATTATTTTTTATTTATTTATTTATTCTTCATTTGTACACAAGTAAACAAAGACATAGATATTATATAGAATGGTGTCAAATTGGTGTCAAAAAAAAGGTGTCAATTATGTCAAAACTAGCTGTTGTAGCCGTAGCTGTGTAGCCTTGATTGACCATATGATACGATTATATCATCATCATCATCAGCCTTATCCGTCCACTGCTGAACATAGGCCTCCCTTAATGAACGACAAGAATACAGATCCCTTGCTACTCGCATCCAACTCTACCAACAAAAAAATCTACCAATAAAAACAAAAGCCTAAGGGTTTTTATATTATGTGTGACAGCTCCTGATTGCGTACATATTTATTTATTATATATGCATAGTTGGGTATTTCTCCTATATATTAATAAAATTCTAAAAATAAAATCTACTAATATTACAAACGTTTGTGCCTCTTTCCCGCTAAAACTTCTTAATGGATTTTAATGAAACTTTATAATAATTTAGGTTATAAATCAGAATAATGTGTAGGCTATTATTTAACCCCGTGCTTTGGAATTCATGTGAATCATCATCATTATCTGTATTTATTCGTCCACTGCTGAACATAAGCCTCCCTCAATGAACACCAAGTCGACCGTTCCCTTATCACTCGTCTGAATACTTAATAATAAATGACTTCCATAATACCAAAACAGCTGATCACTAATTAGCCGCCACCAGCATAATAACTTTCAGGGCTGCTAGATGCAGACTGTTAACTCTAGCTGGTACGAAAATTTTGAGGGATCATGTTCTCCTAATACGATTCTTAATTTTAGTGTAAAGCAGTTATGATAACAAAATAAAGCTGGGAAATCAGCAGATGCATGCAATGATGGAAATAAGTAAATGTCGATCATAATGAACCTTAAGGTTATGTGTTTAGAATTCATATTCTTATGAAGATAACATAAATCTAACGAAATATTTGTATTTATTATTTATTTAAGATAATATTATGTAAATAATTACTTATCTATTAATTCAAAGGTACGGTGTTTGCTTTTAAAACAAAAAAGTATTTTTATACTTACTGTTACTATAAAAAAATCAGTCAGTGTACGTATAACTAAATCACAATAGCACCACATCAGATTTTGCACCACACTATTGCACCAAACCACAAAACTTTTGCCTACATAACTAACTATACTAACTTAAAAAAAGTTCCAAGTTTGAATCGGGAGTGACCCGCGCGGCGGTCGGCAAGGAACTCAACGTCTTGAGGGCGAAAAGACGTTAGGGCTCGATCCCCATTCATTTGGGCGATAAAGGTGGGTTGCTTTTGAGTGGCGCGCTTTTTTGTTAGTTCGAATTTTAACGTTCCTATTTCGAAAAAAATAAGTATGCTGCTGATATATCACAATATAATTATTTTTATGTTTTTAATTTGTATATCTTATGACAGATGTGAGCTGCTTTTTGAGGTTAAATAATAATCTGCTAATTTTTTGTGTTTTCGTTCGTTTCCTAGTTTTTTTTTTATTTTACTTTAGCTACACAATCCTCACACTCTTAGTTGCGGTAATGTTGCGGTGTATCTATTATTGTTATATTTGAAAAAGTCACAAATATTTAAAGTCTTTTAATATTAAAAAAAAAATAGTAAGTAAGTAGTTAAATAAAAGAACATTAAAGTTCATTAATTTTTAAATTTAACTAACATATTTATATGTTTTCGCAAATGGACATATTATATTTATGGGCTTTAATTTTTGTTGATTTGCATATAATAATTTACTAAACTCATGGTACGACGGTTACCATAAGGAACGAATAAAAAATCATATCATCATGTAAATTAGTTTCTATAATTATACCTTTAAAGTCTAAATTGGCGATCGATATCGGTAAAGGTAAAAAAAAATATGTTTGTTTAGAAGGGTGAGCTTTCTTTGCGATCATAGTGTTGTTCCTTCGTATAAAAGCGACAATGGAGGCAGGGACGTATTAGGCGATTTTATTTTTAATTCATATAATTATTTTATCTTTTTTTATTAATGAAATTACTAAACAATGCCCGGAAGTAAATCTAAAGAATCTTCATGTTTTACGCTCTGTTCTTATATCTTTATTTGAGTTTTAGATTGTTACTCTTCATCCCATAATATCAGTTGACTGCCATCGTGTTTAATTTCATCACAGTTCCATCTGATTGGTTCGCCGAATTAGTTCAACATAGCGAGGACTGACTTTCCCAGATGCGACGATCCCAAGAAGTCCCAGTGAGTCGCATTCGTGAGTATTATTATTCATAGCTTTAACTTTATAGAAACAGTTCACAAGATAGGTAAATCTTGTGAACTGTTTCTATAAAATTATGATATTTAGGTATGTTTCTATAAAGTTATGATATTTAGATATAAAATTGTGATATTTAGGGTTTAGTTTTGTGAAATAATTATTCTTCAGCTTAAAAAAATATTATATCTTATTTAAATTTGTATCTTCTGAAAGAATTCAAAGCGAATTAAAAATATCTTCAAGTGAAAATTATTTGATTCCCCATCCAGATGCTGCGTTGGAAGCCGACCCAGAAAGTTAGGCGTAATAACTACAGAACACAATAAAAAGAGTATTATATTTTTTATGACAATATTTTAAATAAAAAAATATTGATCAAAGTAAGTGTTAGCTTTCAGAAGATGGAATGAAATCAAAAGATTGAAATCGGTTCTGATGTTGATTAATAGTATAACCTTGAGATGAATGATGAAGAGATAAGATAAAAGAATTCTTTAAATCAGATGAGTAGTTTGAAATTACCTCCGAGATACAAGCTTACAAACATCACCTCTATGTAATACTAGGTAATTTCGTCGAAAATTTTAGACGTATTTTAGAAGTAGTCGGTATGCATGGATTCGGGTGGCCAAGAATTAGCCGCTTTAGCGTTCATTGAAACATTGAAAGAGATCTAAGCAGTGTATAGAGGATTATAATGGTGATGACGACATATTACTCTCATTAGGGGTACGATGAGTTCGTGTAATCCGTCCCTGTGTTCGGTGTGTAAGTAATGCACGGTGGTTTATTTTTAACGGTCACAACGAAGCACGTGTCGCTACAGAAATACTCAACATTTAGTAAGCTTTTTATTCATACATAATTTATCTTAATTGATAAAATAAATTTTACTAGTATACAATGATGCATTTTTTAAAACATTATTTTAAAAGCAAAATTAAAAATATAGATACTATTTTTAAATTCATGGCCTTATTATCAGTGTAAACTCAAAACTTGTCCGATAAGAAATCCTGCTTAGTAATATTTTCAAGGATAAAATAGCTCTCTAAATGCATATCTATGTGTATTATGTGTATTATTTTGAAATTATTTATTAGTAAAGACTTATAAATATACAATACAAATATCATTATTTCCAAAAAATAACTTTTACACAGGATTTATGACGGATCCTATATTACATATATTTTTATATCTTTAAATATGGATCGTGTAAACAAAAACAAGTAGTATAAACTCCAAAAAAGGGGATTATTTTAATTTACTACGGAAATATTTAAAGTTTGCTATTTAGGGTAAACATTAAGTTTAATGACATAATTTTACTAAGATCTCGATTAAAGGAATAGTTTTAAATTATCATCAAAATCTTTTATTTTATTTTATTATTTCTTGCCAACTAAAAGGTTTGTGACCCCTGTTTACTAAACATTCTGTACAATAAGTCCCTGGCAAGGGCCCGTGCCATACGTCGCGGTCTTCGCACAAGTAACGTACTTTTTATAATTACAAACGATATGAAGGATTACACGATTATAATGCCCAAAAACTACATACATGTTCTTTAAAATTGGCTTCATTATGGGATTTTTATATATTTTATATATATTTAAATAATTTCTCTGTGCGTGTGAAACTGGCTACATCGATTTTGATGTAACTTGTACGTATATTCCAATGTTCAATCCATTAAACTATAATTGTTTAGATTTTGTATTTTTCGGAGATTCGGCCCACTGCAAAATATTTTGTACGAGTACAGGACAACGTCTGTCGTGTCCGCTAGTATAATATTAGTTATAATAAGTAAACTCATTCAATAAAAAAGAAATAAGTAGACTTTAATATTAGTGCTAAATAATTTAAAAATATTTAATTAATTTTATTCTTAATTTCAGGATACAACTCGTCTAGTCGTCCGAGAAAGTCTTCATAATCAACATAATGAAAGTAAAATATTTAAATAAGAAAAAAAAAGAAGAAATTGTAGAAACCTTACGTTAGTAGATTACGTAAACATCTTTTTAAAAACATTTTTTTTAATCAATTATTATCACCTTGCCCGCTCAAGGCTCTGTACACACAAGTGCGTCAATAGGTACTATGTTGTTCCAAATATTTTATCTATATCTCTTTATAATTAATATTAGATGGTAAATAAAAATCATATCGGTCGAAGAGATGACATACCTTTTTTATTTTTTTAATTGAAATAAAAAATATGCACCGTAATGGTGGCTTTTAGGATAACGATGATGTTCTAAAAATTAAATATAAATCACGACTAGTCACTAGGTTAGGTTGTCTGTGACCCCCACCATGGTTCGAGCCTTGTCGTGGCGGTAGGACTCAGTAGCCCAGGGTGACCCCAATACCTTGGGCGAAGCGAATTGTACCCCTCTTATAAGAAGAGGGGACAACAGAGCAGGGGGCAGGGGTGAGGATGGGAACCTCACCTCATCGTGCTGTCCAGACGTTGGGAGTGGTTGTACTGTGGTGCGGGGCAATCGCTCTGTGGAGGTGGTGTCGGTCCCCTGAGGGACTGACTTGCCGTCTAGGTGCCCTGTTGCTGGTAGATCCGGGGCACCTCATCAATGGCGGCATTGGTGGCACTCGCCGAGCTTTAGTGGGTAGAGCTGCGTCCACTTACCATCTTTCGGGCGCAGCGAGTCCCACATACCCGCCTGGGGAGACCGCTGGGGAGTGCCCCAGCGGTATGCGTTAGTGCATTTCCCGGCGTAAAAGAAAAAAAAAAGATTGTCTGTGACCACGACGTAAACGTCTAGGAACTAATCCTGGCAGTAATCAAGAAAAAAGTATTCACAATATTTAATCATATCTTCACTTTGTATAAATATATTATGTACCTAATTAAAACTGTGAAATATAATCTTTAGTCACTTATAAATTCGCATGAATTTTGAGTATGCTAAACCCTTAATCGTTTTTTCACATTCGAATATCGAATCTATAAAAACATTTTGGAACGTTGAACAATTCAAATGTAACCGTCACCTCACACATGCATAATGCACAAATATCACGCGTGCCGGACACACGAGCGGAAGTTGCCTATTTCCATAAATGTGCCAACTGGTCGACATCTAAATGTTAAGGCTTTCGGTCTTAAAACGTTGATTTAAGGCGTAAAATGGAACGTAAAGTGAGTAAGTACCGCACGCGCCGTCTTGGTCCGTGATCACAAGTCAACAGGATACGTCTTAACGCAAGGGTGACAACCCTATTCCTTAAGACGGTGAGCTATTTAATAATAATTATTATTATGTCTTTGAAGCATAACGAACGAAATTCCTTTAAACCTAAAAATTAAAAAAATATATGGTATACTTTTTTTATTTTTCTCAATTTCTTTTGATATTTTTTATGAAGATAATTTAATCAATAATATATTTAATAACGATATAGACATCAAGCAAACACTAAGACAAACATAAAGAACTCTTGTCAAACGAATGGATACAAAGACGGATGAATAAGGGTCTGTTGCATGATGATGATATAGAACTAATTTAAATGCCACCAGTGCCAGATGTAAAAAGAATGTTTGTTATAAATAATCGTAAAAAATTAAAAGTATAATTGACATTTAAATAAACCGCATGAGAACGAGCAAAATACAACTCAAACCTAAGAGGGAATGATGACTTTTTTAATTTTCCCAAAAAAATGTCTTTACATATTACTATGTTTCTAACATTGTTATCCCTTAGTCCAAATATGTACTTCTCTCTACAATGTCAAATATAATAGAACCTTTTTTATTTTACAGTTATGAAGTTCACGTGAGCGATTAGCTTGTTATTGCCTCGCTGAGATGACCCAAGACACTGGCAACACTGGCCGCATCATGTAATCAACGCAACAAAACTGCAACAAAATGCTTGTATCCAACTTTGGAAATTAATTCCGGCTAAGCTTGGAATCTCCATTTGAATATCAATAGCAGGTACAAACGGACAATCAAACAATTTGCAGAACACTATCTTGTTTCTAACTTGAGTCAGTTTAGCTTCGTCCGGCACAGCCATTTAGGCAATCTGTCGCTCCTAACTTAACTCGAATAACTTACTAGATACCTATCTTGTTCTTACTTTAATCTGTTGAAACATTGGATACATCGGATTTAACTAAACTAGTTCAAGACAAATTTAGATTCTAAGACAATGTCCTACATTTATAAACAAAATGTTTGTATTATAGACCGGTGCAAAAGCCTTCGAAAAAGGTAAAATGTGAAAAAAAATCACAGTAGGATGAAACTCATTAGTTCAAAAATCAAAAATCTAAGTAGAATGAAACTCATTACTTTCATCCTACTGTGATTTTTTTTGTTTCAAAAATTATCAACACTGGTCCATTAAATATAGAGACGCCAAAAAATAGTCACACTTTAAGCATTTCAAATGTGAACCTAGTAACTTTTAACAACCTTTTTATATCAGACAGAGTACAGGTGAACGAAGTTTTGAGTCCAAAATTCCGTTAAAATGAGGCACCCGAAAATAATTTCGATGAGATAGTGTTATTCACTTCCGTGTGCAAAAAAAGAGACTAAATAACTACAATCATATATGCGGCATATGCGGGGAAAATATTAAATAAATCATATAAAACAAACTATACAAGTAAATAGCATAATTTATCCCAATTCGCTAGATAGGTAGAATGACTATCGTTTCTGAAAATTTCTAAGTATGAAGACATTATAGTTTCGATATAAGTAGAAAATAAAATAGAATGAACGATTAAAAATAGCATAAGTAAAATTTTACACTCGCAGTTAATCTACTTTGTTTACAATAGCGAAAGACGCCAAACATTGCTATATAATTTTGATGCCTCGACTTAACATCCTTTGAGCAGGGAATCCTAAAAGTAATAATTTTTTATAACCATTATGCCGCAGTACATCATGCAGTGTCATATAATTCGGTCTGCGATCCTTCTATAAAATCCTGCTACACAACGCATGTCAATTAATAACGAAGAGTAATTGATAGATTACATTTATGCTGCACTTTACCAATATATTTCCATTTTTAGGATCTACAAATTTTGTCTATCGGACACGGGCTCTGCGAAAAATATCGGTGAGTAGAAGTTTATATGGAAAGCTCTGTTTGACAAATGGTACAAGAAGGCTATTGAAGACTAACTGAGAATAAGTTACAATGGAAAAGATTTCAAGAGGTTTATTGTTTTCGAGAACTGAGGAATATAACGTGAAATTTCAAAATTAAAAAAAAGTTACAGTGCTATTGTAATATAATATAATAAAAGGATGTATGAAAAGTCACTGCGTATTAATTATTTTAGTTTTCACTATACTGATAATTTTCATATAAAATAAAAGTAAAATAAGAAATTTCGATGATGGTTTAGCGGGCTTCGGCTTCTTGAGTGTGAAGTGTAGGTTCAATTATAACCCCTTTAGTGCCTTATTATATATCCTAAATTTCTAAATGAGATAATCGAGAAGGAGACCCGTGACAAGCAGTTGGACATTTGAGACTGTTATTATCATTATTATAATAATATATTCATGCTTGCCAGTTTGGTTTTTAATAAAAAAATATATATAAAAGAGTTAATTTTTAAATTAGTTTGTAAAATAAAAATGTCTTGATATGATGTTGTGAAATGTGAACAATAAATATATATTTCTTTTTTCTTTCTTTCTATCCATATTTAACCTTTACAATCATCGTCTAGGACTTTCCTAACTAAAAATAGGACCTTCTCTTCTTTCTGTATTCTCTACCTTCTCTACCTTTTTTCGAATTATTTCACGCTGCTGGCCTTTTGGCCTTAATTGTGGTACACGTTTCTCTCAAACTCGAATTAAACTGAAGAATCTCGAGATAATATCATAATCATTATCAGCCTCTTACTCGGTGCTGTTGGACTTTAACACAAAGACGACCATGTCATCTACAATACAGATTGAGCTTAAAGGCCACCAGGCCTAAAAGTCTTCCCCTTTTGTAATGTCCATTTCGAAAACTATATACTAAGCATAACTAACTAAATAATTATATACTAAGCATATTTTATTTTCAGGTTGAAACCAATGCGTAAATTCAATCGAGATTGCTCTACAATTCGTCATACACAAATTCCGTTACTATAATAAACGGTATTTGTCACTTTCCTAGAAAAAATAAAAAATGAAACTAACAAGCAATCAAGTTGATGCTTAAAATTAATAAAACACATGTTGTGTTTGTGAAATTTATTGAATATTCACAAAAAAACGAAACCCATCACGTAATGACAGCAAATGTTACCTCTTTATTGAAAAACTTTATAATGAACCTGCTGCTCTTTAAGAGTTTTTACAGTTTTTGACCATTGATGTTCTAAAATATATACTTAATTGTATTAAAATGAAATATAGTAAACCCATTTCATAAAAACATTTTTTATTTTAATTAACGAAACAATGATTTATTTTAAAAATATATTCTCAAGATTAAAGTTAATCTTCTGAATATATTTCATATAGAAAATATTAATTTTCAGATTATACTTTAGTTATGGTGTGGGACATATTTTCTCACCAAATTCTATTCTTTTATATCAATGGAAGACCCTCTAGTCTTTTGTGTTTAAGAAACGTAACCCTAAAATGATATGACAATATCGAGCCTTTCCCGCTATTTTAGCGCAACCGACCAAATGCAAATTTTACAGAAGAAGGTTTTTTTAAATAATTTTAAACAGAAATGTACTAGTAACTTGAAATTTCAGATATATTAATTATTTTTAGATATTTACCTAGGTATGTAATTAATAAAAAAAAAATATGGCGCTTACTTTATTTTTGCTGTCGCAATCTGCTTTAGAAAATAATTATAATGGTGGTTACAATAAAAATATTTACTAAAATTATATTATAATATTATATCAATTATAAGTTTTGTTTTGTATAATAATATATTGGTTATAAGTAAGAGTCCAGTGTTAATATTATATCGTGGTGCTTGACGGAATACCTGTGCTCCGTCACTAGTGGTAGTTTTAGTTCGTATGACGTCGACTTAGGTTCTATTTTGGTTTGTATGTAATTTATCAAAAACCAGCTGATTAGTTCCGGCATCAGGACTAATATTGGGCTGTCAACAAGTGTAATGATGATATTATATGTTATGATACTTAATTTATATTTTTTATAAGATTATAAAAAATATAAATTAAGTATCATAACTTTTCTACTTTAATTCAACTGCTATCTCTAAGCTGCTGAGTAAAAATATTTTTCAGACACATAAATTTGATATTTCATCATGATCAGCGTCATCATCATCAGCCTTCCACTGCTGAGCACAACCCTCCCTCAATTAACACTAAGACGACCAATTCCTTGTCACTCGCACACAACGCGGACCTGCCACTGCTCGGAGAGCGTCTTCTCACCTGCCTAGAAAAGTGGCATAAACGAATAGAATAGAATAGGTATGACACTAGCTTACGACATGTAATTTGAAAGTCAGTGTCATTCCCATACAATAAGTATTTTCTTCTTATCTCTAGGGGGGCACTTTCTAGGCGGTTTCACTTCACTTGTCTAGGGGGGCAACACTTGGTCTACCTCAACGCGGCCCCCACCCTTGAACCTTAAATTACTTATTTTTAATCATTAATATATTTTTACAAATCATTGCATCACATTTGTATCGATTTCCTCATAGTAAATTATTGGATATCATTTAACATGCATTTAAATGACTGTCCGTTTATCATAGGTAGCCTAGATTTAAACCAGAATAGCTAAATAATTCAATTTCGACGAAAATACTATCTTTGATGATTTAGCCCCAAAAAGTATTGTGCGTGAGCGCTGACACAGTATAGTGTTAGAGGTAAGTCTGATTTTCTGTTTAATTAGCAATAACTATTTCCCTGCCATTATCTAATTGTTATTCCACATTGCTCCATATTTTTGCTCCAATTGTGTTTCCATTTTGCATCCTATTTCATCTAAATTGGTAATTTAGTACAATAGTATAAATAGTTATAATAAATATTATTTAAAATCGTGCTGTGAGATTTATAACTTACACATTCTATAAAATATATGCAATTATGTTCATCATAAAAGCTATAAATAGATTGGGAACTATTTAACTAGGGTTTATTTATGGTATAATCGCCTAACAATAAAAGTTAATAGGGTATATCAATAAATTCTAGAGTAGCCATTTGCTCACTTACCCTACCTACCACTACCGATTGAGCTAACAGGCACTAGGCCGAAAAGTCCAGTCATTTCGAAAAAAAAAAGAGTTTTCTTATATTGTTTTCTTTTGTTTACGCGAATTTCACTCATTATAATGACCATGCCCGAAACGTCGGGCATGTAAAAAACTGAATAAACCGCTATAAAATTCGTAAAAGTTGTTTCATTATAAAAAAAAGAGTGTTTATTTTCTGCTTCGGGCCCCCATCTTGCTCGTTACAGTAGTCCAACTAAGTCGGTATTAGGCATGAATAATTTGATACAAAAATATCGTAGTACCCTATGTTAGTAATAAATCACCCTGTCTCTTAATTAACGGCACGAGGCTAAGAGATTGACACACCAGAGGTTTACGAGCAAAGAACCCCGTTATGATATTTGCGAACCTTTCCAAACATTTGAGCGAGCTGAGACAAATCTTTACTTGGTCTGCGAAAATATTTACTTTATTTAATCTCTTTCGACTTGGTTAAATAGTGCTGTACTTTTATGATAACTTTGTGAAGATTTACGAAAATGTGTGTAAATCACACTTCCTTCATCTAGTGGTGATCTTTTAAAGAAAGAAAGAAAAATAATTTTTATATTTCACAACAAATATCAAGACAGTAATATTAAAAACTAACTTAAGATAGGCATTATAATTATATGTATAAAATTTGCCGTAATTATAGCTTGCAAGATAGAAATATGATTATGTAATTAAAGAAAATTAATGTAATCATATTTTAGGTCTTCAGATTAAGCAAATCCTAAGTACTTGTTGCTAGGTTTCGGTTTTCGGTTTCGGTTGCTACGTTTTTTTAGAAAAATATTCAATAGAATACATTGTATTGTAAAAAAACATATTGCAAGTTCGTTGATTTGCCGTTAATGAATTGCGTTGAAAAATTGCGAGCATTCTTCTAATTTTTTTGACAATGACGGCAGGATATCGAACCTGCTCAGTGCTCACAGTGTGCGCCTTTTGTCATAACGCATGTTTTTCATTATGATTCTTTGATGTCAATCAAGTGTTTTTTTATTTTTTGCATTATAGAAAAAAAAAACACGTAAGCCTCGTATTACATGCAATGCAAATTAATTAATATACAAAAATATTTTTATGCAATTTAACTAATATGAGATATATTTTAGGTCATTTTATGTTATTCTAAAGAACGTGAAAAGCAGTAGGGCTATTCTGTAAAAAACCATATCGATATCGAGCTTCACCTGAGTGATAGAGCTCACTTTACGTCACCTGGAAAGTGAAATTTATTGATATACATAGATAATCGAGTTTTAAAGAATACAAATTTCTCATATTATTACCGCGGATTCCGCTTTCGAGATTCGAAAACGACCTTACGGAATCCCCTAAACCCTAAAAACCCTACAGTTCATATTATGTATTTGTATGTATTATCTAAAATTTTCTACTAGCAATATCGCCTATGAAATTCTGAGATTATTTTGTTGCTTAAGATGGAAATAATATATTATTTTCCAACCATCCACAATCCACAAATTATAAAAAAGTTTAAGGCATGTTGTATGCACATCAACTATCAAAAATGTATGTATTGTGATGATGATGTTTCTCTTTGCAAAAACTATAATGCTTGAATATTACACATAAGTTGAAATAGTTTTTTTTATTGGTACTTTTAACTTCATTACTTTAAAAAAGTATTTCACTGAAAATAATAAAATACGTAAAACCTACACGTGTTAAAAACTTAGCAATCCTGAGTGATGATGTTGCTCTCTGCAAAAACTATAATGCTTGAATATTACACATAAGTTGAAATAGATTTTTTATCTGTACTTTTAACTTCATTACTTTAAAAAAGTATTTCACTGAAAATAATAAAATACGTAAAACCTACACGTGTTAAAAACTTAGCAATCCTGAGTAATAATCTGTTGCTATGTATTATCAACAGGCGCTTTTGAAAAAATGCAATACTTAAAACTTTTTTAAACTGCTATATTATGTGCAATGTAAAAGTGTAATATAAATCTATAATTTTAATATGAAGATTAAAATTCTAGAAATTTTTGACAGCAGTTCGTAATTACGTAGATTTTTATGCTTAGTAGTTATTTAGGTGCATTCCACCTTAGCATATAAACTACTAATCTTTTTTTCATGATGAGATGCTGATAATATTATATGTTGTGCATCTTTTTTTTTCGTCTACCTATAAGGATCGCTAAGATTCGAGATCGATAATTATTAAGTTTTTGTATTAAAATTAATATAATTTGTTATCTTGAACATTAAGACATATTATTTATATCCCTTCGCAGACTTTCTGTAGGCATATTTAGGATACTAATATTATATATTCCGCCATACTTTGATTGGATATTTATACACTATCCGCTAGAATAAAATCGGAATGTTGTAATTCGTATTATTACAACATGGTATTTATTACCGTAGACCACATCCACACTATAACGCAAGTTGTACAGAAGACCCATGAGTACAACTGGCCACTGTGCCTTGCCTTTGTAGACTATGAGCGATGAGGCGCATCAGGTCGATTGGCGATACGTCGAGGCAATGAAAGCATTATACGAAGCCGTCTTTATGCTCGTTCTGATTCCGGGAGATCAAACAAGACCAACCCAAATGCATCGAAAAGTGTGATAAGAAGATGTATTCAGTTAATCCTTTCGGTGTATGTCAGAAACTGCTTTAGAGGACGTACCTATTTAATACTTTAAGGGCATGTTTCACAATCTCTAGATAAGTTCCGAATAGGCTATCGGCAACATATTTGACAGATAGAGTATGGAGTATCTGTCAAATATGTTGCCGATAGCCTATTCGGAACTTATCTGTAGATTGTGAAACAGGCCCTAAAGTCTTCAGAACGTGGCATAAATATTAACAGCGAGTATATTATGTGAGATACATTCGCCGTTAATGTTCCTTAGGTTCCTTCCAAAGGGATCGTTATATTGAATCGCTGGAGGCTTTGCAGGAGATGCTGCACAGTCTAACTGATTCCTCCTGACGTGTGGGCCTTAATATAGGTGGGTCGAAATAACTACGGTAGGAGGATACAATTCTGATGGGCTGCATTTAGAAAGCTTTGCCGTATTCTCACGTCGTAGGTATAAATACCGCAGAGCTTGAAGTCGGAAGTCTTCAGCCAATGCATTCTTCCAGTGACGGAGACAAAACGACTTTAAATTTACGACTGGTCCGAAAGTTTGCCGTAGCTCAATGTACTATAGAGCGTCATATGCTGAGTGTTTTTCTTTTAGCAGGAAGGATTTGAAACGAAGACATCTGCCAAAGAACTAAAGTTATCGATATCACGCGAAGAATAATCACATTGAAGTAGCAGTGGGCTGGTCACACACACAGGAAAACGGATAGTCGAGGAGACAATAAGTATATATCTCTATACTCCATCTATATATACTCCATAATAAAATTAATCGGCCATTAACCAAGCGGGAAGATCTTTTTGTAGTGACCGGTCTGTGTTGGATGCGAGGGGTTCGTCGTCTTGGCGTTCATTGAAGGAGGCATTTGTTCGGTACTGGACGGATAAAGGCTGATGATGATGATGCCACGGGTAAAACCGCAGGCGTGAGCTTATAATATTTACACACAAGTACAAAGGAAAGTATAATACTTTAATTAAAATTGCATGGTAATCGATTACACAGGTGTAATGTAATCAAGACAATTGTTTTAAATTTAAATTTAAACAGTAAAATAGTGTCTAGCTACAATATTTTTTCTATTTGTAAAAACTTCAAACTATAGAACACAATAACCATAAGTATTCCTTCACTTAAATAATCAAACACTTTCTTTTTATTTTATGCGCCAACAACCTCTTAGACCGCATCATTATTAGGTATATCTAATCAAGACTTACGCCCGGTTTCTGAAACCTTGGTCAATGTGTATTGTGTATGTCAGCCATGCCAGCCAGCCAGTAGTCTAACAGCTTTTCATCGTGACTATGTCAACCAACATGTCGATCAAATTAAGTAATTCATCCATGTTTCTAGCAACTCATTTGACGCTTAACAAGAGACTTGACAGTGGATTTGTTATTTTTTGGGCTTATTAGACTTTTAAGCCTTAAGAATCGATTTTCATTTTTGACACAAGGCCGGGGTATGGAAATCTTTGGGAGTAAAATCAATCGATGTTACACGATGTCACACGATGCTACACGAAGATGTCACACGAAGCGTTAAACGAAAAAGGGAGCCTAAGAAACGGCTACCAAATCCAAGGAAGGCACTGCTGCGAGTTACAAATTGTATTTTAACAAATTCATTGTAAATTTAATCAAAATAAATGTATCACGCATGCTCTAAATATATAAAAAATACATTTATTTACCCTTATTCACTAATCCATTTATTTCATAATCGTGCGTAAGGAGTAAATTCCTGTCGTGCGTCGCGTTTGAGCTGACACACACACTTTTTTTTGACAAATTAAGAGGAACCCCCCAGATTTTTCTCGTTTTTTTACGAGATCACGATAAACGAGTTTTTTTGTAACTTTTTACTGACTAATTCTTATAACACATTCAAGTGTTTTACCTTTAGTTACATACAAAATAACGACATTTTGATTTGATTTGATAAAACAATATTTTTGAAAAAAATTGTAAAATTCATGTGTCGGAATTTATGGCTGTAAGTTGCTGTTTTGAAAATTCGGTGGCTCAGGTGTCAACCTTAGTCCTAGAGGCAATAGTAACCTCTAGTCATAGAGGCATTTGTCCTTTTATACAATACGTATTCTCCTAAAAAATAACAGAATTGAAATGTTTATTTCAAGAGGCTTTTCCAAGAGTTTGAATTGAGAGAGATTGAATCTTGAACTCGATTGTCAAGCAAGTCTAAAGTATGAATTTACTTAAAATTTCGCAAAGTAATGAAGGGCCGATGATAATAAAAATGTATCTCTTTATCTTTACCATGTATTCGTGGGTGATTGCAATTTTTATCGAATATAATCGTAAATCTATATTATAAACTTCATAATAATAATGAATGCTAATTATTCATATTTATTTAAAGTTACGAAATAGGAGGAAATCGACAAGATTAATAAACTGCTATACTTATACCAGTACAATACTAATACTACTTACAACTGAATAACTTAGACTATAAAATAGCTATCATTAGTCCAGGTAAGAAACACTAAAGAAACTTCGAGTAACAGCATCATAATTTATACAGTTTAAACCACCTAGCTGAGGGAGGCCTTTGTTCAGAAGTGGATCAAGTGGATGGTTAAAGGCTGATGATGATAATGATTACAATGATGATGAAACCACCAAGTTATATTTATGGTGTACCAAGTATATAATTTATACCATAAATATTATAAATGGTTAGCGATTAATAAAGTAAGACAGCTGTTATATTTTGTAAGATATGCACTCTACGGATCGAATGATTTTGTTTTCAGAAACTGATAAACAGGGAACTTGCGAATTGTGATAAACAAACTAAATTAAGTTTTATTGTTCCAAATCGCACATGTATGATGGCATTGTTCTTAAATAAGAGATCTTAATAATCGATAATTACGTAAATATTTAAACAGGTTGACAATACATGTTCGCATAATTTGACGTCATTATTTTTAATACGAATTCAGTATAAAAGACTTCAAAACAGAACTCAAAGTATCAGTTTGGTTTTCAACTCTCCAAAACATGAGAGTCGCAACCTTCGTGATCTTGTGCTGTGCACTCCACGTAAGTATTTTACTTTATGTTCATGTATAAAAAATATATAATTTGTAAAAGTCTATCACATAATATATTATGTTGTTTACCATTTTACTCTACGAATAACTGAGGTTGCATTGTCAATGCATCATTTTTTATTTATTTTTTTAATGGTTCACCAACAGATATACATCAAATATCTTATTATCTTTAATAATTAAAAATAGTTTAAGCTATAATTATTATGTGTAACGAAATTTTGTATTATTGTTTTTAAATAGAACTCAGCATAGAAGTCTACAGCAACGAAATATATTTTATAGTGTTTGTTACGTTTACTTTTATCGATATAAGCACCATGCACACGCCGCGCTGTTTCGCAATAACCTACTAAATATTATGTCACAATATTATGATGAACGAAATAAATTTATAAAATTTGTATTTGTAAAAGACGACAAAGCAAAGTAACAATACCAAGAAACATTCGAATGCTTACAGGAATCTCATTCATAATTTTTTTATTTTCCGACTTTATTGCAACTTAACACAAATCACTAGGACTTGGGTTTACAGTGTAACACTCATACACATAAAAATCAAATGATGAATTTTGTTATTATTACAGTATGCATCATCTAACGCTAACAATGATGGTGAAATATTCAACATTCTTGCAAACGAGGGAACATTTAAACCAAAAAATGTAAGCAAAAGCAATGAATATAATATTGACCAGCATGGTACTATCTGGGAAGAATCGAAGATTAAAAAGGAATTCGACACTGGTGCCGATTTTGGTAAAAGTGACAATAATACAATAAAAGTTTTCAGAATTGTTGTAGAGACTGATCAAAAAGGTCATGAGCATATTACTGAAGAAGAAGTTGAATTTAAGAAAGTATCAGAGGAATCTCAGACTGCTGCTTCAGCTGAAGTCTTAAGCAATCACGTTAGTCCCACCAGACATGGCGCAAAAGTATCTGCTGGACGCCAAGATCTACCCACGTTAAGACCTAACGGTCAAACAAAACAATCAAGTTTAAACGCATTATATAATGCGGAAATTGCTCTTGCTAATGAAGCTGCTGTTGCTAGTGTTAATGCCGCAATTGCTCAAGCTGCTTCTCAAAGAAATAACGGAAACGTGAACGAAGTCGTAATCAACGACATTAGAACCGGATCTGGCTCAGGCAGTAACGCTGCCGGTGCATCTAGCGCTTCTGAAACAAGTCAACCTGGACGTTTAGAAGGCTCAAGAAATGGCCAGGGTGCTGGTTTTTATAGACCAGGAACATTAGGAATCTCCGGACTTAATAACTCACCATGGGGATTGGCCGCCAATCTTGCGCTCGCTGAAGAAGCTGCTGCCGCTGCCTCTGCTGCTGCTGCATCTCAAGGAAACAACGGAAACGTGAACGAAGTCGTAATTAACGACAATGGAGGCACTGGATACCCAGGATCGAATGCTGCATCTGCTGCTGCCGCTACAGCTGGCTCTGGTGCTGGCAGTAAAGGTTCCGGTATATATGACTTCGCACCGTATGGAGCACAAGGTCTATCAGGATTAACCGGACTTAATGGCTCGCCATGGGCTAGTCTCTCTGCACCCAATGCCGCTTCCTCTGCTGCTGCATCTCAAAGAAATAACGGAAACGTGAACGAACTCGTCATTAATGGTGACGGATCTGGATCCGGTTCAGGCAGTAGTGCTGCCAGCGCATCTAGCGCTTCTGGATCGAGTCAAGCTGGACGTTTGGGAGGCTCTGAATACCAAGGTTCTAATGCTGAATCTGCTGCTCTTGCTGCAGCTGGCTATGGTACAAACGGCCAAGTTTCTGGTCTCTATGGATCAGGAACATCTGGATCCTCTGGACTTAATAACTCACCATGGGGATTGGCCGCCAATCTCGCGCTAGCTGAAGAAGCTGCTGCCGCTGCTTCTGCTGCTGCATCTCAAAGAAATAACGGAAACGTGAACGAAGTCGTAATCAACGACAATGGAACCGGATCAGGCTCAGGCAGTAGTGCTGCCAGTGCATCTAGCGCTTCGGGATCGGGTCAAGCTGGACGTTTAGGAGGCTCTGGATACCAAGGTTCTAATGCTGAATCTGCTGCTGCCGCTACAGCTGGCTCTGGTGCTGGCAGTCAAGGTTCCGGTATATATGACTTCGCACCGTATGGAGCACAAGGTCCATCAGGATTGAACGGACTTAACGGCTCGCCATGGGGTAGTCTCTCTGCACCCAATGCTGCTTCTTCTACTTCTGCATCTCAAGGAAATAACGGAAACGTTAACGAAGTCGTCATTAATGGTGACGGATCTGGATCCGGTTCAGGCAGTAGCGCAGCCAGCGCATCTAGCGCTTTTGGATCGAGTCAAGCTGGACGTTTGGGAGGCTCTGGATACCAAGGTTCGAATGCTGAATCTGCAGCTCTTGCTGCAGCTGGCTATGGTACAAATGGCCAAGTTTCTGGTCTCTATGGATCAGGAACATCTGGATTCTCTGGACTTAATAACTCACCATGGGGATTGGCCGCCAATCTCGCGCTAGCTGAAGAAGCTGCTGCCGCTGCTTCTGCTGCTGCATCTCAAAGAAATAACGGAAATGTGAACGAAGTCGTAATCAACGACAATGGAACCGGATCCGGTTCAGGCAGTAGTGCTGCCAGCGCATCTAGCGCTTCTGGATCGAGTCAAGCTGGACGTTTGGGAGGCTCTGGATACCAAGGTTCTAATGCTGAATCTGCTGCTCTTGCTGCAGCTGGCTATGGTACAAACGGCCAAGTTTCTGGTCTCTATGGATCAGGAACATCTGGATTCTCTGGACTTAATAACTCACCATGGGGATTGGCCGCCAATCTCGCGCTAGCTGAAGAAGCTGCTGCCGCTGCTTCTGCTGCTGCATCTCAAAGAAATAACGGAAACGTGAACGAAGTCGTAATCAACGACAATAGAACCGGATCAGGCTCAGGCAGTAGTGCTGCCAGTGCATCTAGCGCTTCGGGATCGGGTCAAGCTGGACGTTTAGGAGGCTCTGGATACCAAGGTTCTAATGCTGAATCTGCTGCTGCCGCTACAGCTGGCTCTGGTGCTGGCAGTCAAGGTTCCGGTATATATGACTTCGCACCGTATGGAGCACAAGGTCTATCAGGATTGAACGGACTTAACGGCTCGCCATGGGGTAGTCTCTCTGCACCCAATGCTGCTTCTTCTGCTTCTGCATCTCAAGGAAATAACGGAAACGTTAACGAAGTCGTCATTAATGGTGACGGATCTGGATCCGGTTCAGGCAGTAGCGCTGCCAGCGCATCTAGCGCTTCTGGATCGAGTCAAGCTGGACGTTTGGGAGGCTCTGGACACCAAGGTTTGAATGCTGAATCTGCTGCTCTTGCTGCAGCTGGCTATGGTACAAACGGCCAAGTTTCTGGTCTCTATGGATCAGGAACATCTGGATTCTCTGGACTTAATAACTCACCATGGGGATTGGCCGCCAATCTCGCGCTAGCTGAAGAAGCTGCTGCCGCTGCTTCTGCTGCTGCATCTCAAAGAAATAACGGAAACGTGAACGAAGTCGTAATCAACGACAATGGAACCGGATCAGGCTCAGGCAGTAGTGCTGCCAGTGCATCTAGCGCTTCGGGATCGGGTCAAGCTGGACGTTTAGGAGGCTCTGGATACCAAGGTTCTAATGCTGAATCTGCTGCTGCCGCTACAGCTGGCTCTGGTGCTGGCAGTCAAGGTTCCGGTATATATGACTTCGCACCGTATGGAGCACAAGGTCTATCAGGATTGAACGGACTTAACGGCTCGCCATGGGGTAGTCCCTCTGCACCCAATGCTGCTTCTTCTGCTTCTGCATCTCAAGGAAATAACGGAAACGTTAACGAAGTCGTCATTAATGGTGACGGATCTGGATCTGGTTCAGGCAGTAGCGCTGCCAGCGCATCTAGCGCTTCTGGATCGAGTCAAGCTGGACGTTTGGGAGGCTCTGGATACCAAGGTTCGAATGCTGAATCTGCAGCTCTTGCTGCAGCTGGCTATGGTACAAACGGCCAAGTTTCTGGTCTCTATGGATCAGGAACATCTGGATTCTCTGGACTTAATAACTCACCATGGGGATTGGCCGCCAATCTCGCGCTAGCTGAAGAAGCTGCTGCCGCTGCTTCTGCTGCTGCATCTCAAAGAAATAACGGAAACGTGAACGAAGTCGTCATTAATGGTGACGGATCTGGATCTGGTTCAGGCAGTAGCGCTGCCAGCGCATCTAGCGCTTCTGGATCGAGTCAAGCTGGACGTTTGGGAGGCTCTGGATACCAAGGTTCGAATGCTGAATCTGCAGCTGCCGCTACAGCTGGCTCTGGTGCTGGCAGTCAAGGTTCCGGTATATATGACTTCGCACCGTATGGAGCACAAGGTCTATCAGGATTGAACGGACTTAACGGCTCGCCATGGGGTAGTCCCTCTGCACCCAATGCTGCTTCTTCTGCTTCTGCATCTCAAGGAAATAACGGAAACGTTAACGAAGTCGTCATTAATGGTGACGGATCTGGATCTGGTTCAGGCAGTAGCGCTGCCAGCGCATCTAGCGCTTCTGGATCGAGTCAAGCTGGACGTTTGGGAGGCTCTGGATACCAAGGTTCGAATGCTGAATCTGCAGCTCTTGCTGCAGCTGGCTATGGTACAAATGGCCAAGTTGCTGGTCTCTATGGATCAGGAACATCTGGATTCTCTGGACTTAATAACTCACCATGGGGATTGGCCGCCAATCTCGCGCTAGCTGAAGAAGCTGCTGCCGCTGCTTCTGCTGCTGCATCTCAAAGAAATAACGGAAATGTGAACGAAGTCGTAATCAAAGACAATGGAACCGGATCCGGCTCAGGCAGTAGTGCTGCCAGTGCATCTAGCGCTTCGGGATCGGGTCAAGCTGGACGTTTAGGAGGCTCTGGATACCAAGGTTCTAATGCTGAATCTGCTGCTGCCGCTACAGCTGGCCCTGGTGCTGGCAGTCAAGGTTCCGGTATATATGACTTCGCACAGTATGGAGCACAAGGTCTATCAGGATTGAACGGACTTAACGGCTCGCCATGGGGTAGTCTCTCTGCACCCAATGCTGCTTCTTCTGCTTCTGCATCTCAAGGAAATAACGGAAACGTTAACGAAGTCGTCATTAATGGTGACGGATCTGGATCCGGTTCAGGCAGTAGCGCTGCCAGCGCATCTAGCGCTTCTGGATCGAGTCAAGCTGGACGTTTGGGAGGCTCTGGATACCAAGGTTCGAATGCTGAATCTGCTGCTCTTGCTGCAGCTGGCTATGGTACAAACGGCCAAGTTTCTGGTCTCTATGGATCAGGAACATCTGGATTCTCTGGACTTAATAACTCACCATGGGGATTGGCCGCCAATCTCGCGCTAGCTGAAGAAGCTGCTGCCGCTGCTTCTGCTGCTGCATCTCAAAGAAATAACGGAAACGTGAACGAAGTCGTAATCACCGACAATGGAACCGGATCAGGCTCAGGCAGTAGTGCTGCCAGTGCATCTAGCGCTTCTGGATCGGGTCAAGCTAGACGTTTAGGAGGCTCTGGATACCAAGGTTCTAATGCTGAATCTGCTGCTGCCGCTACAGCTGGCTCTGGTGCTGGCAGTCAAGGTTCCGGTATATATGACTTCGCACCGTATGGAGCACAAGGTCTATCAGGATTGAACGGACTTAACGGCTCGCCATGGGGTAGTCTCTCTGCACCCAATGCTGCTTCTTCTGCTTCTGCATCTCAAGGAAATAACGGAAACGTTAACGAAGTCGTCATTAATGGTGACGGATCTGGATCCGGTTCAGGCAGTAGCGCTGCCAGCGCATCTAGCGCTTCTGGATCGAGTCAAGCTGGACGTTTGGGAGGCTCTGGATACCAAGGTTCGAATGCTGAATCTGCAGCTCTTGCTGCAGCTGGCTATGGTACAAATGGCCAAGTTTCTGGTCTCTATGGATCAGGAACATCTGGATTCTCTGGACTTAATAACTCACCATGGGGATTGGCCGCCAATCTCGCGCTAGCTAAAGAAGCTGCTGCCGCTGCTTCTGCTGCTGCATCTCAAAGAAATAACGGAAATGTGAACGAAGTCGTAATCAACGACAATGGAACCGGATCCGGTTCAGGCAGTAGTGCTGCCAGCGCATCTAGCGCTTCTGGATCGAGTCAAGCTGGACGTTTGGGAGGCTCTGGATACCAAGGTTCGAATGCTGAATCTGCAGCTCTTGCTGCAGCTGGCTATGGTACAAACGGCCAAGTTTCTGGTCTCTATGGATCAGGAACATCTGGATTCTCTGGACTTAATAACTCACCATGGGGATTGGCCGCCAATCTCGCGCTAGCTAAAGAAGCTGCTGCCGCTGCTTCTGCTGCTGCATCTCAAAGAAATAACGGAGACGTGAACGAAGTCGTAATCAACGACAATGGAACCGGATCAGGCTCAGGCAGTAGTGCTGCCAGTGCATCTAGCGCTTCGGGATCGGGTCAAGCTGGACGTTTAGGAGGCTCTGGATACCAAGGTTCTAATGCTGAATCTGCTGCTGTCGCTACAGCTGGCTCTGGTGCTGGCAGTCAAGGTTCCGGTATATATGACTTCGCACCGTATGGAGCACAAGGTCTATCAGGATTGAACGGACTTAACGGCTCGCCATGGGGTAGTCTCTCTGCACCCAATGCTGCTTCTTCTGCTTCTGCATCTCAAGGAAATAACGGAAACGTTAACGAAGTCGTCATTAATGGTGACGGATCTGGATCCGGTTCAGGCAGTAGCGCTGCCAGCGCATCTAGCGCTTCTGGATCGAGTCAAGCTGGACGTTTGGGAGGCTCTGGATACCAAGGTTCGAATGCTGAATCTGCTGCTCTTGCTGCAGCTGGCTATGGTACAAACGGCCAAGTTTCTGGTCTCTATGGATCAGGAACATCTGGATTCTCTGGACTTAATAACTCACCATGGGGATTGGCCGCCAATCTCGCGCTAGCTGAAGAAGCTGCTGCCGCTGCTTCTGCTGCTGCATCTCAAAGAAATAACGGAAACGTGAACGAAGTCGTAATCAACGACAATGGAACCGGATCAGGCTCAGGCAGTAGTGCTGCCAGTGCATCTAGCGCTTCGGGATCGGGTCAAGCTGGACGTTTAGGAGGCTCTGGATACCAAGGTTCTAATGCTGAATCTGCTGCTGCCGCTACAGCTGGCTCTGGTGCTGGCAGTCAAGGTTCCGGTATATATGACTTCGCACCGTATGGAGCACAAGGTCTATCAGGATTGAACGGACTTAACGGCTCGCCATGGGGTAGTCTCTCTGCACCCAATGCTGCTTCTTCTGCTTCTGCATCTCAAGGAAATAACGGAAACGTGAACGAAGTCGTCATTAATGGTGACGGATCTGGATCCGGTTCAGGTAGTAGCGCTGCCAGCGCATCTAGCGCTTCTGGATCGAGTCAAGCTGGACGTTTGGGAGGCTCTGGATACCGAGGTTCGAATGCTGAATCTGCTGCTCTTGCTGCAGCTGGCTATGGTACAAACGGCCAAGTTTCTGGTCTCTATGGATCAGGAACATCTGGATTCTCTGGACTTAATAACTCACCATGGGGATTGGCCGCCAATCTCGCGCTAGCTGAAGAAGCTGCTGCCGCTGCTTCTGCTGCTGCATCTCAAAGAAATAACGGAAACGTGAACGAAGTCGTAATCAACGACAATGGAACCGGATCCGGTACAGGCAGTAGTGCTGCCAGCGCATCTAGCGCGTTTGGATCGAGTCAAGCTGGACGTTTGGGAGGCTCTGGATACCAAGGTTCTAATGCTGAATCTGCTGCTCTTGCTGCAGCTGGCTATGGTACAAACGGCCAAGTTTCTGGTCTCTATGGATCAGGAACATCTGGATTCTCTGGACTTAATAACTCACCATGGGGATTGGCCGCCAATCTCGCGCTAGCTGAAGAAGCTGCTGCCGCTGCTTCTGCTGCTGCATCTCAAAGAAATAACGGAAACGTGAACGAAGTCGTAATCAACGACAATGGAACCGGATCAGGCTCAGGCAGTAGTGCTGCCAGTGCATCTAGCGCTTCGGGATCGGGTCAAGCTGGACGTTTAGGAGGCTCTGGATACCAAGGTTCTAATGCTGAATCTGCTGCTGCCGCTACAGCTGGCTCTGGTGCTGGCAGTCAAGGTTCCGGTATATATGACTTCGCACCGTATGGAGCACAAGGTCTATCAGGATTGAACGGACTTAACGGCTCGCCATGGGGTAGTCTCTCTGCACCCAATGCTGCTTCTTCTGCTTCTGCATCTCAAGGAAATAACGGAAACGTTAACGAAGTCGTCATTAATGGTGACGGATCTGGATCCGGTTCAGGCAGTAGCGCTGCCAGCGCATCTAGCGCTTCTGGATCGAGTCAAGCTGGACGTTTGGGAGGCTCTGGATACCAAGGTTCTAATGCTGAATCTGCTGCTCTTGCTGCAGCTGGCTATGGTACAAACGGCCAAGTTTCTGGTCTCTATGGATCAGGAACATCTGGATTCTCTGGACTTAATAACTCACCATGGGGATTGGCCGCCAATCTCGCGCTCGCTGAAGAAGCTGCTGCCGCTGCCTCTGCTACTGCATCTCAAAGAAATAACGGAAATGTGAACGAAGTCGTAATCAACGACAATGGAGGCTCTGGATACCCAGGATCGAATGCTGCATCTGCTGCTGCTGCTACAGCTGGCTCTGGTGCTGACGGTCAAGGTGCCGGTATATATAACTTTGCACCATATGGAGTACAAGGTCTATCAGGTTTAAACGGACTTAACGGCTCGCCATGGGCTAGTCTCTCTGCACCCAATGCCGCTTCCTCTGCTGCTGCATCTCAAAGAAATAACGGAAACGTGAACGAAGTCGTAATCAACGACATTAGAACCGGATCTGGCTCAGGCAGTAACGCTGCCGGTGCATCTAGTGCTTCTGAATCAAGTCAACCTGGACGTTTAGGAGGCTCAAGAAATGGCCAGGGTGCTGGTTTTTATAGACCGGGAACATTAGGAATCTCCGGACTTAATAACTCACCATGGGGATTGGCCGCCAATCTTGCGCTCGCTGAAGAAGCTGCTGCCGCTGCCTCTGCTGCTGCTGCATCTCAAGGAAATAACGGAAACGTGAACGAAGTCGTAATTAACGACAATGGAGGCTCTGGATACCCAGGATCGAATGCTGCATCTGCTGCTGCCGCTACAGCTGGCTCTGGTGCTGGCAGTAAAGGTTCCGGTATATATGACTTCGCACCGTATGGAGCACAAGGTCTATCAGGATTAACCGGACTTAATGGCTCGCCATGGGCTAGTCTCTCTGCACCCAATGCCGCTTCCTCTGCTGCTGCATCTCAAAGAAATAACGGAAACGTGAACGGAGTCGTAATCAATGACAATGGAACCGGATCCGGCTCAGGCAGTAGCGCTGCCAGCGCATCTAGCGCTTCTGGATCGAGTCAAGCTGGACGTTTGGGAGGCTCTGGATACCAAGGTTCGAATGCTGAATCTGCTGCTCTTGCAGCAGCTGGCTATGGTACAAACGGCCAAGTTTCTGGTCTCTATGGATCAGGAACATCTGGATTCTCTGGGCTTAATAACTCGCCATGGGGATTGGCCGCCAACCTCGCGCTCGCTGAAGAAGCTGCTGCCGCTGCTTCTGCTGCTGCATCTCAAAGAAATAACGGAAACGTGAATGAAGTCGTAATTAACGACAATGGAGGCTCTGGATACCCAGGATCGAATGCTGCATCTGCTGCTGCCGCTACAGCTGGCTCTGGTGCTGGCAGTCAAGGTTCCGGTATATATGACTTCGCACCGTATGGAGCACAAGGTCTATCAGGATTGAACGGACTTAACGGCTCGCCATGGGGTAGTCTCTCTGCACCCAATGCTGCTTCTTCTGCTTCTGCATCTCAAGGAAATAACGGAAACGTGAACGAAGTCGTCATTAATGGTGACGGATCTGGATCCGGTTCAGGTAGTAGCGCTGCCAGTGCATCTAGCGCTTCTGGATCGAGTCGAGGTGGACGTTTGGGAGGCTCTGGATACCAAGGTTCGAATGCTGAATCTGCTGCTCTTGCTGCAGCTGGCTATGGTACAAACGGCCAAGTTTCTGGTCTCTATGGATCAGGAACATCTGGATTCTCTGGACTTAATAACTCACCATGGGGATTGGCCGCCAATCTCGCGCTAGCTGAAGAAGCTGCTGCCGCTGCTTCTGCTGCTGCATCTCAAAGAAATAACGGAAACGTGAACGAAGTCGTAATCAACGACAATGGAACCGGATCCGGTTCAGGCAGTAGTGCTGCCAGCGCATCTAGCGCGTTTGGATCGAGTCAAGCTGGACGTTTGGGAGGCTCTGGATACCAAGGTTCTAATGCTGAATCTGCTGCTCTTGCTGCAGCTGGCTATGGTACAAACGGCCAAGTTTCTGGTCTCTATGGATCAGGAACATCTGGATTCTCTGGACTTAATAACTCACCATGGGGATTGGCCGCCAATCTCGCGCTAGCTGAAGAAGCTGCTGCCGCTGCTTCTGCTGCTGCATCTCAAAGAAATAACGGAAACGTGAACGAAGTCGTAATCAACGACAATGGAACCGGATCAGGCTCAGACAGTAGTGCTGCCAGTGCATCTAGCGCTTCGGGATCGGGTCAAGCTGGACGTTTAGGAGGCTCTGGATACCAAGGAGCAAATGCTGCATCTGCTGCTGCCGCTACAGCTGGCTCTGGTGCTGGCAGTCAAGGTTCCGGTATATATGACTTCGCACCGTATGGAGCACAAGGTCTATCAGGATTGAACGGACTTAACGGCTCGCCATGGGGTAGTCTCTCTGCACCCAATGCTGCTTCTTCTGCTTCTGCATCTCAAGGAAATAACGGAAACGTTAACGAAGTCGTCATTAATGGTGACGGATCTGGATCCGGTTCAGGCAGTAGTGCTGCCAGCGCATCTAGCGCTTCTGGATCGAGTCAAGCTGGACGTTTGGGAGGCTCTGGATACCAAGGTTCGAATGCTGAATCTGCTGCTCTTGCTGCAACTGGCTATGGTACAAACGGCCAAGTTTCTGGTCTCTATGGATCAGGAACATCTGGATTCTCTGGACTTAATAACTCACCATGGGGATTGGCCGCCAATCTCGCGCTCGCTGAAGAAGCTGCTGCCGCTGCCTCTGCTGCTGCATCTCAAAGAAATAACGGAAACGTGAACGAAGTCGTAATCAACGACAATGGAACCGGATCCGGCTCAGGCAGTAGCGCTGCCAGTGCATCTAGCGCTTCTGGATCGGGTCAAGCTGGACGTTTAGGAGGCTCTGGATACCAAGGAGCAAATGCTGCATCTGCTGCTGCCGCTGCAGCTGGCTCTGGTGCTGGCAGTCAAGGTTCCGGTATATATGACTTCGCACCGTATGGAGCACAAGGTCTATCAGGATTGAACGGACTAACCGGCTCGCCATGGGGTAGTCTATCTGCACCCAATGCTGCTTCTTCTGCTTCTGCATCTCAAGGAAATAACGGAAACGTTAACGAAGTCGTCATTAATGGTGACGGATCTGGATCCGGTTCAGGCAGTAGTGCTGCCAGCGCATCTAGCGCTTCTGGATCGAGTCAAGCTGGACGTTTGGGAGGCTCTGGATACCAAGGTTCGAATGCTGAATCTGCTGCTCTTGCTGCAACTGGTTATGGTACAAACGGCCAAGTTTCTGGTCTCTATGGATCAGGAACATCTGGATTCTCTGGACTTAATAACTCACCATGGGGATTGGCTGCCAATCTCGCGCTCGCTGAAGAAGCTGCTGCCGCTGCCTCTGCTGCTGCATCTCAAAGAAATAACGGAAACGTGAACGAAGTCGTAATCAACGACAGTGGAACCGGATTCGGCTCAGGCAGTAGCGCTGCCAGTGCATCTAGCGCTTCTGGATCGGGTCAAGCTGGACGTTTAGGAGGCTCTGGATACCAAGGAGCAAATGCTGCATCTGCTCCTGCCGCTACAGCTGGCTCTGGTGCTGGCAGTCAAGGTTCCGGTATATATGACTTCGCACCGTATGGAGCACAAGGTCTATCAGGATTGAACGGACTAACCGGCTCGCCACGGGGTAGTCTATCTGCACCCAATGCTGCTTCTTCTGCTTCTGCATCTCAAGGAAATAACGGAAACGTTAACGAAGTCGTCATTAATGGTGACGGATCTGGATCCGGTTCAGGCAGTAGTGCTGCCAGCGCATCTAGCGCTTCTGGATCGAGTCAAGCTGGACGTTTGGGAGGCTCTGGATACCAAGGTTCGAATGCTGAATCTGCTGCTCTTGCTGCAGCTGGCTATGGTACAAATGGCCAAGTTTCTGGTCGCTATGGATCAGGAACATCTGGATTCTCTGGACTTAATAACTCACCATGGGGATTGGCCGACCAGAATCCACAAATTGTGATTATCAATGAAGATAGTACACCTTCAACTCCAACATCAATAAGCTCATTGACATCTTCTGGTCCTAGAGGTAGCGTTGTCTCCTTTTCGCAGGGAAGAGGAAGAGTACGACAAGCTTGTCGACTTCGTCGTTCTCAATATGCCATAAGAGTAGGAAGAAGGGGACAGCCTTGTTTAACTTGTTAGAAGTCTTACTTGTAGACAAAAATGGATACATCTTTTAAATTTGAATATCAATATATTCCTTTCGCAATTATTCGTTAATTTTATTTTAATTAAGAAACTTATTTTAACCTATTATCACCCCACAGATTTATAAATAAAGACAGATGGAGCATGCCGAACACCCGAGTGACGCTTCAAAGCGCTTCAAAGCATATTTTATGCTTGATGTACTTATCAAAATTGATATTTATATTTAAATGTAAAATAATGTTTTAAATGTAAAAAATCTTACATCAAAAATTTAGACTATAAGTCTAAATACACACACGACACGACATTAACTAATCATAGCCATATGTTAATACATACAATACAATACCTACCTTACTTAATAGAAAAACTTTGAAATCTAGAAAATATAGCTTTACGAAAAAAAATCGTCTCAGTGTAAAATTGTACCAATATGGTTGCTAGGCCAAACAAGCACTAAAGCGTCGATAACTGTTCGCCATTTTACTTATTCTTATTACGCAGAAAACGTTCAAACACAACCTAGCAACGTAACAAAATAATAATGGACTTACCTGTCTTCAGTGTGTGGAAACTGATGAAATTTCAAATTCTTATTAACACGAGATGATGACATGCAGTCTCTCACAGCACATGTAGTATGAACCATTTTAAATAATACAATTCAACCGAAACACTATCGGTCGCAAAGCACTTAAAATAATCAAATTAAAATGCGACAACCCCGACTGACGTGTCCCAAGCGAGTGTATAGCAGCTTGGGCTCGCTACCGCGCCTCTCTCACCCCGCACGCCCCGCACGATTGCTCAGTCTAGACGTGTTCGTTGGACCACTGTATGAATTTATTTACACTGTGGTCGTACTCTAACCGTCTATTAGATTGTGTTCGCTTTTGAATTCATATTCGCTTTGGTGGCGTCACTCGCGTGTTCGGCATGCTCCATCTGTCTTTATTAATAAATCTGTGCATCACACATACCTACTTATTGCTGTTAACACAAAAAATTATAAATTGTTAAATTAAAAAAAATAATTACTAAATATAAGTCTAAGGAATTATTCTGTTGCTGTTATAGTATTCCGTAACAAAAAAGAGGTATCGTAGGCTTGTCTGATAAATGTGTGTAAACAAGCCTGTTGTACTGCAGCTGCTGGTTAAAGCAATTTCGATAAAATTTCTAGCGTTTACTCTAGGTGATATTTTACCAAATTAATTATTATAAATATGATCATATCGCCTCTGAAATAAATAATTTAAATTTAAATTATCATTCAACAGTAGGTATTACGAGTAGTATGAGAAAACGAGACATAGTAGCGTGACATGTTTTTTTTTTCGAAAGGACCTATGCTGTTGGCCTTAAGGCCTACACTCATGCTGAGTATAAAAAGGTAAGGTTTGTGTGGTTGTGGGGTAGTCTCTGAAATTGCTGAACTAATTTTGAAAGTTCTTTTACCAATAAAAATAATTTTTGAGTGTCATATTATGCTAGATAATAATTTATCTCCGGACTCTCACGGGAATGTGAAGAAGGTACATAGGCGAAACCGCGGAGCTCTGCTAGTAGTGTATATGATATATTTATATAATATACTAGCTGTGCCCGCAGCTTCACCTGCGTTAACTAAGATTTACAACGGGATCTTAGTACGCAAAATAAGTAACTTTTCTGGTTGATTTTTTACACCCTGTGTCCGAAAAACCCAAATATCTTACGGAACCCTATTTTTTTCAGAATAAAGTTTAACCTATGTTACTCGTGGATAATGTAGCGTTCAAACGGTGAAAGACTTTCTAAATCGGTCCAGTACTTTTTGAGCCTATTCATTACAACCAAACAAACAAAGTTTTCCTCTTTATAATATTAGCACAGTGTAAATAAATTCATATGAATTTATTTACACTGTGATATTAGTATAGATTAGGTACATGACATAATATTCATACAATGACAAAATCAGTCTTTTCTAATCCAAAAATTTAGTTCAAATGTATATAATGACAAATTGTATGTTTGTTCATCCAGGAATATCCAATCGAATCTTTTCTTTCATTTATGATAATTACGCTTTACCTCGAAATATTATCGATTTGAAAGAAAGAATGAAAGAGAAAAACATCATTGCAAAGAAAATAAATGTTACTTACTGGTACTAAGATCTACAATCTTGCATCTCAGGAAAAAATAACGCATCAATAAGTAATTTAGCCTGAGCCGTATAACTTATAAGTCCTAGTCTTAGTAAACCAGGAAAAATTGCAATCAGATCTCTCATCTGCTAGTTTTCCATTTTACCTAACTTATAAAAAGTAAGTAAGTAATATAAGTTATAGGAAGTAAATAATAAAGTAGGTAAGTGAGTAGTAAGGAGTCCTATATTAGGTTTGCTTTCTCTAATCCGTCTTTTTAAAATACAAATGCTACAAATGTGAAGGTTAAAGTTTGCTATATATATTCACTAAGAGCACCGTTTCAATATCGTTTTCTTTTTTTTATACTTACCTACGCCAATTTCACTCATTGTAGTGGGACAGCTTAAATCCATAAGATTTAACGCGGTTTATTGAGTTTTTATAGGGTGTTATTTAAACGACTAGCATAATATTCGTATTTTTGTGAGCAGAAAAATATAATCTGGTAGCAGAAATAGCTAATTGAGCGGCAACTTATGTTCAGCAAACATTTTAAAATCAAGCAGCAATTCTTGTCATTTTTTATGGCTGTAATTATTTTTGAAAAGCATATTAATTAAAAGAGGGGCAATGTGCTGCTCCTGTTTAATAAAATTTTGGTAAGCACTCGGAGGGTAAGCAAAAAAAAAATAATTTTGTGCTGCTTATATAAGTAGCATGAATATAACTTCAAGCAACTTTCTTTTTCACTAAATTCTGCGTTATAGCCCAGTCCACAGGATTTGATGACGTCATGATTTGAATTAATTCTCTGGTCCTTTATTAAGAATGATAATATAATTTATTAATTTCTTATTCAATTTTTATACAAAATTTTAGTTTGTAAATCGTATTTATAATTATTGTAATATCAAAAAATATTATTTAAAAATGTATAAACAAACAAAAGAAGAAATTCATTGATAATGGTATGAAGAGGATTTGAACTCACGAACGACAGCATACAGCATGAGCGCGCGCGGACGGTGTTAACCGTAGAGCTGTACGTCTCGTTACAAAAAAGTTTAAAATTGTGGATCTATTCCTGCGTATTGAATGTTTTAATTTGATTTGATTTTTGTAGGTAATGATTGAATTGAATATTGCAAGTTTTTGAACTGCTTGTTTATTTTACACACCACCTACAATTTTTAATACCTGCATAATCTATCTACTATCTACATAAATCTACGAAACTGAAACAAAATAAAATCTTGAAGAAAAAAATTTCATCATCATATTATCAGCCTTTAGTGGACGGACCACTGCTGAACACAGGATTTGACGACGTCATGACCTGAATTAATTCACTAGTCTTTTATTAAGAATGATAATATAGTTTATTAATTTCTTCTTCAATTTTTATAATTTTGTTCAATAACATACTTACAACACCATCTAGCGGTAAATAGCGCAAACCTACACCGGTGTAAACACAGGACATAAAATGTAATGCAAAGAAATGTGCCGCTCAAGTAATTATTTTGCCCGATGAATGTTTATTATGCGAGGTCATAATATTGTAAGCTGCTTATTTATGATTTAATTTTCGACCATTATCAAAATTATTTGCGGAACAAGAATTGCTACCAGCTTTATTTTATTGCGTACAAAATCTTTGTATGCCAACCAAATTATTTAAATGCCGATTTTTTTTTTGCCCCTCCAAAATTTATAATGCCGTTCATTTAATTACTTCCCGTTTTTATATACCTACCCGACGTTTCGGATACTTTACACTTTACAGCAACCATGGTCACGGGAGGACTGAGGTGTCAGACGCCCTACTATTACAAAGTTATATGTAACTACCCTATATACATCTATATTTTAATAAGTCATATCTACGCAGAAAGTGCTAAAAGAGTCTAAAGACTCAGCACTGTGTACTGTGTAGTTAGTCTGTGACATCAGGACCTGTGGTTTATCAAAACTAATAATATAATGGCCAACTTATCTACGCTATGTTCACAGATTGCCGGCTGCTCTTGAGTGCCAAATGAGTTTCTAGAAGCATAGCTAAATTAGTTAATTTGATCAGCATTTCGGTTTACTTGCCACTAGGTACAATCAAAAGATGTCATATTTGACTCAAGAATCGTATGTTAACCGCCATTAACAGGCATGTTAGATAACATACACTTCGGCCAATATTTTAGAAACCGGGTGTTAGTATAGCGACGGTTACACTTAAGTTCAAATATGTTGGAACATAAATTTAAAAAATAATGTCACAACTAAAAGGTATACGACCTTTTAGTTAAAAAAGATTGAAAAATAATAATATTGTAATATAAAAAAGTAGTTCTATAATATTCACCAACTTATTTGACAAGAAATAACGATATTTTTCGTTTGTCATTTTGTCACACACACCGCACACTGAAAGTGTTCTGGTTCTGGAGTTCTGGAGGGAAGCTATGCTCGAGAAGATGGTGGTTCGCTCAATCTCCGACGATCCGATCTCCATGTGAAGGTAGATCCTAGTTGGATGTCATGATGATAATCATTATCATCTATCAAGATGATCTTATAACTTCGAAGAGAATACCTGTGACCTATCTCCAACATCGGCTTCTCGGCGCAGTACACAGTACACCCTCGAGACCTTAAGAGTGTCCCTTTTCAGGCGTCAATCTCAAATCAAAAACCATCTGACATCAGCCTTCAAAAAGGATTTGTATTTACCGAGCAGAGAGCCGAGAGTTCTGACCGGCGATGGTCTCCTCTCTCTCTTGTGCGAGGGAGTAATGTCTCAGAAGAAGGCTGACGACTGGAAGCGGAGAGTGAGAAAGTCAAATTGTTTTACTATAATATAAATAAAGAAATATTTTAATAAATCAGAAGTTTAATAAACTTAAAATTTCGTTAGTTAGTCTGGGCTCCACAATATTTTTCATTACCTAACTAACCTAACTTCATTACCAGTGCGACGGAAAAGTCGCAATCATGTAGAACATTACTGAAGAGGGCCCAAAACAGAGCTCCTCAAATTTGTTATTTCATAATTTTGAGTTAGGTTCTTTCTAACATTTGTTAGCAACCGTAGCGCCATCTGGCGGCTATAAGTCTGAAACGGGGAACAGGTTCCAGTTTACCTGCGTGTGGCGTGACGTAGTCGTTTTTAAAGTGTGGGTAGGACGGCCGAGCGTTAGGAAGGTCATTAAGTTTGCCTTTAAATAGCGGGGTATAATTATAAGAGGGGTCATTCGCGTCTGTGAGTTTGAGGAGGATGAAGCTCTGCCCGAATTGTATTGTAAGGTCACGTAAGCCATTGTTTATTTTAATGTGTAAAGTGTAATATGGCGATAGTGTGTGTAAATGTATGGGCAGTGTGAGAAAGAATGTATCTTAAAATATGTACCTGTGAACCTTAATATTGATACTTTTATGGATAATATAATAAATGTTTATATTTAAAACGCATTTTCACTTCTGATGTTTAAATCAGAAGTGGGATGGCAAACTCATTACCCCACAATTTTACTGACGTTTATGTGAATTTTTTAATAGGCGCATTAGCGCACCAGGCTTAAGTTTATTTTTACAGACGGTGGTAAATCCTCACGACACTGTGTGGCTATAGTGTGGTTACTAAAATAACAGCTTGGATACTGTATGATGCTGGGAGTAGTCATATACAGCGTGAACACAGCGGAAGCAGAGAATAGATGGTCGTGACCACTCATTCGATACAGTGCGTAGCTACGAATGTGGTCTTGTGAATGGTTTGGTAATGGATCAAACACAGCTGGTATGTTTATCTTTTATCTTGTCTCATATAGCTGTTGCCACAATAAGGGTGAAAGCGATTCAATTTTTTTTTTAATGTTATTAAGTGATTTGTGATTTTTAAGTGGACAGTCGCGTATTTTACTTGGCTGGATAATTGTAGATATATTATTGCGTGCGTATTGCTGGCGTAATAAAACCACGTGTTAACTTAATTTCGTATAGCTTCTAGCTAAAGGGTCTAGTTTTGGATAAGAGGCAAACGAGTAATGGACAAAATGAGCAGCTTTTAGCAGTGTTAAAAGTACATTTATGAATAGTGAAATGAGGATATGATGGAATATAATTCGAAGACATTGTATAAGAGATAGTGAAGGAGAAAAATAGTTGTATGGAAAGTGGAACTTGACACATTCGAAGTGGTACAAAATGTCTTTTCATAGCAAGTGTTCTTTAGGTCAAGATAAAATGTTTTACATAATAATTAATAGTATAATAATTACGTATTTTATAAAAAGAGAAGATCTTGTATGTTGAATGTTCTAGTGTGAGAAAATTTTCTTTAGATGGGATTGATTACTAGATGATGGAAGACTAATTTGGTACGTTGAGTCCGATGAAAAGTTTTTCAAAAGGAATTGATCACTAGACAAGGTTAAGACGAGCTTGGTACGTTCAGTGTGATGAAAGGTTCTTCAAAAGGTATTGATCACTAGACGAGGTTAAGACGAACTTGGTACGTTCAGTGTGATGACAGATTATTTAAAAGGAATTGATGACTAGACGAGGTAAAGATGAATTTATGTTCGGTATGATGAAGTTTCGTTAAATGAAAATGATGTTCTAAAGTGATCTAATGTCCTTTATATGAAAATGATCACCAGGTGAATAAAATGCTATTTTGGTACGTTCAAGTGTGACGAAATGTCCTTTAAAAGAAAGTTTTATTAAATTTAATGTGGTATGGATTTAAAGTGGTTTGGTAAGGATAAATACTTTTTATTTATGAGTGGTTAAAGGTATACGAGTGTAAAAGCAGTGAGATAACGAGTCGTGTGATCAGAATAGAGGGTTTCCAATTATGTTGTTTAAGAGTTAAGAGATTTGTAATTTGATGATGACGAAAGGAACGCCGACATGTTGAGTAGCTAAAGATTGCAAGGCACGAGGTGCGTTATGTTGCTAATAAAGAGTTACTGTGACCAGTTGCGTGTGTTAGTAAGAGAGGCAACTGAAATTTTGGATTTTTAATTAGATGCCAACACTCATGATTATAGGCTTCGGGCCCTACCTGCAAACGTTTTAGATAATATTAAAATAAATTGGTGTAAGACTTATAGAATATCAAATCTAAGAGGCAGTGAGATACTTATTCCCATAATATTCAGGTAATGTTGAACTGGTAAAGTCAGGTTCTAAATAATTGAATGAATAATAAGTATAATAGTATTGTGTGGTAGATAGGCAAATGAATAGTTCAAAGTGACATTATGTTGAAATTACCCTTTCCTTTATTTTATGTTACCTTTTTCTTTATCTTATTGGCCTAAACTACTAGACGTCACCTAAGACTAAAGGGACGGTGCTAAAAGTTTAGTTGGTTTTGCCTAAGCATAAAGGTGAACCGTGGCCATGTAGATAAAGAATAGACTAGGGTCATGGTGGTGCTGCTTTCTTTCGTACGTTTATTGGAACCTAAGACTAAAGGTACAATAAGGTTACGCGTGCGAACAAAACTAGCACCAGTCTAATACAAAGTAATGACAATCGAGTCAGTTTATGAGCAACAAACTAATTTGTTTCTATACTAATATATTTCTTGTGTGACTAGATGTGAGATGTGTGGAAATGTCGTGCCTGAGGGCATGCACGATGCAGGATGGCCGTGTTAGCAACCGTAGCGCCATCTGGCGGCTATAAGTCTGAAACGGGGAACAGGTTCCAGTTTACCTGCGTGTGGCGTGACGTAGTCGTTGTTAAAGTGTGGGTAGGACGGCCGAGCGTTAGGAAGGTCATTAATTTTGCCTTTAAATAGCGGGGTATAATTATTAGAGGGGTCATTCGCGTCTGTGAGTTTGAGGAGGATAAAGCTCTGCCCGAATTGTATTGTAAGGTCACGTAAGCCATTGTTTATTTTAATGTGTAAAGTGTAATATGGCGATAGTGTGTGTAAATGTATGGGCAGTGTGAGTAAGAATGTATCTTAAAATATGTACCTGTGAACCTTAATATTGATATTTTTATGGATAATATAATAAATGTTTATATTTAAAACGCATTTTCACTTCTGATGTTTAAACATTGACTTAAAATATGGAACTACATATTTCAGGGAACGTAGACCTAAGACTAAGACTTTGATATTATTTGTAAACTCGATGTCTCCAAAAAAATGTTTTGTTTCGTTTTTGTGTGTTATATGTACAGAAGTTTTACAATTATCTAACGCAAATATGTTGATCTCAGAACTGGTTTACTGACCACTGACCTCGATCACCTGAATCAACCCTCACTCAATGAATGAGAGACACTCATAAATGTTAATTTATCCAAATTTATGTGAGAAATCAATGTGACCATTGCCCTTAAGATGTGTTAGTCGACACTTTGTTGCTAGCTCTTGTACAATATAGAAGAACACATTTAAAAATAAGAAATAATTCATATTTTCGTAGTTAGCTAAATTTAATTATTTTTCTTTAAATTTTTTGTTATAATGGTGATATAAATTAAACTTAGTTCTGAATGTGTTTTGTGGTGATTTGGTTGTTTCTAAACACTTGTCTCTCTACTCTCCTACTTATCCTGAAGAACTGGGTAACGGATTGAGGTAGGCCATCTCAGTAAAGAAATCAAAAGAAGAATAATATAATGAAAGGTAAGCTTTAATAAATATTTGTTACATAATATGTTTCTGAACATATTGATATAAATTGAAATTAGTTTTTTTAATAAATATTACTTACATCAATTACGTCTTATGGTTAAATTATTTTATCTTTGGTTACCGGACAAAAATTAACCGTTTAGAAGAAAATTAAATTTTGCAAAATAAATAAAATCAATTTACTCGTAGTTAATAACTAAATAAGAAACAAGTGTACTAAGATCATATTTAAGTGTTGTTATACAAAATTTAAAAATACAATCAAACCATATTATGTTTTATACCTAATCCAAAGTTTACGCGAATTTACCAATTATAATATTTATGTAAGGCATTCTTTATACTAGAAATTCGTGAGATCTGTAATGTTACTGAAGCTTTTGAAACGTTAAAAATGTAATGATAATAATAAACTGTTTTTGAAATTCAAATATAATTAAAATAAAATTTGTGGAAAATAATAACTGCACTAATGCTAATATTGCATGAATATTTTATTCATTGCTTATAAAACGGTTTACAACATCATGGCAATCTAAACTTCGACATACTTCGACAATTAAAAACGTTAAATCCGAAGACTTTTTAAAAGTATTGTTCAAAGTAGCTAATAAAATATATTGGGATAGTAGATTAACAATTGTTCTGTCTCTCTTGAATTTTTAAACTACATTACACTACCCAATCAATTTTAATAATTTTATTTAAATATATAATAATATATTAATAATGGTTTTACTCTTTATGTCCTTTGGTTCGCTTATTTACCTTTGCCTAATTTGACGCATAACAATTTAAGATATTCACTAGTGGGTGGGGTGATTTGGCAAAAAATCATGGCAAAAAGTAAAATGGCGGCGCAGTGATCGTCATGGGGTGGGCATTTTAAATGTTCATTCTCTAACACAAGCGCAATAGTCAGCGATGACGCGACGAGGGTGGTCCGACCCCTTCACTATCGCTCAACTACACTCACACGAACACAAAAACCAATCTAACTTGGCCCGCAGTATGCCTCTGCAATGCTTAACTCACCTATCAAAGCCGAAAAGTTGTCCCACAGTGACGTGGCGAGTAAAATTGGCCGGGCTCACAATACTAACTATACTCACACAGACACGCAGAGGGGCGCGTACGTGGTAGGCATAAAATTCGGAAATATAGCTACATGGGCGTTGTATTCCTCCTCTGAGAACCGCAAATGAGATCGTAGGCGAAGTGGAACGAATGCACGATTTCGCTGTATTTATTTTGGTTGTTTCAGTGCTTATTCACAAAATCGATTAATATTCGCCTGTATATATGAATTAATATTACTTCGATAGTGCATAGAACTCAGGATAATATTTTTACTGTAATACCTACCTACATAGGTGATTTAATAAAATAAATAATAAAAAAAATTGTGTTTTGTAGTTTCTGTTTTTTAGTAGTACTTTCACGACCTCTATAATAAGTAATATTTTGTTTAATAAAAATGCCACAAATAATTTAAAATGTCGACATATAAATCTAAGTCTAAATTATATATAACACTTTCAAATATCTTGGTAAGGTCTCTACTTGTTGCTCCTAATGGCTGTTTATTGTGTAAATTTTTTTACAAGACTTTATTACTGAATTTCATCATCATCATCAGCATTTATCCGTCCACTACTGAACAAATGCCATTACTACATTTAATAAAATATTTATACGAAAAATAGGCTAAATGGTTTTAAGAGTCTCATAAAAATATCAATTTTAGTTTATTGTAGTAGTAGTATGTCTGTATAAACATTTTATGATTATTCGGAGCACATTTTTAAACGACTTCAAAAAGAAGGCGTTTTTCAACTTGACTGTATATAAATAAATATTATGCTTTTATTGATATTATTTTATTTATTAATAATATTGCAAAAAAATATTTGGTTTCTGTACTTTGACTCAACATACACTTTTATTATTTAAAAAATTAGATTTTTTTAAAGGGACCATTAATTTCTCTTCACGTTTACACGAATTCACTAACTAAAATTATTTAAAAATCGATATTTACAATTTTGTAAGTCATTTCGCGGAGTTCAATAATTCCATATTATCTACGAATGTCTTGTTGGCGAGACGTAAATAATTTTAATAATAAAAATAATCATGCTAATTTAAATTATTATTTTATACGATTTCACTAATTTAGCGGCTGATGCAAGAAGAAGAATTTCAAAAACTGTCAATAAATTATCATACTATACTGAAAATGACTTGATGGGGTTATAATATATTAGTTGTTAACACCTAGCAGACATGTTCTTATGAATCTTGACCAATTATCGAAACTATCGACCAGTGGTTTTGACGTTCGTCGAAAGAACTCTATTGACTAGAACGTCTCTGAACGGATGACAACAGAACTTTGATCTTTGGATGACTTCCTTAGGGATCAATTTATATTGACTAGTGATCATTGAGATGGCCTTTTGAATATCGTATAATATCAACATCATCAATGCTTAAAAAATAATATTTGCAATCAATATAAAGCTTAATCTTTATTTTTACTCGACGATTATCTTCCGACAAAGTTTAAAGGCTAACAGGCCAACAGCATAGGTCCATTCGAAAAAAAAAACTCGACGGTTAATAGTGAAATGTGACAGATTATAATGAATATAGTTAGATAGTTAAACGATTATTAATAAGTTAGATGAACTATGCGGAATAACTCTTTAACTCACCAGGATCCCAAGTAAAGAAGGAAGGTTTGAAAAGTACTGAGTAATGATGATTTTAAAAAATTTTGATAAAATATAATCTTTATTAATGAAAATGAATCGCCGAATCGAAAGTCAATTTTTCGCAATTTAAAATCGAAACCCGTTGCAAATTTAAACATTTATGATAGTAAATAGAAGCAAATATAAAAATTATCCCTTTTTACACTGTCAAATTTGAATATTTGCAAAATTTTACTATCGATGTCCTCCTAAATTTACAGATAGTACAGTGTCGCCAACTTATCTGTGAACTGATGGGTGTCGCCATCTTCATTTCACTGTTCCAATGTGCACAAAATTCAGGAAAGTCGACACATTTTTATTTATATTATTTAGTTTGTATTTACGATAAATTATAACACCACATTCATAGGGAAAATACTGCTGTGTGTCATAGGGATTCTAGTATGATAGGATTGGTTCTTATTTTTGCCACATCACAGATAAGTTAGTGACACTATACTTATTATTGGCTCAAAAGGCGGATATGAATTCAGCGCTCGGACTATGATTTAAATGCCGGTTCCAATGTTCACTACAATCGAAACTGATTTCGAGTATAACTCGCATTACTTTACCGTATCAACATTAGAGGGTATTTTTTGGGTTATTTTCATCATCCTTAAACTAGATTACATTTTTCTGATCACTGTCACCAGAAATAAAATATAAAACCTATATTAATGTTCGAGGACTCAGGCAGGAAACAAGAAATTAATATTAGGAATGGAACAATTTTTTATAACATAAATAGCGATAGCGTTCCGGCATATTCCTCCATAAATGCCCTAACACGGATATCCCAATTCCATCCCAAGTCGGAACCAGCTAATTTAATTTTACTAACTTCTTGAAAAAAAATGAATATGGACCTACCAAAATGAAGAAACATACAGTGACGGGCTCTTGTGCTATTTGATGAACGGCAATTACCATATATGCATAAATAGTACCAATAATCCTTATGAAACGCTAGCCGCATTTGCCAGTAGTATGGAAAACAAAACGCGAAATGTTACGTTACATAAACTAGTAGCGATTTTTGGCGCAGTTCTCAATATATCACGTCGGTTGCAGAACGTCACGCGCACGCACACATCGTACTGCACGCACACGACTGGCGGCGTCATCGTCAAGCTATGATGTATGGTCAGAGAAAAAGAAAAAAAAAGAAACAATTTTATACTTTTTTTTTAACACATAGGAATTAGGATACTATTTGAGTGCTGGCGGCTATGTGATTACGAATTAAATGAATTTCATACTTATATGCATGACTGTAAGGTCATTATTTACTCTCCATGAATTTTTTTTTAGAAAAGTCATTTGTTGGCACGATTGGTAATCGAATTCACACAGATGCCGCGATGGTAAATAGCATGACACTGTCATAACATGACTCCACAATATCTTCTAATATATAAAATTTCCCTGTCACAATGTTAGTTACCGTACTCCTCCGAAACGGCTTGACCGATCTTTATGAAATTTTATATGCATATTCAGTTAGGTCTGAGAATCAGCCAACATCTATTTTTCATACCCCTAAGTAATAAGGGTTGTTCACCCTTAATTTTTTTTTTTTAATTTTTGGACGAAATTTTTTATTTTTATTTTTTTAAGATACAGCATACAAAAATACATACAACTCTAAATTTTGACCCCTCTACGATCAACCCCTATTTTGTAATTGCAATTTTAATATTGGCAGAACGAAGTCTGTCGGGGCAGCTAGTATTGTTATAAATTCTTATCAAACCTTTCTTGTTCTAAATTATAAAAGAAAACTCGATTACATAATGTTATATATTTTATAAACGTTATTTACTTATATTATAAGTATAATTGACTTCTTATTAGAATTTTAGGCTTTAATTTTTAAAATCACAAGCTAAATAAAACGATGAAATCGTATCGTATGACAACTCAACAAATCTCTTCTCTTGTTACTTGTGGGATATTGTAAAAACCGTTCGGTTTACGTCTTTTCCACGAGTCACGGAAGTTTATTTCCCGATTGCTTAACCGTTTCGAATTGGACAAACATTGAAATAATTGAGGGTATTGGTGTCTGTGAAGGGAAGTCATTTTTTTGCTGGCGCTACCACCCGGCGGGTATTTTCCGAAGTGTGAGCGGCCCGCGTTATTAGTTCGCCTGCGCTACGTCGGGATAGGTTTTCACAATTTTGAGTTGAGCAGAGTCACACAATGCGCGACGTCATTTTCTATGATTAATAGTGGCGCGTCAGTGGACTATGTTATGGTTCAGATATATTAAGTCCAGTTTAAACATTATCTATACGCGACATCAGATAGTTACTAAGGAAATTCCCTGTAATCTCTATATTCCAGATGTAAACTTCCATCAAAAGTTTTTAGTATGTCATCATTTTGATATCTATTGTTCATTTGGACAGTAAAATCAATTCGAATGCCATTACGACAAATGGCATGACTAGACAATATTAATTCATATTAATGGTGATCGAGGAGACTGTTGATACAGACATGTTTGTCTGTTACGTTACGTATTTTTTGTTTGACTTGTTAGTCACACAAAAAAAATCTCTTTTTTATGTTAGTTGGGTAGATAAACTGACAGACTTGCGACCAGATGTTAAGTGGTCGAAGTCACCCCTAAACATAAACTAGTTTACCCAGCGCAGGCAGCTCATCTGTGTTGCCTATCCTAAGACAAAAGGTGGCACCTGCCTATTGTACCATTCTCTTTGTGACACAGCATAACTGTTTCACGGAGGAAAAAAACAATATGGTGCCAATGCAGCCGAGAACACGGCACAGCGCGATGCTCCCACCGTAGCAATCGCTACTAAGACGGAGGTAGTAAAAAATTGACTAAAATACCAATATTTTTTTAATCTTTCGGCAAAAAACGTGAAGTGACTACACGGTGTGCTATTTTTTATGACCCTTTCATCATTCAATTCGTCATTCAAAGTCATTGTCAAGGTTGAATTCATTCTAAAGTAAGTTCATGAGGTATTTATTCCATACTCTTGTCTGTCTTGACAATTGTCTGCCTTTGGCGGGACTCGAATTTAGGAACTCGAAATGAAATCTTCATAGATGTGGCAGAACTCGATGAAAGCTTGGCATGGCATACCGATACGACTTTGATTTGAAATCTATACAAAAAAAAATGCGGTTATTAAAATAAAAATAATAATCGTGAAGGTTTGCGTAAAAACCAACAATTTAAAATTGACCACTAAACAAGAACTGTTGATGAGGGCGCCTAACGCATACATAGATCGTATATAAACACGTCAAAATTTCCACAAAACGTACGTGAGCGCTATACTAAAAAGCCTGATAGGCCTAAAAACGTGGATTTCGGCCATCATTCCGCACACCCCCTGGTGGGTGGCCGCCCGCACTATCCCCCCTGAGTACTTGACGACCGCGATGCTAGAATATTAATGTTCGTACTTAATTGAATATTTTTGACTTATCGATTTTTTTAGGCTCTTCATAACGGTGTTGCTTTAGCGTACCTATTTCGAGTGGAAGCTTAAAATTTTAATAGTATTAAGACCGTCTGTGGGATTCAGAAATATCTTTTAACTGTCAATTCATCCTCATTATTTATTAATCTCCATTCCAGCTCTATCATACTCGGTTGAGACTATTAATGTAAGTCGATATCTTTATTTTCGTGCGGTAACTTGAGCTCTTATATTTTATGAATTATGAAATATGGGCATAAAACTTGCATAATCAAAGGATAAGAAGAACTGATTGAGGTACCTATAGAAGTAGAATCTTATATTATTAACACTGACCAGCATTGATTAAAAAGCTTCTAGAAGTATTTAATATCGCTTATAATACTAGCGGACCCGACAGACTTCGTTCTGTCAAAAATATTTGGTATGTAGCAATATTTTGTTCCTACCTATTTTATTTCAAATTCGAGAAATAAACTATCCTATCTTTTAAGTTGGAGAAAAGCACACAATTTAAAAGAAAAAATATTAACATTTCAGTAGTTTCGGAGTTCATCCCGGACAAACATCGTGACACTGGAATTATATATAATAGATATAGATATCTTGTAGACTATGTACGACGAATTAAAATTACTACTTACTACAAATTTAAACTTCAGCAATAGTTTTTCGTTTACCATTAAATGCATACATTGCAGTAAGCATGCATGTTGAAATAATTATAGCCCAAAATTAATGATGGTAATAAAAAATATATGCCTGTAATTTCTCACAATGTTATCTTAACAAATTGACGCCGCCCGGTTAGAGTGAGATAGAGTGTAATTTTACAATTTTGCGCGAGTGTTTAGCACTGTTTATAGGGAGGGTAGGGGAGGTTTAGTGATAAAGGGAGAAAGGATAAGGAGACTGGTTGAAACCCCGACACTTAGATATATTTGTGCGATGTGGGCCCTTCAAGATACGCATCGGTGGATGTGTGCGGCGCTCCCGTGACGATGTTTGGAAAGCTTTTGTGGAATAATGGTATAAGGGATTAAACAAAAGACTACGTTAAATTAATGGTACTGATAATATATTAATGTTCAAAATATGGAATACACTTTCAAGTAAAAGAATCGATTTCGTATACTGAATATTGTAACTGAATCAATTAAATACATTTTCAATATCAAGTTCTAAGAAATGCTTGATTTTTTTTATACAATTTATGTATATCTAATACTGTGGTCTTAAACTTATGTTTTTAAATTAGTGAGTAGGCCGACTATCGCCCAGTTTCCGAAAGGCTGATCAGCGAAAAAAAAAACCACTTTGACCAACGTTTCAGAATCCGGGCGTATGTGCCATAAACTAAGTTTTCTCGTGTAAGCTAATAACAATTATTTCTTATGAGATTATAATATTAACTTTTTCTTCCTTTATTATGTACTAAATATGCTGATACGATTAGTACAAGCACCTTAGATAGTATAAAGCTGGATCTGGCTTCTGCAAACTCATTTCAATATAAGTAGATAAGATATAATTATAAAAGAGGCTTAAAAATAATATCTTTTTATTCAACTAACGAATTCAATTTTAAAATCAATAACAATTAATAATAATTTAAAAGTAAATTCCACATACCTCATTTGGAATCATTATTTCATTAGATTATTTTATTTTTTAAGAAAAAATTAAATTAAACGAAATGACATAATAATTTTGATGAAGTAAACCTAAGAAAAGTTTACATCAATGTTTACTAACAAAAATATGACCATTTTTATATCTAGTCAGCACTTAAGGAGTTCAGAAGGTCTACTGTCACGATGTATATTTTGATTTTTAAACTTCCATGGGTATCATCCTTATGTATACTAGTAAAAAGGCAGTTAAGACAGGCTATATAAATGCGAAATTAATCTGAAAATATCACCGGAAGGAGGACCGTGTTGATTTATGGAAAATATCTAAGAGGTGAATGTTTCTTCTTCGTCTTCTTCTTTGGCTTTAGCTCCAAAATGGATTCGCCAGTTTCAGAGGGAGAGATAAGGTGAATGTTCAACTGTTCACATCCCAGGTAGAATATCATTAATATGTCAATCTAGCTTTTCAGACTTTAATGTATTTTTTTTAACTCCAACATCAAGAACCCGTTATCTACGTAAGGCACAGTAAGTTACAGTGCAGTGCAGTAAATTGAACTCTATAGGCGTGATTAACTTACTGAAGAACATTCCAGACAAATTTAATTTATCAGGCAATATTTACATTTAGTACGGTCCGGTCGCCATTCGTCGGCAACAGCCCAATTTCATATTCTATTTTATTCCGGCGATAAGATTAAAGTATGTAATTTCTTGTCTGAATGGGGAGGCATTTTGTTTACGCGCTAGATGTGTGGTAGGGTTGACTCTTCGCGTATCTATTTATTTAATTAAAAAAACATACAGAAGTAAGGATTGTGCATGTGCAATGGGTTAAGCCATTACAAAGCTCTGTTTATGCATAGTTAATATTGGTAATAATTTATTTTGAGAAAACAAATTATTGTCCTACTTTTTTTTAATTATTCAGTTTACTTTGTGAACTTTTGCTAATATGTAATGTATTTTTTTATATTTATGCTTTCTCGATAAAGCGATTTAGATTAGTTGTAGTTACTAGTAACTCAAAATAATACAGTTAATTTTTATGAAATGTAAAAGTCTTATTACGCCAAAAACGTATCAATTATTATTTATGAAAGCAAGTTGAGTATTTATTTTAGTAACAATTGAGTAGCTTTAACTAATTTGTAATAACAAATTTAAATGACGAACGATTTTTCTAAGGATCCGTTTAAGGTTTTCAAAAGCTCTAGTAATCGTAATAATTTAGAACTATTTTTTTTGTATAAGTATGCATCATACATAATATGCACATAAAGCAAATTAAACAAAAAAAGGTGTCCGCGCGGTAGATGTAAAATACGAATTTTGATTTTTTTTACGAATATTTTTAAATCTTTTAAGTATAAATTTTAATAATAGAAGCCTAAATATCAATATTTGTCTGCTTAAAAAGATCTTACTTAAATGCATTTTAAGATTTACTCCAAAACGCTAAAACTTGTCAAGGGACGTCATATATTGCAAAACAGGTGATTCTAGTTTTCGTTTATAAAAATGTCTTTTTAGTATTTCAAGGATTATGTGGTGCATAATATGTGTATTACATAAGCACCACCATCAAAACGCATCAAAAGTTTTTTAAATACACAACGTGAACGGAAAATAATCCGAAAAAGTGAAGAGCACTTACGTTACGGCAATCTGAAATAAAATATAACCAAATTTCTTTACAATGCCTGTTGTTCGCTAATAATTAATAAAACCACGATTCTTACCGATGTTTTCATTTGATACTTGACAGCGCATAATGTTTCGCGGAGTATAGAAGTACTTCTATACTCTGTGGTTTGCTAAGAACGAGTGACGTCATCAGTGTTTGTGGTCACGTGACTTATTTAAATTTTACCACATTTTAATTTGTAAATATTAAATAAATCCAATATAAATAGAAGAAATCATTTTGTTTTTGTAGATTTCTTTCTAGAAAGCACCATTTAAAATCAAAATAATATTTTAATGAGAATGCCGTCAACATCTTTGCTTATCATAGAATTCAAAGTAAAAATAAAATAATTAAAAATATAATATAAACAAAGATAGAATAAAATATACCACAGCGTCGGTCGTGCTGTTTGCTGTCACGGCATATCAATTTTACTTCTTGGGCACTATAGATGTTTCACATATTAGTAATAATATAATTAAATAGTATATAAATGGCAGCCCTTTCGTCAATCGTAATAAGAAGTGTCCCCGCCGACCCCGGCCGCAAACCGCTCCACGGACCTATAATAAAACCCTCCCACGACCCTCCCACACTAAGATGACGCCCGAGTATATTGGACAATTTTCGTGCAAAGTGTATTCGTGACTCGCTTAGTAATTTTGATATTAGTTCGTACAAAAACGACTTTATTTAAGCATCATTTCTAAATCTATTCCATAAAACGGTTATAGTATAACATTGAACAGTAATTAACATTAACTTAATGTGCCAATTGTAATTTGTGAATTACAAGAATCGCAGAATTTACTATATAATGAGTATTATATGTTTTTTACGGTTTTCGTGCAGTAGCTGATCGTGGCGTTTATTGAGGGAGGCCTATGTTCAGCTGTGGCCAGATGGTGATGATGATAATGATGATGATGATATGTTTTTTTGGAACGAAGACGATGACAATCTCTGTCACACGTTATTATAATATATACGTGTGACAGAGATTTAATATAAAGATTAATGCCAGTTCAAGCAAATTAAAATTAAAAAAGAAAAAAGGACTTTGGACTAAAAGTCTTGCACTCATTAAAACTGACGCCCACATTAATCTATGCTTTTATGTTCAAGATAAGATAGGATATCGTATCTTTTTATTTGGCATATAAGAAGGCAAAATATTAACGGATACTCGGATCTGGTATCTGTTTCTACGAATTGACTGGCGATACTGGTAAGTTGGTCAATTTAAGAATAACCTTTCCTCTATTCTTTTACAAGTCATTTACTCATTTGACTGTTATTTTTTATGTAAAAATGTATATTACATAGTACAAAAAAAATCTGAAACATTAAATAAAATTGTAGTATAATTTAATAAATGTTTATTGGAATATTCTAAATTATTTTACATCCAATAGCAAAATACCAAACATAACGTGCAAAATTTAGAACGTGACAAACCAAAAGTAACCCTACATAATCTTGCAAAAGCTCCCCCGTAATTTGGAAAACACCCTCATGGTTTTCTTTCATCCCACCCTTTTGGGGGTCAAGTCACCCTTAAGATCGATGGTAGGGAGATCAGACGATAGCGTAGGGCCTGTCCCGAATTAAGAGCACCCTTTGTGCGTCTCAGATGGGTCGCCCGAACTTTGTGCCTTGTTTTGACGTGTTTTATAATTAATTTGCTAGTTTGGGGCCTTAGTTTAACGAGGGTGGAGGAAATTTATTCTAATGAATTCCCCGTATGTGAATTTTCGATGAGGGGTTATGTATTTGTCTATTTACTCTTAACGTTGCTTTTAATATTCAGTTTAGTATACCTAAGTTTTGGGATCAGACTCCAGCCTCTAATTAGACTTTTGCTTTTCATTCTTTGGTAACCTTGTATAATATATTATTCCTCTTTGTTACTATTAGTAGTTTTAGAACATCTTTAGCGTAAAAACATATACGTTTAAATTGAATAATCTCCTCCTTTTTTACTGTCTCCTTTTTTATTCTATGTCTATCATGCGCAACCAACTGGTCAGAAGCAGTCCTTCTTTTTAAGTTAATTAAAAATATTTTTTTTCTTTCTGATTTTTTACCAAATATATAATCGAATCGATGCCAGTATATGTTAATGAATAAGAGCTCAACATAATATCATCGTTATCCTAAGCGTATAATCATCACGTATGTTCATAATCCAATTTAAATAAAACCGAATATAATTAAGCCTTCTTCTATAGGTAGATTCCTTGATTCCCGTAGGACTCTAGGCCTAGCTTATTTTCCTATTCTCATATTCAAGTTAAACAGTGGTAACATAAATACGACAATATTCCATAATTACTAATGTTTCTCCCAGCGTCAACATGAGAGCGTAAATAGGGCCGGGAAGGCATCGCTAGGTTTGCTTGCGAGCTTTTCATTTGTCCCGTTATTTATAAAGTTAATTATGTAGGTAACATTAAACAATGACCTCACTTAGATGGCTATTAGTATGATTTAGAAGTAACAAAATTAAAACTTTATCCCGGTTATAATGAATATTATAAAAGAGTATTTCTTCAGACGCGATGACTGCGAAATCATACTCACATATTATGCTGTTATTTATGTATGTCATTTATCTTTGCAATAATCAAAAAAATTGAGTACCTATTAGGTTTATATTATATTTGAAATAATTATTATTACCGTTTTATTTATTTATAATAATATCTATTTTAGTCCTAGTATGTACATCCTGCAAGAACTCTCTTAAGAATCTTTGCTAAAACTCAGCGATTAAGGTTTTTATTTGTCGTGTAAATTTACAGAAAAAAAAATTTATATAACACATAATCAGAAAGAATATTGAGGTAGGTTTATATACACCCATTGACAATGCGAAGCTCAGTAATATTATAAAAAACATATGAATGTATGTAGCTATGTACCTACGGTACGCAATAGTTATATACCATAATTTGTAAATAATCTGTTGTATTTACTGAGGTATTGACATAAATACTTTTTACCGAACTTTTTGATTTTTTAATTATCTGCAGTTTACAATTTTTGCGGAGTTCATAGTATGGTAACCTTTCCAAATTAATATACAAAAAAATAGGGTGGTACAGTTTTTGAACTGCCGAATATATAAAAGTATGGTAAAGGATTTTTATTTGTATTTTAATAAGATTTAAAAAGCATTAATAAACGCATGACACATTTATGTACCGTTTGTTGAATTGAATCAATACTAAAACAAAGGCAATCAAAAAAGCCCAGACAACATTTTCTTTATCAACAATGACACAAATATACGAGTTACCTATTCTGATACGAGTCTCTATTCTTGATAATATATACACAAGTTATAGACAAAGGTAATGTACTATATTCATCCTTTGTCTCTTCTAGGACGTCCATTGGTGGGTATTGTCTTAAGAGAATTCTAAAGCACGCCTCCCCTCCTACCATTTACATTCGATTCCATTATTACGCGTTGAATCTAATAAGCAATATAGTTTCAAATATGCATTTTAGATCTTTCAAACCTCCTCCTGACACCTCGAATGTTTTGACACCTCAGTCCTCCTGTGAACACGGTTGCTGTAAAGTATCCGAAACGTCGGGCTAATATAAAAAAAAAAAAAAAACACTAAATAAACCGCGATAAAATCCGTAAAAGATGTTGTCTGTATTATATAAACATTTTATTGTACATTGTGAAAGTGACGTTAAATGGTTTGCGTGTAGGTAAGTACATTACGCATATATTTTAAAAAATCTAACAAAGAAACCTTTCTTTGTTAGATTTTTTAAAATTAGCTATGTATTTTACTTCGATCTAAGGCAAACGGAAGACGATCCACTTGATGTCAGTGTCGCCCATCGACCACATAACCTATAGACTCCTAATAACAGGGGAACGGGTTCTGGCGACACATCTGACTTATAGTTCCGATGTATGCCGTAAACGATGTACTCAAACTATTGTGTCGTCGCATTCTTTCCCGTTGCGAAATATATCTATTTCTTTTTAACGTTCCGTGATTGTTAATGTATGACATTGAATTAGCTAATCACAGCATTGCAACCCCTTTCGTCTCACCTCAGCTAGTTGCCAGAATGCATTTAATACGAAAAATCAAACATTAGGAGTCTATAGGTTGTGTGGTCGATGGTGTCGCCCAAACTAGTTTACATAAGATTAGCCTAGACAACTCATATACAGCACAAAGAAATGAAACGGCACGTACCGGAAAACTTTGAATGAAATACCATTGATATATCAATTATATAATAGTAGCTGTTGCCGGCGCCTTGCCCGCGTAGTAGTAAAAAAAACATTTTTTTGTATCCAATACTTCTAGTTCCTCCAAGAATTCAACAAAGTTTCATGATGATCGGTTGAGTAGTTTTCAGGTGAAAGCGTAACAAACATCCTTACTTTCACATTTATAATATTACTAGCTTTTGCCCGCGGCTTCTGCCGTGTTAGCAAAGAAAATTTCCTTTTTTTAAATGTATCCTATGTTACTTGTAGTAGGTAGTAGGTACCTCCGAGAATATGTGCGCAAAGTTTCCTGATGATCGGATGAGTAGTTTTCGCGTGAAAGCGTAACAAACATACCTACTTTCACATTTATAATATAAGGATTGATAAGGATAACAACTTACATTATTCAATAGAATCATCATAGAATCATTATTCGATTAAAAGGCGACGTATTATTATATAATTCATTATTGTAATAAGGTTGAAAGTGGAACATTCTACTTAATTAATGACAAATTTTCTCTTTAACAGCGCAAGTAAGCTTTATCACTGCTTGCTGGCCAAAGTAAAACTTTTCCAATTACCGTCTCCGTCAAGTGACCCCTCCCCCCGCGTCTCACCTCAGCCTCCCCTAGGGCCGGCCGCACAAAGAAGTTTTAATTGCTCGCCTATGTTTTAGCAACCAACTCAAATGAACACTATTTAGATTGTTTTATTCTTTACATTGTTTGAGTTAAAGTGTTTTAAATATAATAGCTGGTTCGCGTATTTATTTTAGATCTGAACATATTTTAGTTATATTTTAAAAACAGCCATTGACGACTTACAAACTTCACATCAAAAAAATCTATCTTGAATACTGATCCAGACTGCCAGATGATCAAGTGAACAAACAGGTAGTGGGCAATACGCAATCGCGACTTCAAATCCAGTCTGGAGCAGATAATTTGTATGATGATTATAGATGTCTGCACGGGGGCATGGATGTGTATGCCATGTATGCATGTGTATCATACACATTGTATGATTGTATTTATATGAATTTCTTAAATTTATTTCTTACGGGCTTACCACGGCGCTAGGTCGCGGTGTGATTAGTGGATAATGTTAATATATTTCTAATGTCTTTATAATATTAAATAGTGCAAAATCACATTATGTAGCTGTTGAGTGCCGTCAAGTGAATAATCATGAATTATTACTGGACGTGCCTTATACGAATTACGAATCCGGCATAAGCCGGGGGAGGACTAATTTCATTCGACGAAGGGTCGCGTTCAAAACTAATTTTAGTAACTAAAGCAAACATCCTCATACTATGGCAGTCATTGTTTCCCCCTACAAATAACAACTTGCAACGAAAAGGTATCTATGTTTCAATTTAATTATCGTCTGCATTCTAAAGCCTTGCCCCTTGGGCGGTATTGTTTTAAGGTTGTGAGATGCGATAAAATTATGTAATTTCACCACACTTGGATTAATGAATCCAAAGCTTTATTAGTTGTAATTTGAATAAAGAAGTTTGTTATACTTTTACTGCATCCACAAGAACTCGATTTTTACGGCATTTCCTGCCTCGCGCGACCGCTATATCAGCTTCCGCTTGAGGTATTTCCAAATTGATACAACTTATTACGAGTACCTTCTAGAAGCATAGTCTTGAAAAATCGGCAACTCATCTACTAATCCTCTTTTGTTAATGGATGTCGTTATCACTTACCATCGAGTGGACCGACTGTCCATTTACCCCCTTTTCTATAAAAAACTACATATGGATCGTTTTCTTATGTTTACGCGAACTTCAGTCATTATAATGAAACAAATGACACCTCAGTCTTCCCGTGACCGATTGTAGACTCAATTGACATTCAAAAAGATTCTTTGATGGTACTATTTTGAATAAAAAAAAATGATTTTGATTTTTGATTTTGGCCATGGTTGCTGTAAAGTATCCAAAACGTTGGGCTTATATAAAATTTAATAAACCGCGATAAAATCCGTAAACTTGTTTCATTATTACATATGAATCACTAAAACATTTTGAAGCGAAAATATAAAATCCTTGATATATTTTATTATATGTATTAAATGACTTGATAAAAAGCTAAAACTTGTTAAATCACGAATACCGAGAGGACAAAAAGGAAAGGCAAATCCAATTTTTTGACGGAAATTAGGTTAAACGCTACATTTTCGATTCAAACCGCCATTGCGTTCAATTATAGGTTTTTTTTTAACTTGATGAAAAGAGTATTAGATTCTTATTAGTGTATAAAATATTAATAGACTTAATTTTTTATTGTGAAATAAAAATTTCCATTAATAAAAAATCCAGCAAAAAATAATTAACACTTTTGCCTTATTAAAATAATAGAAGAAAGGGAATAGGATTTTACATTTTCTATTATGTACATGAATATTGCATATAATCTTACTATTTTAACGGATTCTAGCGCTACGTATTTAAAATTTCCAACTATTTACCATGGTATCAGAGAATTATCATTTTGTGATCATCATCATTAGCCACTCGCCACTACTGAACATAGGCCTCCTTCAATAAACGCCACGACCGCCGATCCGTTGCTACCGCACGGAGGTCGTCGTCCCAGTGTTATGAACGATCATTACTTACGCTCGGTTTCTGAAACGTTGATCAAAGTGTATGTCAACAAACATGGCTATTAATGGCGGTTAGCATACGATCCTAGAGTCAAATTTAGCCGCTTTTCAATATAGTGGATATGTCAACTGACAGGCCGAACAAATTAAGTGGTTTAACCATGCTTCTCATGCATCTCATTTGACACAAGAGATTTAACAGTTGATTTGTTAATTTTTGTGTTGATCAGCTTTTCGGAAACCGGGCGTTAGTCATCTAAATGCTGCCACTCTTAAAACCTTTCTAGCCCATCAGTCGTCCGTTTCCTGAGTATGAGACTGCCATTTGAACGTGCTTGTAATATTTCTTAAAATTATATAAGTGTATAATATAGTATCTATATTACTATTAAAAATATGAATTATTTTTAGGTTTCCTAACCAAGAACTCAAACACTCGGAAAAGGGAAAAGAAATATATTATGTACCTACATACTTATGTATGTGAATATCCTTGAATCTGTATCTCTGGGACTTAGCTGACGGTGTGTGGTGTCGAGAGCTGGGCAGCGTCAACTAAACTAGTAAGTATTTTCTTGTAATTGCCATATTTTTTAAATATACATTCATCAAGGAGGTAATATATACAGTTATATACAAATTAATCATTGCTCTATTGTCTATTAAATTCATTTCCCTTGCTATTCCAACGGGGAACGGTTGGATACAGATAGTCGGAAGGGTCATCTTAATTTCACTGTATTAGCAAGTCTTTCTGACCCTTGGACATTAATCGCGAAGGGTCCAGTCGGTCACTGAACCCGAATTAAGATGCGGAGATGGGGTGGAGGCAATCGTTACGATCGTTAGTTGTCTTCGAATGTACGAGTATTTCTAATATTATTTCGTCGGCCATTTTTAATATTCGCTCATTCGTCTATTATCCGTATATAGATGAGTGGATTTAAATAAAGTTCTTAAAGGGTTTTAAGGTCGTTATGCCTTTGGATGAATTATTTTCCAGTAGTTAATATTAAACTAGTAAGCATCGGACTGGAAAAGGTAAAGTGTAAAGTTAGCACGAAAACATAAGTGTAATTGTTTGGGGTAAATCTTTTACTAATATAAAGCTGAAGACTTTGCTTTTAGAATGTGTTTATCTCAGGAACTATTGATCGGATTTAAATGATTCTTTCCGTGTTACATAGCTTATTTATATAGGAAGGCTATAGTCGATATATCATTCCGCTAAGTTGCCGTTGTAAATCGTAATTAAAACAGCTAGTATTAGATATAAGTTAAGCAAGATTTTTATTTTAAAAATGTTAGGTATACGTAATGGCTAGTATTCCTCATCAGTCATCACTAATAATTACAGACTTCGTCATTCGGGATTAATACCAGTACATTATTCACTGCTAAGCAAGTGATTGTCTCGTGTTTAGGTGAAGGAAAGCTTCGTGAGGAAATTTGCATGCCTGATGAGATTCGAGGTCTATAAAGGTAATAGAAGTTTACGCATTGGGCCAGCGCATTGGTGAACTATGGCCTAATACCCTCATCGCCTGAATTTGAGGTTCAAACCTGTGCCCAGCAGCGGGACATAGTATATAGGTTGATACTTTTTTTAAATGAAGAATATATGAGACATTCCCTAGCCACTCTTGAAAAGATTAGTTCCACTGTTTGTGTCGCCGGTTCTTCTTAGTGGGCTTGCTTTGGAACCGGTGGTAGACTCAATTGACGTTCAAAAAGATACTTTGATGGTACTATTTTGAATAAATTTTTTGACTTTTGACTTTTTTTAACCATGTTTTTCAATGCTAATAACTTATTTCGCTTCAATATGCCTTATTTCACCCGAATAGTGTCCGCTGGTAGAAAAATTCGTAATATTCTATCCACAGCATATTGTGTTACGTTATTCATAGTTAGTTTGAAGTAATAGGTAGTTATATGGAGTTGGAAGATAAATAATGTGTTGCTATCGTCGGTCTATCCAACTTTATAAATTACTTTCTCAGATAGCCTAGGCGCCTGGAGTCTAACTGGGTCGTACGTGTTTAACACTCATGTTGAAAATTTCACGTTTATATTCTGTGTTAGATTTATTCATATTTTATAACAGTATACTTTACTTGAGCGACGATGGTCCAGTGGTGGGTGAACTCAGCCTCTTATACGAGAGGTTCCGGGTTCCTGACCCGTCCGTGTGTGCCATGAAATGGGTTTTTGTAAATTTCTCCTTCACGCACACGCACACACACGCACACACACACACGCACACACGCACACACACGCACACACACACACACACACACACACACACACACACACACACACACACACACACACACACACATATTGTATTAGCCACGTAATTTTTTATTCTTTACATTATAAATTGTAATAACATACTAAAAATATATATTCTTATATAATATGGATTACGATTCTAGTGGAGTATCCTATTGTTATGAAACACTAATGTTATGGAAGAGCGGGATCTCCTAACACAAGTCTATATGTACTTAAAAGGAGATCCCAATCACGATTCAGCCTTTGTAACATCCTAGATATGAATAAAGTTTATTATTATTATTATTCTAAGTGCACCCCAAACATGAGACCATCGTTCGCTCAACGGTGAAGGAAAACATCGTAGGAAACCTGCATGCCTGATGAGATTAAAGGTCTTTAAAGGTATGTGAAGTAACCAACCCGCACTGGGCCAGCGCATCGGTAAAAAAGGCCCATTATTCTCTTCGCCTGATTTCGAGGAGGAGACCCGTGCCCAGCAGTGGGACATATAAGGGTTGATACTTATTTTTATACTTTACTTTGTGGGGCTTTTACTCTTTACGACTATTACGTACCGTTACGTACTATACGCAAACACTAACGTATACTTGAGGGGCTATAGAAATTTAGGCAATTCATTGATGTAATTAATGAACTAATTTATAAATTTATAAAATCCATCACCGTGAAAGTAAAATTCACTTGAATGTCATGACGATAAATGGCATGGCGCCGTCATTATCTTAATATATATATTTCTTGTGTGCGTGCGTATGTGACTGAACTCCTCCTAAACGGCTGGACCGATTTGAGTGATTTTCTTTGTGTGTGTTCAAGTAGATTCGAGGATGGTTTAGATTCACAAATCAGACCGGCAGATGGCGCTCCAGTCGGTATCTAGGTTATTGATCTGTACTGCCACTATCGATTCGTATCTAAAGGACAACGTCTGTGGGGTCCGCTAGTTTTAGTATAGATTTTTATTAATTATGTATTTTAATATAAATATAGGTATTTCACAGGCCCTGGCTTTTTGTATTTATATTTGTACTCAGGCAAGTATAATTATGTAAGCGTATTAATTATGTTAAAGTCAGGATAATATGCTTACAAAATATAATTTCGCTTCAAAATTAATTAAAACTATTGAAACTATTGAAATTGTTTTTGACGATAACATATTACATATTTTGACTTTAATCATATGTTTTTGTGATCAGACGTAGAGCTGATTGTAGTTGTGGGCGGCGCCGGGCAGGCTGCGCCCGCTAACAAACTTCTGCCGCCCGCCCCACGCAATCAGCACCGATGGTACCTATAATGTACCAACTATTTTTAATTATTACTTATTATGTATATTTCATGGAATCTTTCATATTTAATGGATTAAATATAAATAATATATAGTTTATCCAAATATATATTTTATTGTAAGAAAAATAAATTAATGAAGAAAAGAAAAGAAAGATGTTTTATAATAATGTATACCATTTTTTATTGTTATTGATTTTTCTTTGATATTTATTAGTTTCTCAAATTATTGCTGACTTTAGTAGGTATTGTCACTTTGTGGTAATGATATGACACAATACAAGCAAAGACTTTTTAATCTTAAAAATATGTTCTTCGTAATGGGATAGGAGTCTGTGATATATTTCCATTATGTTAATATCATCATATTTTTCACATATAACAACTTTGTATTTATTCATTTATAAAGATCCTATTATTAAGTATGCCTCTTCGTTAGAATAAAACAATGAAAGGTTTTATGCGAACAAAAATATTAAACTGTATTTATATACAATGTGTGAGTGAGCGCCATTTTATCGTCCTATCGCCGCGTTAGTTTTCTTATATCATTGGACTTTTCCAACTCATTTGCATTCAAAAGCAGATAGCGTTGATGTGCTGATACGAGCTGCGGGCATACCTTTGTGGTTTCTATATAGTCTAGAAAGTTCTAGAGCTCTAGTTCCGTTAGAGTGGCAGCAGTTGCCAACTTTTACGAGAAGTTGGCGTAATGTTGCGGCAAAAAGCGCTCACGCTAGGTTTAACAATTACCTAAGCAGCCCCGCAAAGTTTTGCCCGTAGTTTGTTTATTCCGTTTATGTGCTCGTTATATACTCGTACTTGTTCGAAACTAACTCTGCTAGGTCAGATTCAACCCACGCTACATAATATACAAAAATATCAATTAGATTCCTATATTTTAATAGGAAATTTGGTTTTCCAAATCGTCCGTTAATGCGAGGTGAAATTGAGATCACATCTATAGGCAGTCAATGATAAGTATCAAGAATATACTCTACGGACTGCGGATAAATTACATTTTATATGAAGATAAATATTTGTCTGTGTATAATGTACTGTTCAAACTTCACCTTGAACCCAGACAATTTTCAAGGAATAACTGATTATGAAAAATCGGAAAAGTACGGATGTAAGTGAGACGTGTAAACATCGGTTTCCGGGATGGAATTTGATTAGTATACTCGTGTATATTATGAGTTTCTATAAATCAATATTAAAATACCCTCTCGTCAAATATCGTCGATTAAAAATATACATCATGTCAACTTTTTGTGACACGTGGTTCAAAAATTAATAAAAAAATATATTGCCCGTTTTTCGTTTCCCATAAAAAGAAATATCATCTTTACAGGCATTAAAATTTACCGACATTCGTCACACCCTGTAGGTAGGTATAATTCGGTTAGAACTAAACGTGACGCTCGTGAAATAAATCGCTGGCTAGCTTTGCATTACGTAAGGACGATTAAAACTGGCGGAATACACTATGTTTTCAATTACGAAAGGCTCGCGAGATATTCAGTAGACTTAGGGCTGACATCTTTGTCCTTTACATGTGCTAAAATTGTCCTTAATATTACATAAAGAGTTTTTACTTTAGAGTATTCTACATTTGTATATATTGATATTGTATATTACGTTCCCAGTTCAGTTTCCCAATACAATTTTAGTACCTACTTAAGTTTTGACTACACAGCATTTATCATGCGCTACGAAAGTTTCTAAGAAAACTGCAAATTAATTGGACCACTCGATATTATATGCTCATAGATATTAAACTTTATTATTTGAATAACTGTAATAAAAAAACTTCAAATAGAATTTCCCTGGGCATTGACTGGTTTAAGATGGACACAAATAAATAAAGAGGGACATCGACTGCTATGGCATTTAATACCTATCAATTGAGCTTAAAGGCCATCAGGCCTAAAAGTCTAGGCCTTTTGAAAAAAAGGCATTTATTCTAAGAGTATTGTGTAGCATTGTTGATAATGATGAAATTACTAAGCTATTTAATGTAAAGTACACTTACAGTGTGCAACTTACACATTAGTATTAAATTAGGGAGCCCGTAGTCAAATGGTCCAATATATATTTTAAAGAATCGACAGACGAAGGCTTATGATGATGACGACTCGAAAGAAAATTTAAAATCAAACAGGATATAAGGTTGGCAGCCCTAGGGGCGGATCGCTGCGTTATTCGCATGCCTTCGCTGCCATTCCGCCATAGCTCCTCTCGCGCCATTCAACGCCATTTCGCACCTTCGCCCACTCACTTCAGCTACGTGCAAATGTTCTGGTTTACTCTGTGTGTACTCAACACATGCGCATCATTTTACAAGACGTTCGTGACTATGTAAATGGATTGAAAATTTCGTTTGAAGAAATTATTATAATATTTTTTTCAAGTTTTAGCTTCATAATATTTAATGCAATAAGCTAATGGCCGTACTTTACTTTATCGTTTAAATGTTATGGGTTTGAAACGGCTTAACAAATATTGAAAAAATATGTCTCAAAACTACCGCTAGAAAATCTGATTTCAAATAACAAAAACAGCGTATACATAGGTTCTTTGTTTAAGAGGTGCTGTATCAGAGGTGAACAGCTAGTGTCGATAATGTCATCGTTTTTATCTGTTACCCGGATGGGTAAAATGGCCATGCCACCTGATGGAAAGTGCGTTGCCCACGAACGACCCCAAGCTAGTTTATCTGGAACTAACCTAGAAAACTCATTCGTTTTGCCTAACTTTTTTTTCCTTCTTTGTGATGGTCCCTGATCCGCAGGCAATAGAATCACTTCAGCGACAGACTGACAGATAAAGGAGGGACTGGGACTGGGACTGGGAAATGTTAGGTTTAATATTGTTTGAAGAAGAATATGAGCTATATTAATCTACTACCTACATATGTTATTACTTATTAACACGTGTTATTTCCAAGTGAAAAATTGAACTTATATGTACACTATAACTCTATTTCCAAATAGCAAGTTTTAATAAATCCATAAACTTAGCTGGCGCAAGCGCTCACAAAATGACTTATGAAAGATTAAACTTAATCGGGTGGGTATTAGCAGTGGCGAGGCATTCACGTTCCTACTTAAACACACAAATACACAAATAGACAACTATAATATTATCTATTTTGGCAAATTCGAACAACTTTTAATGGCACGATATTAAAATATCAATATACTTTCTTATGGCATATACCGATGCTGCCAAATATCGATAAAAGATCATAGCTTTGGTAAGTGAAAAGTTCATAGAGTTAATTTCGCATTAATTATATAAGTATAGATAATGTCTAACAATTAATTAGTTTTCGACTATATAAGTCGACCATTAACCAGGTGAGAAGACGATATCCGCGCAGTGGCCGGTCCGTGTTGAATGGCAAGGGATCAGTTGACTTGGCGTTCATTGAGAAAGACTTTGTTCAGTGGACGGGGAAAGGCTGATGATGATGATCATGAATGTCTAGTAATAGCATGGATTATTGTCAATCTTCAAAGCGTAACAAAAACGTGTCGTCCTTATAATGCGACACAAATAAATTGTTAACGACTCGTTCCGTTTGAACTATTCCAACATCGTCCCGACTTTTGTTATTCATTAACTCCCTAATACGTGTTACTTTGTCTCTAATCTTTTCATAAAATGGCTACATATTAAACCAATTTGAACCTTATACATGTTAGTTAGAGATAATAATTGATGGCACTTTGATACTAACATTTTGTCCCTTTGTTTAGACCTCGCCACACGAGGGAATTTGTTGATTTCTAAATGCGAACACATTTAAAACATTATTAATATTATTCAATTTTTTTAAATTAATAATATTTTACTAAGAAAATCTACGCCCATCAGTGATGAAATGCAGCAAAAACATGAATTAAACAACAAACGTTACTTATATATCTGTCTTAATATTGAATAATTGCTTAGCAACTTATTGGCAAAAAACCTGATTTATAAACTTTTAGCTATTTAGCTTTAAGAAGTCGTTTACTAAAACTTAAATAGCCGTAAAATTTAATCACTGCAAAGACATCGTTAAGACCTCGCTAAAAGTCAAGATGGCGGATTTTACATAAAATTACTTTTACAAAAGTTACTTTCTCGTCTCATTAATTTTTTTTATGGATGGTTATGCGAAAAGCTGATATGGTCTACGCTATTTATTAAGATAATATTATTTCTAATACACAGTTCATTTCATTTCTACTACAGACAAAAAAACCTTAGAACAACTATCAATCTTCACTTATTATATCATTATATTTGAAACGAAATACATGGACATAAAATACATCTGGAATATTCTACGTTGTTCGTGTATTTAAATGAGCACACACGAACAATTTGAAGATAAGAGTAAACGGGTCGAGCGAGGATACGGCAATAATGAATCCGGGAGTCACAATTAAAGAGGGGAAGTGCGTTCGGATGATCTTAGAGTTGGAATCTAGGGACGGAGGGTGGGTAAAGGGTGCCTTCAAATTACCTACTATATCCTTCAGAGGACTTGGTATATAGTTTACTTCTTTTACAAAACAATTTGAATCGTATATTTAAATTGGAATATTTGTGAAATTTTGATTTTGAAATTTTCTAAATATCATTTATTTAAATAACAGTTTTTGTTCTCAGAAAAGTAGTCGACTTTGCTGAGGACAAAAACAGACTTGAAATACACTAACATTTTTATAATATGTTACAAGTAGAACTAAATAAACGTTACATTAATATAGCTCTATATATTATCTACTCACGTTTACATTAATGTCTAAAACTTATTATCAAAATGTACTAAACAAAGTACCCAAATTTTTATACATTTTAACGCTTAAAAAAATTTACCGATGGCATAAAGCGATGCGGAAACTTAGCCTTTATTAAAGGCAGAATGTTGTCGTTAATATGAAATAACTTTCTTGTAAATAAAGATATTATTTTACATTAATATTCATTTCCCATTGACTTGATAAAAAACAAAGAAAATCGCCGACGACGCTGCCTGTCACCGTCTCTTTTTGATTTAATTAATTAATTAATAAGAACTATTTAAAGCAAACAGAACAAATAATTGCCATAAAGTAGCATCGCCGATCCGATCCACTTTTAGCCGCTCGCTGAGGCAATTACGAACAAAAATCTGTCTAGAATACTTGGCACAATACTAGATTTGTTGCACTCATCGTGTATATTCGTTGGCATTCGTAAATTAAAATGGGATATAAAAGAAGATGTAAGACTTCATTAAGAGCATTGAAAACTCCTTTTATTACATTAAATATTAAACGAACTTATATATCTATACAATTTATACACAAATGAATTAAAATATTAATTTGTAATTTACTTCAAAGTTGAAAACAGTAATTTGTAATTAAATTAATAATTGAAAGACATAATTAAAAACTACAATTTTATACATATGAAATATATGCGTAGGTGTTAGATAAGGGTTCGTTGCCGGGTAACAAAGGGCGGGTAATCACTACGCTATAAATGAGACGTTGTCGTCCGTACTGACAATTTCTTGAATACTCTGGGGACGAGGAGGGTTGTTATTGAAATATATGTCAGCTATTATTTAATTTAATTTCATTCTACTTTAATTAATTCCTTACGGCTTTAGCTATTTATTTTGATATTATATGTTCATTATATGAGACTTTATGACGAAATTTAGTTATTAAAAAAAATGATTTTTAATAGCTAATGTTAGATAAATTATTGTGAAATATTTTTTATAGATCATAAGGTGGTTTATTAACATTTTGTCCGACGTTGGCCATAGTTGATAGAAAGTATCGAAAACGTCAGGCATGTTAAAATGTTAATAAACCTTGATAGAATTTTAAGAAAAATGTGTGAAATATTCGTAAATTCAAGACAATACTGAGATCAGTAGAACCTATTCAATAATGCAAGCGAAACGCGGAATTTCAAATTTAGACCTTCTGAAAATTGAACATTAAATACAATGAAGGCAAGAAAGGTCATCACTAATTTCATGGTCTCACTATATGCCACAGTATCATGTATGGTAGAAGTAATGAATGACGAAATCGGTGTCTGATGAGTGTCTATCGGAGCGTCGCGGACTCTCGGTTCATTGGAGACGTCCACTGTGACTCAGTGAACTGGAAGGATCTGAGATCAAAAGACGCGGCCGATCCCACCGCCTCTAGTGTTGGCCGCTTGTGGCCAATGGTTTTATTGTGATAAAAAAACCAATACACATTTCATAATGCTACGGTTGATATTTATATCAAACTAGCTGTTGCCCGCAGCTTCGCCTGCGTTAACTAAGATTTACAACGGGATCTTAGTACGCAAAATAAGTAACTTTTCTGGTTCATATTTTACACCTTGTGTCCGAAAAACCCAAATATCCCTAATAACCTATTTTTTCCAGAATAAAATTTAGCCTATGTTACTCGTGGATAATGTAGCTTTCACTTGAATGGTGAAAGAATTTTTGAAAACGGTCCAGTACTTTTTGAGCCTATTCATAACAACCAAACAAACAAACAAAGTTTACCTCTTTATAATATTAGTGTAGATACATGTCATTAAGATAGGCCAATATGGCAAACATACCACCTAATATTAAGTAGTCAACCCAGTAACTACCCTTCCAACTAACCTTTTTCTTAGACTCGCATTCGGGAGTGCGTTATCTGGATAATGCAACAGGAACACTTAAGAACAGGAACACTTACAGGAAACTTAGTGACTGACTATTCATCTATTAAAATATATAAATTAGGAAATTCTAGAAATAGTTTATATAATGTAGGTATTTCTTCTGTCTTCTCGTCAAAATAACATTTAGATAAAATATTCCATGCAATTATTTTTTTTATAAATCAATTGATTTACTTAACTGACGATTTATAAAACTAAATAAACACACAAATAAATATATGAAAAATAACTAAACCATGCCTTCTCGTATATCTTTAATATTTAACATTGAAAACAACTGTTTATACACTAGCAGGTCTCTCAATCAAAATTAATTACTTCAAATATTTACATAGGCATAGAAGGATAGAGAAAGGACAAAATAATATTAATTACAAAAATATTTAGCTAAAAAGTTCGAGGTCTCACACGTTGACATTTATACAATATAATATATTTAAACATTTTTTTTTTTCAATACGAGATAACGTCTTCAATTTTAACATTGTAACTTTATCCTATATCAAAAGTTATAAAACTTTACAAAAATAACTTATACTAGGTACTACTTTATTATTTTTAACACTAATTCAAAGTAGTAGTAGAAGTACTAGTAGAAACGAGTATATTTTATGGAGTCGTTGTTTACCTAAACTCACTACGGTCACGTTTATCATATAAAATTAACTAAGACATAAGTAAGAAGTAAATAAATGCCCTAAGTTAAGAAAAAATAAAATAAAAAATAAGAATACATAAAACAATAAATAAAAAAAAATGGTCGCCACTTGAAGGATCACGCTAAGCCATGCATCATTACACTAGCGAAAACCGTCCGGATCAATACACGGCGCAAAACTTAAATTCGCCCCCCTCAAGAAGAAGGCTGGCCAAATTCGTATGTTAATACACCCCCACCGAACCCTCCCTTATACTTGCACCCTCCACCCTCCGCCCGAGGGAACGGACCGAACTATTATAAAGGGTAGCACGAAAGTTAGATTAATGATGTTAGGAGCTGACCAAAGTACAATCGCTGCAAAAAAACTCCTACTTACATGGGACAAGTATTTAAAAAGAATGTTTTATTCCGGAATGTATGATACAGAAAGTTACCTAATTTTTGTACATATAAAAAGTTTAATCAAATGTTAATTAGAATAGAAGAAGAAGCCCCCCGTGATTCTTCTGGAACCAAAAAAACTAAAAAAATATATCGCAAAGCCGTATAAAAACTGTATCTTATTGAGTATTATATCATGTAAGAGGACTTGGAAAGTAGATTTGATTTAAATTTCGATTGAAACTTGTATATTTTTTTTCAGTTATACCTAAGCAGGAAAAAAAATTCTTACTAAATATAGACGTGATAAAACTCAATTATCTAACTTTATATCCAAAATAAAAAAATGTTTATCTCTTTCAAGTGTAAAAATAATAAAATTACATTTCCAAAATTATGAAACTGCTAATACTATTAGTATAACTACTACTAGTATAATACTAATATAGTACTCGTTTTTTCCAATTACAAAATTAAGTATATTTGTAAAAGACTGTACATTTTCTATCGGGCCTCGGCGGTAAAGCGTGGACGATCTAACTTCGCCTTACACACATACACACACACACACACACACAACCGTCATGACGCCGCGGGCTGTAATGTTGAGTCGGGATTAGATATGTTAAGTCTTCATACATATTAGAACATAATGCATGTGTTTAAACTAATTCTAAATATTCGTGCCGAATATAAGCATGAAATAACTCTTTGTGCTTATTTAATAGGATTTATATGTTTATGTCGTAATTATTGTTTTATGAAGAGGTAGAAAAAAAGCCGAAATTTTTAATTTGTTTTGTATGTAGGTATTAGAATAGATATGGTGAAGGAAATATAATGATAAGTAGGTTTAGATTGAAATATTTTAATCGAATAACATTATTCAAATAGTGAGTCGTATAAAAGATTCCCATTTATTTGATCTTATTTTTTTGTATAATTCACCATCATTACCCGAAAATTTCTCTCAATATACGACCTTTCTTAATATTACATATACTTAATACAAATCAGATAAGTTGTATTTTAAAACAGCATTATATTATAAAAACAGATACCTACTCTTTAGTATTTACGGTATACTTTTTTAATATGAATAGTCAAATTGATTGTTTTCAAATACAAACTGTTATGGAGACATTACTACTCGTTGTTTCCCAGTTCCTTCAAATTATTCTAAGGTAGGACGTGCGTGGACAGACTTGAGAGCAGTGTCGCTTTTTTCATGTATACTACGATATACTTTCGTATATTATTCGATTTGTATTAAAGGACAAAATTGATTTGTTCATGAAAATGTACCTATATAACATAGTTTTTCATGTCTGTTGTCATATACGAGAACAACGCTAAAGCTTACTAATAGCTTATAATAGCGCTTGATATAGGAGAAAATTATTGTTTTGTCCTTTCATAGTACATACAAAGATAAAATTGTGTTAAGACAAAATTAGCGAATAGACTTTTCAATAATTCAAAAAACATTCTAAAAATCCTAACGTTATATTAAAAACATACATTTCCAGTGTCAAATAATACATTTTCTAATCCCGAGCACATGCATGTGTGCTAAGCGCGCACACATGCATGCTCAAGTGAATCTGTGCTTCAACTTATACTTTACTACCTACCATGTGAATTCAAGCAGTCGAATGTAGCGTACTCAAAATTTCAGATAAAACATAATTTTTCATTTGCTTTATATACAATTGTATTTAATTGCTCTGTTATTATATATTACTATCATTAATAAACAAAAATGTAATTAATGATGGTAAATTAGTTTTTTTTTGAAGAATTGTACCGTGACCTTTATTGAAGCTTAAAAGTTGAAGTTTAAATTTTAACATCGGAATAACATTTTGATAAATAAATCCGTCATACTAATCCTAAAGTGAAGTAACAGTTCATTTTTTACTATTATAAAGTAGTATAAAAGATCAACGGTCATGTCATAGGGCTGACCGAGTCGCAAGGTCAACGCATGTATCTATGGGAACCGCGCGCGCATTATAATTTCAATTGAACTCTGACCAGACGATCTCACGGCAACCGGTTACATCCTCCGAGATTCTGTACAAATCTCCCTAAATTTTATTCATGTATTCTTTTTATTTTGATGAAAAAATTAAACTAGTCTTTATGAAAATGTATATTTTGTACTGGTCAAGTTCTAATGGTTGCTTTCTCACGGGTCAAGATTTACGTCTATTGAGATCATCTCATAAAATTGATTAGAGATTTATAGCATCTATTGAATGAAAGTTTTTAGTTTTCTTTTAGATATCTTGTTACCTAATTTGTAGCTCTATTTGTGCTTTCTGTTTTATGTACATACCGCAGACTTGGTAATACATATTTATAATGAAATAACTTTGTACGATTGTATTGCGGCCAATTAAGATTTGTATATACTTGACTCAGGTCGTCTGTGGTCTGCCCGTGACCATAATTGTTGTAATGTGATCATTGTTATTTTAAATATATTAATAAACCGCGATATAATTGTAGATAGTCGAAATTATGAATAATAATAATGAAAAAAAAAATATGTGAATTATCTGTACGATTTTCCATTGCCTATGCGCTCGGTCCGCCCACATTTCGCTCGTGAATTTGACCAAAACTACACTCACACTTCGATATATTTACGCTTTATCCTGAAGTTGTCGTATACCGTCTCTTCCTTCCTCGCTATACATGTTTATGCAATCATGTATTTCATAATTTGAATATTGCGTGCTGGAAATTGTAATCACATTTTCGTCTTATGGCTATATTTAATATTCGCCATAATTTAGAAGCCTGTATATTAAAGTAATAAAGACTGATATCCGCTGCCTTTATTTTTGTGAGAGTTTAATATTCCTAAGGGATAATCGAATCGGTACAGGGTGGTAAATTGGTTTATTGCGGATTTGATCGGTTTGCGCCAATTAATGCTTGACTTTTTTCTTTTGGCTGGCTCACTTAAATGAGTTAGCCGAAATTTTCGCAAATGTATTCAAATGAAGCTTTGTATTTAAATGCAAAACGACTAGCACGTGTGAAGTAGATTAATTGAAGTATGAATGGTTGAAAAATGTTTTGGTCCTCTCGCTGTTCTTCGTATGCTTGCCTTGGAACCGCTGATAGATTAGTTGACCCTCAATAAGTTATTTTGATGGTTCTATTTAGAATAGAAATAAATGTTCGAACTTTAAGCTTTATTGAAGTGAAAACTTCTTTAGCCGTGTTGAGCACTTTTCGGTAAGGGAAAATCTTATAGGTTCGCGTCACCGACATGCTAATGACGTTATTATTTACATACATATATTTCACTTCTGTCAACAACTACTTGTCCAACAATTGCACTTTACAGGAAATACATATTATATCAATTAATAAAATGATTTTATGGCAAGGAACACTACACATACTTGTTTTGAAACTACTTTTTGTATATTCTACATAATATAACAATAATATTATAGCGACATATTTGCAAATTAATTTACTGCTTAATAATAAAAGAGAAAGTTTTAATAGTAACTTACAGTCGCCATAATGCAATTTATGCATCTCCAGAGCTCTCTAATGACTCAAACTTTGAGATGAACGAACGCTTTACGATTAGTTCTAACATTCGAGCCGGATGCGCGATGTATGGATACATTGTATAGCCAGATAATATGAATTTAGTGAAGGATAAACAGCTGTAGAGAATACGTAAATTGAAATAAAATATGCAGTTTCTTTTTACCCGACTACATAAAAGTTAATAATTAGTCTTATAAGTCTAAAAATGTGTGTAAATTCGTATACAAAATATGTCTATTCCGTCGTAAGCCTCATATAATTTTGATGATTTTGATGTAATTCTGTGACATAGGGTACTTAAAATTGACTTTAAAAAAGAGGAATCAATTTTGTATACCGCCAGTGAAAACGTTTGGCTAAAACTTGAATAATTTTTTTTTTTGTTGTCTGTACTAATATTTTAAACAGAAAATCTTTCTATGTATTACATACGTAGATATAATATTTTGTATATTTGAATATACTGTATGATTTTATAACGATTAAGCTTAAAATTTTTAATAAATAATATGACATCTTTATTGGTGGGCCAATAAATTTTAAGAGTGGAGGACGCATTTAGGTAGAAGACGTGTTAGTCGGCCATTAACCAGGTAGGAACTATTTCAGGTAATCTACCGTGCAGTGGCCGGTTCGTGTTGGATGCTAATGGCATTGGCCCTCTTGGTGTTTGTTGTTGACCTATGTTCAGCACTGGACGAATAAAGGCTTATGTTGATGATGATGAAACTCAAAAATTACAGTACCTACCCAATAATTCTGTCACCATAAGATTACTTTTTACCAAGTAACATCTATACCTATTACCTACAATTATTATAAATGGGTAGGGATGTTTGTTACGCTTTCACGCGTGAACTACTCAACCGATCATCATGAAGTTGTGTATACATATTCTCGAAGGTACAAGAAGTAACATAGAACACATTTTAAAAAAGCAATTTTTTTTGCTAACGCGGGCGACGCCGCGGGCATAAGCTAGTAGGCTATAAACGCGTGAATTACTCAACCGATCATCATGAAGTTTTGTATACATATTCTCGAAGGTACAAGAAGTAACATAGAACACATTTTAAAAAAAGCAATTTTTTTTTGCTAACGTAGACGACGCCGCGTGCATAAGCTAGTAGGCTTTAAAAATAATCATCATCAGCCCAAATACGCTTGTCACGTGTGAATGTGTGTGTTTGATAGCTTGGAGATAAATAATAGTTTTAGAGTAAAACAGAAATAGACTCTTGGTTACATAGAGATGGTATTCCATATTTATATATATTCCTATACCGTATAAGTATTTTTTTACTAGTAGGTATTATATTATTAATGTAGGTATAGTTAATTTTTAAACTGTTATCATAATATAGCGATATTTGATCCACACTATTTTTCATGATTTCAGATGTCTAATCCCAATGAAAATTAGAAGGTAGAATAATGAGCTCCAAAAATGTACCGAAAAGGTCGCATCGTTTTGTATCATCCATGTGTGATGTACTTGCAAGAGATATTCAACAGTGCCTCGATGATGACGTAAGCAAAATTTTGCTTTTATTGCTAAAAGTAGCTTCTAGAAGAAATATTATTGGTACCATATATACGTCCTTCCATCCAGGTTGCAGAAATTATACATAATAGTTTCTGGAAGTTAGACTTTCTAGCCGAAATTATTTAGGCAAAACGGAAGTACATACAGCAGGAGGATTATTCTAAAAAGTATCATATATTTGATATTAAATAATATTTTATTTTTACATTTCAGTGGAGAATCCATAAATTGAACTTCGAGCAGTGAGCGAATATTAAAACAGAATACATCGAATGAAAAGGTATGTTTTTTTGACAAATATATTTGTCAATACTATCATAAATCATGTTGAAACTATATGATGACATTTTTACCGCATCTGGTAATATTTGTACTTGATGTCACTGATGGTTCAAGAGCTTGTACATTCGTACGACATCCAAACAATTTCAATGCATACACCTGTGAAAGCCACATAAGTGAACCATATTATAAATTTCCATTCAGATCAAAATACTTTGATTCTTGAAGTATTCATTTTAGAAAAGCACGCTACCTTCAAAAAGTGAGTCCAAAGTTTCATAGTAAATTATGGATTTCAAAATTTGCATTTTGACTTACAGAAATAAAAATATATAAGCAAACGAAACCCAGACTCTTTCTTCGATGCCTAAAAAAACCCAAATGTTTTAAGCACCTTTGAATATCGTTTTCTAATGTTTCCGCGATTTCCATTTCATTTCATTATAATGAAACAACTTTTATTTTACTGCGGATTTTTATGATTTTAGCCTGCTCTATGTTTTAATAATAATAATAATAATATACATTTATTTAGGAACATAATACACTGTTTTAGATACTTAACCTTTAAAATGTAAAAGAATCAACCCTTTATGTCCCACTGCTGGGCACGGGTCTCCTCCTCCTCAGGTGAGGAGGGTAACGGGTCATAGTTCACCGATGCGCTGGCCCAGTGCGGGTTGGTGAACTTCCCATACCTTCAATGACTTTCAATCTCATCAGGTATGCAGGTTTCCTCACGATGTTTTCCTTCACCGATGAGCGAACGATGGTCTCGTGTTGGTTCTAACTTATAATATAGATATTTAAATACGATTTTAATAGCTAAGTATAGGTATTTAATATTATGATATAATTGCATCCGCCCTTGAGTTATATGCAAATAAGTAAAATTGAAGTGTCTGTTTATAATTCTAAATTTATGTGAAATTAATACAATACTTACGTCAAATCATCAATTTAAATAAATATGTTTGTTGGTCTGTCTGCTTGTTCCAGCTAATCTATAAAAGGGCTAAACCTATTTAAACGGCCTTATCACTATCAGATTGCCGATATTGTAATATTACACTACAATCTTTGTCACTATTAGATGCGAGCGTAAATTAAAGTTAAAGCGGGCGAAGCTGCAAGCAACAGCCAGTTTACTAATAAAATTAGCTAATAAATTGTAAATTAAACTACTAACTCTAAGATGCCAGTAAATTCGTCTTCTAAATTCAAACACTCTCTTTTGTCATTTCCTTCTTCTTCTCATCGACAATTCTATAATTTCAGGAGACCTGCGGGCAGCGCGTCGCTGGTCGTCAAGACAGTAAGCTCATTGATATAAGCGCTACGCATTGCTTCCGCTTATCGCAAACGCGCTTTGGGGTGTTTAATAAGTTTCTTCACAACTTGTTAAAAAATGTACAACTCTCAGATGATAAAGATTTTATATGCCAAAAACATTATTAAATAAATAAAATATGTATGGCTAGTCAGGTGAATTAGCAAGTTTTTGCCCAAGATATATTATATTATACTACATACATATAAGGTGGTCGGGAGCGATTTTGGAGCTTTTATATAATAATATCGTTTTAAGTACTCTATCATAATTTATTAATGTAATCTTCAGTATATATTACGGTAAATAGTATTAAAATATATCAAAAATAATCTGTATTTGTTTGTCTGCACCTAACAAAGATTATTATTTATCACAAATCCAAAGGACAACAATATAACATACTTCGCATTTGACTAAAATAAAATTGTGTGACTCTATATAGAACAAACCTTATTTTCTTGCTGAATTTCATACTTAACAATACTTCTCGCTGCTAAATAAATTACATGAACATAAAAATATAAATAAATAATAGATATAAAACAAGATAAAAATAATAATTATTATTATAATATTAATAATATTTGCTGCCTCTGACAATTGCATCTTGAGTGCCTCAACTGACAATATAAATGACAAATTATTCACATAAATGATAAGAAGAAACCGAGAAACAATTATACATTTATATAAGAACCGAAATCTAATACGTTTGTAACAAACTACAGTATTAATAAATATTTAATCTATAATATATCTAATGTAGCTTAATCATTTTATATCGATGTAAAGCCAGTATGAAATATATTATCCTGTTAATACCTTGGAAGAAATAAAGAAGGAAGGAGAATATTGTTTTATTTGTATAAAACCTGCAGGCGGCGGCGCTTTGCTTCGCTTGTTTTACCTTCAGTGAATTATTTCTTGGACGGGGAAATTAAAATAAAACGCCTTGTGTCTTTTCTTGTGCCATATTTTTGTTTCATATTTAAGAATTTTCTGCTATACTGAAACATTTTTAAACGACTTCAAAGAAGGTGACGTTTCTCAATTCGAATGTATATAATATGCTTTTTTCATTTGTTTGAATAATTTTATTTCAATAAATCAAATACTTATTAAAGCTTATGTAAAAAGAAATAATGCAAACTAAAAATATTCATGTTACTTTTTGCAATACACATTCCAAAAAGCAACAAAATAAGGTGTTTCGTAGTCCTTGGCTCCATTCACAACGCCAGTCCAGTTGATAAAATAAATAATATTGATATATAGATCCGGTAACTACCATTTCTTATCATAAGGGCAGCCCTAATCCAGGGCTGATATACTAAGGTAAGTCTTAACACAGTAGTGCTGGTACTGCGGATAACCACCAGCAAGTCTAGAGATTTATGGATGTATGTCTTTGCGTAGAAAAGTAACAAATATACGTCATGTTTCTTACTCTTCTACGTAAAAAGTATGTTACGTAAGTTAAGTTAAGTTAAGTTAAGTTATTAAGTTAAATTAAGAAAACTTAACTTAATATAGCTTACACATCAGAATAAAACATAGGCTTTATTTTATCCCCGTTTCGCCCCGAGAATGGAAAGTACACGAGTGGAACTCTATCCCTATGCATGTGTATATTCGAAAGGATTCATTGAATATAAGTAAGGATTATCTAAAGACTTTAATTTATATTGTCATTTTTCTAATTTATTACCTACTGCTAAGCTGTTTTACTTCATCATCATCAGTGTGAGCATCGTCACAGCAGTGGACCAATAAAGGCTGAAGACTCCAGTCTCTAATGATTCACTGTCCAACACAGGCCTGCCTCAATCGAAGCTTTCACTTACTTTTATTTATATAAATGAATACGATATAGCTTTTACTTTAACATACTTATTGAACATATTTATTTTTAAAATTTCGCTAAAAAAACTGTTATGTACTTACTTAATATTATAAATGTGAAAGCGTGGATGTTTGTTACACTTTCAACGAAACGAACTACTTAACTAATCATCAGGAAACTTTGTACACATATTCTGGGAGGTACTAGAAAAAACGTAGCAACTTTTTTTTTTAAAAGGGATTTTTATGGTAAAACGAGTGAAGCCGTCACAACAGCTAGTATTACTATAAAAATAGCAGTCACCTTTAAATGCAGAGGTTATTCAAGGTACAGAAAATGAACTATTCAGAAACTTTCGTGTGGAAATATTAACTAACATGCCAAGATTATATTAAGAAAGGAATAAGTATGGAGAATAAGTAATGTCTCATTCAAAATAATATCAAATGTTCAACATTCATACCAATTCGTAAAATCTATACAAATTGAAAGATGGATTTATAAATATGTATTTATTTAAAAAAAATATAGATATAAATAAATCAAAAATATATTTATTATTTGTATTTGATATCATACACTGAACAAGGAACCCTAAAAATGGGAACAAAATAGTTATCTCGCAAACGACTCTGCCGGTAATTACATTATCTGCACTCAGCTCTTGTATTTCTTGCGTAATATTAGAAAATTAAAGCGGTGTGGTGCTGTCCAGAATAAGAATGAGCGAAAATGGAGAATTTCAGTGCAATCGACGTTAATAAGGTTTTTTCCTTTATCTGTATATTAAAAAAAGAAAAAAGTCTTAATACGTCATTAGCCTGTGACCTGTCTAATAATTCGGCTTTAAAATGCACAAAAATCTTATAGGTCCGATACGAAAAACGAGATAGAATTTATTGCTCATATTTTAGTAAAGCTATCGCTAAAATTTTAAACGAGGTCTCCACTCCCTTTAAGGCTTATGTTGGATGCGAGTGATAAGGTATCGGACGTCTTGCCGTTCATTAAAGGAGGCCGGAGGATGATGAATATGGAAAATATATTGAGACCGTAGGCCAATTAGATTCGAATCACAAGAATGATTATTATTATCTATATAATTGCTAGTGGTCGGTTAATGCGAAGATCGGATTATAAGAGAGCTTAGTCCAGCAACGGACGGGAAGAGCTTTATAATGATGATAACATCACTACTTTAGGTTGGCCCATAATCAGATGGGTACTAGTTAGTCCCGTACAAGGCGAAAAATTTTACTCTTTTTTTCTCTTATTTTTTTATTCTTGTATTCTCTTATTTCCAATGTCAGAGCGTTTTAAAATATCTACAAAATTACAGTTACATGGTGTCACTATCAAATATAATAATTACATTAATTGTTACTAAATATATAAATAAAATAAATAAACATCTATAAAACTGCTAATCACTGTCAACCTACTCTCTTTCTATTTTTCACAAACTGTTATTTTGTAATGTACTCATACTACAGTCGTATTGTATTGAAAGATGTCTTGCTAATAAATAAAGTTTAAGAAAGCAAAATAAGTTAATATATGAAAGTCTATGAAAAAAAAATAAAGGTAAAAGCAACGAAACTTTATAATTATAAAACATGGTATTTATCATGAAGAATTGGTATTTTACATTTATTTTAAAACGTAATGTTGGTGGGTAAAGAGGAGCTCTATTACTATTCGAGCCTTGTTTTTGATGCAAAAAAGTTATATTATAAATCCATAAATCAGTTGTGACGTGACGGACTGAAAACCAGCATTTGGTGTCTTTAGTTCCGTAAAAAATACCAACATTACCTTCAATTCAATTTAGAACCCTTTGTCGCTATAACTATATTCCTAAAAAATATTTTTGGCAATTTTTCGACAATATCGATAATTTTCCTAAAAAATATTTAAAATTTTCTTGGAATAATAAGAATTAAAAATACAATAATGAAACTATAACTTACAAGAACTAAGTATTCGTAAGAACATCGTTTTTATTCACATTATATTATATTAATTTCTTATAAATACTAAGACTGGAGATGGTTGAGAAATTCCTAAATAAGTGTAAGTATAGGATATATTATTATATTATACATTAAAATATAAAGAAAAATATAATTTTATATATAGTTAAGTCTACCAGTAACAGTTTACGCCATTTATCCGTAATTTTACAATTTCGAAATAATTTTATATTATTTCGATTAATTATGCAAAATATTCTCGTATAAAATTTGAACACAACTCATTATAATATTTTGCTTTCCACTATCCATACAATACAATAATAATTTTATTATTCTAAATAGTTTGAATAATCATGTTCAATGTATACTAATTAGTGTTCACATGCGAACGTCAAGCGTCGGGTAAAACGCTGCGACGGTAGCGCCACCGCGGCATTTTTTTAAAAACTAAACGAATCCCTGAAAAAATACCGCCAACAACGGCATCTCTTAGCGGGAGAGAGAATTTTTCGCGCGTCGGTCATAACACTCGGCCACGTGCATTTGTTTTGGTTGGGTTTTTTTATCAAAAAAGATAGCATACATAAACCTCACCTCGGGCCGTCGTAGGTGCGCCAAGCAAAATGGTCGTCGTTTTTTTCTTCTCTTTTCAGCCATCTGTCCGTCCTTTTCGGTCAAAAATGCGATCGTTATTTTCTGTTCCGGTGCGAATGTGTGCGTCTAGTGGCGGGCGCTGAAGTTATACGCCAAGCGCGCGTGTTCTAAAAACGGGTCTGGTTCATTGTTTTACAGTTTATTTTTGCGCTGCCGTTCGTCTGTCTTACGTCTAATGGTTGACGAAGAAAAAATAGAAATATAGGAGGCACGGCGTGCACGATAAAGAGAGCGGGAGTCGTTAACGATTCTGCGCCGGAAAGTTGCGCAGATTGCGTTTTTGGTGCTTTTTTTGGGGGCAGCACCTCACACCAACGGGTGTTTTTTGTGCCTGTCTTTTTCTCTCACGCAGTCTCATTCCTTGGAGTTTTGTGTGTGTATGAGGGTGGCAGACGCGTGTGTGTGGCGCCGGGGGCAAGCACCTAGTACTAGATTTTTGCGTGCTAACGTCCTAGATAGGCGATCGCGAGCGTACATAGGCCCGGTATATAATGAGATGTCACCGCTACACAGCGAGTAAATAGACCTATGCAATAACGTGTTCTGGTCGCTATTCATGTTGATTAATCACAGGCTTACATAATTGTTCTATATAAAAATATTATATCCGTTAGGAAATGCAGCCAATGCATTTTGTTGAAATATATTTATGCGTTGAAAATTTTAGATGTTCAATCATTTATTACAAAAGATTTTTTAAATGAAAATGTTTTAAATAAATGCAAATGTTTTTTTTTTATTAGATAAACTTAGTTAATACATACGACGTTTTATTTTACGAACGTTTTAGCTTTTGGAGCAATGGACTTCTATCGTCAGTAACTTGTGACTAAGAATATTGTTGCTTCGATCTTTAAGATCTCAATCTTATTTTATCAAAAGATCCTTTTCCATAAGAAACATTATATTTTCACATTCGGTAAATTCATCATGATTATCATCATCAACAGCTGGAGTCTTTTGATTCGATGTCACGGGCAAACTGTTCGCAGGCGTCGTCAATTATTTATTTTGGCTGCATATTTTATTGTGTTCTTTTTTATTTATGTGTGCCGCAGTTGTTGTCGTTTTTGCGACCTTCATTTTGAGGCCCCTTATTAACTCGATTGTTATTTTTCTCATACATTGAGTTTTTCTTTTATAAGATGTATTTACAAGTAGTTTATTTTAAAGTTTTATTTAATCCATTTGTATTGTGTATTTCAATAATAAGGAGTACTTAAATGAGAATGTATTTGACGATTTTTTTAGATTTGTACAATAAACTTTACAGATGCCAACGAAATTGGAAAGAACGATTTATTTTGAGTAGTATAAAAATATTTGGCTATTATTGATTTTTTAATAACTATAGGGTGGCTTTAAGCAAACTCTCGAGCGTTTGCTTTGCTCCTATTTGTCTTAAAACCCTCATCTGATTACTGCTGTGCCCATACATAACAACATATCTAGTAACCCTTGTACATCCTTTCTTTTTTTCTTAAATTCTTATTAGGTTCTAAAAATAATGGGACTTTTCATGAATGGAGTACCTAAGTATCTATTCAAAATAATAGAACTACATTCCGAACACAAACCAATTGTAGTTTAAATTGAAATCAAAGATAGTCACGCAAGAAAGCGGTTAGGATAATAAATAAAAAGGAGATAAAATAAATTTGTTTCTATTTCTATACAAAAAATATTATTTCGTTTATTTGTAAGAATGTGTGTTATGACATCCGTTTAACAATATTTCACGCAACTTACTACTGTATGGATTTTGATGAAACTTTGTAACAATATAGCTTACACGCCAGATTAACACAGGCTTTTATCCCGTGCTCCAACGGGAATGGGAAGATATTGTTAAAACTTATAAACCACATTATTTTATACTTATATGATGTCTGTTGATAGCAGCGGTACATCTAAACTTATTTTACATGTCCTGCAAAATAGACCTCCTTGTTTCCGTTGGCCGCGTGTCTCGTCGAATCCAAGCGAGGAGGGTTTTAAGGTAATATATATAATTATAAGCTTTACATTAAAAAAAACTTCATACTCCATTAAAAATTAATAATCTAAGCAGTCATGCAGAATTTTACATTTTCTTTTTTGAGAGCAATCAATGCTTAGAAGCACTTATACAAAAATGTACCTAGAACTGGTAATTTACTCCGCTTATACTTTCAAGGCTTACTAAAAAGACAATATCCGTAATTTTTTTTAATTTTAGGACCTAAAAAGTGTAAGTACCAATAATTTAGCTACAAAATCTAATAAATTATAAAGTAACTTAAATAAATATTTTTCCAATATTTATTTGTTATAATTTAGGCCTTATAATAATATGTAAGTACATTCATACATACAGCTTACTAGTGAATTTCTGGTGAATATCTTTATCTGGCTAGACTGTCTATATCTTTCCTGATTAACGCTACATTGACTTTATCTATTCATACGAATACTGATTTTTATATACAGTATATTAGATTGTTATAAAGGATTTGTAAGACGCTCCTGCCACGTAGGTATTATATCGTTACCTTCAGTTGGTAGCTTCAAATAATCGCTAGTGATTCCGTCTTATACTTCTTACGCACATTTCATCTTCTCTCAGGTGCTCGATTAATTAAATAATTAATCTCTAACTCTATCTCTATAAAACATAAGATTAAGGAACATATTATGCTCTCAAGTCAAAAAAAGTCGTAATGGGTGTTAGAATAATAAGTTATATTTTTCCTGCCATTGTTTTTATGTAAATCGTAAGTAAAAATCCTACTTTACTAAAAGCAGATTGTCAATTTAGATCAGATTGATTTACCGCCAAACGAAAGATAATTTATTTTAAGATTAAAATAAAATTATTCCTTGAGAAATATTTATTTTATGTTGTATTTATTAATTTATTGCATATTATGAAGAACACCAGGTAATAGAGGTTTTGGTCTATTTCTTAATCACGCCATCTATCGTGAGTAATAATGAACTAAAATCTATTAATAGTGTATTACACAGTACAAAATAATTTTGATTGTATTGGGATAAAATAATATTCTATACACAATTCTCAATTGATTAATTTTTTACCAAAGTAAATGATTGAAAGTAACACATTTATAGTGCCATCTAGCGTGCAATAGCGCAAACGCTATTACGATAAAGAAGAAAAATATAAATATGTAATCTTATTATTTGTCTTATAGTAAACGAAAGGCTTATAAATTTATAAAATATGACTCATTGTTCTTTAAATATTTTATTAACAATTTAAACGTATAGTCAAAAAATTCATTCTTAGTATAATGGAAGCATAATATTATACAAAGCTAGTAAAATGCCCGAAGTCTCAAAGAATAGGACTTACTATGTTAAAAGCGCCATCTCTGGAAGGGTCTAAGCATATCGGGATCACCTTGTGTTATTGTTAGAACAATATTTATTTTTTGTTTGTATATAAATTTATGATTAAACATTCTCATTTCATTTGTGTAATATTATGTAGAGCCAGCTTAATAGTGATCGACTTGATAAGGGTGCAAATGTCAAATTTATAGCAATTTTTTGCAACAGTTATATGATAATTGGTTTAAAGTATTTATCATGATCTCAAAGTCAAAATAGGAATTAATAATATGTAAGTAATCGATATTAATATCCTGCAACGGTCTATATTAGAAATCAAATTCATTGGTATAAAAATATTAAATTGTAAAAAAATTAACATTTATAATAATAGTTAATAATAATATACTTCATGGCACACATATATCATTTATCAAAATAAATCATCCATAAAATAATTTCCTTGTAATTTTCACGAGAATTGTGCTTTTAAAATTACAAAAGCTCATTATCTACTTAATTCACCTACGGATTTTATCACGGCCGGCTAAGCTAAAAGTATTTTTAGACTGTAGTTAATAGTTATATTATTAAGTTTTATCATAACCACAGATAGTGAATAAATAGCTGTCTGCATTGTTCGAGTGATCTCGACTCTACAATTTTCGACCAATGAAATAATTTTCCAGTAGCCAAACCAACTCTATTATTCCTACTTCTTTACTTTACCTCCTGATACGACATAACCCGTACTTTCTCCTTTATTTGTTTCATATTAGTCCTTTATTATACTTTACTTTATTCGGATATAATAAAAAATAATAATGAATAAATATGAAAAGCGCCATCTAGTATTAAATTGGTGAAACTCACATATGTTACTCATATACAATATGTTTCTCATCCGGAATCATCGCTAGAAGAAAGTTCTCTTATAATCATTCAACAATTGTTATGTTGAAAGTAAGTTGAATATTTGAAAATAAGAAAGAAAAATATTTTTACTGTTCGCAACATAACATAATGTCATGATGTTATGATTTTAAATTTACTTAAGAATTAAGATGGGCATTATGGGTATAAAGTTTACAGTATTAATATTGTGAACAATAGAGATGGCCACTCAGCATTTGTCACACCATTACAGCAATGGTAAGACGCTGATTTACAGTAAAATGCGTTTTGAGAATGTAAGCATTTTTTACATATCGCAACGTGTCCTTGGATGGATAACGAGGTAGTACATAGGTAATATCATATTTTAGTTTTTGGCTCATGAAGGCCATAATTTTGTAATATCTAGGCCGGGGTATAGAAGCACTATCATATATTACCTGCATAAGCTATAATCATCGTTAGCCTCTATCCGTCCACTGCTGAACATAGGCCTCCCTCAATGATCGCCAAGACGACCGATCCCGCATTCGCATCCAACGCGGACCAGCCACCGCAGGGAGATCGTCTACCCACGGTTAATGGTCGACCAACTCTTCGTCTACCTCATCATGACCTCCACTCTTGAATCTAATTGTCGCATCATCTATCCTTTAAATTTACGATTGATAGTAAGTTTGCCGTAAGTTTGCCGTAGCTCAACATGATATGGAGCGCGCTGTGCTGGGTGTTTCTTTGGCAGAATTGGATTTGAAACAAAGACCTCTGAAAGATAACTAACTTATCAAATAAAAAATGATTAAAAAATCAATCGAAGATAAAAGGTTGTTGAAGTCTCTCTCGGCTGGTAACACACTCAGGAAACTTAAATATTTAGGCGCTAATGATGAGTGCAATTTATAATTACAAGAATAGATAATATAAAAAAAAAATTGAAAAAAGTTCAATAACCGCAAATGTTGGTACGTACGTTAACCGTAAATTTTACTAAGCGTTAAGGGAGGTAGACGAATTGTTGGTCGGCCATTAACCGGGTGGGAAGACGATCTCCGTACAGGGGTCCGTGTTGGATGCTAGTGGCTAGGGATCGGTCGTCCTGGCGTTCATTAATGGAGGCCTATGTATAGCAGTGGATGAATGGAAAGGTTGATGATAATGAAGATAAGATCAGTAAGAATGTTAACCTTGCTCCTGTCTACTGTTACTGCGGACACGATAGCGAAACCCGTGACCACATACTGTGGGAGTGTGATTTGTATAGAGACGAACGTGATGCGATGTTGGATGGAATCGACCGGACGATTGTGGGCCCAGTCTACCACGAAGACCTGATCGCCACGGAGAACAGCTTTTGCCAACTGAAGATGTTCGCGCACAAGTGGCACAAACGAAGGACAGAGATGACACTGTAGCTGCAAGATTGATACACCCGGACTGCCGTGCCGTCACTAACGTGCTGTGGAGTCGTCAGCCCCAGAAAGGGGAGAGTGACGCTAGGGACGAATAAAAGTACTCTCGCAAGAGGGTGCTTTTGAACTTGTAGGGAGTGAAGAATTGTACGGGGGAAGAGAGCGTTTAAGCAGGTGTACCCCGTACATCTCCCGCGTTTCGCTCCGTATACCGAGAGGTGGGTAGGAGCATGGGAAGGTGGTGGGTTATGCTCCTGTCTACTTTGACAACTTAGTTGTCATGTTGATTCAAAGTCAAAGTCAAAGTCAAAAAAATTATTCAAAATAGTACTATCGAAGTATCTTTTTGAAGGTCAATTGAGTCTACCACCGGTTCCAAAGCAAGTCCACTGAGAAGAACCGTCGAAACAAACTCAGTGGAACTAGTCTTTTCAAATACAATATTACAAAAAATAATAATAAAAACAATACATACTACTATAGTAGTATACTATATAAGAAGAATTCAGCAAGAAACTCTGTTGGGTTGCTTCTTTCAAAATATGATTTACAATTTTTTATAAACATACATAATTACATACATTTATTACTATAACACATTTATTACAGTCTTATACACACTATCCTAAGATAAGTAGAATAAGTAGATAATAAATTTAGACCCCGCAATATCCAAAACAAACCTGTGAATGCTAATAAAAAAAAGAATCTAAGCTAGGTAGAAATCGCATAATACGACCAGCCACCACAGCAGCACCCCCACATAGGCCTGGACGCGTGAGCCAGCGTCAACCTCTTCCACATATTAGAGGGAAGTGGAAGAACCATCCCACAACGCCACCATGACGTGTCATACGTTTCACCTTTACACAAGTTTAGTTCAACACAGTGCAGGCTCAAAATTCATGTACATTCTAGATAAAACAGCTTTATAGAAGAGCTTTATATCTAAATAACAAATTATGAAATATATAATTTATACATTGTATAAAACCTTATGAGTGAGTGTCTTATTCCCAAGGTGTCTTCAATAAAATCTTTTATTTCATAATACGCTTTACCACACAAACGTTCCTTAACAATTTTCTTAAATTTATTAATGGAAAGATTTTGAACGTTTTCTGGGATCCTATTGTAAAATCGTATACATTGTCCCATAAAAGAAGTACTAACTTTATTAAGTCAAAAAAATGGAACATTCAATTTATATTTGTTCCTAGTGTTTTTTTTTTTTGATTGTCGAGCTGTCTCCGCGAAGCTGCTTTGTTGTTTCGGAATTAAGCGGTTACTGGCACCAAGACAGTCTCAATTCTCAGGATAAGAATGGTAGTCCAGAATAAATCACTTTATTGAAGGGAAAAAGTAGGTAACGCATCTGCATAACCCCTGGTTGTGTGGATGTTTATGGGCGTTGATAGTCGCTAAAAGGCTTTGACTGTTCGTTTCCTGTGCCTATTGACTATAGGCACAGAAAACGAACAGTCGAAGCCTTTTAGCTCTCCAGTCCTATGCTATAAAAAAAATTGGACGATGACCATCATGGAAGTGGACAGAAAGACGTTAGTCAAAATAACAATTGTTAATTTGCGACGTTTCGGTCGTTTATTGGACCTTCATCAGGCATCTTAACTTGATGTACACATCTTATCATTATATTATTGTTTATTGTATTAAATTATTATAACGGTTACATTTTTTCTTGTTTTGATTTGTGTCCACTTCCCTGCTATTTTTGAATAATTTACCCTTAGATCAATAATATGTCTAGATGGAGTGTCGCCCTACAATCGAAACAAAAAGAACTGGCCAACATTTTCAAAGATGTATTCGTAAATAGTGATACCAGCTACTACAGTTCTCCTATAATCATCCTTTTTAATCTCGTTACACTTTAACACAAACCTTCATTATAAATAGAAACAATAATGCGCAAAAATTCATGCGTATTCTATGACAGTGGGACGGATACTAAGCACAGAGAAAGCATTTAGAGGCTAACTGTTAGCCGCTATTTTTTTGGACGTGTTTTCCGCGCGACACTCTATCTAAACATATTATTGATATTGTGTATATAACACAATGTTTGACTTGATAAGAGTGATTCCGTAGATTTTCAGGGAATCAACGATGTTAGTGAGAGCGCAAAATTCACCATGGTCTTCTTTGGGAGATTACCAGATGGCCAATACACGTAAATGTAGGTAAACAATACTCATATTTACTATTGTTTTCTTATATTTACGCGTGACCATGGTCGCTGCAAAGTATGCTAAATGTCGAGCATGTAATAAACTTAATAAACCGCGATGAAATCTGTAAAAGTTGTTTCATTATAAAAAATATTGATTATCTGCCATCCACCTTAATACTCGAAAAGTGTAGTCTAAGTTTAATGAAAAGCTTTAGTCATTAATACTGGAGTATAGAGTTGTACAAACATGTAGAGTTGGTCAGATTCAGTGTTCTTTTAATAAACTGTTATTTTTTCTTCATACATCTAGCCAGTAACCAAACTGTTCATGTGATACTTACTGTACATAAGATACTTTACTTTACAAAATCGTGTAAAATTGAAAATAATGCCACTTATACGAGCCAAGTAGCCTGTTTAAAGACAAAAAAGTCTTATTTTTTTTAATTACTTATTTCAGCAAAACATGAGGATGCTTCACAACACGATTTGTTTCAATTCGGTATGAATATTATTCATTAACAAATATACTTACCTACATTTTTGATTAAATGAACATTAATTAAGTTCAGAACAATTTTGTTTTAATATTTACATACATTCCAATCGTTTTAATACAAGTGGCATAAGTGTTTCATATCAGTGTACTAAATAAAAATTATTAAGTTGATAATACATAATGATGTTACATGTTGTATTTATAAAATATTATGTACTCATTTTATTGACAAAAGAGCAACCGAGTTTTTTTTTTTTATTACTATTACTACTTATTGACTACTTATGTTTTGACTTATTTCAAGTGTACAAGTTGTACCTACGTAATAAAGATATTTTTGATTTGATTTGATTTTATAATGACCTTTGCCCGTCGTAGGGGGAACGAGGGGGGGGGGGGGGCTGAACACTGTGACACCAGGTGACACGTCTGATAGTCAAAGTCATAGTATTTATTACTACTGTAAGGGCCTGTTTCACCACTTCCTGATAAGTGCCGAATAGGCTATCCGTAACATATTTGAGTATCTGTCAAATATGTTGTGAATAGCCTATTCGGTACTTATCAGGAAGTGGTGAAACAGGCCATAAGTGTGACAAGTTTTTTAAATATTATATTAGCACTTAAAATTTAGCGCCTTTTACAAGCATTGCAATATTATTACATTAGTTTGCTTATACAACTAACATAAAAAAGAGAATAAAAGATATTACATAGTTTTGACTTTACTTTATAAAGCTCGAAAAACACACAAGTATTTTGAAGTGTATAGAAGTCGAAAGCGCGGCGCTCTACACTCTACACTTTTGCGACAGCAAAATTATATAGTAGTTGGCGCCAGTTTTAGGCAAGATAGATCGACCTGTCTGAAACTTTCTATTCACTCAGACACGATCTATGTTTTACTAGGAATCTAGGTACACATTTAAAAAGTTTTGACATTATAAAAATAGAAATAAATGAATTAAAAAAACAACATTACCTCAATTCTACATAAATTATTATGATAAATTAATACATATAATATACATTACATAAAATTTGCATGTTTTAAAATAGACGTATGTAATATTTATATATTGTATGTAATAGAACCCCAGCATTAAAAATAGTCCACCCCTGTCGTGAACTAGGCGCCTAGATGAGGGTGCTTCCGAGGGCCGTGGGCAAAAATAAAACTTATGGTAATCGGAATAGAAGTTCAACTTAAATGTTACTATAATGCAACTACTAAAATCCTATTCGTAAAACTATATTTATTATATATATAGCCCTACTACAATGAATAGTCAATATATAAAATTATGTAGGTACTTAAGTAGGTATTATGTGTATTTCTATTTTAAATCATAATATTAATTTGATAATGTTAAAACGCAAGTTTAAATTTCTGTTGTCAAGAAAACTTTTTGTTACTTTAGCATTTTTTTATTTTTCTAGGGAAAAGTAAACTAGAACAACTTGGGAAACGGAAATTAGTAGATGGAAAGCAGCTTATGATAATAATGATGAATTACTACATGGGCCTAATTTTAGTCTCGTACAATAGTCTCAATTAAAACGAATTGTCAAAGTATTTTAGGCTTGAACTAGTTATTTTAAACTGCATTACTAATTAAACCTTTGTTTCGTGAATAAACAATAAAACAATAAATTATTCAAATACATTTATTTATTAAACATTCATTCACAATATTATTATTAACAGTACTTTGAACACAAATCACATTTTTATCATAAAGTTTGTATTACAATTATCATGATCTGATGCTGAAAACAATATATGTAGAGAATGAGAAAGAGATTAAATGAACATCATTTCGATCTTAGAGAAATGTGGATTTCTTAAAACAGTTAACATTGTATGTAACTAAAAATATTTAACAATCATCAAAATATGTTAATCATTTTAGTATTCAGATGTTTTGAACTTTATCATCTTTTATGTATTTTTAATATCTTCAATATTTCAATGTTTCTATGAACATTAATTTATATAACACGCAAATTTTCAGATTCAGATCATTTTAAATTTCATCTCTGTTAAGATATATTTAAACTATATTCACATATGGGAGATAACGGAAAAAATGGGATTGGTAAGTTTTCAAACTGTTTTAATACTATTTTTAATAATGCACTACGGTTTGAAATTTTAACATCGGGACAAATGTTAGAGTCTATTTCAAAAATATGTAATTTAATAAAATAAGACTATTAAATATGTTGTATGCGTTATTGAAGTATGCTTATGATATACTATTTATTTTAAAGAATAAATCAGTGTCAGTATTTTATTTTCTAGTCATAAGACACACGACAAGAAAGTTTAAAAATATTTATAAATGATTATTTCTTCGATTAACATTTTTATTATTTGCTGACAATTAGGCTTGGTAATTGTTATAAAAAATAACAATTGGAACACTATTTTTGTGTTACTAAAAGTTAAGAAGTACCGATGTACAAACTAAAGCATAGTGCATTCAGATTATCCATAAAAATCCCGGAAATTTATTTTTGTATCGGTGAAATATTTCAAGCGGAGTCCCAATTATACTTATAAGGACAGGATTTCCCTTTCCATTAAACAGTATTCCCTCAGCCCTACTCGTTAATAATATATCGCCATATAAGAAATCTCATCCCTACGAGGGTGGGACCGCTAAATGTGCTTCACCGATCCCTATGTAAAAAAACAAAGAAACGTTTTTTGTATAAATAAACACCTTGGTTTAAGGGGATAGAGTCTGAAATCGTGCGAGCGCTTCGCTACTTAATCACCGCTGTCTCCCACATAATACGTATGTATTATGCTCGGACTTGGCGTTTTTTTTAGCAAAAAGGTCGGCCGTGACGCCTCGCGGATTCAAGATGGCGGTGTTACGCTGTTGAGTTTTTTGCATATTTTGCGGAATTGCGAAAAAAATTCAAACTATTCCGTAGCTTTTAAAACATATTTGGTGGGACTCTTTTCGGTTTTTGTTTAATTGAAGTAAGCGTTTGTTGTATTTTGTATTTTATGCATAGTGCTAATTAATGTAGTGTTTTAAATTTTAATTGAAATGACACTAGATTTTATAAATCCAAGAAATGTTTAATTTGTCTCAAGATAAATGCAAAAAAATGGAAAATACTTTTAAAAAAAAGTTTTATGAGACATTGTAAAAAAGTCGTTTTTGTTAGTCATTAGTTTTGCAACAATTATTTGATCAACAAAATATATTGTCTTCTTATTGTCTTATGGCTCCAAATAATCTATTATCGTGGTCATGATTCGGAATATCGATTTATATAATTTTATACAAACAAAAGTAGAACTATGTATGTACGTATATGTAAAAATAATAGAAGTAGGTAAGTACTTAATCTTAATTTACAACCAATTCAGAATTTGAAATATCTCAAGTCACTAACTACACCAAAATTGCAGAATGAAAAATATTTCTGAATATTGTCGCCTCAAAAGTAATAATTCATAATTCTATTTTTTAATTACAAGCAATATCCTTTGTTCAAACATTGTCCTTGATGTTACTGATTTAATTATCAAATATAATTGGTAATTAATATTTTATTTACATTACCTTACAGTAGGTACTCGAAATTATTGTAAGCCCATTTAAATAAATATCCAATGAAATGTGTCGGTGCAAATCAATAATTTTTGGCTACACTTTTGATCTTTGTTATCTATTTTCTATCAGTATTAGTTATTAATTTTTGTAATCTTACTGTTCCTTTTTTAGTGAAAATGATTAATGTATTCTTCATAGCGTTATCATTACATACATCATCACTTTTTAATTCGGTAAAATCCCTGTATGTAGGCTACAAAGTGCAAGGAATTAGAATGTGAACAAAAATAAGGGAGCGCGGGAAAATCGATTCCGATACAAAAACGTAAATACCTACTATGTGCTTCAATTATTACGCGTGCCTGGGTTTGTTACATCGGGTCTCGCTTTGCTTTTAAAATTTCACCTCTATGCAAAACGCAGCACGCCAGAATACAACGTTACTTATATATTTCATGCTGAAAACTATTGCTAGTAACATTAATATTTATTTTATTATAAACTGTAAAATCTGAACAAAAACGAAAATCATGTTTAAGCGTCCTTAAAATTTTATATTTGTTTTAGGTGTTGATTTTTCAGTTTCTTTCAGCGCATATATTTCGAGTGTTTTAAATAAAGTGTTCAGATATTTGGTTAAGTGCTATTGCTTCATATTATTTAACAGATACGACTGAAAGCTTATTTCAGATTTTTTTAATTGAGTATTCTATACATTTATGTAAGCTGAAAAATAATTTTAAATATTTTTATTGATTCTTTCATATATAGTTTGACAGCATGGTATATAATATTAATCGTAAACAATATACGAACAAAAGACAAATAGGAATTTGGCATTCAAAAGCATGTAGGTATTTTTGTAATGAAATATTTGTTAATTATATCCTATAGACAGAAAATAAGGTTGTCGCGTATGTAAATAGTACTTAAAAAACTAAAAACATGTCTTAAAATATTAGTAGTTTGGACAATATTTTATGATTAGGATTTCCATTGGTATAGATTTTGATTGGGTGTTTAGTAAATCAAATTTTTCAGGAAATGACTTAACGTTATGTCATCTTAAGTAAATAAGTCTTGCCTTAAATTCTTGAATATTATTGTTGGTACCAGGTATACAAAGTTCAGTGTTTCTATGTTGGTAGGTATACATTTTAAAACTTATTTTTATCTAGAACAATCGTCGTAAAATGTTGCGGATAATTCTAGAACGAATTTAAAAATTTAAAAATTGAAACACCTAAATCGTTTCGATTAATAGGGTCACAGATTAAATTCATACAGCCAAAGTCGTTGAATCGATGAATCAAGCTAAGTTACACCCATGAAAGTATATTCGATGTTGATTTGAGCGCAGGCGGGAACTTGTCTTTTTATTTGACCGTGGCCGAGTTAGAGGTTATTGTGCTGTTTTCGAAACTCGCCATTTTTCACCTTTTGATAAGTACGAGTGCCTCATTCCTGAAACAAAGTTTTAATTTTCCCGTCAGAATGTTACGGGCTTTGAGGTGAACGAGAGTGTGTCTGTACGAGATGAATGAGAATGGAAACACTAATTCGCCGACAGTAACTTGAGAAATAGAGCTAAAGATTGCATTGCGACAGAAGCGTGTATATTGTCGTATTTGACGCTTTTCAACTGTCGGTATTAATTAAGACTTTATCTATTTCGATTTTGTTATTAAACTTTAATTTAAATAATATTTTAATGACTAATAAAAAATGACGCTGACTAAAATTTCTTATTTATAACAACAATAGACAAACGTATCTCTACAAAGAAAATAAATTGTTTTACTTGTATTGAATACCTTTTATCTAATCAAATAATTCATATGAAACCTACTGAAATATTTGGGTATTATAAATGAAATATTATTAAAATTTTCTAACACTAAAACATTTTATATATACCTATCATATAAACTTGTACGTACTTTACAAGAACAATGCGCACAGCACGCGATTTTCCTATGAATAAGCCAAAGCATGGGGGCAGGGTTGTCAAGTTTGAAAAAAAGTCGATCCTTCGGAAAACACACAACAACAATTGTCTCAGTTTGTTGTCATTTTGCGTAGCATCTGCAGTGCCATGTGGCGTGCGTCTACTCCATGACGAAAATAAATAAAAGATTTTTTATCTGTGGTTGCCTACTGAAAATTCTGATTCTATACACCAAAATGTCTGTAATGCACCTTTGCATTTCAGGATAAAATTATTCCTTTTACGATCGCAAAGTAACGAAGTGGAAAAAAATAGGTACGGTTCTTTAAACATATATGCAATATACCTCTATAGTAATATGTTACTAGTATATCTTCGAAATAATTTTGTGTTAATTTCGTAAAATTATAACATATTTAGTTACACAAATATAAAATAAGGTTACTTTAAAATCTTCTATATAATTTCTAAAATCAAGTTACGTTAACACAAGTTTCAGTTTAGAAAATTTTAGTTTATACTTTAATTTGTTGCTATAAAAATATATTTGTTATTTATGTCATGACAGGTCATTTATACCAAATATAAAAAATAACAGTTTCGTGAAAATGAATAAATACCATCTTACGTTTTTTACAACTTTGATAAGATCATTTTATAAAAGAAACATTTTTAAAGAAGTATAATAATATCTTACCAATTTCCTTCATCGTTCACTTCTATAACACTCAAAATATTTCCAACTTCTTACTACATAATTTCACTTTATTACCACAACGTGCTTGCGAATAAAATATCGATCGAATGATATCGACATCCAAATGTACTGCTATATAAAACGTCCCCACCTTCCAAAAAGCTCCTTCAGAATAAATATTTTTAAACCCTATTCCATAAATTACAAAGATCAATATCAAATACAAAAAATAAAAGCTCCCATAAACAGGTTTTAAGTTACGTCTTCGTGTGCAGAAAAATCGTTTTGCAAGCTTAGCTGCAGCTTTATGTAATAGTTCGTAGTACATGGCGCTGCAATGGCTTTGTTGCAGATTTGAGCTCGGCGCGAAGGGTTCCAACCCTTTTTCGATTAGTATATAGACGATAAAAGGGTCTGTATGTGTCTCGAGAGTCTCTTACTAGGTTAATGTAATTTACCAGTTATGTTCGTCTTGTTATTTTGCAATGACTAGTCTGTGTGAAATCTTTAACGTATTTTATTTGATTGGGATTTTTTAATTTGTTCCCGTTCGGATACTTTATAGACATCATGAAAATGGGAAACCCAAAGCGGTTGAATGTTATATGACTACACCAACTGCCTTTATATTTTATGATAATTTCCCATAGTATATATGTTAATAATTTATGTCCTAAATCGGTGTATAAAATATTCAGAACATATTGTTTAAAACTTTTTGAAAAATTTAACTGAATTTCCCGTGGATATAAGAAAATGTATGATTGAAATAAGATATTGGTGATAAATAATTTTATCTTATGTCTCAGGATAGGCAATACATACCTAAATGAGTTGCCATGACTAGTTCAAGGTAAACTAATTTATGTTTATGGGCAAACTCGACCACTTACAATCAGGCCGCATGTTTGTCAGTTTACCTACACAACTAGTATATAATACATAATAATAGACAATAATCCACTATTTCTCTGACTATGTTAGGAACCGCTGAAATCTGTCATTATCTGTTACCAGTCATTACAAGTAGTGAAAAACGGTTTGAATTAATGAAAAGCATTTTTTATACTCAGATATTTCAAGTTAAGTAAGTACAATAAGTTCGCATATGAACACAAACGAGTTTACCTGAAACCAACCCACGCTATTATATCCGATACATAAGATGTTTACACTAGTAATTACACTACTCATCCTGCCTTCACATATGGAAGAAATAAGCTTATGAACCATATACGTTTATTTTTCCATGAAGAAGGACGAGACGCAGATTTCTTCCAAATGACTTTCACCTATATTTGTAAATTAATAGAATTTACTTTTAAATTAACATAGTTATGTTAAAACTATTTAAAATACCTATCCTATTTTAATTAGTTTTAGTTACAAAAAATCTTTAGTTACAAAGCTCGGCTTTCTATGTCTTAACTTCCATTCTGGCCTTATGCTCGCTAGTTCTCGCATTATTCCTCTCTATCTCTCTTGGTCATGTCCAGCCATCACTTTTTCACTCTGAATAAATATAGGTACATAAAAAATATAATGAGAATAAAGTCAGATAGATAGACAAACTTATTCACAATTCCCCATTACATATAGAAATTAAAAAGAGCAAAACAAAAACTAAAGATTGCTAAAGAAAAATCTATACACTATTAACAAGATCACATTAAAAATATAGAGTGTGCTGCAGAATCAGTTAAAATTGTGTTACAAATTAATAGAAATCATGCATTAATTAAAAACAAGTTCTTTATAATAATGGATTACCCGTCAAAACATTGAATCTGCAAGGTTTTTTTTCAATATAGTTCCAACTCGTTATCGGCCTGGACGGTATCAATGACATTTGAATTGGACTGGTTTTTATATGCGTTTGGAAGGGTTGTGCTGCAGGTACGCGGAATGCAAACGGCGAGCTGCAAAAACAGGTTTGAGATCGCGAAACGATAAACTTTTTTGTTACTTTCAATAGTACTAATTTACAAATGGCGTCGTAATACTGAATACTCAACGACAGTTGCGATTTAAAAAATGTTTCATTCAATTTTTATTCAACTTTTTTATGGCCCGTCTGCGAATAAGCACCCTTTTATGTTATATTAATAAAATCGAAATACGATCACTATTGAGGACAGGTTTACCGAGTTAACAGATAAGAATAGCTATGGGAATCTTTTATGTCATATACATTTATACACCGGTGAAGGAAAACATCGTGAGGAAACCTGCATGCCTGATGAGATTAAAAGTCTTTGAAGGTATGTGAAGTTCACCAACCCGCACTGGGCCAGCGCGATGAACTATTGGCCCATTACCCTTCTTTGCCTGATTTCGAGGAGGAGACCCGTGCCCAGCAGTGGGACATATAAAGGTTGATACTTTTTTACTTTTTACTTACATTTATACAGTAATATCTGTCTACACTGTGGTAATATAGTAATATTATAATATATAATAAATGAGTGACGATAGTCCAGTGGTGGATGGACACACATCACACACATCTGTGCCTCGAAATGGGTTTTTCTAAATTTTTAAGTGCACCCCAAACACGAGACCATCGCCAACTATCCGGTGAAGGAAAACATCGTGAGGAAACCTGCATGCCTGATGCGATTGAAAATCTTTGAAGGCATGTGAAGTTCACTAATCCGCACTAGGCCAGCGCATCGGAGAACTATGGCCCATTACCCTCCTCGCCAGATTTCGAGAAGGAGACCCGTGCCCAGCAGTGGTACATTAAGTGTTGATACTTCACTTTTTTATAGTAGCAAATAAAATAAGGAATATAAAATGGTTTGATATAAGGAAATTTTCAGATGGTCGATGGGACAATGAGCAATAATGTCGCGTTTAGATAGACGAAACCTAAGTCATTAACCAGATGGGAACACAATATCCGTGCGGTATTTGTCGGCCTTCTTGACGTTGATTTAGGGAGACCTATATTTAACGTGGACATATAGAGACTGATGAAAGATGACAATGAAATTTGAAAATATATGATAGGTACTGAAATGCTATTAAATCAGCCATTATTGGCCTGTTGGTCTAGTCGGTAGTGGTTAGTGACCCTTATTACTAAACCAGGTTTTGGGTTCGATTCCAAGCCGACAGCTCTTTGTGTGATGAGCATGATCATTGCATTCTAAGTCTGGTTGTATTTTATTTATAATATTTTTTAATAAGGAGGTAGCGCCATATTGGTTAACGGCCGATTTGGGTCGCACAACCGGGGTGGTGTCTCCCGCTCACACAATACTGGCGTAAAGTGACAGCTATGCTGTCACGTTTCGTGTAGTTTGTGAGTTTCCGGTCGCCTATTGGGAGGGGAAAGGAATAGGAGGGCATGGCAGGATGTTAATGGACGTCAATGGTCGCCAAAAAGCTTCAACTGTTCATTTGCCATCGTATGCCATAAAAAAATATTATGTAAACAGTATTTAGGAAATGTACCTTAAATATAAGAATATGTATGTCTGATGAAATTGAAAGTCTTTGAAGGTATGTGGAGTTCCCGCCGTTCTAATCCGCATTGGGCTAGCTTATCGGTGAACCATGGCCCATTACCCTCGTCGCCTGATTTCGAGGAGGAGACCCAGCCGCCGATCCTTGCCCAGCAGTAGCACTTTTTTATTTAGAAAATATCTAAAGTAGTAGAAAACTTCCTCGGCGATAAGACCGCCTTTGTGCATAATATATGATATTTATTTTTGTAAGTTTTACTTCTTTAAGGTATTAATTGTAATGTTTACTTGTATGAAAATAAAAAATATTTTCTTTCTAAAGTACACAATATAACAATTGTAAAGGATTAATTTAATTCATTGTTTGTTTTAAGAACACCTTAATATCTCGAAATAATGTATGGTGAAATTGTCTATCTCAAATAGGTAGCGCTAAGTTCGTGATGAATGATTATAAAGTGTCTTTCTCGTAACCATATCAATTTTAATATTTAAAAAACGGGTTATAAATGGCTATAAAGCAAAAAAGCTATATAAACCTAAGTACGTTATTAATCTTTATCAGTTTAAACACGTTAGATCGCTTGACCATTTCATAAAGATTATTTGTCCCTTTACACCATATAGATTAAACGAATATCTAAGTAGAGGCTGAAATACAGCTACTATCAGTGAACCTCCCACTCTTTCTATGTTAAACGATAAGATGCAGTGACTTTTATCCAAATACAAATCCAAAATAAGTACACAAATAATTCTTTAAAATAATTTCCAAGTTATTATTACATATCGCGTTAAGAACAAATGGAATTCGAGAGAGCGGACTGTGAAAAAGCAAAAATGACTTTTCTACTAAGATAACGCTTCGCCGAGCGAAATATGAAAGAGTTATCAAAACGATCTCCGGCGCACTAAATCACTGTATATAAGGGGAAGAGGAGTCATATTTACTCGCAAACGGACAAAATAAATGTTTTTATTACATAACGCGTATTTTCTCAAAGGCTCATTTCAAAGTGTGCATATAAAATTCTTCCTTTTCGCGTTAAAAATACAACTCACATTAGGTCCGAGCGTAATTGAGGCGTTCTTTTATATAGCGCGACATTTGAATATGAACTTTGTGTTTTAGACGCGTCGGTTTGTTTTATATTCCACATGATTTAGATGTACAGATATTATAAGGGCTGGTGCAAAATTTTAAGTAGAGGGATTTGGAGGTGCCCGGGTAGAGCCGTAGGTAGATTTCGTCGCCTTTATAATTACACATACGTGTTTAGGAAAATATTAATTTTTAACACCTCCATTAATACAAGCTTTCTATTCTATCATTCAAATTAAATGATATGAGAGTTCTATTTTATTAAATGTTATATAATATATTATATTTAATGTTATATAATACATAAAAGGGTGATTTAAAATGACGAATTTTCCAAGCTAAAATATAAGTTTAGTTTGAAAGTATTAAATAAAACGACTATTTTTTTAATTTGTTTTAAAAATGTGTAAAAATCAACATTCACGATCGAAGAAGCCGGAATCTGAAGGTGGCGGCTTGCTCACAAAATGTATACTTGTATGACAAAGACATTTTTTATTACTAATTTATCATATACGCTATTGACGGTAAGTCAAGACAACAAAGAGATGATTGCCACTGATTAGTGGCAATCATCGTCAATCGATTAATTTAATTTATGGATAATGTTAATCACTTAAATCAACTAGTGGCTATTTATATTGTTTTCTTATATATTTTTTTCGAATTTCTCTCATTATAATGAAACAAGTTTTACGATGGATTATCCTCCCGTGATCATGGTTGCTGAAAAGTATCGGTAAAGTTGGACATGTAAAAAACTGCAACTGCAGTCATGATAATTCAATTTAGTATTAAAGTATATACACATATATAACATTATTATTATAGTTTTTTCTTTTTTATAAAACTATATAATTATAAATATATCTTCTATAAACATAACAACCGCTTATGTTTCTAATAAAACAAACAAGTGGCAGACCGCGAAGATCAAATAAAATCCGTAAACATTGGGCGTTGTATGTGCGAGTAGGATATAGGAAACTAGAACAAAAAGCTTCCAAATATAATAAGACCGAACAGAAGCCTGTTAAATATAAAATATCGTTCTCAAAAGCGATTAAGCTTTCACGTGAAATTAAGCACAACCTTAAAACTTGTAGGCGTCGAAGCCAAGCTCGTATAATCCAATTTACAAAAGGTGCCCTTCCCAAAAAGCTTTGGCTTACAAAAAAATAAAAAAAGGTTATTTAAATAAAACCCGGCACCCGCGCTGTGTGTCGCATAAATTGCCTTCATTAATTTCCGGACCCGCGAAATATTGTCTTGAAAGGATAATCAAATACAAAAACAGGGAAATGGCGGTGCGTCATTTCCATACATTTTCCCTCTCCTGTCCCCGTTTTTCGTCCCATTTTGTCCCCTTTTCCGCTCTCCCCGACCCCTTTATGAGTCCTCCAATTACAATTCAACGGCCGAGCTTAAGGTTGCATTAGAGAGAATGGTAATGGTCGCAATTATCTATATAACAAAACCTCGCTGCGATGTAAAAAATCTGTATCTATCTCGCTGTACGGGGTTCATTTTAATATTAAATATTTAATGCTAAGCTATTTTATATAGTTATTTTTTAGTATTGTTTTCTTATGTTTACGCGAATTTCACTCATTATAATGAACCAACTTTTAAGGATTTTATCGCGGGCTCATAGCCCGACGTTTCGGATACTTTACAGTAACCATGGTCACGGGAGGACTATTTTTTTAGTCATTAACATTTTTATTCGTAGGAAATGGTTTTAGAAGACATTAATAATACGTGTATGATCCAACCATTTTTACTTCTACTATATTCTTGTATTTATTTTCGTAATGAAAGAAAATATATTTCGCGAAAAAATTCAATTGATTACCTTATGACGCCTGGAGTTGGCTTACAAAGCTACTACTTGATTCAAGTGGTTAGCGTCGTCTATTCTTTTTATCGTCAACTATCAATAGTGAATACGGTAATATGACTTTGTTTTTTTATGAAATAATAAAGTAGCAGTAAGCTTGAGAAAATCGTATATATATATATTTATCACTAATATGCTAATAAATTATCATGCTATGTATGGTAATAATTTAATTCAGTCACGAATCAAATATTTGTCGATAGTTTTATGGTGAGATTCCACCACGATTCCATCTACAACAACAATGAACTACAAAAACGAATGTATATAACACAGGGTTGGTGAGTTTTATGCATAGTTCTCAGGGAAAAAAAAAGTTTTAATGCCTTAAATTTTTTTTATGTATAGTATATTAATCGCATATAATTCTAATGATGTTTATTAGGTATGAATAAAAAGTTACTTAAAATTTAATCTTATACCGATATTTCTTTAATTTTATATACTCCAGCACAAAAAGTTGTATTCATAAAAATATTGAACATAAGCTAATACACACAGACTTTTTGCAAATAGGAACAAGTACACAGAGCAAATCTTATGAAAACAAGCCGCCTATCTGAAGCGCGATCGTTTCGGTGCCCTAAACAAACACAACCATATTGGCATGTGTTTGTCCCCCACTTAATTAATTTTCTCATTTCCTATAAGCCTGAGGTATGCAAATTCAAAATACATTCAAAGGTTTTATGTTTTTTTTTCACAAAAAACTGATATTAGCCTAGAATCATGCTGTGCTGTTATTACAGCTAATGTCTCAGGATACGCAAGTCGTAAATATTCATGTGTGACGTCCACCCATCGACCACACAATCTATAGACTCCTAATAATAATAATAATAATAATAAATTTATTTCAGATTTTAAAATCCATATTTTGTTAGATACAAATATACTTATAAAATGTTTGATTTTTCGCATTAAATACATTCTGGCAACTAGCTGAGGTGAGACGAAAGGAGTTGCAATGCTGTGATAAGCTAATTCAATGTCATACATTACTAATCACGGAACGTTAAAAAGAAATGAATATATTTCGCAACGGGAAAGAATGGGACGACACGATAGTTTGAGTACATTGTTAACGGCTTACATCGGAACAATAAGTCAGATGTGTCGCCAGAACCTGTTCCCCTGTTATTGGAAGTCTATAGGTTCTGTGGTCGATGCGTCCACCACTTACCCTCAGGAGACACGTCTGTCAGTAGGTAAGCCTATTTACTTACAAAAAAAAACCCTCGCCACGTACAGAAAATTTCGAAACTAATTTTTGTATGAACTATAACTTTGTATATTTTGCCCTATATAGGATACAAAATTAATCAATACTTTATACATGTCACATCTAAATTGGTATATAAGGAATTAAATAAGCCACAGTACGCGGGGCGACTTACGAACCGATTTACGTATTAGCCGCACGCACTTTCACAGCTATTTGTCACAAAAAGTTTGACAACTCCGTCCCTCCGGTCAGCGGTCATTTATTATCCGGCCCCTACCACCCTGAACCCTCCCTCAAGGGCCAGTAATTTTACCTTCAAAGCCTTCGCGGGAATGCGTAATGACTAACGACGTGGCGTAAATCGTAGGGATTTACCCTTTATCTCGAAGTACATACAACGTATATAACGGGCCCTTTTTTAATGTTTAAATATTAATAGCTATGTGTTAATTGCTCATTTGAATTATTTGGAGGTAGAATTACGTATAGATTAATATAAGTGAATTTGTATCAAATATGATCGTTAGTAAAAAAATTTTTGAAATTTAAATGTATGAAATTACGGTTACAATATTAGATAGAATAAAATAATTCTCTGTTTTTAATTATAATGCGTTTATATCGAATAATAAAATAAAGAACTGAGTACGTACATAAAATATAATAAATTAACGATTAAAATATAAAATCTCTTTTACTTTGTTCCTACGTATTCTCTATCTGAATGAGAGTGGAACCTCACAATTGAATAAAGCGTAATTCAATGGAAGTAAGACAAAGTCGCAATTAGTCTACGTACTCTGCACTTTTTCCTAAAAGTACTCCTTTCACAGAAACCTTTTATTCCATTGTATTCAATGAAGAACTTCTTTTTTTTGAATTACTTATTTTTTATAAATTACTCATCATCATCATCTGCCTTCAGCCGTCCACTACTGATATATTCAGTGGTGGACCTCCCTCAATGAACGCCACGACGACCGTTCCCTTGCTACTCGCGTCCAACGCAGACCAGCCACTACACGGAGATCGTCTTCCCAACTGTTTGATGGTCGACTAACACTTCGTTTACCAAGTCGCATATATTATGATAACATGTATAAATTATTGCTTTTGCCATATACCTCTCAGTGACATTTTCCAACTTTAAAAAAAAACATTAATATAACTTTTTTAATACACCTAATATCGTTGATGATCATTTTTATTTGATTTTTATAACATCAAATATATTATATTAAGCCGTTCTAAAATGTTCACACTTTGTACAGTTTGTTTTAAAATCAAATACAACTTACAAAAATCGTACTATTTTTTTTTTGTTTTCCTTAACTTGGCAACATTGTATACCAGTTGGTGCCACTAAAGTGTAAATAATTATAAAAAGGAACAAAATTTTTAACATTCGCCATCTACAATGTATGAAGTATCAACAAAAATTACGCCATTAAAATTCTGCAAGCGGCTCACGAGTATAATATAGTCATTATGTAAATGCGATGAGCTTTTTGTAGCAAATTTAGGTAATTTTGTAAAATAGTCAGCTTTAAATAATAAGATATTTTATGCTGCAAATGAAACGGATATTATTCTAGGAAGTTCTAGTAGACTAATTTTCACAATCTACTAATGATAAAAGAAAAAATATTCTTCTGATATTGTTCCCTTAATATTCGTATTATTGTTCATTTCGTGGTGTGCTTCTAATATTGTGAATACTTTTAATACTCCGTAACTTTGCTTGGATTTGAAAAAAGATTTTTCAGACTTATGTATTCATCTATTTAAGGACTGGTAATGTTTCTAGCAATAACTGAAATATTATGTATTTTGTATGAATTTCTGTCGATTTTGTACGTAATCCTGCCAAATTTATACTGCAACGCTGATCCTTTCCTGCGATCTGATTGGCCAACTTATGGCCATTGATGATTGGCCGATGGACGTACATACAGGCTTTTAAGTGATAGTGGCCTGTCACACATTATTATTAAAGCTGTGTGAAAAGTTGAGTTAAACTATCTAATTAGGACAATCTCAAGTATAGAATGAAATCATAAAAAACCGTTGATTTATTGGGTAATGGTTATGTATAGACTAATGAAGATGATACCCGTATAAAACGAAATATTGGATTAAAATTAACACCAATGCGTATTAAAATATCGAGTTGTGCTTTTGGTACCCGATATCTCGTAACACATACAATAGGCGTTTGTTCCTTTCCAATTATTATACGCCCTTATCTACACAGCGACCCTCGAGGATCAGCATTAATGGAAATTCATAAAAACGCGCTGTTTACGGCATTGTAAAGGGCCACATAAAAATTTAGAGGCAAAAAACGTACACCCTTTAGGCGTGCTCTTGGGATGGGCCCGAAGTTTGTAATTGAATTTTTGCCTGGAGCCGCAAAGGGCGTCCCTGCTTAATTTGCCGTAGTTGAAAAAGGGTTGCCCACCTTGGCACGAGTGTGAGGCGGAGGCGGATTCGAGGCTGATTATGTAATATGTCTACATATAAATAGAAATAAATAAAAATGCTTCAATTATGTATAAGTATCTAAATAAGAATAACAAAAAAAAAACAGTCCTCCCGTGACCATGGTCGCTGTAAAATATCCGAAACGTCGGGCTTATAAAAACCTAATAAACCGCGATGAAATTCATAAATTTGTTTTATTATATAAAAAAATAAGATAAAAATAATTTAAAGACGCTGATATAAGCCTGGTTTGTTTGGAACAAACTAAAATAAAATGTATTATTTTAATGGCTATATAATTCGTTCACACCAAACCACACATAAAATATTTTCAAAATATTTAGATGTCGCCAAAATTATCACTTCGCATCATGCCATAAAACACTGTGGTTTCAATAACATAAATCGCCAATTAGCGAGAAGAATCCTGGAGTAAAGACCGCCAGCTAATACCAAAGCACAGAGTCGGACGCCAACACGAAGGCTCGACGACATTGTCGGCTGAGATTAGATGGAGGGGCTCAAGACCACCTGGAAGGGTGAAGAGCCCTCTGTCCAAAACTGGACACTGTTAAGACTAACGATGATTATGATGATGATAATGGAATATCCACCATACATTTCAAACTCTTTACCACATATTCAGCTACCGTGTAATGCCCATTCAACTTACTGAACCTTCTTGTGATTCTTTGCACAAGACTCTCAAATCAAAAAGCCTCTCAGCGTATCGTGTCCCATTAAATAATAACAGTAGGTAGCAAGCAAAGCAAAGCAATAGCTCGCACACTATGAATTTTAGACGCCGATGGTCTTCTGCGAGACAGTAAAGAAGGAGGTAGGTGAGAAACAGCGCTTGAGAGGAGGCCGTCGTAGGCCTCCTCTGCGGGTGACAAACGGATGTGCGTAAGAGGTGATCTTAATGCGCCTCCAGTAGTCGTGCCAGGTAGGATAAATTTCAAAGGATACGAAGGTGGTCGGACACGGCCACTGCTTTCAGGCTTAGGATCTGTACAATTCCTACAACAGTAATATAAATATTATGACAAATCATTAGAGTATATTAAGAAGTAATACAAAATCATAATGTCACTATTTACGCTGCAAATTTTTGCATTAGTAGGTACCTATTTTTAATAATAAGTATTGCAGATCCGACGGGTGTTGTAAAGTTGTACTTAACAATATTATTACTTTTTAATGGTTATGAGGAAATGTTGCCAACGAAACATTTCCCCAGAAAAATGTTTGAACGAAATCTGGCCGTGTGAAGTGCGTCAAAATCGCGCCCAAGGGAGTCGGTTACAGACATACAAACAAACATAATATCTACTTACATATGAAGCTGATAAAAAATCGAATCGCGCTCACTTAGACCAACCGGAGAGGCGTCGTATATATTGTTGTAATCAAAAAGAAATATTCACATTTTTTTCCTTTACAAAGGTCGTGGGTCCTTTTTGTATTACGTAATAAAATTTCATTTATATTTTGTAAATTTGAATGTGTTATGTAAAAGAGGTGATATAAATGCTTTTGTTTTCCTGTGTATAGCTACCTATATAGCTTGATTCTAATGGGATTTATTATTTCACAATGTTCTGTATTGTACACAAGTGTGGCATAGTACCGCAATGGATAGTCTTTCAGTTGACACTTTAGATATTGTCTTATTATCATTAAGGACTTACTAGTTTCACATACATTCATCAGAACTTGCGACGATGAATGTTTGATCTACCTTTAACTTGTTACTAGATGGGCAAGACTTGCAGTGATTAGTGATAATGTATATAGTGTAAAACGGTTTTTATATATTTTTTTTTTATTGAGGATGAGAAAACTATTTTACTTTTATATACGACGCAACTTTAAACGTTGTAGTCTAATTACCACTATAGTTGCATTATCATCATCATCATCATCATTATAATCATAATAATAATCACCATCATCATCAGGGTATATGCGTGCACTGCTGAACATACCAGTTCCATACCGGTGATTATTTACGTAATTATATTATATTTACATTTTTACCCGTAGGAGAGATGCGCAGACCACGCTCTCGTCTGCACGAATAACACCGATTACGATAACGAACATCTTGTTCTATTCGTACCGTATAAACCGGTGGAAGGGAAGCGCTATGGCACGCTCCGGCCGCATGGGTACCACACCCCACGATCTTGTTTCTCATGTGATACAGCTATTCTGTGTTAATATAGAAGAGCAAGCAGTGCTGCATTAATAACATAAATGTCTTAGGAATAAGTAATCATTATCAGTTCATTCAGTTCAATCATCATTATGTTTTTTGCAAGTATTTCAGTTAGTAGCGACATTTAAAAAGCATTCCGCGCGTAGCGTTCTCCTTTGACATATTTTTTATCTAATTGACGTGGGGAAAACCGACTTCAAAAATAATTTATTATAATTCATCTAGCATATTTACCCAATGTTATCTGCGCGTAATGTATCACGTAAGTTCAAGAGTCAAGTCAACAATTCATATCTTGGCGAATGTTATGCGTAGAGTCTAATTCTCTATAATACCTCGGTCTTAAAATTTGCGTCGATTTTTGGTCTTCTTTGACATTTAGAATAATGATGTATATTTGCACCTGATTCGGCGTATATGCATAGTAGATAACGAATGCTTACGTGCACTCGCAATATCAAACCATAGAGTATAAAAGGAATAAGAATTCTCTTAAAAGGGAGAAAATTTGGAAATCTAAATGTTCAACTTGAATAACAGTTGAAAAAACATGCACAAAGGCATGATGCTGATGTAAAAAAATGTAAAAAAAAACTATAATATGTAGTAGTTATAGACGATCTAAAAATTTACACCTTTATTTAACTGTATAATAATATGTAGGTAAGAGACCATAATATAAAAAGTCTTCAAGTCAAAAGGAATAGTTAAATTATTTTTTGTTTTTTATTCGTAAAATCACGTACCAACCAAATATGATTGCGTCCGAGTTGGAAAATAAACACTTTTTTGTGTTTTGAATCTTTCGTATAAGGCTATCTTTCCTAGATTAACTTTAAAATTCATAATAGGCACATGCCTATAAAAAGCCATAAAAGCTACTCATTAATTTATGACTTTGTTAACAAGTTTTTAGCCCATTATTACAATCATGGTGTTTTCTTAACAAAGGCATTACTAAGGCCTATTTAGAGAAAACTATGAATATTACGCCCATGGATAAAACACAAATTAAATCCGTGTCACATCAATACATACTTTATTAAATTAAAAGTAAGATTTATTATAATATATTATTAAACGTACAGAAACTGAAAACAAGCACTATTTCGTTTATTTCGTCTTCATTCTCAAATCTATTTCAGGAATATATTCTTGTACTATTATAGTCACGTCATCAAAACCAACATTGCACATATCGTTTGGACTATCAATATATGGAATAACGACTGTTACATTACCGTTATAATATTCCCATGTGGCGGAAGTAACTTGTAAAATGTTGGGAATAATCCTTAAATCCTGAAAGTTTTTGGTTCTGTCGTTTTCTTTTATACTGGCTGTAGTTTGTACTACCCGGTTCCTGATCATCACTTTAATACTATCTTCATTCACCATCGGCAGAGAATGCTGAAGGATATATCTGTCGCGTGCAAACGTTTCGGTTGTTACACCGCTATTGCATGAAGATTTTATGGACTTATTGATATCGCTCATCCTTTGAGAAATGTCTTCGAATGTATCAACATTGTTTCCACATTTACCTCTGCTGTGCCAATGTTTTCTATGGCGATAACAACCGTGAACATCGCAACAAATTAAAATTGCGAGAAATAACAAAAATCGATACATAATATTGTAACCACTAAAATTATACTGATCGACTGAGTGACGAGGAGGAGTGAGTGAGACAACATTAAATGACGAGTTTAACGCTCTATATATAATGTATATACTTATCTTATATGCTTTCGAGTTCTGTGCTCGAGGGAGTAAACGGAACTGTTCCGCATATACCGTATAAAGACGTGTCTCCACCAGTATTAAAATTAAAATGGTGAATAAACTGTTAAAGCAAAAATTTTAAATACCAAATATCGTACCATACCTTATATATATACAAAACTAAAGTGTCTACACTTTAGAGAAAATATATATTTTTTTAGCGTTAACTCAATTAGATTTACTATACATCTAATAGGTATAGTAGAGTAGGTAGAGACCTGGTAAAATTGCAACTTGCTAGGTCCACCCGAGCCTGACAAAATCGGTGGTGGCACACGAACAAACAAATTGACAAACGAACAGACTAACGGCGGCTTTCAATATCCTATCTATCTTAAAATTTTCTTATCGATCTTAAAATTTTGACAGATTTTGTAAGAAAATGAAACATAAACTTTTATTTCTTTAAGTGTTTTGTTTTTATTTATTTTTTATTTAGGCGCTGTTAAATAATACGAAGCTACAGAACCCTTCGTTTTTAACATTGAATCACTCTTGATCTTAAAAAAAATATATCTTATCGTTTCTCGAGAAATGTTATTAATATTTTATTTATTTATAAAACATATTATTGTTGAACGTTTTAAAAATGGCTGCATCATAAAAATAAAGCTACGAGTATTTTTTATAATAAATACAGTCAAAGCGGAATACGTGAGAGCTCTAGAAACGGCATGCTCTTTTTCTCTCATAGAGTTTTCTTATGAACTCGATTTTCTAGCTAACAGTCACAAAAGAGGACAGTCGAACCTAATATAGAAGTCTAAAAAGGATAAAGTGTATGAAAATGTAATCGTATACCTTTAAACGAGCAATTCTTGGATATAAATAAGTAAATAAAAAATATTGCTTTCAAGTAATATGTCGTGATAGCGTAGTTGAGAAATTAGGCAGTTATGAATCGAAAGGAGCCTGGTTCGTATCTCGAGTCCGATTATTTATTTGTCTTTTTTTCAAGTTCATTTTTTGAAAGAAAAACTTTATCATATTATTATCACTAAGGATATATAAAACAAAACAAAAAAAACCGAGCAAATGCTCGGTCAACCAGGTACTAATTTATTATAATAGTAACTGGACATGAATGTAAAGCCTGTCAATTTTTTTTCAAGAGACCGGACGGTATGAGTTTGATTCCATGGAAGATGGGCAGGATGCTGGTATGGGATGCAAGTAATGGAATGCAATGGTTCAGACACGCTGGCCCCTTCCCATCTACATGGAACCAGCAACAGAGCTGGTGCGGCCTGTGAAGTGGCTGAAAAAACTAAAGCATGCAAATATAGGGTTCTAGGCGCTGAATATGATTTTGTCCCATTCGGTGTCGAGACCCTTGGTCCGTGGGGTCCTAACGCTTTAAGGCTTTTTTAAGAAAAAGCAAAAAGGTTAGTCGACATCACAGGAGACCGAAGAGCTGGCAGCTACCTCGGACAAAGAATTAGTTTAGCAATTCAAAGGGGAAACGCCGCCAGTATCTTCGGAACATTGCCTAAAGGGACGCCTTTTAATAATATATTTTAGTTATTATAATATAATATTTATATTTTTAAGGATTATAGTTTTAGATTATTTATTATTATTATATTTTTATAATATTATGTAATTAGTTTATGGTTAACTAATACTACAAGCTGCCGTAAAAAAAAAAAAAAAAAAAAAGACATTAATAACATTTTAAAATTTGACATTAATAATTTGACATATTTTCTTTCTGTTGTTAATTTTGTGTTACATACAAAATTAATTCAAATATAGCATCATGTTTTTTTAGAGATATTTCAATTTTTAGCTAAGAAAATAATAAAAAAACACACATTTATTCATTTAAATAGAATCAATACCTCGAAGTTCAAAAATGCATTATAAATTTCAGATGTCAAGTATAGTTCACTGTCTGTTACGTATAAAGGTAAAGGCAAAAGCAATCTTAGTTTTTATAGTTTCACAACTCGAAAATTGACTCTCTTATACAGGTTCATGTTCCTCAACCATAGAGGTTTTATGGGTAAAACAACGGGACCTAACAGAATCAAATTAGAAGAATAAATAATAAAACCCCTTTTAAAACGTTAGGGATTCTTGGTTTTTACTAGACGACTGTCTATTGCTTCTTTGATAAGAACTATCTTTGATAATTTAAAGTATTTAAAACGGGATATTTACCATGTTTTTTAATATTGTTTTGCGGAGCTCGATATTTCGACATTGTCTACGAATGTCATGTTCAAGACAATAGTAGGGGGCGTGACCAATGTTTACGCAGCAAACGTACGAGAAAGGAGGTAGTCCGGTACGGACACCTCTAACGCCTTCAACGTCTACCCGCATACTTCAGTCTCGTGAACATGACATTCGTAGACAATGTCGAAATATCGAGCTCCGCAAAACAATATTAAAAAACATGGTAAATATCCCGTTTTAAATACTTAAAATAATGAAAATAACCATGTTAATTTAAAATCCTATCTTTGATAAGATGCTTTGAATACTGGATAATGTAAAGTATATATACAAAATATAAGAGAAGTTTGTTAATTATATGAAAGACGGTTGAAAAGGTGAAATAATACACATTCCCTTTTCCCCGATTCCATTAAAGCTCGTCCCGTGAGAACTTTCTATTTAATTAGCTACAGCGGACGTCCTTAAGTAAACTTTGGCATTGGAAACAACTGGAGGCCGCGCCTCGAGTAAATACAACTAATGGACTCTGGACTAAGGGCACTCACCGTATTAGTCCTACGGGGAACCCCCGTGGAGACGCCCGCTTAGATGGCTTAATTTTTTTCAAGTTATCATCATCATTATTATCATCATCATCATCATCATTATCATCATCATCATCATTATCATCATCATCATCATCATCATCATCATCATTATTATCATTATCCTCATTATTATTGTTTATATTGAAAGCAAAGAAATCTTTGTCAAGTTAGCCTTTTATTTTTATTTTTCAATGACATGCCTTAATTTTTTACTTTTTAAACTATTAAAAAGATACTCGATCTGGTCAAAGAACATTATATAAAATTACGAATGCAAAGTTTTAGTCATAATAGATAACAAATTATCAATGGATGTGTTGACAGAATGGATTTGTGATTAAGAAATGAAGACGATAGAGTCATTAATTGATAAGAAAAAATAACAAATAAAAAACCCTAACGCCGTACATAAATATAACAATAAAAAAGCAATAAAACACTAAAAAGCTTATCATCAAAAAAAGTGTTCAAAAACGTCACTCAAAGATTCTTATGTTACGCACAAACAAAACCCGGCTCAAAACATGTCGATGTCCTTTGCTGTTACCGTTCCAGTTTCTCTGGACCCTCCGCAGTCTAGCCTGCAACGTGAAACGTGTTGAATGTTATCAGTGAAAAGAGAGTGGGGGGTCACGGTAAAGTGGACGCTTTTCCTGCCCAGTGTCATATGACAGATGATTATCTACGACCAACGTCAAAGTGAATAATTGAGCTTTAGAGCTTCGGGGCGTATTTTGTATGATGGTAATTTTCCTATGACGATATATTTATCGAAAACCATATTAAATATTATATTAATCAGTTCAAATAAATCTTTATACCTACCTACCCTTCTTGAGTTCAGCGTGAGTACGTAGATTTGGCGTAAACAGAAATGATATTCAGAAGAAGTGCAGATACCTTATGTAATAATATTTTTTTGTAATTACATTTTACTCAATTAAACATTAATGTCAAAATAATGTTAGTCACACACACACACACACACTCACACACACACATACGCTCCAGTATACTTGGTCAAGTCAAACTTGTATACTTTACAGTAACGTGATGTGATATAATTGATAATAACTTGATGACTTGCGTAAATTTCTGACTCGTATATCTAAGTTTTGTTTTGTAATCTAAAAAGTTAACATTTTCATTTCCCGACTCATGAAAAAAGTGAAGATTGCGCAAGTGGGTTTCGATACCTACTTTATGTTTGTGGCAGCTATAGCCCAGAAAGAAATTTTTGGCAACGGCTTTTATGGAACGCTGAATGACTAACTGTTGACTTGAGAAATATTAAATCGAACATAATATCTTACAAGGATCTGGTATAAATGATATTTATAAAAAAAAGTATCAACCCTTTCATGTCCCACTGCTGGGCACGGGTCTCCTCCTCGAAATCAGGCGAGGAGGGTAATGGGCCATAGTGAATTATATTTAATCTGGCATGAATTATATTGCTCTCTACCATATTACCTATGTATGATTTATATGTTCCATCTATTCCATAAGTCGCTTGGATGTTGCTAGAGGTAAATAAAGCAGGAAAAACAAATCATACAAGACCAATAACTTTCATTATTTATATAAAAGTTGTGATTATAAGTAAGGTAACAAATTTATTAAATTGTTCGATGAACATAAAAATTTAACGGTCAAAGTTTATACAATGCATTGATTGAGAATAACCCATTCTATTATAAAGACCAACTCATTATAGGATTTCCTTTTTGTTGTTTTATTCAACCGTTTGTACGATAGGAGGAAAAAATAATGAGTTTACCAGAACAAGCCGTCTTTGATGAAGGTTCTTTATGTTTTTCATTCCGCGCACGCTGCGAGATTCATTAAGTATTCGTTTGTTTTCGCAAAGCTAACCCTAAACAAAAAACGAGATCCTATGTTTTTATAACGAACGCCTAATACGAAACAACATAAGCTGAACGAAAAATTAAAAACACCCTCTAATTAATTCTACAAACACAAAAGCCCCGGCCTACCCTCATACATATATACAACCTAGAATATTAAACCACATCAAATTATTTGTATATCAAAGGGAAATGCTCAAGAAAGATGGACCGAATGCCGTACCTACGAAAATAAAACCCCACCTCCCTTGATTGCGCTTTGCCCCATGCTCCCCGCGGCACGTAGGGCGGCCGGCACGCACATGCGTATTTTGAATCTCGGCCCAGTTATACCTAAGCTTAGCCTTCCATTTTGTTTTTGCGCAGTGATTTAGTTTTTTCTCTCTTTTTTTTTAGTTCTCTAGACAACTGCTTTAATGGATGCCTGGAATTGAAAACTTAATTATTTCCTATTTGGACTTTTCTAACACTCCATATGTTTTCCGTTTCTAGTTAGCTTAACTTTGATAAAGCTAACAAAGTATAAAGAAAAACTAATAGTCACAAACTGGTTTTTAAATATATTATTTTCAATTCTGTACAGTACCTAATTTATTTTGCATGCTGTTAAATAGCAGTATATCATATAAAAAGCACTTAACTTATGGTAAAAATATTATTTAGTTTTTTTTTTCAATTTCAGCTTCCAAGGCCCGCCCAACTTTGAAGGTCCATCGATGAAATAGGACAGGGATTCTTTGTAAGTAATTTATTTTCGTAGCATTAATTACTATTACTAACTCATGACTTTCACAAAATAATATACAAATAATAGACATTAGACATTATAGAACCAGTAGATTAAACAAAATACTAAATAATTATATACAACTGGGTTGGATCAATATTTAGCATTTAGAGTGGAAAGTAAAGTATCATGTCTGTTATAGGGATAGTGACGCATTTCGCGTACTGATACAGTATATAACAAAACAAAGTAAGTCATCCTATGTGCAACTCAACCCTCCTGTATGATAAAAATATGAATATCTAATTAACAAAGCAAACACCAATTTCCCGTAACACCAAATAACCCATACATGCTTATTTACTTACTGCAGATAACGACAAACGCAGCCTTGCAGGAATCGGGCGTTTTATTGCGAATTTTAAAGAAATCCACGAGCCATTTTAAACCCTATGCGTTCGGGATAGGTTCGCGCGATGTCAGATTTTAAGGGTTAAATTATGGCACTCGTTGTCTGCCTGAAGCTGTAATCCATCATCGTGACATTTCTATTTATCTTGATGAGGCTTACACTTCCGATACTAATGGCCCTTTGTTTTTTTACTACACGGTGAGACAGCCTGCCGTTTTTATATACGTCAAAGTTACAGTAAATGAGCGCGTATTGTGAACGCAATGTAACATGCTCTAAATAATAAACCGTTCTATGTAAATTTATAATTATAAACTTAGACGGATATACGGGCTAATAAGGTTCAAGAGTGAAGACCACGTCAAGGTAGTCCAAATGAGGTCAGCCATACCAGCATAATCGACATTGGGTATCTTATAGTAGGGGTATAACTTTTAGGAGTTTTCCTACAAATTTCAATAAAATTATGTCTGGACTTGGTCTGGTCTCGGATCTGGGAGTATGAAAGATATAGATTTGACATATTATTATTATTATTATTATTATCTTTATTATTATCAGGATATTATGATTATAATATAATTTTATATATTATTAATAAATGAGCAAAAATAATAAAGTATTTTACAAGCTTAATTTCAGAAGTAATATAAATACAAAGTATTATGATATGAATTTAAACTGTACAGCTATATTTTCAATTTCCAATGGTCAATTTGATTTCTTATTTTTTTCTACCACAAAAACTATAAATAAACATTTAATAGACTATGGTTTAATTATATTTATATTAACTATGCTCACACACCAAAGCAGTTTTTTCTAAAAACAGTTCAGACCATGTTTGTCTCTCGGTTTTTTTAATCGGAGTTAAAGTAAAGAAAACTGGAAACGCTGTTGCGTGGTACTGTTTATTCTAACGGAAGACGTCTTTCCACATTCATCATTTGAATGATTTGATCACAAAGTCAATCATCGCCTTTAAATTTATATTTTAATTAGTCGAAACTGAGATATCGAACTTATGAACTCGCTGACAGACTACTTCTTCATCTACTACATCTTTTGTGATAACGCAAGTGCACCCTTTCGCATGATCTAGGTTTTTCTCGGATTTTCATGCATCTTTGTTGAAATTCGGGTGGATGAGAGTAGCAAGGGATAGGTCGTCTTGACGTTCATTGAGGGAGGCCTATGTTCAGCAGTGGACGGATAAAGGCTGATGATGTGGAAATTCGTACTTTGGAATGCACTACCAAGCCATCTGCGAGCACAAACGCTTTTCGAGGGTCCCGGATCTGTAGGCAACGCGATTATCTCTGCGACAGGACCCCGCGAAGGCTAGACTACTTCTCTTACTGAGGAATTGTTCGGTCGGTACTAAGCAATCCCAACTGGCTACGTACCTGCTAGTCTTATGATTTACTTACACTTACCTCCAGGTAAATTTTTACGTGTCTGCCACTGTCAGTTTACCCCATCCTACTAATATTATAAATGCGAAAGTTTGTAAGTATGGATGTCTGTTACTCTTTCACGCAAAACCTACTGAATGGATTATTATGAAACTTTATCCTACTAATGTTATAAATACTTAAGTTTATAAGTGTGGATGTTTGTTGTTGATGAAACTTTAGTATAGCTTACACATCAGAATAACACATAGGCTATAATTTATCCCCGTAGTCCCACGGGAACGGGAAATACGCGAGTGAAACCGCGGGACGCTGCTAGTCTTCTATAAAATTAAACCATCTGTAATATGTGGTCAATGTTATCCCTGAACATACTAAAGTTCATTTAGACCTTGATCTATATTTAGGCAACTTATACAAGCATCGTCTATGCCGAAACGATGGTTTCAGTGCCAGTAAATAAATGGCTTATAGAACAGCAATACTAGCTAGAAAAAGCTAGACAGATCCCACGTAAAAAGACCTAATAGGTCCAATGTCACGTTTTATAATATACCAGGGGAGACCGGGCCGCTAAACGATGTCCAATATAAAAAAGCATCTAAATGAATTACGCATGTTCCATGTAGACCCCAATAGCCATCGTATTACTTACCAAGCAAATAGAAAGCTGTTCCAGTCGATAGTGTTTGTTCACCGACATGCACCTTTTTTCCGCGGCATGACGGGAGTAGTTAGCTGATCTAAAATTAATGGAGTCAGTAACGAACTTCGAATGGCTCCGTAAAAACCACTTAGGCTCCTAGAACTCTGCGACCATTTTAGGCATTGATACAATGCTAATAAACGTGAAATAGTCCCGACGAAAAAAGGCCCAGGAAAGGCATATTTTTCCAGAAATTTTAATCGATGTTTTCTTCTATTGAATACTTTTTTTATTCGAACAATTTTTTTACACCCGCTACAATAGATCGACAGGACGACTCTCTAGGACATCATTCTTACGATGTTACTATAGTTATATTGAACTAAGTCGCCAATCAGTCAATATAAATAAAAAAGTCAGCTATATTCGTTCTCCTGGGACCGGATCATCAGCCTGGTAACAACTGGCCTCAAAGTGTGTAAGCAAATGCCTTAAAACTATCCAAAATTTCAAATGTTATGCTGGATATGTTTATGTCCTCTAAAACAAGCTACACCATGCCGCGAGCCTGTCTATACTACCATCCAGCTTATTTTTAGGAAAACTGCTTTACTGTGTTTTGGAAAATAGGGCAGTAAGGGCAGTGGAATTAATGGCACCAAGACAGTCTTGAATAGGCAACGTATGGGCTGGATACGAATCAACTCGCTTGTGTTTTGTGGTGACTCTGACCGCTTAGCACCGTATGATTCGTCTATCTGTTATCTTATTTAGCAGCAAAAGAAATAAAGTAATGAAATAAGTTGAAACCTTTTGTTTCATTTCATGTAAGCGAATGTCTGAAACTCATTTACATATTCGTATAAAGTTACGATTCCGGGAATCCAGATTCATAATTTTACAGTCTTAATCAAAGTGCCTTTACATCTCTTTGTTTGCAAAGCCAGGCTCTTGTGAGCCTTTCAAAAGCACCGTAGGTCGTCGGGACAATAGATTTTATTACCGCACTATCACAAGACAAATGAGAAATAGACAATATCTACCCTATTTACCTCTGTCTGTACCATCCCGCCCGCAAAACTGGCGCCTTCTTTCATGCAATCATATGTATACAGACAAAAACGAATCCTATGCGAAAGACACACAGGCAGTTATTGCTGAGCGTACCAATAGCACGCAAAACTCAAAGCCGTTTCTTTTACATATACAAAAATTTTTACGCGGCGTATTCTGAATTCTATGCAGGGGAAATAGAGAGATGTTTTGAACGATAGAATGTATTGCAGTGACGCCATTTTGAATTGATGTTGGCGGTCAAAATTTATTGCGCATAAATGTACCTCTGGCTAACCCGGGAGTTAGAGGGGGTGGAGGGAGTAGGCTTAAAAATCGTAGTAAGGGGTAAGGGGAATGTTTTTAGCATTCGCATCGTCGACCTATTCGGGTGTTGATAGCCACCAGGGACGAACTATAAAAATGTTACTCAACAAAAAAACTTAACGAATCTTTTATAATCATGTTTTTATTTCAGATCAAAAAATCCGCCTAAGTAACAAAAACTAGGTATAAATTATGTTCTAATGTACTGAGCTTACATAATTTTTATAAGTACGTATAAAAAAACATTTTTTTACAATTTTCCAATCATAGCTATGGTAAATGAAGTTTAATCAAAGCTAATATTGTGCATATTTAGAATTGCTAAATTGCTTATCATCTTAAATTTAATTAAGAAGTTGGTAATTATTGGTATCTTCACAATTGTTACCATATGCTTTTATATTATTATAAACATCGATCAAATATACCCTAAATGCACTATTACCTACAAATCCAAATCGATAACGTGTCCCATGCTCTGCCATTGCTAAGTTGCAAGTCAAAATTAAAAGTCAAATTCTTTTTCTTTTATTTGCGTCCCTATTTCTTTACAATCACGTTCTATTTTCAATACCGAAGGTTTCGTACTTATGGAATTACAGAATGCGCTCATCGCAGAAGTCGTAAAAATACAATTATTGTGCTTAGAGTACAATTGGATCGCGACATTTTTTAGCGTTCGTGCGGTATCTTAGGTATATTTTATAAGTGTTTATAAACTAAACTCTTAGTATTGGTGACATGTACACCCTATTTTACCTTAAGTAAATGATCTATAATATAATGAAAGTGGAACTACCCGTAGAAGGCATAAGTTTGTGTCACGCGCGAATTTGTGTGACTACCAACAATCCTTCATACTTTTTGAGATAAGTTGCCTTACAATAAAGTTTGAACTGACCGTCCTTCTATCATTCTGACTGTCGTCACAACCTGTCAGTTGTCAAGTGTCACCCCTCGGGCTACTAATTAATCATGTGTATAATTAAAAACGATAATATAATTATCATAGTGTCTCCCTCCGTCCACTTCTAAAAATATGTCTCTCTTCTTAAAGCTTGCCTTGATCGTATAAAAAAATGTTATGCGTGTATAGAAATATGTATTTTTGATAACCTCAGTCCGGCCCTGTGGCGCGTTTAACCCGCACCCTCTCGACCTCTACGCACGTCTCACTCACACAAACTCCAAAAAGAACTTTCTGTCGCTTTCCACCCTTTGCTTAAATTATTGCACCTCCATCCCAACAAGAGAATTGCATATCTGTACCAAATTATATCTATCGAAAATCTAACTTATATCTATTGAAATACAGTTTTATTTTGTTACCACGTGGACAATCGTGAGAACGAATTTCTCCAAAGGACGTGTAGTTTCACTGATCCGCTATTATTAGATAGGGGTCTAAGTTGTATGAAATTACTGCTCGATTGAAGGTTTTGAGACGATGGAATAAAGTCTATTCTCGTATGTGGATTGAAATAGAAAATTCACATTTAAGAGTTGAATAGCAATAACAGACGTGGAATGAGTGCAAAGGCGATGAGAATTAAAAAGGCCACCCGCCGGACTAAGGGTTGGGGTGTGAATGGGAGGGGATGGAGGGAGGTCGCGTACGCTTCGGCCGAAGACGCATTTCTATTTTCTCTTTCAACCTTGAATGGTGTAAGTAAAGCCCGGCTGAAGAACTAATAAGAATTATAACATTATTTGCTTAAAACAGACAATACTATTTGTTTAAGACTGGGATGATCGATTTAATGACACATGCAATAACTTAAGAAATAACAGTAAAAAGTAAGAAGTTTAGTTAAAAGAGATTTTTACTATTCAAGAAGTAAACAAGCGCTCATTAAAAGTTTTAGGTCTTGTTATAAACTGAATAATGTGTATGTTTCGTGGTTTGAAACTACTAAAACTCAGAACCACCGTTCGATTAACATTCCTAATTCAATTTTGATTTTTGATAGTTTATTACAATTTATAAAAATTATATTATAATAAATTTTTGAAAGTATGTAAATTTTACTAACCAGCATTAGACCCACGCATAGATGAACTTTCGCCCAACAACCTCCCCTCCTCATTTCGAGGAGACTACCTAAGTCTATTAGTTGCGCATTGCCTGATTTTGTGAAGGAGACCTGTATCTGCTGGTGTGTCATTGATGATTAAAGGCAGATTTCTGTAAACTTACTTATAGGAAATTAATACGACCTTAATTAAAAAAAAATTATACAATAATTTGTAATTAATACAATACAAAAAATGGAAAAGTTAAAGAAAAGTTGAATTTATACAAATAAAAAAGGCTAATAAAAAATACAAAATAAGTTAATAAATACATTTTGTATTATTTTTAAATTACAAAATGCGAAAGACCCACCGGAGTTTTTTATATTAACCCCACTGGTAATAATGTCCGACCTCATTGGAGGTACGATAACATAATTATGCACGAACAACAATTGATTATGGAAGCAAAACTAAAATGTATTCATATTTTGTGCAATTATAAAACGCGCAATAAATTACCGGCAGCTGTTAAACAGTAACTAAATTGTGCGGTCGAAGGCTGCCATAGGTAATATTTAGTGATGTAATATATAATGGGATACAAAAGACCCCAAAAAGTTAAGGACATTTTGGCAACACCTGCACGTTAAGAATGATTTTAGTTTTCCATTCCATAGAATGATATAACGGTTATAGGATCTCTTCGTTATCTGTCAGGTTATATATCAAATATGAAGTATGTAAGTATCAACCCTTATATGTCCCACTGCTAGACACGGGTCTCTTCCTCGAAATCAGACGAGGAGGGTAGTGGGCCATAGTTCACCGATGCGCTGGCTCAATGCGTGTTGGTGAACTTCACATACCTTCAACGACTTTAATCTCATCAATCATGCAGGTTTCCTCACGATGTTTTCCTTCACCGGTAAGCGAACGATGGTCTCATGTTTGGGGTGCACTTAGAAACTTATAAAAACCCATTTTAAGGCACACACGGGGGGTCGGGATCGAACCCGGAACTTCTCGCTTGGAAGCCGTGACCATTACCCACCGTCACTTAGCATCAAATATTAATCTATATCAATGTAATTTTTTACAATTGTATACCTTTTTATAATAAACTTCCCGACAATATAAAACATTTGTCAATTAATAAATTTAAATGAATCATTAAACAAAATCCTATTATAATGTAAAAGAATATATATAAATGATAAAAACGCTTGGAAATGAATTGCTCTAGATTTAAGTGACTTTGTGAAATAATGATCACAATTAAAAGAATGATAGGAACCCAGCAGAGTTTCTTGTGGGTATCTTCTCTGACATGGGCGCGTTGCGAACCCTCATTTTAAACTTAGCCGCTAAGACGATCATAAGTGATCATTATAAAGATCCTATATGTGAAATTAAACAATAAACAAAAATAAATGAGAATTTTAAAAAATCTAGTCTAATTTAGTCTAGTCCTCATTGCTATAAACAATATTTATGAAATTTTGAAAGAACTAAAAGCTCACACAAAAACTATACGAATAAATCTGAAAATCGTGAAGCGAACTAAACTAAAACTTTTGTCAGTCATGACATTGGCTAGTTCAGATAGACACAGTGTATACTTGGTGAATGGTGTATGTTGTACTCTATTTAAATAGCGCCATCAATTCTCAGAGAAAGCGCCATCTAAAGGGTTGTGATGCGTGTCCGCTAGATGGCGCTATATCGCAGAAAGTTATTTTATTTTACTATTAAAATGATAGCTATACGAAGCAGATAGATGGCATTGTATTAGACACTTTTTACAATAAAAATTCGTTTAATATTTGTGAATAATCATTGTCGCCGGTTGGTCAATTGCTCGGGTCGCGGGCTCGAATATATTAGTAAATGGGCGCTATAATATATTAGTAAAAAAAGAAAAAGGTAAAGTAAAGTAGCATATTAGTCCCACTGCTGGGCATGGGTTTCCTCCTCGAAATCAGGCGAGGGCATATTCGGGCCATAGTTCACCGAGGCGCTGGCCCAATGCGGGTTGGTGAACAACAACACATTTAAAGACTTTAAATCTCTTTAGGCCTGTAGGTTTTCTCACGATTTTTTCAAAATTTTGATTTTAATTTAAATTTGAATAAATTAAATCGGTTGATCGAATGTAGTATGAAATATTTTAATAGATGTGGTATATCCAAGGCTCCACCTCTCTACGGAAGGTTTTAGAGTTAAATACCACCTGGAAATAGCTGCGATAAACAAAAGTCTAACAATCAATCTCACAGTCAATGCGAAAATCTAAGGAACTATCAATAACTATATAATAACTTACTTAACTTTATTTTTAATTTAGCATTCATAGATAAGCTCTCGTATAAGAAGCAATCAAGCTAAATAAAGCTCATCGACGTCTTTAAGACCCATCATAATATTCCTATGAAGCAATTAAATGAATTGAAACAAATTATAAAGGCGGATTAGCCAGTATTTATAACATAGGAGCTAGAACAAAAAGCCCAGAGACAGGCGGTATCAGATGAACGTAATTTTTCATTACATTACCATAGGATAGTCATGCGCGCGTGAAGATAAGCCGGACCCGTCCCTGTACCATGAAAGAGCGATACGTTTTACAGTCGTTTTTATTTTCGAAAAAAAATATTTTTTCGGTTGTACAAAAAAATTTTTTTTTCTTATTTCTTCTTATTATAATAGGTACTTACCTGTTAAAGACAAATTTAGAAATTAAGAAATAATAAAGATAAAAAGTTTGTTCTATGAGCATACTAAGCTGAAACTACTTTTAGGATTAGATTAATCATTGTGCATAAGATAACCTAATATAAAATATAAATATTTATGAAGTTCTAGGTGCAGCCCGCGGCTTCGCCCCTGTTAATAAAAAAAACTTTTTTTTATGTATCCTTTGTTACTTCTAGTACTTCCGAGAATATGACTGTATGTGGTTCATGATGATCGTTTGAGTAGTTTTCGCGTTAAATCGTAACAATCATCGCTACTTTCACATTTATAATATTAGTAAAGATTTTGCTATAGGCTAATTACTAAACATAGCTTTATAACATATAGTTATTTATCTGTTACCTGATTTTTCCTTTATTAAGTAGAAAATCTACATAAATTTGAAATCTATCAATAGTAAACTTTGAAAATGATTGCTTATACACTTTACATTAATAATGATGAGTATATTTTCCTGTAGGACGCAGCATTTTTGCTGTGCGCGTGGCATGCGTTCTATCTAAAATACCTATTTGATATTTATTTTTAAGCAGATTTTTTGAGTGTGAAAAGGATAAGCGATACAACTGCTGGTAGATAAACAAGTTTTTATTTGCATCTCAAGATATTTGCAATACTAAGGCGAATCGCCTCGCTTTGACACGTTCGGTCTAAACCCGTTGAAGTCATATCGTCATTGTGAGGTACGTTGGTCGCTAAACATCACGTATTTCATCCGTCAGTTTTCAAATAATAAACATAAAAACGTGTATCGGGACTGCTGCTACTACAGGTTGGAGTAAGAATAAAAAATAATCATTAGTAGCTCTAAAAAACAAGTTTTAAATAAATTGCAAAGGGATCTTATGAACCATGAGGCGACCAGACTCGTTCATATTACTTGTTAGTAAATTTGCCAAAGTTATATATTTAATAAACGAACAATTATACGTGCGTTAAAATTAAAAAATAAAAAAAAAACCAGCGACAATTCCTTTTTTCCATATTCAAACATGGTACAGGGTTGCGGGTGTAGAGTTCCCTTAGGAAATTAATAGTCGAGTTGTTGGACCCTTTCCGGGGGCGGACCGCGAAGTTCGTGACTTATCCGCTAGGTGGCGACTGAAGCCTCAACTTTTATCTTAACCGCATTTATTTATGTGGATATTTTACATATTTTACAATAAAATTTCACAGATTAAAACTGAATTTAATTATGTTATTGGTAATTTAATATTTATTGAATAAAATAGTCGGTTGATATAGTACCTATCGTTTTTAGAATTAATTTAAATTTATCTATTTATTCGAAGTTTTGTCTCTTGGTTTCGAAACGTCACAATAAATTTAAAAAATTAGAGTTTTAATGATAGGAACCTAGCAGAGTTTCTTGTGGGTATCTTCTCTGACATGGGCGCGTTGCGAACCCTCATAACAAACATAGCCGCTAAGACGATCATAAGTGATCATTATCAAGATCCTACATGAGAAATTGAACAATAAAAAATAAAAATATTTAGAGAATTTGATATATTTAGGGCCTGTTTCACAATCTCCAGTTAAGTTCCGAATAGGCTATCGGCAACATATTTGACAGATAGAGTATGGAGTATCTGTCAAATATATGTCAAATATGTTGCCGATAGCCTATTGGGAACTTAACTGGAGATTATGGAAGGCCCTTAATCTTGGATTTAACACAGCACAAATAGATTTAGCACATTTCTGTAAAATCTAAATACGAGAGGCAGTCACTTTAAAGTTATATCATTAAGGTTATAACATTCGTCAATTACACCGTAGTTATGAAGCGTGCTAGCGTAGACAGACGCTGAACATTTTGTAAAATATTTCAATATGCGATACAGAGTTCCGTTTTACAGATTATCATAATGAGAAATTTGCTGTCAGTATTCCCTGGCACGAAACTAGTTCTGCAATAAATAATGAATCTGTTGAATGTTTAATATCACTTGCAGAATGTTCTCGACTTTATTCACATTCAAATAACATTTCTGTTGCATACATATTAACACCTTTTGAGCCGTGTCTGCATAATTATTATTATCTATATCATACATATACTTTTACTTCATATATTTTGAAATAATTATAATATAAAATCAAGATGATTGTAGATGTAATTTTATGAAACAAATATTCTTTAAAAAGAAATTCTAAATTGTTCTCTTGATTTGAACTTACGTGATTCGTATTAAAAATTTATAATACGCTGTACGAAAACCATTGGTGTGTTGTGAAAATACTATCTACCAAGGTACCTAATGTTTAAAAAAACTTATTTAGCGAATACTAAAAATCTTTTTAATACTCGCACATCAAATAAGCGACGATGGTGCAGATTGCGAGAGGTTTCGGGATCGATCCTGACGTGTGTCTTGAAATGGGTTTTTCTAAATTTTCAAATGCACCTTAAGCACGAGACCATCGCTCGTTGACCGGTGAAGGAAAACATCGTGAAGAAATCTGTATGCCTGGTGAGATTGAAAGTCTTTGAAGATTTGTGAAGTTCACCAACACGCATTGGGCCAGAGCATCGTTGTACTATGGCCCATTACCCTTCTCGCCTGATTTAGAGGAGGACACCCGTGTCCAGCATAATATATGAATTGATACTTTACTTTTTTTACTCGCTAAATAAGTTTTTTTTTACATTTATATACAAATATTTATTTACACAACTATCCTAATATAATCTACAGATGGTACAACAACAGCTTATATACCTATATCTTAAAGCTCATAAGCTATGATGAGTTGTTAAGGTTTTGTAGTCCACGTTGATTTACCATCAGACCATTACTCGGTTACTTGATCAAATAACCGCAAGAACCTAAATATAAATTTAAATAACTTATCTATATCTATTAATTGACTTATTATATATTGTTTGCACACTGACATGTAAAAAATGTGAACCAGTCAAATACAAAGAACCGTGAAACCATATTCTGGCAAATGATTATTCTATTCTATTGTATTTTATTCCTATTTATAAATATGTACGTAACATATATATCGTGTGTATAAAGTGTATATACACGTAAATGTAGGGCTTAAAGACTATGTCCAACAAATTAGCGAGCACTTTATCTGCCAATAGAAGTAACTATTACAAAGTGAACTTGTTCCCAGATATCGGACGTAACGCACTCCCAATTAACGAGTTATGTCCGTTGCAAGTTAAAACCACTCATATATATCCATTACGTACAAAATATGAGGAAAGTGCAAAGTTAGACGCCGCTATCCTTTGGCGGCTATAATTTATGTGTAGCTAACTTATTCAAAATACAGTGTGCACAAAAATGTATGAAAATAGTTGGCATTAATAATTGTTGGACTTAAAAGAGATTAGGCAGTGAAAAGATCAGAAAAAATATTCTTTTTAATTAATTCACATAAACTATTTATGATCATAATCGCCAGCCTTAATCCGTAAACGGCTAAACATAGGCTTCCATATTACCAGGTGGGGATACCATATCAGTAGCTTCACCTAAGTGATAGAGCTCACTTTATTAATATAGACAGAGAGTCGAGTTTTAAAGAATACAAATTCGTCAAATTGGTCATATCACCGCGGATTCTGCTTTCGAGATTCGAAAACGTCCTTACAGAATAGCCCTACTGTGCAGTAGCTAGTCTGTGTTTGCAAGTTTGCAAGGGATCAGCCGTCTTGGCTTTCATAAAATATTAGATTAATAAAATTCATTTAAGTATAGAAAGGAATATGTTATGAAACATAATATAATATACATGTAATCCTAAACAATACATATAATGGTAAAATCTGTAATAGGATCAAAATATATTCACAATGAATATATTACACACTGCCTTTGGACCCGCAATGAAATTAATCAGAAGAATTTAGGAGGAGTAGGAAATATTCCAGTTTCCCTCCCTGCTTAAAGCGGAAGAGTACAGGATTGTAGTGGCTTAAAATAATATAATACATGTACTTATATTTTTGTGAGAAAGTCCTCCCGTGACCATCGCTGTATACTATATGAAATGTCCAGCACACATTAGAATACAATAAGAAATACTGAATTTTAATTATAATAAAATTTTGATTTTCAGTGTATGCTGACGGTACAATAGAATAAAGCTGGGAGGCGGCGCTGTGGCTGCGCGGTAATTGTACAAAAGTTCCGATCCTCGGCTACACTGAATTTGTTTCACGCTTCCTTATAAAATTACGAGCTACCAGCTAAAATGCTGCGTTTATTCTGTCAGACCGAATAAACATTTTATTGTAATATGTTATTTATTTAAGCTAGACAACTTAATCCTGTTCAGTTGACATCGGTAAAAACGAATAATTTTATTCAGATGCACAAAATTGGTTTATGAATTCAAAATTATATATTGAATCCATCTATGATCAAAATTTTGGCACAGACGTCAAATGTATGAATATATTGTGGGATACTTACAAAAAAAATGTTTACGTCGGAATAAATATATAATTGTACTCCTTCTATCTGGAAGAACAAATTTCCAAAGGTTTTCCCTTTAGAAATTTCTATCTGGAAGAACAAATATCAAAAGGTTTTCCCTTTAGAAATTTGTTCTTGAAAAGGATTTATTGATGGATTGACAGGAATTTGTATTTTTAAGAGAAGTTCTTGTAAACAATTACATTCATTACATTCGCAGTCCAACTGATCTACTAGACAAAAACTGTTTTGTGGAAAAAACAAGTACAAATGGAATGCCGACCAGCTTGCTGCACAAAACATATACTGCTGCTATGTAATGTATATTTCCTCTTCAGGGAATTTATTGAAATGTAAAGATTGAAGGTATCGACGGCTTCACAAATGTCAATGGTCAAGCTGCATAGCTTATCCTAGAAGGAGCCCTGTATATATCTGGCAAAAAATTAAGTGAGATCCTGAATATTTTTTTTAAGACATTTACTTACACAATTTATTTCCCTTTAGTCCGGAGGCCCTATATTGATACAGCGGTAGCTACGTCCCTTTTACCAACTATGATAATATGCTTCGTAGGAGTCAAGTTGATGTGATAATAATTAGTAACCTTCGCATGTTTAAACTAATTTGAAGGGCGCTATATAAAATTTATAGAAAGAATAAAAAATTGACTCTGTTATTACAGTTAAAAATATTTTATTCGACCCTCGTCCCATCCAAGACCCAAGGGATACCGGTCTTTAGAATAACAAAAAAGCAATTTCTCTACAAAAAACACGAAAAACCCAAAGGTTAAAAGTTGTCCTTATTTGAATTTTCATTAAAACTTTCTCCCGTCAGGAACAAAGAACATTTATATTAAAAAAGTCCAACCGCGGCCAGATAAATATCCGTAGTCTCGAGAGCGGACCCAAAATTTAACTTTGGACATAGAATATGACGAAGAACAGATAGATATTGTATGTGTTCTTACCTACTACCTACGAGACATTCAAAAACACGATAAGTCAATGTAATTACCGATTCATGTGACGAAACTATTAATATTAATTAATAAGTGCCCCGCGGTTTCACCCGCGTACATCCCATTCCCGTGGGAGTACGGTGATAAATGATTGCCTATGTGCTATTCTGATGTATAAGCTATATTTTTGTAAAATTTTATCAAATAAGGGAAATCCATAATTCTGAGAAGTTGTATAAATAATATTTTATCTTAATGGTTAGTGGTACACTAAAGCTTGTTTTAAAAAAGTTTTTTTTTTCTTAAATTCTATTTCTATGAAATAACAATTACGGGTTTTTCTCGTGACCATAGTTGCTGCAACGTATCCGAAAGGCAAGTACAATTCTTAATAACCCGAGATAAATCCGTAAAAATATTTCATTTAAATGTTTTCGATATAATCATAACTCCAAGTTTTTACTTTCTAGCCTTGTACCCTAGACTGCATTTTTTTCTTAAATAGTACAAAAAAAGTTTATTTATGAACATCAATAATTACAGCAGTCTATCACCGGTTCCAACTCATGCGTATCAACTGAGAAGAACCAGCGTAACAAACCAATGGTATACTCAAATACTGTCGATCAAGGTCGTTCTGCGTAGGTACCTACTCTTTGCGACCTCCTAACTCATTACGGAGCCGAGTCGCAAGACCCGCCCAGACCCCAGACCTACCCAACTTGCACCGTCCTACTCACCAACGCGCTACTTACATACTCTTATCGTAAAAGTTCTTTACTCTGAACTAAAATATTATAAATGTGTAATATCGATTCTTTAAAACATATATTTTTAAATCGTCATTCATAAAGACAATGGAATGAAATCCGCAAGATGAATATGAACAAACGCGGTAAATACGCCGTTATAAATAGTTTTAATGGTGAAAATGACCTTTTCATTATAATAATCATAATTATCATTATAACCATCATCATCATCATCAGCATCTATCCATCCATCACTAAAAATAAGCCTTCCTAAATGAACACCACAACGATCCCTTGCCACTCGCATGAAATAATCTATAAAGGAAATTACTATATCTAATGTTAATGAGAAGAGTGTATATAGGTAAAAAAATTTAAGTATCAACCTATATAAGTCCCACTAAGCCTGGGATTCTAACTAGATATCAGGCGAGGAGAAAAGAAAGAAATCAGACTGGTTAACTTGACACAGACTTTTCAGGCACCTTCAGACTTTTTTTCAAGCAGGCAAGCTTCCTCACGTTTCCGTAACCTGTGAGCGAACGATGGTCTCGTGTGCACTTAGAAGTTAAAAAAAAACTATTTCAAGGCGCACACGGAGTATCAGGATCGAACCCGAAACCTCTTGCATAAGAGGCCGAGTCCATCCACCACTGGACTATCGTCGCTCATTGGACCACCCTCGCTCGATAGTCGGTGGTAAAATTGTACTGAATAATTATATTTGCAGTAGATACCAATTTAAAATATAATAAAGTTTTATTAATAAATTTTACCGAAAATATTATGCACGAAGTAAAAAATATAACAACGAAAAGCTTACCGTTTGATTTGTCTCGCGAATGAGTGTTCGTTTAATGATCCAATCATTCGCAAATGTAATCCCAGCGCTATAAAGCATTTTAACTCTTTTCGCTTAGAGTGTAATTTATATTCCAATTACGAACGCCGTGATCGCAATCTTGCTGATTAGATTACAGAATCGACAGCCCCTTTCTAATTTAATGAAGTTAGACAGCCTTTACGGACCCAGTGTCGAACCGTAATATGAACGCTATGAAATGTAATTGTCGCCTTCACTTAATGAAACTGGAATAAAATTACTTCAGAGTACATATTCTAGAATCTATGTATTACGTTGGTTATAATATAAAAGTCATTTAACGAGAATAGCATAATTCAAATAAGTAAATGTATTAACTGAAATTATTTTAGTAAATATACATAGTCGATTAGGAATAGAACTTTGTGAATTTAGAGAATTCAGAACGCATTAAATTCAGCTTCCGCGTTAAATACTGTAATAAATAAAATACTTTAATAAAAACATAACCTTTGTTTTAGATTTTTTCTCTATTAAAATAAAAGTTGAAAATTTTTAAAAAGCTACAAATTGCATTATACATATTATATTATTATAATAAAACATCTTTTTACGGATTTTATCAAAGCTTACTAAAAATTTTCAAACTAACAGTGAACCGTATACCGGGATAGAATAAAAAAAAATTGTTTCATTAGATGTTGGCAATTTTTTGATAAAGCAAAAAATTAAATATATAAAATGTGATTCAAAGTGATATTTTTATTACAGCAGGTATAATAACAAGTTGAATTCGAGCGAATATAAGAAAACATTCTCATTATTTAATATTAAATACAAAAAACAAACTGGCTACTTCTTATAAAAATAATAGTATAATACAATGTATTTAATCGCATAATTAAGTGAGGACTACGGGTACACTTAATTAAAATATGTGTTGGCGTAGATCAAATAAAGAGGGCTTTATTTGCTTAAGTTCCCTGAGGCAGAACGCTAAGCAAATAAACGGTGAATTACATAATACCTATTTATGAATACACGTTGGTTTTTCCAAATATTTGGAGATATGCTACAACGAGTAAGAAATATCGCATTTACAATTGTATTGTTTTAGTCTCCTTAGCTAGTCTTTATTCACAATTAATGCATTGTATATAGGTTGAGAATTATCAGCGTTGAAGATTGTTACTATCTTAATATATATAAATCTCGTGTCACAATGTTTGTCCTCAATGGACTCCTAAACCACTTAACCGATTTTAATGTTTTTTCTTTTAAAATGTGCGCTTTTCTCCAACTTAAAAGATAGGATAGTTCATTTCTCAAATTTGAGATTGCAATTTTATTTATTGCAAATTAATTGTTTTGACAGAACGAAGTCTGTCGAGTCCGCTAGTTGTTTTATATTTCTTTTTCCTAAAATTATCAATTATTATAATTGGCATAACTCATTGAAATATTTAATATATCTATGTTAAACATAATTAATTTTGAGTAGGTAATCAAAGTATAGCTTTTAACCGACTTCCAAAAAAGGAGGTTCTCAATTCGTCTGTATGTTTTTTTTTTGCAAATACGATATAGTGAAAGAATGGGAAGACGTAAAGAAAAGGTGTAAGTAACTTGATGAAACTATTTTTCGGCAATGTCCTGAGTCCTATTGTCCCGAAGGTAAGCCACTGGACGCAAAATTATTTTCATTATATTCCGGAATCTCCTTCATTTTCATAAAAAATGTAAAGGATTTTTCTTTTTTACACGCTTTTTATTAGCTTCACTTGTATGTCAGTTTGTCAGTTTGTCAGTTTGTCAGTTTGTCAGTTTGTCAGTATGTCAGTATGTCAGTATGTAACTCCCCGTGGGTAATCTGCGCGCCTGCGGCCTTCCTTGGTTCCGGTAGCCGTTTCTCAGGCTCCCTCTCCGAAATCGAACTCTGATTCCCCGTATTTAAAATATTTATAAATAATTACTAAAAAGTAATAAATAAATAATAATTCCTGATATTTCGGACACTTAAATACTATCAAGTATCAACACGGCCAAGGGGTGGTTGAGATGTTCTACGTGCAGAAAGTTCCAGACCTTTTAAATTTCTTTTATTTATTTAATTAATTATTTATGTACACATGAATCTTAAACACATAACTATGAAACTACAAGAAATTTCTCATTCTTTAATTTTAGACACTTAATTATTGTCAACACGGCCAAGGGGGGTTGAGGTTTCCCAGGTAACAAAAAACTATAAGAAATTTATCATTGTTTAGCAGTAGGTACGATCTAGTTAGAATAAAAATAAAGCTCGATAAAAATATAATTGATAGAATGTACTGTCGGTCCTTGATGGAAATTCATGTTATAGCCACTATAATGAAACTGTATATACACTTTTTCCACTATTTACTGAAATCTTATAATAAATATTATTATATTCGTGGTCAAATTTATAAAAATACTAGCTGTTACCCGCAGCTTCGCCCGCGTGAACTTAGGTTTACGGATTTATCATGTCTGATGATGATCATTTTTACACGCTTTTTATTAGCTTCACTTGTATGTCAGTTTGTCAGTTTGTCAGTTTGTCAGTTTGTCAGTTTGTCAGTTTGTCAGTATGTCAGTATGTCAGTATGTAACTCCCCGTGGGTAATCTGCGCGCCTGCGGCCTTCCTTGGTTCCGGTAGCCGTTTCTCAGGCTCCCTCTCCGAAATCGAACTCTGATTCCCCGTATTTAAAATATTTATAAATAATTACTAAAAAGTAATAAATAAATAATAGTTAAAAAAAACTAAAAACACGCTTTTTATAGAAACCCAAACTAAAAAATAGAAAATAAATTTTAATAAATTTAAATTAAGAATAGTGTTAAAAATTTCAATAACTATAAATTAATAATAGTGTAAATAAAAAAAAATATTTTAAAAAAAGCGTGGGGTGCATGGTGTCAATATAGTTATAAATATTTTATTGACAGATATGAGTAGAGTGATTATCATTTTGATAATATCTTAAAAAGCACCCCAAAAAAAATGTAAAGGATTTTTCTTTTTTAATAACACAAGACAGCGAACAAGCGTCTACAGAAGAAACGTAGTAACTAAGAAGAAAGTAACTAAAAAACTAATAAATAAGCATTTATGCATAATAGTCCCGTTTTCATTAATATAATATAATCTACTGAAGTATTCATTGATAACTAAAAAACGATATCATTTTTTTAGAAAGAAATTTAGCTCAAAAACGCAACCAATCCAATTTTGTGTTCGAAAAAAATTATCACGTTATGTAAATTTTAAACTTTGACATTACGAAATACCAAATTCATATAAAAAAAATTAATTTTATAGTGACGTCATATTATTGTTACAAAACAATGTCAATGACGTGTATCCATAAGGTTTCCACTACGAAAAAGTGTACAACGCCGCTAAAGAAGTTTCTTTTTAAATACAAGCTATAAGTATTTTATAGTTACAGAAAATAGACCTAGCCCAGTCAAATGAGCAGCCCGAACAATGGCAGCATCTATCCTAGAATATTAAAGTAGACACAAGCACGAAACAGGCGATAGACTGACAGTTCTCAAATGTGGTTCTGTTCTCAACCTTTGAATGGTAGATAGTGAACTTATATTTCAGTAGTACCTACTTGCATACTCATGATTGTCTGGTAGGGCCCGCTCATGGTTGTCTGGTAGAGACCACCATTTTGATGTCTAGGTGCTCCTAATTATAAGTTTGTATTGTCACCTTTTATCAATTTCATGGACAATTTCAATTACAAAATAAAGCATATTATTATTATTTCTTGTAACGCCAAGTCGCTTAAAAGTATAAATAATGATGTAGGCAAACATTTACTTTATCCTGACTGTTTTGAAGTAGTTGACAAACTCGTTAGGTAAATATTAGTCGGCAGTCTAAAGGTCCGATGGAAACGAAATATGAGTGATTAGGAGAAAGGACGGTAAACAGGGTAAAACAAATATATCTTTTTTTCCGAGTGGAAAAAATATATTATTGATAATGATTATAAATCTACTACGAAAAAAACTATATCTCAATTAATGTACAACTAAAAATTTAAAAAAAATATTGAAATACTTCGAAGTGAAGTAGAAGTATACTATTTAAAATCGGGTATTTTTGGAGTCGGTGCCAGCCAAAGAGGATATATAATGATCAATCACATACACCAAGTATTGAGAAGATGCCTGTGAAGGGCATCCATGTTTTGGCTGGTACCGACTCCAAAAATACCCGATTTTAAATAGTATACTTCTACTTCACTTCGAAGTATTTCAATATTATTCTAAAATTTTTACTTGTACATTAATTGAGATATAGTTTTGAAGTCGGTTTTTGGTTTTTTATTTAAAATTATACTTTAAAATTATATTTTGTACTTTTTAGTTTTTACATAAGTAATATAGTTTTTATTTTTTCTTGCAAAATTTTTGGCATTCCCGATCTGTGTTGGATGCTAGTGATAAGGGACCTGTCGTCTTAGCGTTCATTGAGGGAACCTATGTTCAGCCGTGGACTGATGGAAGTAGATGATGATGACCTCACAATACTTCGATACTTTCCAAAGTATCATATTCAGTGGTTTTTGTTTATATTATTCATATTACATCGACAAGTAAGAAAATGAGAAAATCGTCTGGGTATACAAAACCAACCAAATAAGCATTGTTGAAAATAACTTAAAAACCGCTGATCAGATGTGGATCAAATTAATATGGGACCAATTCGGAAACATAAGCTTTCAAACAAAACAAGAATCACCAAAATCCATTTCCAAACAGCGATGTAATCGTGTAACAAACATACAAAAAAAAAAACATACAGACGAATTGATAACCTCCTTCTTTTTTTGAAGTCGGTTAAAAAAAAGAAAGAAGTCGAGAATGAAGATATTTTTAAGAATGGATGATGAAATTATAGGATGCGCATTTGCAAATTTTTTCATGCGGACACTGCGAAGAAGCTTAGATTTTGAGCTTTTCTATATTCAATCGTAACATGCATCTCTGATTAGATTAAAGGTTTTTGAAGGTGTATGAAGTTCACAAAACCGCATTGGGCCAGCACATCGATAAATCATGGGCCCAATACCATCCTCGCCTCATTTCGAGGAGAAGTGCCGTGCCCGCAGTAAGGTGATACTTATTTAATGATAAATTCATACAAAAAGAATTATCCACCTATCTGAAAGTGTTGGTCCTGAAAAAAATATTCAAAACAAACACAGGCCGAGTACTGAAATAAGTAAATTAAATAACCCTTGCAACCTAATCCTCGCAAAATTAAAATTCTCAAACGATCCGCACTTGGAAAAAGATTTATTAGGGTGTTCTTTCATCTTCCCTGTCGGGTAACCTTAGCCGTTTGTGGCTGGGCAGAGGGGGTAAAGGGAAGGGAGAGGGCTAAAGGGGGCAGGCAGACCTGCGGTGGTTATTTATAGCCCTCTCGGGCCCGCTGAAGTGTCCGCTGATTATAAATCGTGTGTAGGTAAGACTTAAAATGCTAGAATATTCGTGATTTAATGCCCAAATATTTTTCATCTTTATCTAGGGATTAAATCTAAGGTTCCACTTTAAATTGCATTTGCTAAGTCAACACTGTCATGTAAACACATGGATCATAAAAGGTAATTATAAAACACTATTATAATTTTGTTGAGTATCATTTCACAAACAAGGATTTTGAGCTTCAACGTTTTGCGTGATCAGCTATACCTAGCTGAATCTAGACTAATGTTTCTAGACTAATCAATTTCTATATTATCTGCTATTTTACCCTGTTTAGTAATCATTGTTTAATAATAAAAAATATGTATATATTGCGAAAATATCGATTTAGCATATAACCTACTATAACCTATTTTTTTAAAACAAACTAAGATTTGTACAAACTCAAATCCTCGTTTTAATCATGCTTGTAAAAAACATGCCTATTAAACTTAGTTGAAGTTTAATCATATTATTAGATGAAACACCTTTAGCTTGCTTCTGATAAACCTGCATCTCGACGAGCGACGAAGCTGTTCTCGAAGACTACTAGCTGATTGTGGTATATAATATGTCGAAGAAGATTGATATAGACAGAAAAATGATTTTAAATATTTTAACGATATAGATAAGAACGATTGATAGTTATCATATTTTACTCACACTGACCTTAGAATTTGCGCAGTCGCCTCTTGATTATTAAACTTTTCATCAGACAGGTCAATGTTGACTCCATGATAAGAAATTAGCTCTGCCAAAAATCCATTCGTTACAACTACTTGATAACATATTTCACAGAAATCCATTTAAACAAAGTCCACAATATAGATTATATACTTACTGCGAGTTTTTTTTTTTTTTTGTTATGATACATATTTTGTTATGAAATATTTGGTAATTCCATCAAGTAATCATACGCGGTATCACAGACATATGACACATACAGTATAACATTTTGTCCTTCCTCAGCACTCATTAAAATTCTGCCCTCTTTTTTTGCCAACTTAAAACATGTCATTACTTTAACATCCTTGTACCCGTGAAAATATTCATCGCCAGCCCAATATTTTGATAAGCTTGACTTCACTTAAACGCTCTTAGTGTGGTCTAAGATAAACGAACGATTTTTATTATTATACCATGAAGTTTTCCACCTCATTGTTTAATAATAAAAAAGCTCTTAAACCTTTCAAAACGAGCTAGAAGGAGCGGGAACTAGAAGGACTCTAATATAGTAATTATAATAATTAAGGATGTGATGTTATACCAGTTTTTTAGATTTATGGATGATAAAACACATAAAATATATTCATTTTCAAGCTCTTCTAACGTAAATTTGTCTTATTTTCAGTCTATTTCTTTGTCAATTGATGCCAATCGCCTAAACTGACAATATTTCTAACTGTACGAGTATTAGAAGAAAACCTTTAAAAACTCGAGTGGCGAGTGCTATATTTGGTTTTGCTAGACTTAGCCCCAAAAGATGAATATGATGGCGGACATCATCATCATCTTCTCTTTGAAATATAAATAATAAAAGACCTTTTATATGTCTTCTATCCTTATTATAATAAACTTCGCTACTTTTACATTCAGGATCTTCATGAAAAATATTTGCTATATATTATTAGAATTCCGCTTATTTCCTTGCCTTGTCACATACACTTAGCCGTGACGTGGCACACAATCCCTCAATAACGAAACGTAACGTTGGCAACGATTGGCTGACTTTAAATAGAGGTACACTTTTACGGCGTACACTGCATACACTCCTGTGTGTATAAGATTGTAGATTTATTTTGTCTATAAAATGTATCTGGATTACGTTTTTATTTTTTATTCATGTGTAAGTACCCCGCTACGGTTTCTGCCTTGTTTTAGGCGGTACTCGTTTATTTATTTTTAAATTACGAATACTAATATAATTGACATTCTTACTATGCTAACGGGTTAATTATCATTAAATTACTAATACAATGCAATCAAACGAACATTATTATTATATACAAATAACGTTTGAAATAGATTTATTAAGCACAAATGAAATAAATGCACATATATTTATCTCTAAAAAAGGAACGTATTTTTTGTCTTATATAAAACCACTACAGTCGTGGTCAGGAAGCTCCTAATGAGTCCAGGGGACAGTTTCAATTACCCGCAGCTGTACCCAGCAGCTTTTTGTACAGATGGACTTGTCACCCGACCAGAATTGTTTAGTCCACTTCACCCACAGTAATTTACTTTTTTCTAAACACATGTGTGTAGCCAATTGTTAAGATATTTTTGTAATATTATTTATTACTTAATACGAAAGGTTTAAGGTAAAATAAAAGCATTTCAATAATAAATTAGGCAGAAATTTTATACGATTTTGTTGATGCCAGAGAAATCTTGGTATGGTTATCTAACTATTTACGAAAAATTATAAAAAAAAATTGACGATAGTTTATTCTTTAAACAATAAATATTCTTTGCCGATGACTAAGGAAGTCTGATGCTTTCACACTTTGTCTCCGCAAAAAGAAAGTTGTTGTTGGTTAAGATTATTTTCACGTCTTCCATAGTTACGAAAAATAATGGTATGAAAACGCATCGATATCAGTAGATCACCTCAATAAGATCAAATAACATTGCACTAAATAGTTGCATAACCATGTCAAGACATGTCTGACATCAAAAAATAAAATAATTTATGCCTTATTTTATAATATTATAATTCCCAGAACTAAGGGGATATTCCAAGGGGATTGATACACGATTATTACTGTCACACAAATCGTAAGCAATTGCGAAATTTCAAGTTTGAACCCTACGTGGAGTAGGTACTTGACTTACGCACATTTGACTCCCTAATATCTACTCCTTAATACAGACAATATTTTGAAGGACCTTTTTTACACTTTGAATATAATCATAAACAAGTATTGTGTTTTAATGAACGTACAGAACGCAAAACGTTTTTAATCATAACGCAAACTCTTTGAGCGCTATCTATTCTTATGGCTGCGAAAAACAAGGATTCATCTCCCGGACATCGCTAAGCCCCAGAGATCTAGCGTGGCTTGGTTCTGTTGCTTCTTTATTTATATGCGGGATTACAATACTAAGATGAATTGTTTTAACCCCCTCTGTATAATTCGTGTTTAAAGGGATTTTCTGCTTATAATATTCATCTTCATTCTTCCTAATAAAGATGGAGACCTTTTGTTATCGTTTTAAGGCAATGTTTTTTAAATAAATTTATGTTTGTTATAAACTACTAGGTACCTAATTGTCAACAATTTTATTTTATAAATAGGTTTAAGACATCAGAGTTTCACTTATGATCACGAAAACTTTATGTAATGTATATAAAAAAAAATAAACAGCAATAAAATTGGTAATTATAATTTCGCTTAACATTTATCATTTTTTTTATATTAATATTGCAGTGTTTAGAATTACAGAATTGAATCGTCTTAAAAAATCTTGCTTTTACCAATAAAAAACAAAAAGCTTTAAGAAGTTTTACTTTTCGAGAAATAGACAAGTTATACAGTTCACAGTATGCTGAATAATTACACAATGTTGGTGCAGCTGTAATATTGTTATAGCAATTATAAATACTATACCACACTCGACTGGCCTTATTTAGTATTTGATAGTCCGCGGGTTCCAAAACTGCTAATACCGCGCGCTGAGTTTTACGAAACTAGGAAAAGTTAGACACTTCTATTTAAGGAAAATGGAAATGTTTTAGACATTTACTGGGACAAATGAAGGTTTGATGTAAAAACAGACACTTGTTCAGAGTACCACTATTTTGATTGAGTGTATATTTTTATGATATCACACTGTCAAATTTAAATCTTTGGATCTTTTGTTCTTTAATCATTGGTTTTTTTTAGTAGATCAGGGGTGGGTATTGTGTCTAAATTACAAGGATTTCAAAGATAAATATGAATATATAATATGATAATTTTATATAATATATAAATATATATATATAATATATAATATGATAATACTTATGACATATTGAGACTTCCTATTCAGAGGACATAGGAGGATTGATTGAGAATGTATTATCATTTATTACGTTACTTTTTATTACACATGTACTGAGAGACTGACTGACTGAGAGACGCTTATCATAAGATATCGGATCTTCATCTATAAATATAATTTCTCCAGTATATAAAAATAAGCATAATATAAATAATCTACCGCCCCATAACTCATAAAATAGTGCAAACGTGAACGTAATTAAAATTAAACATAAATATCGTCATTATAATTCTAGGCGAATAATAAAGCCTTTCATTAACAACTACCAAAAGACTTCAGAAAAGAGCTCATAAAAAACTAAATAAGCCGCGATAAAATCCGTAAAACTTGTTTCATTATAATGAGTGAAATTCGCATAAACATAAGAAAACAAGACCTTAGAAAAGTTCGATTTATGCTTCTATAAAAAATTCATGCATTAATTGCTCCTTTCAATTTATTTATTATTAAAAAAATATTGTCAAAAGTCAAAAACGATTAACATTTAATTTTAATGAGTACTTAACAACCAATTTAGCAATGATAACAATAATTGTAAGGCATTTAAGCAATCGTTGACACTCGATGGATCTATTAAATTATCTATTATTCATGCCGTGTCTATCACATTCCATGCCCGCTCTGCCCAAGCTTTTAGACTTGCACAGCTAGCTTCTAAACTTTAAGCTCTGCTCATATATAATTCTAAACCAAGCTTTTGTTCCGCCGGGAAATAGCCGAGAGTTTCATGTTAAATAATTTATCCGGTATGTGGCTTCAGTTAACTGTAGTTAGTTGATTATAGGGATATGAAGATATCTTTTAAATTTTCTCTATCCACTCTTTCGTACTCTTTGTTTCTCTTACATAATGTTTGCCTAACAAACGGTCGATATAAAAATACATATTAATCAAATTAATTTCATACAAAAATATTTCGTATATTGTTAGAAAATATTACGTCATTTTATATGATCCATATTTATTTTGTAAAAAGCAAGTACAACACGGCTAGGCAAGTTTTTTTTAATGCTATGTTCATTTATTAAGAAGTATTACTATTAATACTGGCGTATCAAAATATACTTACATCAAATTATTTTATGTTTTTTCTACATAGTATAATATATCCATCCAAGCCATCAATCAAATTACCAAAATATTTTTTATATGTTAGGTACACGTTTTTTATGTTAGGTTTACTTTAAACGGTTAATATTTTAAAATTTTCTGCAGTAAATATAAATATTAATTACAATAAAGTTTAGTGTAAATATGTGATTTTAAGATATTAATAAAACACTATTAAATGAAAAGAATTAAATTTAAAAAAATATACACAAATAAGTGCCTACATGATAATATGTATGTACGTACAAAGTCAACCATTAAAAAAAAATATTCATTGTCCTCCAAAAGTCGTTCCTAAGAATAAAAACAAAAGGTTTCCCCACATCACAATCAATTCGGACATACGTAAACCCATTTGCTCCAATAATTTCCTAATTCTCGCTAAACTTACGTAAAAAACGATTCACGTGAGCCTCTGGACAGGCCTCGATTGAATCAATTTAAACGCAAACCGAAAATCTCATCTCCGAGGGTCCGTCCCTAATTATACCCACGCAAGGACGGGCCGTCAAGAGACAAAATTAGTGTTGCCAGCGAAAAAATCTCACACCAAACCAATATAGACTTTCATACGCTCTACATAAAGATTATACACCATTGCTCCTAATTCCCATACGCAGTTCTTTAACTTTGTCGAGTGTTGCCAGGGAGGAGGGATAAGGGTTTTCAAAATGGCGTCGGTAAGATTTCGTTCGGTTATATTAATTAAATCTTCGTAATTTATGGGCGTACTAGCCATGTGTCCCATGATTTATGGGTTTCCCAATATAAATTTCGTTTTAGGCTTCGTAAATACTCATAGTATGGACTTACGGGAATGTTTATTAGGTACTGGCAAACAATGGCTGTGTTGCAAAACTTTTCATGATTTATAGCTAGCATCATAGATGGTAAGATGCTTAAGTTAAAAGTTCCATTCTCTATCTTAATAATAATAATCATCATCATTATCAGCTTTTATACTTCCACCGCTGAACTGAACGCCAAGACGGTGATACCTTGCCACTCGTAACCAATATGCTCTTAATATTACCACACAATTATCATGTTATCATTTGTTTTTCCTTCACCGTTGAGCATAATTTTATTGTCTTTTTCAATCACAAAATGATTGCAAGCTTATTTGATGCAAGTGGCAAAGGATAGTTGTCTTGATTGAGGGAAGCCTATTTTCAGCAGTGCATGGTAGAGCTTAATAATTTGTTTATTTGTGAAACATACAGTAAAATATGATGATAATCCTGCTCCTGCTCCTGCTCCTGCTCCTGGGTCTCTATCCTGATAATGGTGATGATGAATTTGACAAGTGTCGTGAAATATTATGTAAATAAAATAGATAATTTTCTTATTATAATAAAACATCTTTTATGGATTTTATCGCGGTTTATTGAGTTTTTTATAATCCCGACGTTTCAGATACTTTACAGCAACCACGGTCACGAGAGGACAGAGATGTTAGACGTCCTACTGTTACAAAGTTATCGTAACTACCGATCTACGCAGAAAGAAGATTATAAAAAACTCAATAAACCGTCATAAAATCCGTAAAAGTTGTTTATAATGAGTAAAATTCGCGTATTTATAAGAAAACAATAGATAATTTTCTTAATTACGATATTTTTATATTCTCTTCTCGTTTAATTACTGAGGAAACTAATTAAATATGTTGTCTCGTGATAAAGTAAATTGTATTTCGATAATTAAAATCAATTATAGTTTGTCCGATGTAACTTAAACCACAAATCTAGTTAGTTAATTTTATTATGTGTCTGTGGTGAAACGATCCAACTCAGCATGTACGCGTTTTAAGCCAAACCTGTTTTTCCTTTGTTTTGTGTTTTTAACTCTATATTCGGATGAGTTAATTAGTATTTTCCTATATATTCCTTGTTTAAACAAACAATGAGAAGGATCTCTTATAACTCGTCAATAACATTATCAGTTTAAGAATCGTATTATATTGAGATTTTTAATTACCTACTCGTACAATACTAATATATACCTTTGTACCTATTCTTCATTCTATTTCCATGTTTTGTACAAACTTCGATTTCCATGTACATAAATTATTAAATAAATAAATTCATATAAAAATTAATGTTTGTCTTTATGTCCTTTATAGAATCGTTAACTATGCGTTTGATTATGGGTGATGTGATGATCTTTAGCAAAGTTGTTTGAATGAGCCTACGAAGGTTTCTGAGTTAGTACGACCAATGTGTGTAATGTCTTTACTTTTTTTTAGTTGGTGCCGTAGCAACGCGCGCAGGGTACAGCTAGTATAATATATAAAAACATTAAAAAACAGTGACCTTTAACATGAAATAAAACCCAGTTGTGAGACCCGCATAAGTTTTCGTGTGAGGGTAATAGGATACCCTTATAATGTGCTTATCTAACCCGACCTCTTCTGTAAGCCTCACCCGGTACGTAAAAAATTAGGCCATCCCCCTCCCCCCTACCCGCCCCAACCACCGGCCCACCCTACGATAATTTACCCCACACGTGCGGCCCTTGAGAAAAATAGCTCGAAAAACAGACAAGATTTAACTCGCCCCCGTTTTGAAGTGAAATTGAGAGGAACGATTTGAAAACGATATATTATGTTGATGGATATCACGATGGAACAGATTAAACATGGGATATACATGTTTGGTATATTATATATTATATTGACATACATAACATAGGGATCGGTTGTTTGGCGTTCATTGAGAGAGGCCTATGTTCAGCGTTAATTAGGATAAAGGCTGATGACGATAATTATGATGATGATCTATGTGGTTTCACACTACAGTATTAAATAATAATATGTTTTAGATGCAAAAACACTAACAAAAGTAATGCTGTACGTTGAACACTTAACACTTTTCATTGCATGCATTCCTTTGATGATACATATTATTTAGCAAACCTATTGTAACCACAATAGTACTACAACCTCTTACTAAATACTCTTACATAAATAAACCAATTTATATAGGAGTATTTAGTGATAACTTAAAAAAAATAACCAATTTATGTAAGAGTATTTAGTAAGAAGGTTGCCGTGCTGCTTAGCAGCTCACTTGGGCCGGCACGACTGAGATGGTATCTCTCGCTCACATAACACCAAGGTTAGGTGACAGCTATTCTGTCCCTGTCGCGTTTCGTGCGATTTGTAAGTTTCAGGTTTCCCATATAGAGAAAAAGTAATGCATCTACAACTCAAGGCGCCGCCGACTGCTCGGTTGCGTCCTTATGACATAAAAGAAGTTGCTGCATGCGAACAAGCCGCTTGAAAATGCAGAGCGGGCAGTTGCCGGGGCCAGTCGTTGAGGTGATCCTATTGCCTGCGGATCCGGGAAGGTCAAAAAGTGGCTGAGGCTCTGCTCCGGCACAGCAGTCTTAGTGGGGTAGTGCACACCTATGCGAGGCCTTGGTATGGTGCAAAAGCATTTCCATTGCGAAATCAAAAAAAAAAAAGAAAGTCAGTGAAGCATTTGGATTACACCAAACTGTTATTTGTATATTGTGTTATTATTAATGATATATTTACAAAAATACATTTTATATCGTGACATTATCATTTATCCGAATAAATCGCAAAGTAACCACCCTTGTGCGTACCGTCGTTAATTTAGGTAAATGTACTGATCTCAGGCGATTTAAAACCGGGCCACCTACCTCCGTACCTGTTTGATGTTTGATAAGCCTTTGTGGAAAAACTTTATTCATTTCATCTCATATCGAGTACACCAAATGTGCCATTGTTCTCGCCTGTAGCTTATGTAAAAACATTATATAAAAGTAAAAAAATAAGTAATTTAATTATATACGTAAACAATAAATTGCAGTGGTATCAACTCTAATCTGACTTTGTTCTCTTGGACTACACAAACAATATACTGCCTAAAAACTCAAAATATTTTTCGTAGGCTTTCCTATACATACTGTTCCCATTTTTCATGCACTAAACACATATAGAGCTACGAGCAAAACAAACAACTCTAAGCAAGTGGTCAATAAAACTATAAATCAGATCGCCTCTGATCAGCTTGTGCTAGTCGGAAAATAATCTCGAATGCATTGGCTCTCTTGACACAAACAATGGCTCTATTATTCTATCAAATTCCCCGCTTTGCGATTCTACTAAGAACACTGAGTATTCAGTAGAGGAAATAATAAGAAAGAGAGAAAGCCATCAGACTAGTTAGTAGCACAAGATGCATTCTACTTATTAATCTTATTTTATTAATATTTTACCTACTGTCTATTACGTTTTTTATTCAGTACCTCTACTTATACTCTTAAAGTTCTCACTACTGGGTAAGGGTCTCCTCAAAATCAGACCACTCGCCTGTATTCAGGCATAGCCATCGCTGCATTGGCCCAATGCGTGTTGATGAACTTACCATACCTTCAAAGTTTTTTTAAAATCAATCAGGCATGCAGGCTTACTCACGATGTTTCCCTTCTCCGCTATGCTAGTTACAGTCATATTTTCAGGGTGCACTTAAATTTAGAAAATTCCTTTCAAGACACCATAGAGGTCCAGGATCGAACCTAGATCTCTCACTCTAAAGATCCATTAGACCCATACCCATTAGACATCCGGATCTCTCTCTCTCTCTCCCTCAAAAGGTCCATTAGACCAACGTCACTCGTTTTAAGCATGTGCTTGAAACGAGTTTGTGCATCAATTAGTTGATTGGGTGAAATAGTATGCGAGCATATAAGCATAATATATTAATCGAATAGCCGTAACACATCTCAATCTAATCCGATTGCTCTGATGACAGACACGCCAAGGTGAGTATTATCGAAGATGTCAGGTGTCTCCCACAGCGCCTAGCACTCAAGTACTAAAGTACTACACCAATTAATCGAACAGTCTAGATATGATACCTTCGTTATTTCAAATAAATAACACAAGACTTAGAATATGTATTCATAAGGCTATTTTCACCATATTATTGGTTAGATACAACCAACATAATTATTGCAAAAAAAACATAAATCCCGACTCTGCTGATTTTTTTTTTACAATTTTGATATGTAGTATCCAACTTACAATTAAGACGAATCTAACGAAAAATCTATTAAGACTTTCAAGTTACATAGCGTCATAAATAAATATATAGGTACATACTTTATAGTTTAAATACAGATCCTTTCTGCCGGGCCGTGTAATAATAACACATCAAAAATGTAATTTAAAACTATTTTGTGAATTTTTATTTTTTAATATGTTTTTGTTTTTACTATGTCGATAAATGCTCATGTGCTACGACTACTGATAAATAATAACAACGAATATTGCTCATCACATTATTTATTCTATGGAAATACAAGTATAGTTTGTACTATTAAACCATTTTTTTTCCCTTATTACTACAAGAAGTTATGCTGTAGAAATAATTCTATACAACATATTATACATATCGTTCATTATGAACTCAGAAAACAAGACTTCCAAGTTGTGTCTTCTATTGATTGGTGATTTAATTTTACTTACAAAAAAAGGAATACATGAAACAAAAAAAAAACAACGAATACATAAAAAAATAATAGAATTCATTGTCTCTCGATTAATGTTTTTCTCTATTTTTGCCGTGTTCCACCAGCCACAAGACTCGATTGTATCACCTATCAAGAAATATATGTACGTTTCGACACAGCCAGCAGTCTAAACACAACTATAACGGGTCCAAATTATTTACAGCCTTGTGTACCAAACTACATGTGTAATCGAATGAAAATCCTCGATTTATAGATGAGTATGACGGACGCCGTCAGACCACTAAAAGTCAGCGTCAATCCGGTAAAAACGGGGACTGCAAATGCAGTTAAAGTGCAGAGTCCACGGAAGGCGACCCTCTGCCTCCATTTTATCCCATTACCCTCACCCACTTGGTATTGAACCATTGTTTTGTTTTCCGTCACGCTGTACGCAAGCTTTTATAATACTTTGAATTGATTTTTTGGATAAAAAAAATTGATAAAGTTTACATCACCCTGTATGCACATTTCAATTGTATAACTACCAAACAGATCTGTCAGATATTTAATCGTTTCATAGTATTTATTAAAGCTAAATAATAAGTGATTTTCACAAATAATTTTTAATCTTCACAATACTTAATAGAAGGTAAGTAGAAGGAGAGAATTCATTAATTTATAAATATTAAAAAAATGTCAAAACATCTACAACTTAAAAGTTTACTTTTGGATGAGTAATAATATGAACCACTAGCAGTGTCCAGCGCTTTTTTTTTGTATAGCATAAGAAGGCAAACGAACAGTCGAAGCCTTTTGACTATCATGCAGAGGTTATACAAATGCCCTCAGTTTCCCTAGTAAACATATTTCATCATTATCATCATAATCATCATCAACGCTCTAACATCCTCTGCCAGCAGTTCCTCCAGAGAAATGCCTCTTCCAATGACGGCGTTCATAAGACAGTTATGCGCCCGTCACTCATATCGGTCAACTAGGACTATCCAATCGTCATCATCAGCATCTATTTTTATTCCACTATTATATTTTCATTCCACTGCGGTGCATAGGAGATATTCAATGAAAGCCAAGAAAGATTCATTGCCACTCACCGATGTGGGCTAAGCAAAATATAACTATAAAATCTAAATACCTTATATATAAACATATATGCTGTTGGCGGGACTCCAATCTCTCAGAAAATAGCCGGCACTTAACCACTAAACTTTTTGGCAAGACTTTTGCGCATATAAGCATATTGAATTGAATCAAACTGTATAACGTAATCTAAAGGTATAAATTAAAATAAATCATAAAATTTGTTGCTGTGTGCGAAACTCCAGAACAGCTCCAACAATTCACTTACTTTTTTATATTTTTGTAAATGCATAAAGAAAGTTCTTATAGTGAGACCAAAAGTAAAAATTGCGAAGAAAATTGCAAAAAATAACACTTTTCTTTTTCCATACAAAGAAAACGTTGTTCACAGATTTCTATCTAACAAAAAAAATAATGGATATGTATTACTTGTATTAAGGCATAAAGAATGCTCTTAAGAAGAAAAAACAAATTGCGAGAGAACCACAGAAAAAACAGAAAATTCACATATTTCATAACACGATATTAACACTGCGGACACGAATTCATTTAATATTATAAAGAAGTGATATTTGTGAGTTTAGGGGGCAGAGGTTGTAGAAAGATGGAATAAAACAAGAAGAAAGCTTATAGTATCACCAATTCGGACACGCCCATAGGGTACCTATCACGACATGATAGCGTCATGCCTTTCTCACCACGACGGCAAATTACGCTTCACATCAAAAATATAGCTGACTTTGTATATAATATGTACTAATATTTAGCGTTCGTCAAAAGCTCTGGCACAAAACCTATATCCCTTTTGTGACATAATGAAAACAAACGATCTTAAACACGAGAGACGTCACGGTCCTTTCCCTGACATATTTATTAAGCCTTTGTTTATCCGCGAACAAATTACAAACGAACCTACCTTTTTCCTTTTATGTTTACAAAAAAACCTTGATTGTCACGAAACGCAATTCCCCAAACGGAAGCCCTTTTGTTATTGTCAAATTAGGCAATCCTCAAGATAACAAAAACATCCCTTTATTTTAAAGGACAAAGCCCTTTTTATTGACGAGCGAAATTTATTCAGGGCTGGCTTTAACTATCTTCCCCTGCATATAATCCAGGGGAGGCTGGGGTAAACAGGGTTTGGCTGGGTTGTAACGGTGGCAGATGATTGTGGTTTGCACCCTTTGCAAATTTTAAGGATCACATAAAGATGAAATTTATAAGGGTTTTGCAGACTAATTACAAGATTTTATTGTAACCTAACAGAGACAATACCTTATATAGGTATATGCTAGCTACTTAAAGACCATCGTTATTAATTAAAATGGAGTTTAATCTGTATGTCTGGTATTTTTCTAAGAAACAGTGCCATACTTCTTTAGTGCCCTGCATGATGGGGGTGGTACCTCACGCTCACATAATTCCGGCGTAATGTGACACCTATGCTATTATGTAATCTTATTATTTTTTAAGTTTTCTAATCAAAAATGATTTTGAAAAACGAATAAATAAATAAAACCTTCGCTGCTTTTTAAACGACTTCTCTATTATTTTAAATTTTAAAAATAAAAATTACGCAATAATTTTCTTACTCTATGCAACACTGATATGTTCTTATTTTGATAATTCTAAGTCACAAAAAATATCGATTGGAGCTTATCTATATTCACAAAGTTTGCTTTTATTGCATTGCATACTTAAACATAAAAAAAATATTAATATGAATTATTAACGTGCTTCAAGTCATGAGTTTTATTGAAGATATAAAACCTTACAATTCGCATAGGGAGAAAGGGGGCAATTTTACTATCCTTGTATGTAATGAGGGGGTAGGGTGAAGGTATTAGAAGGGTGCGTCTTGCAAACGGCTTTGCGTGCCTGGCCGCGGGCGATGGCGATTTGTCCCTAACGTCCCCCGCAATACCCAACCGACTGTGGTTCTGAAACTTCGAACTTCACTTACGTAATAGTAAACCTATTATATATGTATAGTAATAATATAATAATAATAATGAGAAAACAAGTGTTCATTCAGTAAGTTATAAGTATTATAATGAAACAACTTTTACGGATTTTATCACGGCTTAATTAGTTTTTTATATGCTCGACGTTTCGGATACTTTACAAGTTTACAGCAACCATGGTCACGGGAGGAGTCCCAGGGGTGAAATTCACGTAAACATAAGAAAGCAATAAGTTATAAATATTTTTATTACATTTTTTTTTTGTATTTCAAAATTCTTGTTTGCATTATAATAGCTCCTCTTTAGCCTCTTTAGCTGTATTCTATTTTTGTCTATAAGAAGTTCATAACTCGAGTGAAAACATTAAAAAAATGTGTATAAAAAGTTTGAGAGCCACAATTTAAACGCATGTTTACGTCGTAAAAGGACGCTGTTGGGGGAGACAGGGCCCTTATGACGTCCCCCGCTAAATACATAACCCTTCTCATAAATGAAAGAGGACTAAGTACAGTCAGATTAATAAGAACCTTCACACTGCCTACATTAAAATGTTTATACGAGGAAAATCATGAATCGCGATTATTCTTCCAGGAAAATTAACGATGGCGTCATTAGTGATATCATACTGACCTTTTGTACATAGTTCGAATTTGATAGTATGTACATAAATTTTTGGAAAATATTATCTTCACGAGCATTTGCTTGGATTCATTTTCTTAATGATGAGAATAATAATAACTAGCTGTTGCCCGCAGCTTCGCCTGCGTTAACTAAGATTTACAACGGGAACCCTATTTTTTATCAGAATAAAATTTAGCATATGTTACTCGTGGATAATGTAGCTTTCGAATGGTGAAAGAATTTTTGAAATCGGTCCAGTACTTTTTGAGTTTTCCTCTTTATAATTAGTGTAGATAACACATCCTAACTAATGTTATAAATGTGAAAGTAGGGATGTTGTTCACGAGAAAACTACTCAATCGATCGTCGTGAACTTTGTACATATATTCACGGAGGTATTAGAAATAACATAGGATACATTTAAAAAAAAGGAAAATTATTTTGCTAACGCGGGCGAAGCCGCCGGCAAAAGCTAGTAATAGTATAATTGATTCCCGTAACTTCACGGAAGTGGGATGGTGATGATGGTGAAGGTGAAACCGCTTCTTTTAGTGAATATTCCAGCGTATTGTTTTTATAGCAAATAGTTTTTTGATGAACATCATTTTGTAACAAAATAGTCATTGGCTGGAAAATACTTAGTGAAAATAGTTGTAAACGTCATAAAACAAGATGCTAAGTGATTAAGAACACTTTGCACTGAATAAAATATAATTTAAATTTAGCGACTGAAATATTTTACATAGAACGCTTAATCCGGACGATTCGGTCTTGTAAAAATGAGCAAGAGAAATAAAATTAAGTACTTACGTTGTGCATTTCTCCAGAGTACCATGCTTTACGATTGCAAGTACCAGTCCGTTGGAAAAAGATCTGATATAGGAATAATTTAAACGTGCTCCAGCAGCGTTTTAAATTTTCTAGATTTTATTTTGTAATTTATGTTTTAGATATTAATATTAGCATTGTTTGTTTTTAATTTTAATTTCGTTCTGGCTTAGTCAAAGTAGAGGTTAATAAATGGACTCCAATTTAAAAATGAAATCGATTAAAATAAAAAACTTATTTTTTAAAGTTACAATCGAAACACTACAGCATAACTGTCACTTGACACCGGTATTAAGTGATTTACGTTTTCTTAGATACTCTGCTAAATATGTGTATTATATAATAAAAATCTTTAATATAAGTATTAATATAAAAAGTATTAAATATGTGTATTTCAGTCGAGTCTCTTCGAGTACCTACTTACCACGAGACCTGATTGACGTGGCTTAAAAGTGTCCATAGATATTATTATTATTATTATATTATCTGCTATTAGTATGATTTAGTGCTATGTGTTGTGCTTCGAGCGTTGTGTTCAGTGGGTATGGACTCGGCCAGCGGCCTCTTAAGCGATAGGGTCTGGGCTCGTTAGAAAATCTGCATGCCTCATGAGATTGAAAGTCTTTAAAGGTATTTGAAGTCCAACAACCCACATCGGGCCAGCGCATCAGTGAACTATGGCCTAATACCCTCCACGCCTGACATCGAGGAGGAGACCTGTGCCCGGTCGTGGGACATATATGGGATCATCATCATCATTATCATCATCATCATCATCATCAGCCTTTATCCGTGCACTGCTGAACATAGGCCTCCCTCGATAAACGCCAAGACGACCGATCCCTTGCTACTCGCATCCAACGCGGACCTGTCACTGCACGGAGATCGTCTTCCCATCTGGGGGCCTAGCCAAAATGCCATTAAGAAAGCGTTAGTGAAGTTCGAAATGATAAAATGTATAGGATGGACCACGTGATTAAGCGCGGCCTTATGTCAATCCCATACATTTTATCATTTTCGAACTTCGCTAACGCTTTCTTAGTGGCATTTTGGCTAGGCCGCCTGGTTATAATATGGGATACTTTACTTATATACTATGTATATCTATAGTTTGCCGATTCGAACCTCAACCATTCATAATAACTGCTCGCCTTGTGAGACAAGTTGATGATGATGAAACACGTCATCCCCCTGGTTCCTTGAAAATATCGTTTGTGCAACGGAATTCATAATATTCGTTCACATTTAAATAAATCTTTGCATATTAAGTCGTGTCGTTAAAACTGCTTATTAAATACGGACATCTTAACGGACAGGGGCAAAATAATTTGCATTTTAAAAGTTTGTACAGAATTAAGAACCCGTTTTTATGCAAGATGCTGACCCCAAAGGACTTGTTCATGCAAACAATTTTGGCTTTATTGTGAACCCTTTTCTCACAGATTAATCATCTAAATTTTTGATTATTCCAAAAATTCCGTCAATCATACGAATAAAAGGAAATTTTGCCTAATCAAAAAAAGCGTAGTATGATCTCAGGCAATGTGCTTAAATTTTCATCTACGCTTGTTAACTTAAACTTAATATACAAAAAACCGCGTGCGTCACATTCCCTTGAGAGTACGAGGATAGATTTTAGCTTATGTTACTCTATAATAACGTAGCTTTCCATTGGTGAAAGAATTTTCAAAATCGGTTCAGTGGTTACAGAGATTACACTCTACAACCTCACAAACTCACAAACTTTAAGTACTTCTTTATAATTTTAGTATAGATTGATGAATATAATAAACTTATTAAAAAAAATGATACTTAAAATAAAATAAAATTTTAAAATTACTTTAATTTTTTTAATAAAAATAAATATCTACTGCAATTCGGAATATTAGTAATTCACCTAGTAAAACTATTATGCGTTGGTCAAATCTTGGTCAATCTCCCTGACAATTCATCTAAGATCATCTTTACTTTTTGCCAACCTTTGGATCTTCTTGTTAAACCCTCTTATAAGAATTTGAATACTAAATTCTGTTTATTCATATCTCTGCAGAATATTCGCAAGCTATTGTCAAAATGGGATGACCTCGACCTGTAAATTTGCAATTGTCATTGTGCAGACTCAGATACTATCACGTTAATACCGGTCTTAATAAAAGGAAGGCTCCCAAAGAAAGCCGGGAATTCTCAATAGCATTAAAACATATAAAGATAAAAAGTATGTACTTGAAAAGCTTGTTTAAGTTGAGTAGAGTGAGATGCCAAAACCATGTTTAATTGTTAGAAGTATTTATTACCAAACTTATAAGATTCAAAGTGAAAAAAAAAAACCATAATCAATATTCATTCACACATTTCTGTTACTTGTGATGTATAATAAATTTAAAAAAAAAAGCTTTTTGCTAACGCGGGCGAAGCCGCGGGCAACGGCTAGTATATATTTCCTTAGTATGTATTACATTATGAACGTTTTGTACGTGGCGGTGACGATGACGCGAGTTTCATGATTTTTGTTTTTCCAATAACTGCTTAACACGCCTAGAGAAGTTTTCATGTTAGCAGTTGGCCGCCACAGAAGTTCGGCAGAAGTACGACATCCATGTTAATATTGGAATTCAAAATTTATAAACATTAATATTTAAACTTATATAGAAAGATAATTTTCTATTTATGATATATTTCTATATAAATAGAAGAGAGATATTTATATAGAAAGAAAATTTATTTAAACGGCTTTATGTTATTTGCACCACATCTTTCAAATTCATTTTATGCTAAGAGCCGCCATTACAACTTTCATATCAAAAAGAGCTTCTAAAATTAACGACAGTATAAATACGAGAAATACTGATATTAATTTCAGTTTTAATTTCATTAAAATACGTCACAGAAATTTTAGTCTCCACTGTACCTCGTAAGCAAACGAAACAATAGAAACTAGAGATATAGAAAGAGGATTTATTTGTTTACAGCGAAGTAGTCCACGTGTCACAAACAACTCGACCTGACGTAGCTAGAGGTTGAGGTTAACGTTAGGGGTCAGATCAAACACGTTTGTCGCGTTACTTTGACCTCTCGTAATGGGCATTATTCGGTGACAATTGTCAGAAAGCATTATGTTCTTCTATGCATATACTTTTCAAAGCACTTCTTCATTCAATCAATTATGAGCCTGGTGTACAAATGAATTAGCTTTTTATTAGATTTAAACGATATATAATTTATTTTGAACTAGGAGGCATACGCAAAACGGAAAGTATATAAATACTTAAAATCGCTCAATGCAACTTAAAACTGTCAATAGTTCACGAGAAATAAAAAAGTTCAATCCATCAACACATGATAAAACTCACGCTTTATTTATATTCGAATATACTTAAAAATCATGAGCGCTCATTGTGAAAGTGATAATGACATTGAGAATTAAAATCCGATGCATTCGTTCCATTGACCGCGCTCGTAACACAAAAAAACCGGCAACACGATGTCCAATAAAAACGTAAAATTGCCGACACTGACATTATCCTATTACGTCATCATTCCATTCATGAAAACGATTCGCGAAAAAACAATCAGCCGAACACGTGTTAAACGGCACCATTAAATTGTGGCCTGCGAAAAATATTAATTATTAATTACCAGCCGGCATGTGAATTAAAATATTTTTATTGGCGCTAAAAGGCGAAAAGTTGGGAGTTAATTCGGTGGGCGCGATGGTATTGTTTGCGGGCGGGCATGAAAACAGAAACGCCACTGGTAAAAATACAGAAAAACATCGGGAGTAAAAAAACATTACCGCGTGGAGCAAGCCGTGATTTAAAAATAAAAAACGTCGGACGTCCGTAATGAAATCGAAAGGCGGTTCGTCGATAGCCATTGGAAAAAGGTAAAAGAAGAGAGACACTTTCACGCGTGAGAATTTTGGCTTTTTTGGCATCGTACGCGACCTGACCGCGACCGCAAAAGGGTTTGTGTTTTAGCGGGTTAATAAGGAACGCTGGAAGATATTGGATAGTTTAGGGTTATCTACGCGTTAGTCGATACAGTTTTCAATAAGCTGGTGATTTATAATACCAACGCTTGTTCGCAGATGAAGGAAAACATCGTAGGGGAACCTGAAATTAAGAGTCTTTGAAGGTGTATGAAGTTCATCAACCTGTATTGGGCAAGCGCATCGGTAGCAAAATGTAAAAATAATTCAGTAAACTAAACATTGCCACCCTAATAATACATAAAATAAATTGCATACGTACCATACATTTTTCGCGCATTTAAATAATATGCGTGACGCCTTTACTCCATTTACAAGACACTAAAAAGTCTGCCAGTTTTAGTAGCAGCTAGACATACTCGTACTCCTCCTAAACCCGGAGCTAACATGGGCGTGTCCGGCTACCTCGATACCTCCGTTCTACTTAAAACTGCCGTGAAACAGCATACGATATGTTATATATATAACGACCCATAATCAGAGTTGCTGCAGACATCAATCAAATCGCTATTCCATCCTTAATTTCCGTTTCCTTTCAATCCCTTTGTGAAAAAGGTAGAGGACGTGTGTTTGATTTTAGTAGAGATCTAGGTAATCAGTTACCCTTTCGTAAGCACAAACGACTTCACCATTTTCCACGACATTGTAAAATTTCCACAGTCACTAGCTGCTACCTGTGGTATTTCCTAGCCGGTACGATTAGGGCCTTCAAGAAAAAGCCATACTCAAATTTGTAAGGGACAAATCCTCCAGGTAATAAGACAGTCTGTTAGTCCCCCCCCCCTCATTTTTTTGTAGGAAAAAGAAAAATTAAAAATTATTCCTAAGAATTATATTTAGTCTCCAATTAATTTCGATGAAAATACTAATTAACGGCCGCAGACGCGCCGCTGTAAATCACCAACTGCGGTATGAATTCACCAGATTAGGGCGACATCCTGAATTCTTTTTAACCACTTTAGAACAGTTTTACTATTCCCAAAATTTATACAGATTTATTATATTATATTACTAATCGTGTAACATGTACATTTTAGATACATACTTGTATTAAGGGTTCGTGAACGTCTTCTTTTTTAATTATAAATAAAATCTTATTACATATTTATTATTTTGATATAATTTCAAAGTACAAGTTTGAAAAAGAATACCACTATATTTTACTTATTTTTGTAGAAAAATATTTTCAACATATACAATAAAATATGGCATCGAACTGACATTATACTTCATATATAATTATTTCTTTAGTTAAATAATATTTTGGCAACCCTGTTTTAATAAAATGTTACGTGAAATTTTAGTTTATTATGTAAAATTGTAAACGCTTAATCCGCACGGAAAAGCTTTGTTTTGCCGACATTTGTTTTAGGTAGCATGATATTTTAAATGTACGAAAACTACATTTTCACATGCGAAAAATAAAATAGTTTTATATTACGTAAGCTAACACTTTATATCTGTTATTTTAATAAACTTCAAGCCTGTTAGTTGCTTGCTAGATTTGGTTTTAAACGAGTCTAGGTATAAATGTGGTAGGTAAAATCAGCGAATTATTTCCTTTAAAGTTTATTGGATTCAAAAAGCCTAATAACTGCAGTACAGATATGAATTCAAGGTATATATTAATAAACGGCTATTATTCAAGTACATAGTGAAGTAGGCCCATAGTGTAGTGCCTAGGTATGACTAAAAGTAAAAAAAAATTTTGTAAGTAAAGTACCTACCTATTTAAAAAATCTACATTATTTAGACTTGCACAATTATTGAAAGAAAATAAAAATAGTATGATATTACAAATATTGCCGTTTGTTCATAAATGGAAAATATGTTATGTGGTTTATAATTAATTTGTTTATTATTGTGGTATATAATCATTTACATAGTATAAAACAAAGTTTACTTTCATCCATCATTCCCTCTATATGCGTTTAGTATCTTAAAGTATACTAAGTACTAACCATCTGTATGTATATTGTATGTATATACGTAATATGAAATACATTTTATATAAAATTTTCCAAAACATGTCCTAATTGTAAAATACGTACATTATATACTTTGTATAAAATTTGCCATTCAACCACCCTAAATACCAGTTATTATCGCGTAATGAAAATGCGAATGTGAAGGAAAATTTGAAAAGGGACTCATTATATCGCCACCCTCTTCACCGTAATATAATAACCCACCCAGCATTCGGGGTCATAATGGGCCGTCCCTTCGAAATATTCTTTCAACAAAATTCGCCTCCGTCCTTTTAGAACAAAAAAGAAAACGCCGAATCACCGTCATTTTTAATTTTGACTGTAACGATGCTGTTGGAAGCATTTACGATGGCTATTAAGCTTTTGCTATCTACGGTATTTATCTTTAAGGCCGAAAGCTAATCTAATTTTAAAGGCCGAAGAATTCAACTGAGAAACATAACACATGAAGCTTATAAAAGACTTTTTAAGCTGCGCGTTTAAAAATCTAAGTCTAACTATTTCCACTTTATGTTTAGAGCATAATTAATTATCTTAATTTTTAAATTCATAATTATCATATGATTACATTTGCTCTGTCTTTAGAATCAGTTCAAATTAAATATAATCCTACTGCCAAAAAAAATTACAGAAGAAAGAAGGGAAAAAGGATGGGTCGGTAAATATTAATACGCAAGAATAATTTTGTATTTTAAGCTTTACGTAAGTATTCTCAAACTAACAAAAAATACGTTAGGTATATACATGAAATATGAGTCTTATATAATTATATGGAACATAAGCATGACAGTTAATATGAAAGTACATTTTTCAGTCGATATCTACATATTATTATTTATTCTATGACTTGAATTTGCATTCCCCATTCCCCTTTTTGTGTTTCGCACGAGAAAATCTCCAAAATGATGGACATCTGGGTAAATGGCGCGAGAAATATAATGCGGGTTTCAGCCGGTGTTGAGCGTTGCTTCGGGGGAGGTATGCGGCTCTTGCGAAATACTTGCCTTAATTAGTGTAAGTACGAATTATGTGCGCTAGAATGTTGTGCTAGTTTGAGAGACGTGAAGTGGTGGCTAAATGTAATAGAGTTACTTAGATGTTAACATTTAGTTCATTAACAATTAAGTTCAGTTTGTTTATCACTAGCCTTTTCTCAAGTAGAACCTTGAAAGCTATTTTGAAAATATAAAGATTTTTTTTTTCTAAAATAAATATCTTTCCATAGAAATATTAAGAACAGAACTTATATCATAGGTATATCTGTGATCTTTTCTCATTGACCTATCACACATAAAAACATTTTCGATTGATAGTCCCAAAAAGTTTAAACAAAGCATTATTTTATTAATATACAATTCGAACAATTAACTTGAAGATACAAATAGACCCTATATTATTTAAAGATTGACTTTACATGGTTTTAATTGCGTTTAAAAAAATCATATTCATATCATGAACCTAATAGTTGGTAATGTACCTACATAATTATTTTAACTCTAAAATAATTATGTAGGTACATTACCAACCAAACAAAAAAAACCTTTGTGCCAATAACTAATTTTACTTGAGATATACTTCGGTAATACTACATACGCTCAATCTAGCATAAGCACTCGTTGACTAAGCAGTCATATCCCGTTCATTCCATCAGGCTTACATTGCCATATGAGTCTAAACGAGTAACGGACTCTTGCCTATATAATTTATATATCCTTGTATAAGGCTTTGTATTTAAAACACGTAGGGTGATACAGCTAGTATCCGTTAACTGATCTTCAGGCTTAATGAGTAGTAAACACGGGAGGAAGGGTGTTTGAACTCAAATGAGCCCCCGATTATTTGCCCCTAAGCCGGGGCTGTTTACCCGCGCCTCTTCCACTAATTGATGTGAGCCGTTTGTCCGTGCCCTGCTTTTTGCCAAGACCGCTGTAATGGGCTCTTTACAGTGAAATATCTCTTCGGTTTTTATTTGAATTTTCCCTTTACGCCATGATAGATTAACTTTTCTATCAAGCGAGAGGAACGTAAACAAATTGTTAAGTAGCATTTTCATTGCTTCATTCGGTTATATTTTGAACAAACATTATCATTATATTCAACATGTAAGCAGGTTTCAATATTTCCATTCTCACAGGTAAAAGAAAAATAAGTAAACATTAAAATATCAAAACGCAAGTGCGAAGTGGACGTGGCACCAAAGGTTACTAGGTACTTTTTCTTAAGTTATCATCGGACTAAAACCCACATTGTGTTCTTTTAGGTTATAGTATTCATGAGGGTTAAATTACAATAATTTTCACAAAAAAATTATGATATTATACAATATACTTACAGCCAAATGTATTTTAGTTTATCATCCAAATTGAGTTGATTGCAAAGAACTTCATTCATCTCTTTCATCATTTACAAAAGGTCCGATTATATCTCTTAAACACGATATAACATCCACTTTGGAATTTCCAACCTCTGTGGCAATCTGTTCAACTTCATCCAACATGGAGCATTGAATATATACTGTGTAAATATGCTCCAGTGCCTTATTCTCATCAAACGATTAATTTTAGCGAAAGTCAGGAATACAGAGTATATTATATTAGGTACCCTATCAATGTTGGGATAGGATATTTGCGCACGGCCCTTTCCAAACACCGATATTTCGTTACGCCTTCCGTATAATTTCGCCCTGAAATTTACATGTGTCGACTTAACTCGCCCCTGCCCAGTGATTGATGACGCATCAGGAAATTATATCAGCGGACCCTGCGGAGAACGTGACTTTTTTCGTTACTTTTTTTTTCCACTTTCATATTAACTCGCTAGTTGGCGAAAATTGTACATATATGTATATATTGTTAGAAACTTTTTATGGGTTCTATATTTGAAAGGACGTAGAGGGTTCTGTAATATCTAAATACTGACAGAAAACGGATCTTTGCAAAGCAATCTATGCATATAAAATAACGTATAAAGGTTACATTATTACCTTTACCATATACCTGGTATTTACGTTGTGTGACTGTTCTTTAAAACAACTATCAACAGTCTAATAAAATGAATCCCAAAACTAATCTGAATACCATTAGAACAAAAATCAGTAATCAAAAACATACTCAATATTTGTGCAAAACTATTTCGTAAATCCATAGCATAGAAAATAATAATAACCTAATACATATATATAAAGCTGAAGAGTTTGTTTGTTTGAAGACGTTAATCTCAGGAACTACTGGTCGGATTTGAAAGATTCGACTTCGACTTATAGTCCATTTATCGAGGAAAGCTACCTATAGGCAATATATAATATCATCACCATTGTAAATTTTAGTTAACAGTTTAGTTAGCAGGCGAAGCTGCGGGCAACAGCTAGTATGATATAAAAGCCTAATGTTTCGCTGTAATATACATTTTAACGCTCAATAATTTACCAACATAACCCACTAAATACACTAACATTAACTAAACGATATCAAATCTTAATTATAATTACTCACTGTATATTGTATGACAGCTATCAGGCTTTTGGAATTTGCCAATGATGCTGAAAAGTGTTTATTATTCTTTACAGCGTTATTTTTCTACATACGTATTTCATTGAAGGGTTGATATGACAGATACATAAAATGCAATACAAAATCAGCAATGTACGCAAAACCGATCTATTTGCTCGTAGTTTTAGTTTGGGACTAAATTTCCGACCAAGAATTGACTAGGCGATTACCAATATGTAAAGGCCTGACCTAGTATGGCTAGACAAATATGTACCGACAACAACAACATGTCTATTATTATTAAATATTTTAATATGGATATTCATTTTATATTTAATTTTTCAGGTGATAATTTTATGATACGTTAAATATTTGTTTACAATATTCTATGAGTAAAAAAATATATTTATGTATCGCAGGCGTAGAATATCTTGTTTGTATGCACACTGTTATACAGTTTACATTATAAACAGTCGTCTAAATAAAACTAGTTCCAAAATATACGTCTACTACACTTACTTTTTTTAATATTTACGCGAATTTCCCTTATTATAATAAAATAACTTTTACGGATTTTATTGTGGTTTATTAAGATTGTAAGGTACGTGCCGGACGTTTAGATACATCACAGCAATCACGAGAGGACTACAAAATAACTATGAGAGAAGTCTGTAAAGTATCTAAAGTATAAAAAACTTAATAAACTAATAAAATTCTCAAACGTTATATAATTATAATAATTCAACATCATCATCAGCCTTAATCTGTCCACTGCTGAACATAGGCCTCCCTCAATGAACGCCAAGACGACCGATCCGTTTCTACTCGCATCCAACGCGGACCGTAATATAACTAAAAGGGGGAAGTGCTCGTTAAGGTTGGTTGAAGACACATCAGTAACATAAGCATATTATAATAATAATAATAATAATTTTATTCAAAATGCATACATGGTAAATTACAGGTAATATAATATATAATATAATATAATGCATATTATAATGCTAACGTACTTTATTTTGAAACCGAGAAGAACCGCTACTTTGATAAAAGATGAAACTCACAATATGTTTTGTTGACGGTACATCTCAAATGGCAACATGCTAAATAGCCCTACGTCGGTATATCGTGACGTCACAATGGTCACTTTCACCGCAAACACGCACCAAGTAAATACTGGTTACATCGTGTACAGGTTAATTTAGTTGTGGCCTTTACCCGCGCCAAGGAACCGCAGCCTACTAATAAAACATCGGTAAAACATGCGGTAGTTTAAATATGTATCTACTGGTTTGCATTGAGGTTGTAAATTACTACTTTTTTTTTACTATTATACAAAAAACGAGAGAAATCAGTCTGATTCAAGCAACACTAGCCGTTTACAATATTTAATCAATTTCCAAAAATAAAAGTAGCCTCAGGGCCTCTTTCACAATCTCCAGATAAGTTCCCAATAGGCTATCGGCAACATATTTGACAGATATTTGACAGATACTCCGTACTCTATCTGTCAAATATGTTGCCGATAGCCTATTGGGAACTTATCTGTAGATTGTGAAACAGGCCCTAATTCGGTCCTTATTATAACAGCTACCTGCCAGAATAAGTCCCGTCAAAATCGGTTCCGCCATTTCAGATTAATCGAAAGACAGGCAGACAGACAAATATTGTAAAAAATGTTATTTTCGTATATGTACCGTATATGCATGTAGTAAAAAGCGGTTATTTTAATATTACATATAGATAATATATTATACTATTCGCTGGCCCAATGTGGGTTGGTGAACTTGACATACCTTTAAAGACTTACAATCTCATCAGGCGAACGATAGCCTCGTGTTTAGAAAGCACTTAGAAATTTAGAAAAACGTATTTTAAGACCACAGAGAGTCAGCATCGAACTCGGACTCTCTCGCTCAAGAGGACGATTCCATACCCACTGAACCATAGTCGCTTCTATCAGAATAATATAACAATTATTATTGTCTATAGTATAGATGTAGAAGTCTGTGAATATTGTCTATGATTTTGGTGTGTATAGAGTCTATACACACCAAAATCATAGACAATATTCACAGACCTATACATTGTATATAATATACAGAGTTTGATATATGATATCTTGGTCGCACCTGTTGCATATACGTGTCTAAGCATTCACTCAACTGGGACCGATACACTCTCACTACAGCCTACAACCGCTCTACATAATACCTAATAACACAACGCTAACAAACATACATGTATAAGACTTAACTGAAATGGGTCACAATATTGTTTTTCAATGATTATGCAAGCTTCCCATATTACTTGGGATTATGCTTATTAATATTAAAAATATAAAAGTAGGAATGTTTGTTACGCTTTCATGTGAAAGCTACTAAATCGATCATCATGCAACTATGTACCTACACATATTCTCGGAGATACTAGAAGTAATATAGTATATATTGAAAACAGGATTTTTTTTTGCTAACGCGGGTGAAGCCGCAGGCAGCAACTAGTCGTATATAAATACTACAAGATCGTAATAAAATCCGTTAAAAAATCTGTTTCGCTATAATGGATCAAAATTGATTTTTCTTTTGTAAAATTGAAATGGCTATTATCTGCAAACATCGACATAGACATCTATGTCGCAAAAAAAATTATGCCACGAAAATAATATGAAAAAGGTCATCTAAATTTACTATACACAAAACCTTTTTATCAAGAAATTATTTTTCATATTCTCTATGTTTTTACTAAGTTGAATTCAGATATATCTACATATAAGTTACAGCCATTCCAGTAAGCCTTAACCTATGCGGCTTCAATAATTATAAGTTAGTCACATGATCTGTGGTCAAAGGAGACTTAATTCAGTCTGGTCTAAGCCACTAAGCCAAACCTGACAAGTCGTCGATCCGTTGCACACCCTGAGACGCAAAATGGTATACTTATACTATAACAGTAATTATACGGCCTGTCCTACCCTTGTTACAAAAAATACCAAAAGCCTGGAGGCAAGAAAGGAGGATGGTGGATTAAAGCATGGAAACGAATCTGTTGTGCGAACGTGTAGAGTTTTATAGACATTTAAATTAATGAATTTATAACGTACCATGTATTGCCTATAGCTTCACCAGTGTGAGAGATTTACAGAAGTATTACTTTTTTCGCGGAACCCAATTTTTTTTTAAATATAAGTACTCGTAACAACATTAGCTATCTGTCAGTAAAATTCCCGCCAAAAACAGTCTAGCCATTACAGAAATTAGCCGGATCAACCTGACAGACAAACATTTTAAGAATAGATTTTATATAATGAATTTCATCTGTATTTAGTTTGATAAAACTTGTTAATAAAAAAAAACATAAATAAATACTACAATTTTATTTATTACATAAATATTTATATGGATAAAAATACATAAGTTTCAGTTTTTGTGCGTGATAATGAATTTACACATCTTAATATATATATTTCTTGTGTGCGTGTGTATGTGACTGAACTCCTCCTAAACGGCTGGACCGATTTGAGTGATTTTCTTTGTGTGTGTTCAAGTAGATTCGAGGATGGTTTAGATTCACAAATCAGACCGGCAGATGGCGCTGCAGTCGGTATCTAGGTTATTGATCTGTACTGCCACTATCGATTCGTATCTAAAGGACAACGTCTGTGGGGTCCGCTAGTGAAATTCTAAAATACTTTATATTTTTCTTTTTTGGACAATTGTTATAGAAACATTGTAAATGGTATGGCATGGTATGTATCTCTATTAGACATTTCTTCCAGCAAAACCTTTAAAGACAATATTTATGTATCGCGCATTTTTAAACGACTTCAAGAAAGTAAACGTTTCTTAATTCGACCGTATATATTATATGCTTTTTTGTTCAATATTTTTTAAAATTTTATGACAGTTTCAATGAAACATAGGTATTGAAAGACTGCTGTCTACTAAATTACATTTGATCTGACTTCCTTTATGCAACTTCTTAAACAACCCTTATTATTAACCAGTTAAGTGTAGTAACAATTACCACTCTAATTATTTAATGAAAATTTCAATTTAATTATCGTATCCATATTGTAACAGGCGTAGCGTCCAACTCGACATGGCCATATAATATGATAGCATGCGTCGGTCCACTCTCGCTAGCACTAGGTATTTGTATATTAGATACTAGGTCAAGGGTCTCCTTTCACTATCTTCGAAGCGTGTTTGCGGTTGAATACGTTATGTGCTCGTGTTATGTTCTCAAACATTACCACACGTGTCCAAGATGGCGTTTATTGACACGTGTAGGAATTTCGTATTTGTTTACAAATTCTCTACATTTATCTTTAGTTGATTCATGCTACTTTTTACATTTTTGTTCATATTTTAATAATAATAATATCTAGGGATGCTTTTTACATCACGTCAGTTTGGTGCCGTGGTAAGTTCTCGAAGTTGATTCATGCTACTTTTTACATTTTTGTTAATATTAATAATGATATAATATCTAGGGACACTTTTTACACCACGTCAGTCTGGTCCCGTGGTAAGTTCTCGAAGAACTTGTGTTACAGGTACCCGATGACGGAAATATATTTAATACCTTATTAATACTATACATATATATAAGATTTGTATTATATGATGCACATTTTTAATACACATCCATGACCCAGGAACATAGAAAACATTTTTTGCCTGGCGGGATTCAAACCCGCTACCACCGGCTTGAAAGTTAACTCGCTAACCATTGGGCGACAAAGGTAGTGAAATATTTTAATTCTCTATATATGAGATTTAACTTCAACCCATCAATTATACTTGCAAACCTTTCATGAACTTAAATTACATTACAGCGGCTTATTAAGTTTTTGACATATCCGAAATTTCGGATACTTTACAGCATAACTTAAGATTAGGACGTCTGACACCTCGGCCCTCTCGGTACAAAAGTTATTCTAAAGTATTCGAAAAGTTGGGCATGTAAAAAACTTGATAAACTGCAATAAAAACCGTAAAAGTTGTTTCATTTAAACTTTTATGTCAAATTGAAAACAGTTCTTCAACCGATTCATTTGATTTTATAATTTGCATACACTCAATTTTCCTTAAATATATGAAACCTAATTTTAAGCTTACATTTTTAGCTTATAAGTTATTCGGCGGTTTCGACGTAAAAGTGTCGTTCAGACAGTTTTATAAATTTCGAATGCTGTAAAGTTTAGAGTTAAATTTGACGAAAGTGGCCGTATAATGACCATTGTTGTAGGAATAAATATTAATTATTTTGTTTTAGTTGCTACCTTCATACATGCATACATATACATACATACAAATAGACATGATAATACATATATTAAATCTTACTATTTATTAACAGTAGGTACTCATCAATAGTTTTTTGATGAATCTCAACTGTCTTAGTATTTCGGTTTATTGTTAGTAGGTATTAATTGATAGTTGATTGAAGGTTAAATGCTCACGTCTATTATAGCCCAGTAATCCACTAGCCTTTACGTAGTGATCGCGGACTCGAATCCAGCCAAGAGCAGATGATTTTTATCATGAAAGAATAAATGAAATGAATTTATGTCTTGTGGTCAGCGACGGTGCATGTACTTTTGTATTTAAATAAAAAAAAAAAAACTTATTTCCGTTCCTAGTAGCACAAGTTCTTACGAACTTACCACGGGTCTCAGTTAACGTAATGTACTTGTTGGCCAATACTTATGTTTATACCTAGATACATATACTTGTATACTAATACTACTGATATAAATATTACTTGCAATATTGTGTTAAAAATACGAAATTTAAATTCCAAAGGTAAAAGGACTGAGCATTATACGATATACGAGATACGACGAGGCAGTTTCAGATTCATATTAACATCGATTATGATAATGCCAGGAACTTGATAGTTACGTTTCTTATTTATGAAATTCGTTCATTCTCTCGTCGTTTGTATTCTGAAAAATTTACTAGCGTACTTCGGCAGCAAAGTCGCCACGAATGCCGCGACGATAAACGACATGACGCTGCAATTTCTTTTTTATTGGTGGTTAATATACATATTTAAAAAAGAAAAGAAAACTATTACGATGACGTATTATTTTTCTCGTATCTGCGCAACAGTATCGTTTGAAAGCTTTTTTTCTTATTTCATATAAAATATTATTCAATATAAAATGCATATCGACTAGTGAGGAGGTACATCAGACTTAACTTTATATATATTTCTTCTTTTTGTGTGTGTGTTCGTTAAATTACTAAGCCTGTTATTATATCTAGTTATTATGAAATGATATAGGCCTATAGTGAGGTTTGCTGGTACCGTCTTATAGCGACTAATACCACTGGTATATATTCGAAATTAGCTAACTACTAAGAATCGCAGGCATTATCAATGCCAACAGTGGCCTTGTTCTTGTGAATTTTTTTTTTACTTTTTTAAAAAATAATACCTACTAGTGAAACAAATAATTTGAAAACACAAATTCGAACAAGCCCATGGATCTAACGAGGGCACAATATCATTTAAGAATCTTTTTTTATGCGTATGAAATAGAAGCTTTATTATAATGTTTTTTTTTTTACCTACAGGCAAATTATGTAATCAAGATATCAGTAACGGGTCTGCTCGACGTCGGCCATTAGGGTTGCCCCACCTACGACGATTAAAGAAAATTATAAAGCGGGGCATTATCGACCGTCCCCAAATAAGGCGCGGTTACCTAGCAACGAACAACCGAGCTAACCCTTCAGAAGCCGCGAGCCGCTTACTTTGCGGCGTGGGACGCCACGGGGGACAGGGACCCCCGTTTTTCGGCATTGATCCGAACACCAACGCGCCTGCGTGCTAAACGAAAAACGAACTGAGGAAAAGCAAGGTCACGTCACTACAAGTTCTTTTTTCAAATTCGAATATTGAATGGAGAATCATAGCGTTCGGAAAGTGTTGCTTGCTTCGCTTTGTGTCGAGTTGAGTTCACTGGGACAGTACAATTTTATTTACTCGTCGAGGTCGACACATATCGAGACATCGGTTAAGAAAATCGACACATCGTCACAGAACATCACTATTTTATTACGTATCACATAAAAATGGACGTGCGAATATGAGATATAAAATTTAATATATTCGATGTACCACCATTTTGCCGGACAATTCAATCGGAAACTAAATTATCTAATAAATTAACTAACGTCAGTATGTCGAAACAAGTGGAAAGGAATCGAGCGCAAACTAATCGTTTTGTCGTTTCAATTAACAGCAAATGCAGATATAAATCCGATATAAACGTTCAGTGAGCGAGAACCAATCTGGCGGTAGATCTTGTTACGGCCCCCTGCCCGTGCCCCGTACCTACGTGTACCTCGGGGCCCGCCACAACTGACCTCAAAGTTGTAAGACCAATACTCGTTGTTTGATAGTTTTATTTAAAAACCTCATTTACTTTCTTTACTCAGAATTTTTATGATCCTGAGTAGGAACAAAAATATTGCATCTTCATTTTTGGTTCATATTTTAAGTTCTAAGCTACTATTATAATATACTTGTAATAAATAAATATCGCACAGTATGGACATATATATTGATGACCGTATTTTTTAAAAATATCAACTTTGCATTAGTCAAATCGAGATTCTAGACACCTGACGGCATTTGAACATTTAAGGGTTTTTAAGGATTTCGAGGGCCTAAAAAACTTAATTTAGGACTAAAATCGTGGACATAAAAGAGTAGTGTTTCACCTTTGCTGCTGCATAGAGGGCTCCTTTACAGCTGCACTCACTTCAGACTATGGGTATAAACTATTTTTAATTTAAAGACACACACATTCGTCAGCTACTTCCAGCCAACTTGTCACTCGACGTAGACTTCTAAGCATCGTTAGATCGAAACACCGCTTTCCCAAATTTATATTCCAAAATTTATAATACTCTTTTTTAGGGTTCGCAGTAGCTAATCTGGTTGTAATAAGAACGTTAACATTGTGTAGGAATTCTTTCTATAAATATTTTACACCGACTTTTTCAAATCTCTACGCTAGTACAAGTACCTACATGCTTATCTAGTCGCTATTTCAATGATAATAAGACTTAGCCCCACATTTTCCCCGTCGATTCGACCAGCCGACGAAGACCACGGCTGAGTTTCAGAGCCTACCTCCTTACAAAATTTTCATACGCACGATTCCACGTGACTTTTGACTCTACCTACCGATTGAGCTTAAAGGCAATAAGGCCTAAACATAAAGTCTAGACCTTTCGAACAAAAAGACACTTGGACTTTCCGCTGATTTGGATAAGAATATTCTCCTACGAACAAAAAAAATCACGACTTTTTACTCACGAAATTATAAAACTAAAATGGTCCATAAATGAAGTTTGATATACTTAACTAACCTAAGCAAGAGCAAGATTTTACCCCTTTTTAATGCAAATTCGTGCAGAGTTGTGAGAAAAATTGTGTATGTAAATGAATATTATGCAAGGAACAGGTGAGGTCAGCTTGTGAAGGGGTCATTTCTTAATCTCGCGACTAATTACAATTGCTAATATCAAATTCTCACGATTAGCGATTCTGCTCTATATTCAAATCGCATAAAATTAAATTTAAAGGGTCCGTTAATTATTATTCTTAATATCATGTCTGGTTCTCTTACTCTCAACGGAACTGTCGTTGAGATAAAAAAAAATTTACTTACGTAATATTTTTTGGTAACGAACCTTTTTTAGCCACGTTGAGAACTTTTTATTATGGTTCATCTTAAAGAACTCTAACTTAAATTAAATTGTGACATTATAACTACATTGTAAAATTTTAAATTTTTCTCTTCTGAAAACTTCTGTCGGCATTTTATTATTTTTTATTCTTTATAATAAATTGAAATGTTAACTTATTTTTTATATATTTTAAATATAACCTGAGAACGGTAATTTGTATATATTAGGTATTGTAAATAATAATTGGTATATTTGTTTTGATTTTAAAGTTTATAAATTAACAACTATTTTTTTGTAATGGGTATACCCGTATGTACCTTTATTGATGCTTACCTATGCATAACGCACAGGTCTATATTCAGCACGAACTGATGGACGGATAAAGGCTGATGATGATGATTGACACATTTTTAACCGACATAATATACTCTACTTTACGCCAAGAGAATTACTATCAAGTGTTTTTTTTTATTTGATATATGAGATATTGGCTGGTTAGTAATATAACCCTTACATTAATTAGTAATTTTATTCTCTTTTTTATTCCTAATCTATCTTAAATTTGTAATTAATAAAATAAAAATAAAATAAATGATTAAATTAGTGAGAACTTGATTTAATAACAAAGTATTAAAAGTTTGTTCTGATCAAAGACCCTATAAACCCTGTTAGAGCCAAAATTATACATGACAGCAAAATACCCCAAGAAACATTAAATATGCATGTGAATTTGAAAAGATGTAATATGTTAATACGACAGACGTAGGGTCAGAAGTCTTGACCTCACCTTATTAGGGGTTACGGAGATGAATATTCGGTGAACAGGTCCGAATGACCCTTGACACTCTCACGGTTGACCCCGGCGTGATCATCTTGCTCAATGGACCCTTAATGGGGTGATAGTTATTTTTGTCCCGGTATAAAATTATTTTTCGAAACTCGGGAATACCCACTAAGAACTTTGTTAAACATTTATTAATTAAAATGATTTAATTATTTTTCTTACAAATATTCATCTTATATTTTTCTACCTGCTAATAGTAACGGTTGCCAACATAATTCGGATATTTGTCTACAAGGATTCGTATCGTAATACACCATAACCACCATAGTAGATATTTTTAAATGAATATACGTATTATTTAGATAATTTGATATATTTTGCCTTTATAGGCTCTCTGGGAAGGCAAAGGTACCCAAACACGTACCAACGCGGCAACGTCTTCTTTGGAGAAATTTGAACAAATATCATTTTGTTAAATATCTAATTGTACTTAATGAATTCGACATATCCACCTAATTGCTAAATTTATGGCATAAAGAATTAGCAGAAGTAAGTACGGGACTTAAAATGTAACGTTTTTGGTTAGGTACTTTTGAAATGTAATAATAAATTCTTTATTACTCAATCAGCAATCACACACATTCGCGAGGCATACTTAGTAAGTAAAAGATTGGGGATCACCCTCATTCTCTCAGCTTATTTTACAATATTGAGAAATTTGTACAGGTTTACTATTATATGTTACATTTTTTATCATGCAGCATAAAATGTATGCAGTAAAAAATCTAAAGAAAAATGTTATCTATGTTCTGCCTTTAAATGCATAGGTAATTATAAAACTTTTTTTCATATTTAGTGCTCAGCGCTACAGTTGCAGCAAAATGGAATCCTAGGTCGAAACCACTTCAATACAAACTCAAAAAAATTTTGAAAAAAACAGACAAAGCTAACAAGACCAAAGAACCAAATCTTCAGACAATAACATCAAAACAAGCAATAAGTTACGTTAACAATTATTTTAATAATATATTACGATTTCTATCAAAATTACCGACAAATGATAAAAACCAAGACTTATATCGCTTGCTCTATTTAGTTTACCTCAACCACATCCGGAACTCTTGAATAATAAAAAGAATAATCAATATTTGTATATTCTATATGTATTATGTATATATTATTTGTAGACTCGGATCTCAGCTAGTACAAAAAAGTGAACATTTACATTTACTTAAAAGAACATTTACACATGATAACCTTAATAAGTATTATTTATACCTATGAAATATGAATGAAATTCCACTAGCTCTAAATTTATGGTATCACCAAGTATTTTTTAATATTTAGGTTATGAAATTAAAATGGTTTATTTTTATTTATTATATTTATTCCGTATGGCCGAAACTATGAAGTTATTAATAGATATCAAGGGATAGTGATTATCAAACGTTATGTAAAATGCTCTAATTCACGAAATAATAAAATGAATTAGCGATCATAATTAACCGCAAATACATTATGGCTATTATAACATTTATTATCATTTAATTATTTATTTGTGTTTTTAGTTATACCATGATAATTTAGTATAAAATGCAGCGCAAATTTTCAATTAACGTAAAATCATTAGCACAACCTATTGGATTTTCATTAAAGATTTCCATTTCGAGGGTAATTTCGATAAAATCGAAAATCATTTTTGTCCGTAATTATCTCCATGTTTCCGGCCTAAGTACTCCAAAAAGCGTGATTAAACATTCTACACTATTCATTAACTATATATGTGTATGTATCGCATCACCCCCTAAAACATTACACGCAACTTCGCGGTCGTTACCCGCCGACCCACACCCGACCCCCAAACGCACCATTTTTCTCCCCGCAAGATAAAGACCAAATAAAAAAAGAAAACGTGAAAAATATTACTATCTCTTTTTTGCATGTATAAAAGTAATTGGCGGGAACAGTGCGACGCCTAAGCTACGAACGACTCACGAAAACTTGGGCCCCGCCCGAGACGGTTGCCTCTATCCGTCTCTTTCGCTTTTTAACACTTTTCATCTAACAGCTGAACGTGCGTAACGACGTATCGGCGCTGATGTAGAGGTGGCAAATGCATCTCTGTTACATTGGGATAGAGTTTTTTTTCATTTTTGTGTTGAAGTTAGTAGAAAATATTTTAGAACGAAAGCATTCCAGAGTGGAAGTCCCTCTCGCTCGCAAAAAAGCAAGCTCTGTGCGGGTGGGGAGTTAGAACGAGCGGGTGGGTCGGGTGAACTCGGGTGACGCGCTAGTGGCGGCCATGTTGCTTCCGACGGCCGACGAAGACTGGTATTAATTTCGGCTTAACTCATTTGCTGATTTTAAGATATTTTTTTACAAGAACAAATTAACGAACACCTCTTTAGTGACTGTTGACGTCAATTCCCATATTGAAGATTTTTTTCTGATAATAATTAGTTATGTAAAAACATATAAATTTTATGAATCAATAAAAATATTAATTAATATCTTTGATATTTTATTATTAATCAATTAACTGTCAAATAAATCAAACAAGCCCTACTTATTGTCTACTATGTATAAAAAGTAGGTAATAATGGAAATACAATAAAATATACTTAAGTAAAAAATATTTATACATACTTATTTGGAAATCCTTTCATTTTTTTAGGTTTGTGAATTATCCACCAGTTTATTTCATCCAATTCTTCCAGATAATAGGTAGATAAATAATTAATCTTAGAATTGTGATTGAAATGTCTGTCTGTAGTAAATATTTGCAGGTAGAGATATGGCTTACCTATATAACTATCGCATAATTTATATACATTAGGTACCTATAATAAATACATAATATTAAATAAATATATATTTAAACAAAATAAAATATACGTAGGTAATATTAATAATTATTATTACCATAAATCCTATAGTAGTATACCTACTTACTGTCCGAGAATAGTAATTCACTTCATGATATTTAAGTTATAAAATAAGTTTCCGCTCCAAGGCTTTTAAGTTCAATTAAGTGCTATTTAAAAATAATATTGTCTGTAATGTTATGTGTAATGGGGCCTATACTCAGATCAATAATATGAGATATTATAACCATCCAAGGGCCTATATTTATATATTTTTATTAGGTACGACCTACCTTTAGCTAGAGTATATTTAAAATTTAATAATAATTTTCAAGTGAACTGCTAGATATTTGTCGTTTTTCGGATAGAACGCTATCAGATTAAGATATATTATTTATAGAAATCGAGAACTAATTCTTGAACATGCTTATAATTTGACCTTAAAAATGTCAAAAAGACGATGTATTTAAGATGATAAAATATACGTCTCAATTTCGTAGATTTGTATCAGATATAACATTATTTTTCCGTTTAGGGACTTTCAATGAAAATTTATATTTTATGACAGTCTTGAAATAAAATTCTTAAATTAAGTGTAAACTTAATTAAATGATTCGTTAATGCTGCACAAATGTTAAATAATAAAGCAAATATTAATTAAGATATTTATAAATTATTTTTTATAAGTCAAGGTTAAAAATATTTTATATCTCCATATTATTATTTTTTCAGCAGCAGCAGCATCTTATATAATATATGATATAGTATTGATCGCATACTTTTCGTTCCTTATTTTAAAATGGTATAAATTTTTTATTTGTGTAGGTATCTACTAAAATTGACCAAGAAAGGACGTTAGTTTATTATTATAATCTACATTTTCAAGTAGTATACATTACCTATATCATTAAAGAACACATTATATCATTAAAGTACATTACATTTTTTTCTAGCTGGTACCTAATGTGATTTTTTTTATTTAAACATGCTACTAGTACTAGTTCGTAACCACGTTTCCAAAAATAATAATATACCTTGACCCTTTAACATATTTGAAATATTGTACATATTACATATTGTATATCATTAAATAATTCTTCGTCAATATTAATTTTGTAAATTTTTTATAGTTTACTCACTAGTGGACACCTAAATTTGCTATTGTAATACAATATGTAATCTCTAAGTACTATATTTATTTCACTTAACTACCAGCCAACTGAAATCAATTTTAATATTTCAGTAAATAATTATTTATTTTTAAAATTTTATTTATTTAATATAGGATTTTAAATTAACATGGTTATTTTCATTATTTAAAGTATTTAAAACGGGATATTTACCATGTTTTTTAATGTTGTTTTGCGGAGCTCGATATTTCGACATTGTCTACGAATGTCATGTTGACTGTCTCGTGAACATGACATTCGTAGACAATGTCGAAATATCGAGCTCAGCAAAACAATATTAAAAAACATGGTAAATATCCCGTTTTAAATACTTTATTTATTGAATTATTACACTCAATAAAGGTATTTTTAGCATACCTACGTGGGCAAACGAAAAGTCGAAGCCTTTTGGTGATCATCGACGCTCATACACAACAAGACATAATGCCGAATGCAACGGGCCATTATAGCCTCTCAAAATGCGACAGTATAGCTGTCACTTTACGCCGGTATCATGTAGCCAGAGTTACCACCCCGGTCGCGTGTTCTTTTAAAGTTCTTATAAATTATTATAATATTGTATTTTTAATGTCATAATAGCGTTTGTTATTTCCTTATAAAAAAAAAGTATCAACCCTTACATGTCCCACTGCTGGGCACGGGTCTCCTCCTCGAAATCAGGCGAGGAGGGTAATGGGCCAATAGTCCACCGCGCTGGCCCAGTGCGGATTGGTGAACTTCACATACCTTCAAAGACTTTCAATCTCATCAGGCATGCAGGTTTCCTCACGATGTTTTCCTTCACCGGTGAGCGAACGATGGTCTCGTGTGCACTTAGAAATTTAGAAAAACCCATTTCAAGGCACACTCGGACGGGTCAGGATCGAACCCGGATCCTTATATTAAAATAAAAATCAATACACTACCTATTTATATTTCGTTCTTTTTACTGCATCTTCTACCGGCGTAAAGTGGCAGTTATGCTGTCGCGTTTCGTGCGGTTTGTGAGCTTCCGGTAGCCCATTGGGGGGATAGGCAAAAGGAGGCAACGCATCTGCATAACTCCGGTTATCTGGATGTTTATGGACGTCGATAGTCGCCAAAAGGCTTGGACTGTTCGTTTGCCCTTCTATGCTATAAAAAAATCTCCATATATTACAAATTAATAGTTCTGACATAGGTAACACAGCAGAAATATTAGAAAGTTAATTAAGGTACTTTTGATTTAAAAAAATTAAACCATTCTCCATTATCGGTCGTTTTGACGTTCATTGATGGAGGCTTGTATTCAACAGTGGACGGATAAAGGCTGATGATGATGATTCTCCAGTTGTTTATTTCGTTTTTTATTATATTATACTGACATTATTAGTTTATTATAGGTACAGCACATTATCAACATAAAAAATGTCTTGTTTTTTTTACTAAACCTGCACTTATTTTTAGAAATAATAATCATGCATATGGAAATAAAGTTATTAGTAAGTAATTAATAAAAATACCCAAACGAAACGCGTAAACGTAAACATATGAAAACAACAAATACTATGTAATACCAAAGTTCTTTAGTTCAGTAGAAAATTGTTTCGAACTATTTTTTTAGAGACAATTATATTTTTTTTTAAATTCAATAGGTATTGACCTACAATACTTAAATTTCATGTTAGCTCCGTCATATCTGCCTTTAAAAGACTAACACAGAAGGTGACGGTGTACAGCACCAGTGTGCCCAAACGCGTTCTTTGACTTGCAAAAATATAAAATTAATTTATATTACTGGAGACTCTTACACACTCTATACATCTCTGTGACAGAACTAATCCAATATCATAAATATATTATGAAACTCAAAGTCATCCATTATTTTAAATACCACCAATAGAATAAACAATATGAAATCAATATGAGTCACGACCACGCTGAGGGGTAAAAGATGTCACTTACAAAATCTATCGAATCTAAAGCAAAAGTAAGATAAGGCATACGTAGGTAATTTTCAACGTAAATAAACAATAGCACACCATTTTGGGATATTCATCCAAATGAGTCAAATAAACTAATAATATTTTCGTAGTTTTTGACGTAATCCCAGATTTCTAAAGTTTCGCCAATTATCGAGTCAGAGATCATACAGAACTGACATATTGTAGCTTATGAAATATTGTAAAATATTATTAAATATAACATTTAATAAATACAAACCGCTTTACCGCTGCCTGGATAATGTCTCAGCTTAGTAAAGCTTGATACAATTTTAGATAATAGTATCTCAAGAGGTGTTCATTTTACAACAAAAAAATCATTGTTACACATCCTTTTTATCCAGCTTTAAAAAAAATAATCATAATAGAAATTCCCAAAATCCTCCCGTTCCTAGTTTTAAAAGCGTTTTACTTACATTGTCAGAGTCTCTAATTATAACATAAGTAGGTCTTATCCTAGCTCTATCAAAATTAAAAGCATTGTTTTACGGTACGAATAGACACCTAACGCCAGCTACGTGTTGTTAAATCAAAACTTCATAAACTCCATTCGCCATCTAGCGGCGAGTAGATAAAATAAAAAGTTTTGGATTGAATGAATGAATGAATGAAAAATGAATATAAAATATATTGTAAAATTTTAAATTTAACAGAATATAGCAATATTATACCACTATACCACTTTTTCTATTTTTACAATGAATTATATATTTATTTTTCAAATAAAGAACTCAAATTTCATATAAAATTAAACAAAATAATTTTGTTATACTTTAATATAACTTTTGTCCTAAAAATTATATTTTATGAAACTTATTATTTTACAATATATTTTCTGGAAAATCGTGAACTAAAGTACAAGTTTATTACTATATTACTATTTGATTTTTTATTATAACGTGATTAAGCTATTAGGCGCTAGATGGCGTATACATGAAGCTTCTTCGCCTAACCTCCATAATATTTTTTAACAAATAAATTGTTTTAAAATAATTGTTTCTAAACATAATATTTGATTATATTTACTTTCCAAATAATATACCTACAAGTGATATTCAATTTCTTGAAATTTCGAAAAATATAAAACCATTTTTTAGGGCTGGATTCCTATGCTTATGGCCTTAGTGGCCACCATTGGATGCATAGAGTATTATAAAACCATCAACAACAATATGTTATGATTTTCAAATGGTCAAGATTAGGCCGGAGATAAATTTTCAACACGTGAATATCAAAACTACAATGAGCCATCATTGATGCTTTGCATTTTGCCAAAATACATTTATACCTTGGTATTTGTCAGAAGTATAAAACTACATGTAAAGAACCAATGTATGGTAGTGAAATTCACTTATACTTGAAATGCTGTTGATTCAGGTTACAACTATATAGTAAGTAGCTAGTAACTAAATACAACTAAATTATAAGTAGCCCGCACACTCCTTGAGACAATATTTTTCAAGCAAAAAATCTAACCATCATAAACATTGGAAAAAGACGTGCCATAATAAAATAATTAACTGATAAATAATAAGTAGCAATTACATTTCTCGAATCAACTTCCATTATGTCCCTTTAAATTGATTCAAATTTCATTAGAATTGGAATGACGAGGCACACAGATTCACATTACGACTCACATAATTATTCCGAAACCCAATCGAATTATCTTCAACGAATGTCACAGAGTGGTATGAAGACATGCGCTCTCTTGGAGCAATTATCTCGGGGGTTTTAATGCTCCCCTACCTCCCCCCACCCTGGGACCCACAATTTCGCCTGATCATCTTCACCCTACCTTTTCTGATGAAGATATGTAAATAGCCGACTCCGGTTAATGGCGGTCTTTAATTCTACTTAATGTTTTCTACTAAGCTACATTTATGTAATGAAGACGACATTTTGACAAATATTTAACAAAAAATATTTTGTGTACCGCACGCCAATTTGAAGTTAATATATGCAGTTAAAAATGAAATGTTCTTGGCGTTTAATAAAACGTAAACTTAATGCTACATAAAGAATCACTTAGGTCTATATAATAGATTAGTGTTGTAGGATTTAATACTATTTACTAATATAGTGTTCATTTAAGGATTTGTTCATAATTGTCACGTTGAACAAGCGCCTATGTTCAGCAGTGGACGAATAAAGGCTGCTGATGGTAATGATAGTAAGAATAATGATGATGTTGATGGAAATGATCATAATAATTTTATTTATTTTATTTTATTTTATTGGGAAAACAAACAGTGATTTACATCTATTGTAACAACTTCATAAACATGCTATTCACCAATTGATGATGATGATAATGATAGAGTATTCATTTCCAAAAAGTCTGTACAAATTTAACTGTTACCAAAAATATAATGGCCAAGTAACTTAACAATTAACTGTACTTATTTCATTTTCAACTTCTTTTTAAATTAATATTTTGTTTTCTTATTTTCTGGGACTTCTCTATCAGCATTTATATAGACAGAGATGTCACAGAAAAGAAAATATAGATAAATCAAAAAAGAACTATGAAACATGATTATTATATAGTTATATAATCATAAAAATGTTAAGAATGTTGTTCTAATATGTATATTGAACACGCATATTATAAAAACGGCATATTATAATATTTTTATTTCTCATCACCGATTCCTTATCACCCTCTCCTGGATTTATTCTCCAAATCTTCCTACTGTTTACCCAATCTCGAGGTCACTGTTGGACGCCAGACGAAGGCTAATCGGCTTTAACTGATGTTTTATGGAGTAACTTAGGCTATAAAATATCACACCAGCCCGGATACGGCTGTCAATCTTAATTAACGCAGGCGAAGCTGCGGACAACAGATAGTAAAAAATGAAACTCAATTTTCACCAATAAATTAATTAATAATTTAATTTATACTAAAAATTACAAGACAAATATGTTATTCACAATATCATAACATATTTTAAAGATGATTACATTTTTACGGTTTTTTTATCTGCCCTAGATAATAAAACCGTTAAAAACCATCGTAATTATCAAGTTTCATGTCACGCCACTAGCTGTCACGGCATTTGAGATGGATTCGGATTTTTCTGTCTAGACGCATACCGGCCAAATATTTCACATCAAAAATATTAAAACTCTTTATTAATCGGCCCGTGTATCAAAATGTGCGAGGGGGTGAGGGGGACGGGCCGAGGTGTCGGTGACGGGCGAGCCTCCTCTGAAGATGATTTATTGAGCCCGTGCACATGATACCTATATCAGCAAGTGTTAGGGTCTCTCGTATACCTTTTTATGACGCATTAAGATGGCATGTACCTAAAAATCCTGTCAGCATCAAAACAAAAGTTAGTGCGTATGTATTTTTTTTTTTGTTTGTTTGCTTCTATCTGTGACATCTCTTTCTATATAAACATAGATAATGATGTCTCAGAAAACAAAATATTAATTTAAAAGTACAGTTGAAAGTGAACACAGTTAATACTTGGCATTATATTTTTGGTAATAGTTAAAATTGTACAGATTTTTGTTTACATTAAAATACGTTGAGATAACTTACATTGCCATCTGATGCCAAATTAGGCGCAGGTTATATTATGTCAACTAGACAATTAACTTTCTATAGTCACTATAATGAAACTTTATATACACTTTTTCCACTATTTATTTTAACATGAATTTCCATCAAGGACCGACAGTACATTCTATCAATTATAATTAACTTTCTTTCATTTATAACTGGAATTTCATTCTGGGACAGATAGAAGGAAGACGAGTAAGAGGAAGCAAGAACACCAGTGAGATGGGCCGATGCCGTTAAGACCAAAGTGGGGGGCAATTTGCACCAAGCAGTCCACTAGGCTCAAGACCGTATCCAGTAGAAAATCATATGTGGTCATGATCCTCAGCAGTGAGGGAACGACGAAGAAGAAGAAGACAACTGACACTTACTTCTAAATTTCTAAAAACATACATAATATTATTGAAAAATTATGCCCAGACACAGAACAAATGATCACACTCATCACACAAACATGTTTGTTTTCCTGGGTGGAAAATGACCTTCTGGCTTAGTATCAGGGTAACCTCTAGATTACTCTAGAGATTACTCTAGAGTCTAGACTATCAGGCATGTCAATAATTTTATATAAAGGCTTATTTTTATTTTGATTATTCTTAATTGTAACTATACATATAATTACATAAAAAATAATATTAGTGTTAGGATTCTGTTCTTTCGTGACTTTTTCGCTTTTGTCGCGTGACTTAGCTGAACTTCAAAAAACCTAAGACACCTACTCAAATTTAATTCTAAATAAAAGCTGACGAAGTCACGGGAAACAGGTTTTATTCATTATAATTAGTGAAATTCGCGTAAACATAACATACATATTTTATTAATAAAAATTCATATTAAGACAATCCGAATAATTAATTACATCCTTTAACGAAATGATTATGTAAAAAAGTAAAGTAGCAACCCAAATATGTCCCACAGCTGGGCACGGGTCTCCTCCTCGAAAGCAGGCGAGGAGGTATCGGGCCATAGATGATGATGAAATTTATCGATCAATGATTATGTACCAAGAGCTATATGTAACTTTGCCATAATTTTAGTATTAATGGTAGATAAACCGGGAAATATAACCTCGTATAATTTATAGAAACACTAAAAGTCCTAATCTTATCTTTAATGTGGGGATCGTGGCTAGACGCCCTAGGCGACTTAAAATCTCACTTAACCGAAATGAAATTAGAGGCTACAATGTAATTACCATAAGCGTACTTTACTATTACGTCGTGCAAATCGCTTCTTAGTTCACAAAATGTAAGCGGACAGCGATTTCACGAAATCGAATTAAGTAAAAAGAGTATTTACATTGAGAGAATTTGTTTTTTTTTTTAATATTTTAATTAAAAGCTAAGATCATATCATTATAGTAGTGTTGTTTTATTGCTCAGCTTAGTTTCTAGTATTATGGTTGTATTTTAGCTTACAATTTTTATAAAATAAGAGTCAGGTTTATCAATGTAGGTAGGTTTAAATGTTTTTTATGCCTATTGTGGGTAGTTTTGTTGAAGAAAGTTACATTTAAAATCTTCTATCTGGAATAGAAAGAAAAAAATTAAAATATATAAAATAAATAGATGAGATATATAAAGAAAACCTCAAAAATTATGTATTATTATTTATTACATTTCACACGAATCTTCGTACACAGTGTTATCATAAACCATCTCGATTCACAGTCGATATACTCGCCGAGAGATAAGTTTGGATCAATCATCATCATTATCAACATCGACTTTTATCCACCAACTGCTGGACACAGGTCTCGCTCAGTAAACAACACGCAGCCGTAACTTGGCGTCTTAATTTGCGACTCGTTCTAGGCTGTAGCAACTCGACGTGCTATGGTGCTATGCTGGCTGTTTGTTTCTTTGTCAAATATTCAAGCCAAAGTTACCTATTTCATGCGAAGAATAGATTCGTTGAAGGAATTTGGACTGGTTACACACTTGGGAGAATGGATGGCCGATACTCGATAGGACAATAAGTTTTAAGAGTGGAGTTAGGTAAACGAAGCGTTGGTCAGGCCATTAAAAAGATGATCACATAAAGATATGATCCCTCATTATCAAGACCTCTCGGCCTTAGTTTTAATACAAATGTAATAAAAAAATATATATAAAATAATAATACATAATAAAAATTGAAACATCTTGTGACTTGTACTACAGCGTTTTCGCCTCTCGCCTAAGGCACATCGAGATAAACGCTTTATATGCGTACGAGTCTCGTTTTATGTGCGTAGTTTGACTATCACGGCTCGAGCTGAACTGACCAAGGGTTGGACATATAAGGATTACGACCTATTATTTACTATAGCATTCACACTTCGAACCTAGAAATAACTTAGTCCTAACGATACGGTGTTATTTTTGGAATTTACCGATAAAGATGCTAATTTCTATGGAACATTATGTAGTATTAGTACATGATTAGTTATGCTGTAGGTACATAAATTTGTACTATAAGGAAACATTCTTACTATCGTAACTGCGTTAATAAACCGAGATACCTTCTTCCAATCAAATGATCGTAAAGAGACGCTATAAAACCTCTTTTATTGTAATTATATATGATGGAATGATATATTTACACCTTATATTGTAATTATATATTTTCAAACAAGACTGAGAGCTGTGTTTCTAACGTGACCGATCAATATAATATGTAGAGATTCTTGACTAATTAGAGAAGCCTTTCATTTGCCGGTTGCATCTAGTGGAAGTAGTGGAGCTAAAGGTTGAATGACACAAGGGTGCGTGGTGCGTGGGCAAACTGACCCTGTTAGGTGTTTGAGCGTGTAATCGTAGAGGGGACCTCAGTCTTAGTTTTATTTTTACACTTGCCTTTCAAACACATTTTAGCCTTACGCAACGAATGGCCGATAGTGCGTAATAGTCGGGCTAATAGGCCTGCGACTCCTAAGATTATATGAGGGTTTTATTGTAATGCGTTAAATGTACTTGTTTGAACTTACACTAAATTAACATTTTTCAGTAATTATCATAGTATACTAAATTTTGATGATGATCCAGTGGTTATGAACCCGGACTTTAGTGCGAGTGGTTCCGGATTCAATTCCGACCCTCGTGTGCCTTGAAATGGGTTTCCTAAATTTCTAAGTGCAACTTAAGCATCTTACCATCGCTCGCATGCCGGTGAAGGAAAACATCGTAAAAAAACCTGCATGTCTGATGACATTGAAAATCTTTGAAGGTATGTGAAGTTCACCAACCCGCATTGGGCCAGCGCATCAGTGAGCCATAGTTCACTGATGCGTCCTAACCCTTCTAGTCTGATTTCGACGAGACAGCAGTAGACAATGTATGGGTATACTTTACTTTACTTTACTGCAGAATCCACTATGAATATTTTATAAATTGTATATAATAATATAATATAGAGAATATTTAGTCACTAATGATGCTTTAGCATTAAATCCGCCAATTTGTTACAAATTTTAATTTGGAGCAATAAAGTTTAAATAAATAAAAATAGATGTTTGCAAATCGGCTAAAAGTACCACATAAATGTCTCACTCCGTGGTGATGATGAGGACGAATACAGATCCCAGATCCTGAACCTGATGCTTCCTATCTAGATTTTTGATAACGCAGAGAAATGCATTTCGCATGTATCTAGGTTACCTGGTTAAGCTCCTAGACCCTAGGCCTAGGGGCCTATATGGGACTCGCACTTGGAAGCGCAAGTGCAGTGCCTAACGAAACAACCTCCAAGGGCCATCAGCTATTTCTTGAGGGACCTAAATTTAAAGGCAATAGGAACACTTTAACAGGCTGGCCCCGGCAAATGCCAAGCTACTCGTAAATGGGGACCGCCTGGCCTTCCTTTGTAATCTTGCTTCTACCAAGTCTCTACTAACACTTGTTCTTATACGCGGCATGTAACCATTTTGTAGCTATTTTCATTGCACACAGTAGTATAATGGTGTTTTTTTTTTGTTATCATGTTTATTACTCAACGCCGTCTAAGCGTACATGCCATTTACTAAAGCTGATTAACTAAAGCTGTTCTACGTAACAAAGTAATTTGCAACAGTGTCCAGTACTAAACGTAAGACACGGCCATAGTTTGTCTTGTATCGTTACTCAACTACGTTGAACTGATCTAAACTGGTTATAACAAGTTAAGGCCGGTGGGACGCCTGGAGGTGGGGTGGCTCCTAACTAGATTCCTCCCAACTTTCTCGTGCTAGATAATGATCTTCGCTACGTGGGTGCTTGAGCTACATACGGTCGGTTGGAATAGACCCACAGTTTATATAAGACCATAAAATATTATGATTTTATATAATAGTAAAACGAAGTGGGCATACAGCGATCCTACTAAAGTCATTGAAGTAGTAGTGGGCTGGACACACACACAGAAGAACGGATGGCCGATAGGCGAATAAGATTTAAGAGTACAGGGTCGCGTTTAGATAGATGCATTGTTTTAGTCAGCCATTTGGTCACCAACGATATATTTTTGTTAAGGTACAAAAGACGCCGGTCCTAAACTACCCCATTAAATTCCATGCTTTAAATAAAGAAAGAAATAACTTTTAGAAGACTTCGAAAGGAAAACCTAATTCATAGTTATAAAGATAAATTCGAATAAATATATTTAATCAAAAAATACATAAGACATGACAAAATCAAATATCATACATGCATAATTTTCAGTGAAATTCTATTAAAGACGTATGAATTTTTCAACCTAAGTTCTCGGTTTTGTTTATGAGTTATGTCGGTACGGCTTAAAAGTACGCATTGAGGTGTGAGCGGTTCAAAATAAAATCTTTATAAACGTTTATCCAAAATAAAATCAATAGAGTTTTATAAAAAATCTTAAATAAGTCCAAGAATGTAACAGAGGTTCACACAGGAAAGACAAAGTCAGCAGACGATTTAAAACCGGAAATAAGACTCACAGAGGTGGGATGCGCTCGGAAGATTTCCTTACAAACATGACTATATATTCTATTTCTACATACAAATACACTCTTTTCTCATAAATAATATTTCGTCTAAGATGTCAGCTTTTTAAGTCATGGCTCCTTACATATTTCTTACGTTTAATTTGCACATATTACTTAATATGTTGAACAAATAAATAAAATACTGAAATTTTATAACAGTAACTGACTGAATAACAACGTTACCTAAATAAGGGAAAAAGGGTTATTTCGTTTGTTTTCGACATATTTTCGCTAGTGTTCTCGAGATATATAAAAATTGTTTTTTTTTTTTCCTATCCCCCCAAATGGCCAATGTAAATTCACAAAGCGCACGAAACGCGCTGTCGAAAAACTAGTTGTCGCTTTACGACGATTTCATGTGAACCAGAGGTACCAACCCGGTCGTGCCAGCCCAATTTGACTGGAAATCAGCATGGCACTTTAGTATTTATCCTTTATTGCAGAATAAGCGATCTTGTCGTTGTCATAAAAATTAAAAAAAACTGGAATACTACAAGACGTGTAGGTAGGTACTCTTAATACTCTGTCCTAAGCTCGACTGCGTCACATTTCAATGATCAATAATCTTAGCTCAAAACCTCTTGCTATCCCCGCCATTTCATAAACACATTATGAGCTAGAACGATATTAAAGCGGCTACGGTTCCCACAGAATCCCATCTCCACAACTATCTCACGACACCGGCCTCATATACTAGAATGACCATGGGTCAAATGTACCAAAAGTTCAAATTTAGAATAATCCAACAGGGGATGCTGCAACATTCAACTTAATTTATATGCACACACCTTTACTTTTGACAAAGTAATATAAAACCGGCAAACACAAAGTCGTTCGAAAATGTAACTTATTCGAAAGCAGTATGAGCGAGTGTTTTTCGATAAAAAGCAACACTAATGTTGTAACCTACTCGGACCCTTAATTTGTCGAATAAGAACCGGTACTAGCAATAGATTAGCATTAACATAACTCCTTGACCGGAGACGAACTGGACACTTATCAATATTTATGAAATAGTTACCGGTAATTTTGGAGTTTTTGTCCCTTTAGTTGTGGATTAGGTGCAGTGATAGCCACATCGGTGGACTTATTATGAAGATCTGAATCCTTGCTAGGTAGTTGTTTTAGTTATTTGAATCCAATATAAAGCTGAAAATGGCTTTAAACTTTACAGTTTTTTCTCATACAAGTTCGTACAATTTTACATTTGCCATTCTGATGCGTTTGCATCGCCATTCCTATTTTCCGATTTCCTTAAATTGATTATAATTATATCTCATAAAGAAGCATGTACGTGCATCATCATTCTTTGAAATAAGTAATTCTATATTTTCATTAATTCATTTCGTTTACTTCTGTTTTAATTTATTGTAATAACTAATAATAACATCAAGTGAAATAATTATATTATTTTATATTGTAATGCAACGTATCACAAATTCTAGGAATTATTTTCGAATGTCATTGACATGGAAATCGTGATTATAAAATGAAATGCTTTTAGGGCTTCATCATGACGGTTCTTTGTTCTCACTGCTGTATGGACTTCGCATCACAAACAAAGAAGAAATCGTCATTTTGTAAGTAAGATTTTAATAAATAAGTAATGTTTTTTCTGGTGTTATGAAAGTACTCACATAAGGTAGTGGAAGAGCATACAAATTTCAAATCTCCATATCAATGCTGATCTTCGTCAAATTACGAGTAGTTTCATTTAAGAATACAATTGTATGTAAAATTTGTATGTTACGTATTGCTATTTAAATGTTTATCTCTTTTTAAATATACTCATCTTTACCCATTTAGTAAATGGTATCATTATTATTATTATCATCAATCGTTATCCGTCCACTGCTTAAACTAGGCCTCGCTCAATGAATGCCAAGACGTAAGCAGTATAGTTATTATCATAACGAAGCTTGATTCAAATATTAATTATTCCTCACCTGAAATGACTACAATTTTCATGGGAATAATTTATCAAGTGAGAGTTTCCAAAATCCGTTTAAGATAAAATGGTCGCTATAACTTTGCGATAGGGATTTAAGCTGTTTGTTTGGAAATATTTCAAATCCTTCGATGAAGGGTTGAACTAAAACTATCAATAAATCGATAATCGTCGTGCGAGCCAGCCGTGGCAGGTTCATCACCAGTGTGGACATATCTATTTTACGATTACTCCCAAAAAATGCTTTTTATTTTTATTTATTTACCAAGATACAAATCACATTTATTATTTTTTAACGTTACTCAAACTACTAGGATTTGAATATAGTGCTCGAGATCCCCAAGATACAAAAGGTATTTTAGAAAATAATACTACGCAGTTTTTGATAATCCACCAAAAAAGTGTCAAGTTTCTAATCGTAAGTATTCATATTTTAAATAAATTATATAGGCATTATCAATAAGTAAAACATAAAATGAAGTTATATTGTAATAATAATGTTGTTGTTGTAAAATATGTATTTAAAAATCCATATCCATAATTTAAATCCATAATGTCTACAACAATCGGGAATAATACAATAAACATAATTAGTTACGAATATCGCACAATAATATAAGTTGAAGATGTATTTTATATATAAGTATGTAATTTAATTCATTGTTCCTTGCGTCTCTTTTTACGGATATCATTATATTAGATTTTCTGAAACGATATTTCCAAATTCTTCGATAGTTTACGAATTTAGTAGGACTTTATCCGAAAACGGCCACACTGCTCATCACTAATTTACAATTTTATGGCTTGTGGGAACGCAGGGCGCGGGGGTGACGCCACTCCATTAGCCCCGCCCGCCGACCCTTCGGGAGGGTGGGGAAAAAACGTTGAGGAAATTTTCTTATTTATTCTTACTTAAGAATGGGGTGAATTGAGAGAATAAATTAGGGAGGACTATAAACAGTTTGACTATTTTTATATAATTAGAAACTTTTAAGATGATTTTTATTTGTAAATTATTTCTGAAACTATAATAATAGTGTGCTACGTTTAATACAATAATTTTATTCTAAAATCCTTAGCAAATTACAGTTGTAGTATCACATACTGGAATTAATTTCATATAGATCGAATATGTAATTTGCTTAGAAAAACTAAATTTAAATTTTATGAACGCACTCCTTTTTATTTTATTTATTAATTTATCATTCAGATTTCCACTATATTTCTACGTAAAATTATTTGATGATAAAATATAATATAACTTCAGCGGGTCTGATCATAATTACACACATTATTAGATGAGTAAAAAAGACCTTATATTAAGTATAACACATTTAACAATTTTGAAAATAATCTCTTGCCATACTACAATGATGGCATAGCATACAGAAATATTTGAGCACTCCAAAATAATTATAAGTGAATGTGTTGAACTAAAATTGCGAACGGTACATTCCAGCGCCTCCCTACAAGAAACCCGTGTAAACGAGAAAGGAGAAAACTGAGACGGGTCAGAAAGGGAGATCTTTAAGATTCGTCACCATAGCAACCCTTATTTCGACGCACACATACATATAGTAAGCTTAGTTTACATAACACGGTTTTAAGTGTTTCGTATTTTTTTATAATTTTGTTCATTTTTTTCAATCAAGTCTAGTTCAATTCCTGACAGTGATTTCGCTAAATTGATGAATACGTAGTAAATAATAGTAAGTAAAAGTAATTAAGTTTGAGTAGTACCTAGTTAGTTTAAGTAAGTAATTAAACTTTATTCTTACGCTTAGTGCAATATTGCTTGAATAAAATTTATTCAGATCAATATAGATTCTAGATCGCGTAATATTTGATAAATATTTAAAAATGTGTAAAAATAACAAAAAAGCTGTAATCCTTGAGAGTTTATAATTAGTATCACTGTGACGATGTATAATATCAGTACTAGACTCTACTAATACTTATATACTAGACACTACTAATTAATACTTATTTTATTATATCTGTAGCTAAAACTTTAGCTAATATTATCTTCCTTTCTTTTTCTTATATGTATTAACAAATTGATAGGTGTCTATCATAATAACTAGTCGAGATAAAACTATACATATTAAAACATGTAGACCATCCTTAAAACGGTATCACGCACACTTATATAAAATATATAAACACAAGGTATTAGGAGAATTCGACCCAACCCCTAAAGTTTCAGTTATTAAGCAAATGCTTCGTAAACATTTCGTGTACACACCTTTAGTTTTAGCCTTTATGTGATAAATTTAAATCTTAGATATATTAAACATAGTAAATATACAGAATCTAATGAATATTAATGTTTGAACTTTATATGACCCGCAAAATACAGTATATGTAATGACAGAGCTAAATAAAATTGTTCATATAAAACTACCATTAAATGTTCTCGTTTTTTGACCTCGGCAAAAAAATTGTAGCAAAATTATAAGGGCATGTCTGTATTGAGCTATTTTAACATGTTATTTACACTTTATTTTAAGAACAAACTTTTAATCCTGTTAGCATAATCCTTTATGCGCTAAACGTTTTCTTATTTAAGTTAATAGTAAAATCATTTATGACTTTGACATACCTTTCTATATTTATTTTTTTACTTTTCAGATTTATCTGTTATTTTATATATCGATAAAGAAACAAAGAAATATTTTAATAACTTTTTTATTAATTCTAAATATATCTATGGACGCTATCTATTTTTTTAATAATAATATCTATGAAATTCCAAATCCCTATGTATTGTACTAATATCATACATATTTAATTAAATTATTTAATAATATATCACATATAACAATCACATTACACTTGCACCCCAATACTATGTCCCTTTAAAAAACCTTTTTTTTTTAACTTAACCAAAATATACATTTTTATCGGCCGAACAGCTTTGAGGTATAAGCTGATAAAAATTGGGATGTTTAGTATTCAATGTACTTGTAAGACAGGTCTGATCCCTAACATGAAGGCTATAAAGCATACAGGACCACAAATTCAAGTGAAACTTTAGATATCCGTTGACATACAGCCACCTGATCTCTGTTACCCATTAGGGTTGTGCCGGTAACACGAAGCCTGATTCATTATACTACCCAGGAGTCGCCCGTCGTGTGCGATGTTTACAATGATAAGAAAAGGGCAGGCTCACAATCTGGTGAAGGCAGTAAACATAATTTAACAATGTTCAATGATTACGCGAATTTCACTCATTATAATGATGTTTCATTATAATGAGTGAAATTCTCGTAATAATTCGTACAATATTTTACGAATTTTATTAAGATTACATGTCCGACGTTTTGGGTAGAGTCCTCACATATTTTTGCTGTAAAGTATCCAATGTCGATATAAAAAATTCAATAAACTTCAATAAAAAACGTAAAACATTTTTTTTTTCGTTCTTATGTTCGTGCGAAGCGGTGATCTTTAAATACATATTTGATAATGCTATCAAGTACGAGAATTATATGAAAGCAATTTACACAATATTTTCATATAGTGGTAAGTTGTATTTTTATTAAATTGAAACAAGCAATAAAATAGTGTTGTTTTAATTTCAAAGAAAACTATGTAAAACGTGTAAATAAGGGTGAAATTGCATACAAGGCTTATCAATTAGTGCATAGAAAAGCTTTTTTTAGTTACCTACTTATTGATAAAATATAGAAACAAAACAGATAATAGAAACTAGAATTGTAATTGGAGTTAAAAAAATCGGAGTCGGAAAAATAACATAATATAAAATATATTTATGTTATTTTTCCGAAGTCCTAATCCTTAGTACTTCGTTTTTGCATGCGTACTCAGGCTTAAAATATTTGTAGGTTTTTCAGGTTTCTCAATCAACAATACATTTATATAATAGATTTAAAGCCGTAATAAGTTCATGCAGAAGATATTCAAGTAAATATAGTGCTTAAGCGTGCGTCCTAGATGCTAGATGTGGCTAGAAGTTTGCGACAAATTGCTCGGCCGCTAACGACTTCGACTAACTACCTGCCTTTAGCCCGACCGGCCATATACCAAGCTATAATAAACTCGGATTTACTTCACTAAATTAATCTTCCTAGATATTTCATGTACATAATACGTGTATTTAAAAAACAACTATTTACAGAGATATTTGTGTCATAATTACTGTGATTCGCGTAATACATTAGATAGCAATATAAATAAAATTTTATTCATGTGCCTACCTACTTAGCATATTTTATCTATGTTTATAATAGGTCCTTTTTATTGGTAGGTATCAGTTTGAGATCATATTTTTATTATGTCATGTAAGTTATATGAAAGTAACGCGATCAAAGTTGATGCAAAAAATTGAACTATTTTTTTATAACGTTACGCTTTGCATACTATAAGTAGGTATGCTTACTGCATTTACTGGGTATGACATGTTGAAGTATTATTTCATTTAAAAACTCAATATAAAAATATTCTTTATTTTATCGTCACATTTAATAAAATACAAGCATTATTAATATTTGCATTAAATTGTATAATTTTTCCCAATAAAAACACACATCACGAAAAAAGTCACTATTCCGTACATCATAAAGCGTTACTGTATAGTGAAAAAATATCTTCTTCCACATAAAACGCACTGGCTTAGAACGGCTTGATGAGAACATATTGATTGTGACATGAACACTGTTAGTTCATTATTTATAAATAGGCAAACATTTCGAGCATGTCGGATTAATTGCCAATTGGCAATTTAGTCGGCGACTAGTAATATTTTTGTGTATACAAAATATTGACGATCAATGTTATGTACCTACCCATAGTTAAAATTATGATCTGTCGGATGTATTTATATCCTCCTTCGACATTAACACTTTCACGCAAAAACAACTGAATGGATTTTAACGAAACTTTATATAAATATAGCTTACATATTACATTAATACATAATGACAAGTACCTACGTGGATGTAACCGTGGAGCGCTGATAGTAATGAAATAATAGTAAACACATCAATACCCGTGATAAGCTATAAAGAACTTGTTTATGAGAACTGGTAATGGATTTTTATGGCGTCTATATAATACCTTTTCTTGCTAATTTTCTTGTAAATTATGCAGTGCACAATAAATATTATTTCATTTATTCATTCATTTATGTAGATAGTAGATAATATATACTATATACATTATTGTAAAGTTGAAAAAATTGCTTACTCGCTTGAACGTTCTATTATCGGAGGTAACCCGAAAAGTCAGATTTCATTCGCATTAATACCAGCCTACTTTTTAAAGGAATATTTTGTCTAATTTTGATGTACATATACCTTCGTAATCAGCTAGTTCTTAATATATATTTACGCCCATCCATTATTATAATTATTTGGTTGATAATATTACAATGAACTTATAGAAAGATTTAAGTAGAATCAACATATTATTTTCTAACGTTTGCGTGAGTTTTACTTATTATAATGAAACAACTATTACTGTTTTTATCGCGGATAAAATCCGTAAAAGTTGTTTCATTACAATCAGTACACCATCTTGTCAGTTTCAAATCAAATCAAAACAATTATTTGCACTCTAAATCTCCCGTCGAATAATACGCAATTCTTTTCAACTTAAACAAAATGGCGGGCTAAAACTAGTTTCAATATAACTCCACTATCCACCCTACCCAACTTTAATAAGTTTCTCATCGACCTGAGCCTCGCTAGCTTAAGGCTCCTTAATTTCCCCCCAGCCCCCCGACCCCCGAAGACATATTTCATCGGCAACTCCTCCTTAACTACCGCCCGGGCTCCCAACTTCCAGTTATATTTCACATATAAATAATATATAGGACGTGACACCACGGCCACGCTACAACAAATACGCTTATAATTCTACTTGGGAAATGGCCGATTTGATAATTATTTATTACATTTACAATATAATACTGTTGAGGGTTTTATTTAGAACGAACGGTTAAAGATTCAACAAAATTGGTGCGAGCTCGATTCTGAGCTGAGATAGACGTGAGTGCTATTGCAAATTTTGACTTTTTTCCGGATGGAGATTCGGCAAATTTTGAAATACGTCTTTTTAAGTACGAATAGTATCTTTTTCTATTTCTATTTTTGGTTTCTGGTCTTGAAGATACACTTTATCATTTAAATATTGTACCACTTACTATGGTTATATATAATGTGATATGTATATAATGGATGTATGTTTACTCTTTCATGCAAAAACTAAAGGTATTTTGATAAATTACAATAACATAGCTTACACAATATCAGAAAAACACATAGACTATATTATTTATACCCATATTCTTACGGAAATGGGAAGGACGACGGTAAAACTAGTCTTAAATTAAATATATAAGAACTGTCTATTTCGCTTTGAAGTGTAGTGGGAAATACATCCTTAAGACCCACAGGTAGCACAACAGCTTTTAACGTTCATCGTATCGCAAAAATCTTCTTAGCTTTATTTCGACAAGGAAGTAATTGCTCAGAAGCATTTTTATTTATGTTTTTTATTCTTATTCGCATATAATCTATCAAGAAGCCTGGTAGATGGTTGTGTGATTTTTTAAAGATAATCATTAGGCAAATGGATGTCATATAGGTATCGCCTACGTAATGTACTCAGTTTTGGCAAAACTTACCGAATTGTAAAAACAAGCACATGTCTTTATTAAACAATACTCCTGATGATGTTTATGGATGCGCCTACAGCCTATACCTAGGTTTTATAACTAATATATAAAAAGAGCTACATATTCATGTCGGATAAAAATAACTCGATCACATGTTTCATTAAACTTTACAGTATCCTCGTAGAAGTGGATATTTTTCATTATTATAATAGCAGGTAAAAGGATGTGATGTACACGATGCAAAATATTATCTATCTCATATTATAATGTTTAAAAGATTTACTCAAAAGTATAGAATTTTTATACAACTAACATTTGAATCATGTATATCATATGCCTTTCAAAAAATATGTTCTTTTTGAGCCACACTAAAATAATACAGGATCTTGTATTGCGCAATAAAATAGAGCAAGATATTGAATATATTATATCTATTATCTCTCATATATTATTATGATTGTATAAAAATTTTAACAGAATCGTCTACAGTCTACACGGCAAATGTATTGTGATATTATGTTAACTTAAATGCATATAATATTATAGTAACATAGTTGAGAAATAACTGAAGGAACGGCAAAGAAAAATAAAAAAATATAAGAGATTTTCTTACTAAATGCAAGAGAGAGAAGTAGAGTATAAGTAGAGTAAAGTAATATGTGATAATTAGTGACGGAGTTACTCATAAGGTAGCGCACCGAACAGTACCTACGAGTTCATTTTCCCTTGATCCTATTTTATTTTTTGCAAATTATTTGTCCTCACCAAAAGTGTGGGCAGGTACTATTTTACTGCTCTGCTAAGAATAAGTTTGGGTGAACTTGAACATTTTTACCGATAAGAGAGATGCGCTGTACCGCGCTTGCAAAAGCATACCATTCCACATTTATTGTTTACCTATCAAACTAAAATGAAAAACCAACTTAAAATCATATGGTTTAAGGGCATTTTGCCTATCTCAGCGTACAAAGAAAAATATATTATATTCTAAAATACGTCATTGAGTAAAAACTCTTCATTCAGTCGATGAAAAGTTCACATAACGGAACTTCAATAAGTTCCTACTAAGTCCTAAATCTAAATCTAGTAGACCCTTGGCAATATAGTGGACAAATTATTATTAACCATTGAATATCAATTCTACAACAAACAAAACTATCGTATAACCTTTTCCAAACATAGAATAGATATTAATTTACAAGTGAAGCCAGAGAGGAGATTGACGTCCTCGCTAATAAACGATGGCGGGGGTATTTAAGGCGGGCAAAGGACCCCAGTTTTGAGAAGCGGGGACACGGCCAGGGGGGAACTGATAAGAGGGCGAACCCGGAGAGGGGGTTAAGACCTATATTGTTTAATAAGTTTTGTGTTTGTTTCTACTTTAGATTGTTCAAATTAATATTATAATAATATTTCTAGATAAGCTTAATATCCTTTAAAATTTGGAGTCGCAAATAAATATTAATATTTTAATTGGTACGATTTTTTATTTATATAAATTTGTCTTAATTGTTATAATTTTCCGATTTAAGATAACGAGACCGATTTATTTGTGGTGTTAAAAGCATCGCCTGCGTAAAGAATGAGAGAGTCTGAGACTATATAGTACAGTCAAGTGACAAGATACAAATTATTTAAGTGGTGGAAAATCCCACGCACTGCTCACTCGAAATTTGAATGAAGAACCAAAATAAAAGAACAAAAGTACTGATATCGCCCACATTTATGAGAATTATAGACATTGTCTTTCGATGAAAAAAGAAATATATCAACAGTTTTGATAAGTAAATAAACGAAATAATGAAACCAGTAAGCCATAATACGGTATCATAAAGAGCATTATTTCAATTTACTTAACAGTTTTAAATCGTGATAAAATTAAATACATTCAACTTAACTAAGCTTAAACATATACGAGTGAAAAATGTGCTAAACTAGTGAAACTAAGAACAATACTTTAGGGAGACAAATGACCCAATTTCCTTGATTGTTCCTGCAGCCCTTGAATAACCTCCAGCGGCGCGTAAAAACCTGCACTGCCCCAACGCGTAAATAGGGCGAACGAGTATTTGACACTGAAGTGTATAACTAATACTTATACCCAATTTATCTGGTTTAGGTAGGTACAATGAAGAATCTACATAAAAGTATATTTTTATTTTTCGAATAGTCATTTGAAAAAAAAAACATGCCATCCAGAAATCGTTTTTGATTTTTTTATGCAATCCTTACTTCCTTACTAATATTATAAATGCGAAAGTAACTCTGTCTGTCTGTCTGTTACGCTTTCACGCCTAAACCACTGAACCGAATTTGATGAAACTTGGAACAGAGATAGATTGGAGCTTGGGAAAGGACATAGGCTACTTTTTATTGCGAAAAAAGCTTAGGGGGGGTTTAAATAGGGGATGAAAGTTTGTATGGAAGTTCGTTATTATATATAGAAGGTGACGCCATGAAACTTTGCATTTAGGCACTCAATAAGAATTAAATAACCATTAATAATTAGTTCCACAAATTTTAAGATTTTCACCTGTATGGGCATGAAATAGGAGATGAAAGTTCGCAGGGTAGTTAAAAAAAATCTGTCTGTGTTTACTATACGTACGTAAGGAACTGCGCTACTCCGAATTTAACGCGAGCGAAGCCGCGGGCAACAGCTAGTCAAAAATAAAGGCGTAGTTATCATTGATTAGGTTTCAAGAGGAATAATATATTTACTTTCACCGTTTTCTGCATGAAGAACTCTACTAAGATATAACATAAAATTATATTCTAATTTTTGAGATTCGCTATCACAATCACACTGTAATAGAACAGAAAATCACAATTATTACTATACTTACTTTTATATTTTATTCGGTTTTTAATTTCACTTTGTCCATGAAACTCTTTGTGGTATGTTAATAACCCTTAGATCTTAATAGATGAATTATGATATATGTACTTAGTTCAATACCTAGAAATAAGTTGAGCTACTTCTAAAGATATGATACTTTTAAATATCTATATCAGTATTTAATTCATTAACAAATGTAATCGTTTTAAATTCCAGCTCTTAACAGAGATTAGTTTAATATAATATGAGTACTAAAAGTCTAACTCCGCGATTAACACGGCTGCTACAAAGTATCTAAAACTTCAGGACAGGGAAAATAATAATGAAAAGGGAAAAATTCTTTAAAAGGTAGTTTCATTGCAAAAGCAGATTTTTTTTTCATTTTCTTTTTTTATTTTACAAACTGTTTCCTTTATATTGACAATAATAGTTCAATGTAAAGGAAATAGACGTCATGTTATGTATGTGTACAGTTGTGAAGGGGCGTTTTCATTAAAACTTGCATGGCTTCCACGATACTCGGTATCGCGGTTTGTAGTATGAAGCATCGATTACTCTATAGTTTTCTTATGTTTTGTCCACGCTGATTTATTTCTAGTGAATTTGAATACTATACAATAATACCCAATTGTAATTTATTAGTTTTTGAATTCAACTTCGTCCATGTAAACTGTCAATCAACACTTAGCATTTTTTTAATCATCAATATATTATTATATTCTTAATAATAAAAGAATTTTAAACAGCTTTATGAGCCATCACTTTTGTCTCTCGTGCAAATGAGAATTATCTCGACATAAAGGCAAGCACTGATACTTCCTAGCCTTCTCTTTCATTTAGTAAAATAACATTATAATAAAAAAATTGAGTATCAACCGATTTCAAGAACGAGCTGCCCGATAAACTTCATTCTGTCAAAAGTTGAGCTTCAAAAATCAGGTAGCACGTCTGTCAGTTTGTCCAACCAAGTAACAAAAAATGAAAGACAATTTTTTGTTGTTTGTTCAACACTGGAATAGACAAACTAAATTATGCGATTAAATAGTTTTTTGTACCTACTTCATCATCATTCTATATTTAAATTAAGCTTTTATTCTGTCAGCTGAACATTGATTTAATAAACAGAAAGACGATTGATCCCCAGTCATTTTCACTCATTAGGTTTTAATTATTTTTTTACCAAACAGCGGGGCTAGTCCTTTCGTAACTACAATGCGAAGTCTGAGGATAGGGGTTTTAATTTATTCTGTGATTTGTATGGGAAAAGAAAAGTGTTATTTTTACTTCTTTTTTCTTTATTATTTTTCTCGCATCTTTTTTCTTTTTGCCTTGACGATAATTTAAAAAGCCGCTAAATCATTCGAGCCGTTCGAGAGTTTTGCGCTTAGAAACTAATTTTGGAATTCATTTTTAACATTTAAATGAAGTCTGAAAGAAAATAAAACATGAGTAGTAATTCAAAAACAAAATATTAGGCTACACTTCAATTCAAAGTTTAAAAGAGGCACCTCATCAACCGAGAAGGACATTACGGACAAAGAGCGGTGCGAAATTTAAATCCAACCCGCAGCTGCGGACTAGTACGGACCTTAGAAACAAACAAATAACCCTCCCACTCCTCCCGGGGGACGAAACAGGAATGGCCGCCTTATACGACCACATCTTACAGGCCCCAATTCCTACTTCCTTTCCATTACACAGCCAGCGCTGACTAAACATAATCGTCGAACTTCCTTACGACTGTACCCTTCCGGAGAATTGCTCCAAAAAGTTTGAATTAAAAACTCACTTTACCCGCCCACCATACAGTCTACTTTACATTGGTACGACGCAAAGTAATCATCGATCATCGTAAATTCAAAATACAGCTAAAACACTGTTGGCTAAAGTCGCTTTTTGTCTGTCGAAATGAAATTTTCCAATTTTCCTGAAGCTAACGCCAAAGCGGCCGAGTTAAGAACACCGCCGTCCAAGTTGCGATGTTAGCCGCGAATGTTTGAATAGTTTTCGTTGTCAGAACTTGTTTGGGCGAACGTTGCGGGTTCTTACACAAAAGACGAGCGGGAGGGAGATGATAAATGTAGGGATATTAATACTAGGGTCGGTGATATAGTATAGTTTTATGATCTTAGTTGGGTCGTTATATAAATCTGCTTTTCCGGGCAAGCTCCCGTGAATGTGTTTTAGTTTCGTTTCAAAACATTGAATGTAATATAGTTTTGTTTCTTTATTTATTTAACCTACTTTAACTTAATTGAAAACGATTTAATAATAATGAGAAACTGTTTATGTAATTGTTTTTAAATCATAATAATCACTATACAGCTAGTAATTCTTAGAACCAAGTATTAGCAAAGGTAGAAATAATAGCCAAAATCAGCCATATTTTGCAATAATCTTATACTTTTATCTACATTAATCGTTTCGTCTGTTCTTATCGTGAAATTATTTTGAAAATCTATATTCAGCACTCTTGGCAAATGTGCAATCAATACAGTGTATTTAATTCAGTATCATCGTATGAAAAGGTCATTGTTTTAAAACAACACAAACAAATGAACATTATCAAGCCTACGTTATGTATTAATTAACAAATCGTACTAACATTACCTCCACTGTTTCAGTGCTAAAGGAGAGTTATATTTCTCAGAGTGGTTTGGCACGCCTTATCTTTTATAGCGCCAAAACAATATTCATAAAATGTCCGTCGACAAGATTTTATTACAAAGCACCTCCAACGGAGTGCCGTAGACCGTCCTATCGGGCAAACTACATCAGGGATTCACAACCTTTGGTACCCTTATATTTTAGGTATTAACTGTTACAATAAAAATGTAATAAAAGAAATTCTATATCCTATGTATAAGTCATGACAATATTCGGACAGAATAAGAATTGAGGAAAAAAACGAATTGAAATTTTATCCTACTTCTACTATAATAATGGTATCAACAATAGCTTTTCCGAGATATCTACCAAAAACTTCTTTTCAAGATGGCGCTTGAAAATCCAAATGGATTTTCTGATTTAATACTTAATATCCCTGAAAAACCTTAAAAAATTGCATCGGAAATACATATATTATGTATGTTTGCTACGTTGTTAAAGGATAACTTCTAATTTTTAATTTACTATAAAACATTTAAACCATATTATCACTTACAATACAGACATTTATCATCATCATTATCTTCGTCGTCGAAATATTGAAAGATAGGATTATTCATAATTTAATTAAAAGTGAAACGTGATCTTACATTATCGTCCTCACAGGAGTCAAACACGTCGTAGTCTACGATTAAGTCTAAATTGGACCCAAATTTATGACCAAGGAGGTCAGCGTTGAATTTCTGATTTATATTGGCAATATAAATAACATAATATTTATCACCAGATTTTCATGTGTGTAAAATATGGCCTAGAGAATCAATGATATTATTGTAGAGAATGATTTAAAGTAAAATATTTTTATTTCTATTTAATATAATAATATCTATATTGTACAATTTCTTAACACATACTTTGCACATATGAAAATAGAAACGTTTTGAGTGAAGTACTTAATCTGAGTAATCAAAAATGAAAAACTTTGTTAGTTAAAATTATGAAGAAAAAAATCTTATGTATGATTTTAAAAAAAAGAAAAGAAAGTTAGAAACTAACTTGAACCTTAAGACACTTGATAAGTATCAATACCATTACAGCGTGCAATTGAGGCTAGGTACTCTCTATGAAATATATACCACGCATTATTAGAAAAATAAGTATGATAGGTACCACTACCCATGCAAATAGATGTACTACACGACCACAACATTTAGGCGCATAACATGCGACGCCTGAACCACCTTCGTCCGGTGCTGCCCCTGATTAGGAGAAGCGAGGAATGAAAGGTTTACATTCTCCTTACAATTGATTTTTTATACAATTGATTGAAGCGTATAATTAATTAGAATAGAAGATATTTATAATTATTATCAACCAATATGTTTCTCGGGTCTATGCCTCAACTGATCTGGAGATAGCTGACGCTCTAATCCCGTAGAGCTGACGGTCGACCCTTATCTTCCTAAACGCGGTTTCCATTCTTAAATCTCATAAGTGATGTTGAATATAACATTTCGACCATACTACTGGTATTCCTAAATCTTCTCTTAAAATATGTCTTATATAGTTGAGAATATATTTTCAAATCAAGAAATACTAAAGTATTTCATGAAGATACTCTATTAATTGATAGAATGTACTGTCGGTCCTTGATGGAAATTCATGTTATAGCCACTATAATGAAACTTTATGTATACACTTTTTCCACTATTTATTCAGTCATCACCTGATGATGACTTATTATTGGTGTATTCAACAGTGGACGGACAACGGCTGACGATTATTGGTAAGCATATTACACTAGCTACCACTGCAGCAACTTACTTTAATACGATACACTTGTACACGTTTGTAGTAAAATGCTATTACTACAAACGTGTTTGTTGTCCGCATAATATACTACAGTTAGTAAAAAACAACATGATTGTTTGTTTGTGGAGATGTTTCAATCACGCCTTCACAGTTCGCAGCTGTAAAAAAAGTGTAAGCGTTTGTAATAAACTTGTTGCTCAGTTTCAACCCTTCACTGCTGTTAGTATCCGACCGGTCTCTCTGACCTCACGACCTGCAATCGTTTTGTGGACCAGCGTTGTGACCCCGTGTCGCTTCCCATGACCTTTGTATATTTTGGACTGGCATAATCCTTGCCCGCTTCAAGGCTAAAAAACCAAGCGCTTTGGCTGTAATTCCTTTGAATATGTCTAGAGAACTTAAGTTATCCGAAGTCCACGGTGCTAGAGGCATTCATCCGATTTCATTTGACAATAATTAACAAAATGATATTGGTCATTTTTGTAACATTAATTAAAATTAATTTATGTTATTCATGATAAATGCAATACTAAAAGAGTTATAAGACCTTCATATATAACTTACAGGATAACATAATATTATTTAGGCTTAAAGAAATGAATTCAATGAAATTTATTTATTTCTCGATCTTGATTTCGACATCCAACGTCGAAAAAAATAGCTATCTATATCTAGTTTCCTATAGGTAGATATATAATTATATTTCGAGTCTATTTAACATTTTCTGAGTTTGTATACCTTAACTCCGAATAACTTTTTAATAAAAGTATTACATCCGATTATTTGATATCACATTTTCTTTAATAAACGTACAACCGTTAAAGGGTAATCCAAGTGACCTTAGGTCAGAGAATCGCTTCTGGGCGCCGATCTCACGAAGCGCACAGCATCTTTTTGGAGATAAATTAATAATAACGAACATACCTAACCTGTTTTCTGTTCAAGTTTTATAAGCTTGTATACAGAACTTACATTATTGAGTAGAATTATATTTTTCAAAATTAATGAACACCAGAAGAAGGGTAAAGAGGCTACATAGGCCATATAGCAGATTGGGCCAAAATTTAATCAAAAATAAAAAATAAAATATATCATTAACGTTTTAGTATAAACTATTAAAATAATAAATTGTGATATCAAATTCCGTTAGGGTATTTTTTGAGATTGAATATATACAAAATTTATTAATGCCAAAATTGAAATGGTTACGAATATATTTATTTAAGATAGCTCGATTAAATTAAATCGGTAAATATAAGGATATGACATGTTTCAATATTATGATTGTTATTAATAATAATACTATGTACTAGTACATGGGAGCGATAAGATGAGGGGGTGGGGTCGAAATGAAATGTTCCCGCAGCGTGTGGGTTGAGGCGTACGTGAAGACAGCGGAGCGAAGACGCGGCCGTATCTATATGGAGCTGTTTCAACATAGGAATCAACTTATTAGAGCATGTATTATTAGGATATTCATTTCAATATACACAATTACGTAGGTCATTTAATAATTTCACTTAAAGGTTTAGCGAAAAACCAATCATAATCCTCGACTTATCCTGAATCAATAGCCATAAAATTTACAGCAATATTTTGTACATATTACGAGTAACCTTACAATAAACGCCAAGACGACTGATCCCCACTTACTTAAATAAAATTGACAACAATAGTATAGTGTTACCATTTGATGAAAATTATATGGGCTTATAATCGTTCTATAATTTATATACCTATTTACGATTATATTACCCTATCATATTATTGTGTAGGACAATTTTTTTTTCTTACACTTTTTTTTTTACTTTCGTACATTTAATCAAAAAAAAATCTAAGTCTCATGCATTCCAAACAAAATTATTAACTTACTATTGGTAATGATCATGCTTTTTTTACAATGAGTCAGTTTTTACTATTACAAATGTACCAAACGAATGCAGCTCTATATAGATACGCTTAGGTTCGTTTGGGTAGAGTCCGGGCGACTTTCGTGAGGGTGAAAGCAGTTTGAAAGTCGGGTCGGTATTGATCGAGTGTCTTGCACCCCGCCCGCACCCCTCACCCCTACAACTAAGGAGCGCCCAATTCTGAGGATGCTTATCTTTAACATGCTTTTATAATACTGGTGGTTTTAGTGGTTTTCGCGACTTTAGCCACATAGCACGAACGACTTTTGATTAAGAAAATTGAATTTCGTGAAATGAAATAAATTTAAATTTTCTTTCATGGATATGGTAGTATTCGGTCTCGTAAGGTATGCATAATGAACTAATCTTATACGTTGTTTAGGAAGCCCTAGTGGTAGTATACTACTTATTTATAACTAAATAGTACAAATCTCGTAATATAAAGTGTAACATGCACTTAAAATTATTGGAAATAGGGGAAAACTAAATAAGAAAATGGGTCAGACACAAGATGACTTTCTTATTTCTTATTCTACTATGTTATTAGAGAGGAAACTAATTGACTAGTTTTGTAATTTCAGGAAAACATTGTTTAATTTATGACGCATCTCAAGGCTATTTTGGAACCATTTAAAAGAGATTTCCGTACAATAAATCTTTATTTTTTATTATTTCTCTCTTTACAAATTTGAGAAAAGGTAATTCGTGACATATTTTCCTCTACTTTCTGTGCTCCGTGTAAAATTAATAATAAAATATCAATTTGTTATACCCGTGAAACTTTCAGTTCAATAATGTTAAATTTAGACATTGGATTAGATGAAAAAAATCTTAGGCGGGTTTATTTTTCTTTCTATCAAAATGTGTATACAGTCCCAGCTGTTACATTTTGCCAAAATAATCTCACGAGCAACCTCCTTAGGAAACACATCTTGACTCTAAAATAAGCCGAGGCAGTCTCTATTGAAATTTATGTGAGCTATTTTTGTATAATATAAAAATACGCGTACCGGCTAAAGTGCGTGTACCTGAAGCCAGCCCGAGCGAACTGAAGTATGTGATGTCAAAGCCCTATTCTGCATATTACATCACTTATTCATGGCAATAATAGATTACGCTCACTTCCGGTAGAGGCTTGCGTCTGAAATTAAATTTTCGTAATACTAAAATATTGCCATTGTTTTTTGCTCTGGCTACATTGATGCTGTTTCTGAGAAACAAAATTGAATAAAGATTTTCATTACAAATACTATTTTTTTTTTTTACTATAATTTACCTTTATTGTTTTCTTATGTTTAGGCGAATTTCACTCATTATAATGAAATGAATTTACGGATTTTATCGCGGTTCATTAAGTTTTTTACAAGCTCGCCGTTTCGGATACTTACAGCAACAATGGTCACGGGAGGACTATATTTTACTAGAACTTTACTGGTGGTAGGGATGCGTCTTGTCGCGCACCTCCTGCTCGTACCTAGGAAACATCTTATATATTTTTCCTTCGCGCTTTTTTTTTTGTTAGTTCGATAGGCAAACTGGCAGACATAAACTAGATTACCTGGAAGTAGCCTAGGCATCTTAATTATATGTTGTCTATTATGAGACATAAGATGTTAAGTCCCGGTGTAAGTGATTACACTGCTTCTCTCCGAATCACACCAAGGTTGATTCATGGGAGAAACAAGCAAGATTGTAGTACCCATGCAGTAGGGAATGCAGCACAGTGTATCCCTCCCGCGGGTGTTAATTTTCAGTGTATAGTGTATATAATAGAAGATAAGATTTTTTTATGTTTTAATAATAATATATCTATGGATTAACTTGCCAGTCTAAGGTCGTTCTATGTTTTTATAAAGAGAGAAACATTTAATAATTAAATGAAACTCGCTTATGATCAGGCGATACAGAGATTATTTATTTTTATTTTAGCAATAGTTAGTAATAAGCGGACATTTATATCATAATGAAACATTATCCATCTTGCTTTTTTCTTTCGTAAAACAGATTTTCTGTGTTTCGGAGAGAAGAGAAAGATAAGCAATATAATTACTGGGCCCGGGACTGGTGACTTAACATCTTATGTTAAAGGATAGTAGCAAACGACATATGTCCCACTGCTGGGCACGGGTCTTCTCCTCGGGATCGGGCAAGGAGGGTATCGGGCCATATTTACTGAGGCGCTGGTTCAATAGGAGTTGGTAAACTTTACACACCTTCAAAAACTTTCATCTCATCAGACATGCCGGTTTTCTCACGATAATAATGTGTACTTAGAAAAGAAAAAAAAAGAAATTTAGAAAGAAAGGACGACAACGACAACTAATCCAGCTAACATAAAAATAAACATTATTATGAGTATTGCTTATGTGAGTATATTAAATGAACAGTCTTATATCTCGATATACATAACATGGGTGTGGTGGTTCTTTCGAGTGGGTGATTAACTTGGTTAGTACACACATTAATCAAGTGGAGAGAGTAAGACGAGAGCGGACGAAAGTATTCGGTTACATCACAGCGCCCTTACTCTGTGCCTCTATCGATTTCTTGCTGTATGATATTCATTTAAAACTAAAACACACTATGAAAACACTTTTTGCTGGTGTATTTTATTTCGAAAGTTGGTAAGAATGTATGTATGTTGGTAGATATGCAGTAGCCAGACCGTGTCGAATGCGAGTGGCAAGAAATTGGTCGTCTTGGCGTTCGTACGGATAATGAAATGATTATGATGATGATAGATCAGTGTTTGTTACTTTTTTACGCAAAAACTACGGAATGGATTTTGATGAAACTTGACAATAATATAGCTTACACATCAGAGTAATAGGCCATAAATACGAGTATATTCCAATTATCCCCGTACTTCCACGGGAATGGGAATAACGCGGGTGAAGCCGCGGTGCGCTGCTTGTGTTAAATAATACCCGCTCAATGTGAAGAACTTGTTTTTCTAGCTCATGATAAAGGTATGTTCTCATTAGCGCGTTCTTCAGCGTTCATAATAAAGTTGTGTTCTCACTGACTTTTACTTTACATTCTTGCGTCGAAGTAAAGCTTAAAATGCAATAGCTGTTTTAATTGACTATGAAGATTTTTATATTATTATAAGACTATGAAAAATATTGAGATCATCTTCTGTGGTGGCTTGTAACGTGGATTTTTGTGACTTTTTTTTTGTGTTTCAAATGCTTTGTACATGGAATATGCACTGACGCTGTCAAACAAATCTTGTTAATTTACTCGAAAGCTATACCTAACAAGAAACGACATGACGCTGTGATTCAATATTTCATTCAATCATTATGTATCATTTATCTAGAAAATCATAAATCTATAACTTCGAAGTGAATATAAAAACATTGGCAAATAACACATTTTATTTCAATTACCTCCAACCATAGACTATATAATACAATAGGAAGGCATAAGATACCAGAAAACATTATTCATTATTAAAAAAAAACTATCACATTATTATATCAAAGTATTTATTAGTTAACAGTAAATGAAACGCATATTAGTTTCAAAGAATTCAAATTAAATTTGATGGATTGTATAAAACGTAACATAGATAAAAGCGCTCAATTAAACAGCTTACAACAAACTAATTTCCTTAAAACCGTTTTCAAATTTCACCCGGCTTCCAATCGTCGCCGAAAGGTTCCATTTCACGCCATCCGGCATAATTAATGGACATGCTACAAAGTGGGCATTAAGAACTGAAAAGGGGCGTAGATCGATACCGTCTCCACACTTTAAGGCTCCTTGCGGGGGCGGACTGTCCGGTTTTCGTTGCGGTTTCCACTGGGGGGTTTCTTCTTTCGTTCCTTAGCTTACCCCCTGCCACCCGTCCACCCTGCCCCGTGTAAACGTCCAATGTTTCGAGAACTTTGAGAGCTCATTGCGTTTTGGCCGCGCGCCTCATTTATTACACGCCGCGGGGGGTCGGGAAGGTCATTTTATGTCGGTGGAGTTTATATCTTCTTCTATTCCTTGGTGGGGTGGGTTGGGAGGTTTTATGTATGTGTGAGTGGGGTTTCTCAACTTTAAGATTGTTAGTGGGGTCGCAATCAGAACTAGCTACTGCTTTTCATTAGAGGAGATGGTTATCGCCGTGGTACGTGTTTTGTTTGACGAAAACGCTCGTTTGTTTGTTTTGTCCTCTTTGTTTGAGAATTTTAAGCAAGTGAACTGAGATAATACAATGAATTAATGCTATTGTACAGAATAACAAATTCATGACACCTTACAGATATAAATAGTTTCTGTAGCGTTTAATCCACTTAGTTTTCATATTATTTGTACTACTATTGTATACGTGTTATGTTTCTATTCCATCATTTGTTGTGTATATACATGATACTCAGTCAAACAGAAACCGCTTTATTTAGTTAACTACTAAATAAAACGGTTATATAGTATAATAATACACTGGGCACTGCCTTATGTGGTAGTTACTACATACTATAAACACGCAATGTTTGATATTACATTTTAAAATTTATTTTCAAACTTATAACATACATAATTTCTTGATATTACATTCAATAAAAAAATTTAAAAAATCTAAAAATTATAGAATATTTTTTATACTATTTATATAAAAAATCCCTACCTATAACCTGAAGATCTAAAATAGATATCCTTAATATCGTAAATCTATACATATAATAAATTTGTAGAGGAGTCGTTTCTGTACATTGAAAATATTTAAAAAAGAAATAGCCAGGGTGTTAGAGGATGACTAACAGAATCCATTTCCAGCATTTTTGAAATTTTTGTCTGTTTGTCTGTATGTCTGTTTGTCTGTTTATCTGTTTGTCTGTTTAGTTGTGCACGCATCACGTAAAAACTACAAAACCAGTGTTAATAACTTTTATCCATAAAAATTTAGCGTAACTTAGAGTAACATTTAGTTTTTGTTTCATCGCAATCGCTTCACTCTATCAAAAGATATTTGTATTTGAAATGTAGCTAAATAAGAAACTTAACAAATAGGATCAGATCAACGCCATCTATTGACGACTTATAGTACCGATTTATTGACGACTTACGGTGGCTTTCAATATCCTAACTATCTTAAAATTTTCTTATCGATCTTAATATTTTGACAGATTTTGTAAGAAAATGTGTCAAAATTTCAAAATAGATACGAAAATATTAAGATAGGATATTGAAAGCCGCCGTTACATAGGTAGGTAGGTCATTAACAGATGGCGTTGCATGTGTCTGATCCTATTTGTTAAGTTTAACGAATTTGTTAAGTTATTATATTTTGTTAAAATTTTAATACGTTGGAAAGGAATAGTAATTACTTTAATACTTTAGAAAAACATCGTTTTCAATGAATATAAATTAATGTGTCACTTAATTTAAAAATATATTTTATAACTGTGTCCGAATGATTACAGATCAACTCTCAATAGAGGGCGTTGTGCATATGACGTCATTTTCTGAATCGCGGTATTATGATTCTCGGCCAAAGAATGACCCTAACCCGTATTTGCTACAACAGCTGAGTAATTGTTGGGTGTCTTTTAAGTTTTCAGGATTCGTTCGTTCGTGTCGTTAAATCATAAAGGTCTTTCTTGGTTTTAGGCTAAGTCTGATTGATAATTGATTCTTTCAATATTTTGAATTTTCTAGAATATCAGATATGCCTTCTAGAAAAAAATCAAATCTATCACAAAGTAGTCGAAATGCTAAGCGTATGAAAATAAGTAGGTCTCAAGAATCGGAGGAAGATCGTGAAGTAAGGCTAAATGCAATCCGAGCAAACCACATCAGAACTCTTGCGTCGGAAACGCCTACTCAGCGTGCGTCTAGGCTTTGCATACAGCGTGCACTTACAGTAGCTTCTCGCTCTCAAGAGAGTATTGTCGAACGTGAAGCGCGGTTATCGGCTGACAGAGAGCGCCACGCTCTCTCACGCGAGTCTGAGACTTTTACCGAAAGGGAGTCGCGTTTAAGTTCGCAAAGAATCCTGACTGCAACTTTGCGCTCCCAAGAGATTATCGAGGAACGTGAATTGCGGTTGTCAGCTGATCGAGAGCGTCACGTCCTCTCACGCGAGTCTGAGACTTTTACCGAAAGGCAGTCGCGTTTAAGTTCGCAAAGAATCCTGACTGCAACTTTGCGCTCCCAAGAGAGTATCGAGGAACGCGGAGCGCGGTTATCAGCTGATCGAGAGCGTCACGTCCTCTCACGCGAGTCTGAGACTTTTACCGAAAGGGAGTCGCGTTTAAGTTCGCAAAGAATCCTGACTGCAACTTTGCGCTCCCAAGAGAGTATCGAGGAACGCGAAGCGCGGTTGTCAGCTGATCGAGAGCGTCACGTCCTCTCACGCGAGTCTGAGACTTTTACCGAAAGGGAGTCGCGTTTAAGTTCGCAAAGAATCCTGACTGCAACTTTGCGCTCCCAAGAGAGTATCGAGGAACGCGGAGCGCGGTTATCAGCTGATCGAGAGCGTCACGTCCTCTCACGCGAGTCTGAGACTTTTACCGAAAGGGAGTCGCGTTTAAGTTCGCAAAGAATCCTGACTGCAACTTTGCGCTCCCAAGAGAGTATCGAGGAACGCGAAGTGCGGTTATCAGCTGACCGAGAGCGTCACGCCCTCTCACGCGAGTCCGAATCTCTCTCAGAGAGAGAACGGCGATTAACAACAGCCAGAGATAATTATGTAAGCGCCCGGATGAACGATGTACGTTATTTAATATCCGAAAGGGAAAGAATAGATAATCTGCGACGAGCAGAAACAGGAGAACAGCGTCAATCTCGCCTGGGAGCTGACAGGGCTCGATACCACATGAACAGAATTATAACTGGTGAGGCTGATGATGAGTCCTTAGAATATAATGTCGCAAACATTATTCTGCCTTGGGTAAATAAGGAAAAATCTGGATTTACATATTCAACAAGAATCGACTACGCCTTCTACGCCTCTGTGGGTGGTATGACGGAAATTTGCAATTTTTGTGATGCTCTGAAATGGAAGAAAGAGGCAAATGGAATGTGCTGTTCAAATGGAAAAGTTGTTGTTACAAATTTTCAAGATCCCCCAAACATTATTAAGACTCTTTTAAATGGCGATCACTTCCAGTCTAAACACTTTTTAGATAATATCCGTTCCTATAACAGCGCTTTCCAAATGACATCCTTTGGAGCAAAACAAATAACGGAGGGTCAGTTCATGCCAACCTTCAAAGTGCAAGGTCAAGTTTACCATCTCATCGGATCTTTATTGCCGGATAATGAGCCTAGATTTCTTCAAATTTATTTTGTGTCCGATTACACTGAACAGCATAATATTAGGAATCGCCATTTCCCTCAGCTTAATGGTGCGCTTATATCAGAAATACAAAACATGCTGCACGAAGTAAATCAATACGTGAGGAATTTCAAAGCTGCGTTAGATACCATTCCACAAGGCAGCAATGATTACAAAATAATCATCAGCGCAGATAGACGTCCTGTTGGTGAACACCGTGGGAGGCACAACGCACCAATGGCAGATGAAGTCGCAGTTGTTTTAGTCGATCAGGAATGTGAGAGGCGTGACATCGTGTTACGCACTCGCGACGATCGCCTGCAACGCATTTATGAGACTCACCGAGCTTACGATGCCTTGCAATATCCATTAATATATTGTCATGGTGAAGATGGGTACAACTTTGGATTGCACCAAGTGAATCCTACTACGAGGGTCTCTAACTTTAATAAAAAAATATCGGCTCTGCAATATTATTCATACCTTTTGCAAATAAGGCGTGACTGTTTTGTTTATTTGCAACGTTTTCGTGGTTTGTTCAGTCAATTTATTGTGGACATGTATGCAAAAATAGAAACTGAACGTTTAGTGTACATTCGCACTAACCAGCGTCGGTTACGTGCTGAAGAATACGTGCATTTGCGGGACGCAATGCAATCAGATAATAATATCGAAAATTTGGGGCGGTTAGTCATCTTGCCTTCCAGTTTTACAGGCGGCCCGCGATATATGCACGAAAGAACGCAAGATGCCTTTTGCTATGTCCGTAAGTACGGCCGGCCAGACCTATTCATAACGTTCACGACAAATCCAAAGTGGACGGAAATTTGTCAGGAACTTCTCCCAGGACAGGCGTCATATGATAGACATGACATCATTGCGAGAGTTTTTCATTTAAAACTAAAATATATGATTGAACTTCTTACAAAAGATAAAGTTTTCGGCTCAGCTCTTTGTTTCATGTATAGTGTTGAGTGGCAAAAACGTGGCTTACCTCACGCCCACATCCTCCTTTGGCTGGCAGAAAAAATCCGACCGGAAGCTATTGACAGTGTCATAAGTGCCGAGTTTCCAGACCATGATGCAGATCCAATTTTGCATGACATCATTAAAACACACATGGTTCACGGACCATGTGGCGGTTTAAATAGAGAATCACCATGCATGATAGATGGTCGGTGCTCAAAAAGATACCCTAGGGCACTTACGGAACAAACTATATCGGGAGAAAATGGGTATCCGCTGTACCGGCGTCGATCACCTTCTCAGGGTGGTTTTACGGCTTCCATCAGGTTTCGTGGGCAAGAAATTATATTGGACAATAGATGGGTGGTACCGTATTCACCAGTTTTATCTAAAGCATTCCAGGCTCACATTAATGTTGAAATATGTAATAGCGTTAAGTCTATAAAATATGTATGTAAATATATCAATAAAGGTAGTGATCAAGCCACGATAGCGCTAAGAAATCATAATGAATATGACGAAGTCACAAGATACCAGTCTGGCAGGTACATAAGCTCCTCTGAGGCAGCTTGGCGTATCTTAAGTTTCCCGATACATGAAAGGCATCCACCGGTCATTCACCTGGACGTGCACCTTGAAGGCGGGCAGCGAGTGTACTTTCAGTCTGAAAATGTGGTAGAAAGATTGGCCAACCCAAGACAAACCACCTTGCTTGCATTCTTTCGTCTTTGCCAAAGAGATCATTTCGCGAAGTCTCTTTTGTATAATGAAGTGCCATGTTATTATACTTACAACAAGCAGCAAGGTATATTTGTTCGTAGGAGACGTGGAACTGCTGTAGATGGCGAGCCTGGTATTTTTAAAGAGCACGTGATTGGACGGGTGTACACGGTACATCCGAATAATCCCGAGTGTTACTATTTACGCCTTCTTCTTCATATACTACGAGGTCCTACATCCTTTACAGAACTCCGTAAATTGGACGATATTGAATATCCCACCTACAAGGCCGCTTGCCGCGCACGCCATTTATTAGATGGAGATCAGCATTGGGATGATGCTCTAGCTGAGGCATGTATTAGCGACAGTCCACATCGCCTGCGACATTTATTTGCCATCTTATTGACCTTTTGTGGATTATCAGATGCTAGACTGTTGTGGCAAAAATACCATGACAAGTTTGCTGAGGATTTTTTGAGACAAGTTCAACTAAGTACTGATGGAGAAATTTCTCATCAGGAACGTGAAATTTGTCACAACAGGTCCTTATTGGCTATTCAAGAAATTGTTTTAAGTATAGGGGGAAACTCGGTCAGTCAATATGGTTTACCAACACCGACAGTAGATGGAGAACGTATAAACAGGGAGTACGCTTCAGAAATTAGTTACGATCCCTTAGAACTCGCAGAAATTTTTCAAAGTGGCTTCGCGAATTTGACAGAAGAACAGCGCCAGACGTATGATAGGGTATGCTGCAGTGTAGATAACGCATCGGGTGAAATCCTGTTTTTAGACGCGCCTGGCGGAACGGGTAAAACTTTTCTTACCAAAATTATTTTGGCTCGGATAAGGAACCAAAACAAAATTGCTCTTGCTGTCGCCTCTTCGGGGATAGCTGCCACATTGTTGCCAGGAGGAAGAACAGCACACACCATGTTTAAAATTCCCATAGACTTAGACAGTACGGAAAGCCCGGTTTGCAATGTGTCACGAAACAGCGATAAAGCAAAACTGTTACACGATTGTGCTTTAATTATTTGGGACGAATGCACGATGGCAAATCGGAAAGCTGTAGAAGCCGTCGATAGAACTTTGCGGGATATAAGGCAAAATGATCGACCGATGGGTGGCATTACAGTCCTTTTCTGCGGTGATTTTCGGCAGACACTCCCAATCATACCGCGAGGAACAAGGGCCGATGAAATTTCTGCCTGTCTGAAAAGCTCTATTTTATGGCGCACTATAACAACTACACACCTTAGTATAAATATGCGAGCACAGTTAGGGGGCTGCGAAAATGCGCTGGAGTTCTCTGATTTACTATTAAAAATAGGCGATGGTACATTTCCCGTACAAGAAAATGGAAAAATTATTTTGGTGCAGAATCTTTGTTTTTCTGTTGCATCACAACAGGATCTTATTTATTCTGTTTACGGAGATTCCACAGACATTGGTAACCAAACTGGTTCTTGGCTATGCCAACGTGCTATTTTGACTCCCCGTAACGACCAAGCAGCAGCAATTAATTTAAAAATATTGACGCACGTTTCTGGAAATAGTATAGAATATACATCCATAAATACAGTTATGGAAGAAGAAGACGCTACGAACTATCCCGTGGAGTTTTTAGATTCCCTCAACTCACCTGGACTTCCAGCCCATAAAATACTTTTAAAGATCGGCGTACCGATAATTCTTCTTAGAAATTTATGTCCTCCAAAACTTTGCAACGGCACTCGGCTCAAAATCACTAATTTGCAGCAAAACATCATCGAAGCCGAAATCTTAACTGGTTGCGGAGCTGGTGATATTGTTTTCATTCCAAGAATTCCCCTCATCCCCAATAATTTTCCTTTCTCCTTCAAAAGAGTGCAATTTCCTGTCAGCCTCTGTTATGCCATGACCATTAATAAAGCTCAGGGTCAGACATTATCCGTTGCTGGGGTGGACCTAAGCACTGATTGTTTTTCACATGGCCAACTGTATGTGGCTCTTTCACGAGTAAATAACCCCAATAACCTTTTTGTATACGTTCCAGAAGGGTCCACATATAACATCGTTTACAGAGAAGCACTTGCATAAACATAAGAACGCCAAAAAGTAGACCGTGCAGTGTAAGCTTCATATAACGTCACTGAAGTCTGAACGGACTGTATATTCTGAAAGTTATAGAAAATTGTCGTTAAATGGAGAGAAAAAAAATTAACATCATTTGTAACGATTTTTCTCAATATAAAGTGATTTTCTCCTTCTCGCCATGTTCTCAATTAGAACAAACAAAAATATGATAACTATGTGAGCCCAGTAACAATAGCCCTGTCAAGACGCCATTTTGTTCAGCAATACTCGCGAACTTCATTACCTAACTACATTACAATCGAACGGCGTGCAAAAAAAATTAATGAACAAAAATTATAGGTACTGAGTTTAAGTATTCATATTCACTTTTTTGGTATTTCTAATCAATTTTACGCCAAATTGATAAAAGTTACATAATCATCATCATCATCAGCCTCTGTTCGTATACTGCTGGATATAGGATTCCCTCAATGAACGCCAAGACGACCGATCCCTCGCCGCTCGCATCATATGTTAATATAGTATAGATACCTAAGTAGGTAGGCGCTAGGTGATTCTTCGTCTCTATGGGTAATTTAAAAAGAGACCAGGTGCTATTAATAAAATCGATCAATTATGTTAAAAATATTATATTAAAAGGTTTTAAGTTAGAGAGTAAGTTTTCAACATCCTCTATTTATACAGCTCTTCACACTAAAAAAACTCATTGTTAAATTACGTAATCTAGGCGAACGAAGTCGCGGGCACAGCTAGTGCAAAATAAAAATTCGTTTGTTATGTATCAACAAACAAATGTAATGTTTACGTATACAATATGATTCAATTTCTAAAATACTTTTTCAAGAAGCTTAGGTAGGTATATAAAAACAAATGAACAACAACCTTTTCTCTAAAATAAATAGGCCAAATCTAATAGTATAATGAAACCTTCCTCTTCAATCTTTCAATACTCTTTAGATTTATAATTAAAAAATAGATCGTAGAGTTTAATATTTTTTACGCGAATATCACTATAATTAAAAAAATGTTTATATGGGTTTATAAAACCTAATAGAACACGATAATATACTGAATTACTTGTTTCATTATAATCTCTTAAAGTTTATACTCTACATGGTTAAATAAGTATACCATAGACGTGAGTTTTTAATTTTTATTTAAAATCAAATCAAAACAAACATTTATTACTTAATAAAATTAGTATCATGAATAGTCCAAGCGCATTTAGATGTGGCAGTTCCCCGCATTAGCATTCACCGTTCGCCGGCTGCACTTCTTTAATTCTGAGCCTGGGTGTATAAACGCTGTAAAACGCCACGTGACGCGGGTGCAAAATGTGTAAAAATGGCTTTAAGAGGCAGACGACGTCTGTAACGTAGTTAGTCGCGACTGCTCCACGGAGGACACGTTAGGAAAAACGTAAAACGGAACGTTTTAAATTATATTCCAACTTTTTTTATCTGCGCAATATGATACTAAAGCCTGTTTGGATAATTGTGTTAAACAGTGCTCGATACTACTTTGGTAGACACTAATAGATTTGACTAACCCATTTCAATTTTAAATTAAAGTAACTTTCGTTTGTGCCTTTAGATTATAACGCATAGTACATACGGACCAATATAATATTATGTCGCTAGCTAGTTATGATTTATTCTAATTCTCATTCTTTAGCTCTTAAATTTTTTTTAATTTTCGTAGACCTATACCGTTCCAAATATGCGAAAATTATTATCCATGTAAATAAAGTGTTACACTTCATTTAAATAGGTTTAATATTTTTAATATCTTTATAATGTATATATATTTAAAGATAGAACTCGTCTGTTGCCATGGAGCTGTTTAGTTATAAGATTAGTTATTAATGTTTTAGTTTAGCTGTTTGGAATTATATATATTGTTAAATTAATACTGGTGAAACAATAGCTTTAAATGTTGTTTCTCTTTTCAGGTAAGATTTTTGTAAATATTTATTTGTAAAGAATGTTTTGTAAAATTATTAAATTATAAGTATTATAAAATAAAATATCTCTTTTCAGAGCAACGCAATTATAGTTTTAATTTTTCACCATAATATTATTATCTAAGGATAATAACATATTATAAAACAACATTTCTGCTGCTGCTTACCAGGAATAATGGATAAATTAAGATTTGAGTTTATGGTCAAAGCCAGCGAAGATATGAAAACAAATATTATTTGTGTGACGACAATCACAGATTTACCTGTAAAATTACATGATGTAATTACACATACACAAATCTTTCAAAAAGTAAGGTCCACATTACAAAAACGGCACGAGAAACGACTGGTGTGGATATCCATGAATCCAGAGATGAAAGCTGTATACTGTGATGAAGATGGTAACAAACAATTTATGGGGTATCTATTAGAGGAACAAACAAAAGCACAAATATCCACAGGAATTTCCGAAGATTCTTTAATAAAAATTATGGAACGCTTCGCTGAAATGAAGAAAGACTCACAAAATTTAAAATCTTTTAATATTGGAAAAATAGTAGAAAAATTTGTTTTAGAAAAATTCAATAGCAAGATTACTAATGTGTCTCAGTGGATGACTACTTTTGAGGCGGAATGTGTTCGTATGGGAATAGAAGAAGATATAAAAAAAATTGAAATTTTTAGGTTATTTTTAGAAGATTCTTGTTTAGATTGGTATAGTTCTATGCTTATAAAGTATACAATAAATACAGAATGGGCGATATGGAAAAATATTTTTTGTGAAACATATGCGAATAAAGGTTGGTCGCCGATCAGGTATGCAATGTTATTTAAGTATAGACAGGGCTCGTTACTAGAATATGCAATAAAGAAAGAGAGACTTTTATTAGAAATAAATAGTTCTATTAATATAACAACTTTAATTGATTTAATTGCCATAGGATTACCAAATTTTATTACAGATAAGATTGATAGGGTTAGTATAAAGAAAACTGAAGACTTATTCAATAATTTAAGAAAGTTAGAGTATAATATAGTCAACAAAAAAACATTTGGTATAAGGACAGGACCTTCCGAAAGTAATATTAAAGAGAAAAAGGTGTATCCAATGGTTAACCCGTGTAGAATTTGTGAAAAAGAGAATAAAGGCAAACGTTACCATCCTGAATCACAATGTTGGTTTAAAATTAAAAATTATGATATACAAAATAAAGATAAAATAAGAAGTGTTAACAATTTTGAACTAGAGGCTGAATTAAATGAAATCGATCCAAAAAACTAATAGTGCCGCCATTAATAAAAATTAAATTACTAATTAATGACACGTTGGAAACAACAGGAATCTATGATTCTGGATCTAATGTGTCCTTAATTAATTCAAGGTTATTATCTTTAAAAAAAAAACCTACTCATAATAAAAATGCAGGTTTAAAAACTATTAATGGCGTAAAAAGAACAATAGGTATGGTAACTTTAAAAATAAAAATTTTTGACATTGAAAAACATGTCGATATTTTTGTTATAGACGAAGAAAACTTTGACTATGATTTCCTAGTAGGATTAGACTGTATACAAAAATATCGGTTAACTCAAAATGACAATTTAAAAATAGCTCAAAATGGCCTTATCAATAAAGACTATATAAAAAGCAAAGATAAGGATCCTATAAGCACTGAAGAAATTCCTGGCAGTTCAGGTAGTGTCATAGGAAATAAAAAAGATATAATATATTATAATAAAAAAATATATAAAAAACAAAATATAAATAATGAGTATGAAATAAACTTTAATGAAAATATAATAATAGATAATTTTAACATTTCTGTTAATAATTTAGATCATCAGAAAAAATCTGATATTGATAAATTGATACACAAATATAATTCAGTATTTGCTAAAGACAAGTACGATATAGGTACTGTAAAAGGTTATGAAGCCCATATTGATTTAATGATAGATAAATATTGTAGTAAAAGACCGTATAGGTGCTCTATTGAAGATATGAAAGAAATCGAAACACAAATATCAAAATTACTAAAAAATAATTTAATCGAGGAGTCATATAGCCCTTTTGCTGCTCCGGTAACACTAGCATTTAAAAAAGAAGATGGGAGGAGATCAAGGCTTTGTATAGATTTTCGTGAATTAAATAAAATAGTAGTTCCCCAATCACAACCATTTCCGCTAATCGAGGATCTAATGATTGAAACAAGGAATTGTAAGTATTTTTCAACATTTGATGTAAACTCAGCATTCTGGTCTATACCTCTTAAAATTGAAGATAGACACAAAACTGCATTTGTTACTCAAGAGGCGCACTTTCAATGGACATGTTTACCTTTCGGTTTAAAAACTGCTCCTGCTATTTTTCAAAGAATATTGAGTAGTATCATAAGAAAGTATAAACTCTCAGATTTTACTGTTAACTACATCGACGATATATTAGTATTTTCTGAAACGTTTGAAAAACACATTCAGCATATATCTTTGTTATTGGAAGCAATTTTAAAAGAAGGTTTTAAATTAAAATTTACGAAATGTAATTTTGCACAGGACTCTGTAAAATATCTGGGGCATATAATAAAAAACAATACTGTAACACCACTAAAAGATAATTTGATTGCCATAAAAGAATTTCCGATTCCAAAAACACAAAAGAATATCCGACAATTTCTAGAAAAAATTAATTTCTATGGAAATTATGTGCCAAATATTTCAATTATATTGGATCCTTTACATAATTTACTAAGGAAAGGAGAAAAATTTGTTTGGTCCAATAAATGCCAAGAATCATTTGATACTATAAAAAAACTTCTTTGCTCAAAACCAATTCTAGCTATTTTTGATCCAGATTTACCAATACATATTTATACAGACGCTAGCATACAAGGTGTAGGCGCGATTTTAAAACAGATTCAATCAGACGGTGATGAAAAACCTTGTGCATATTTTTCAAAAAAATTAAATGATTCCCAAAAAAAGAAAAAAGCCATATATCTTGAGTGCTTGGCAATAAAAGAAGCGGTAAAATACTGGCAGCACTGGCTTATGGGAAAGACATTCACGGTTTTTTCAGATCACAAACCTTTAGAAAGAATGAATATAAAAGCTAGAACTGACGAAGAACTTGGAGATTTAACGTATTATTTGTCACAGTTCAATTTTGAAATAATATATTCTCCAGGTAAATATAACATAGAGGCAGATACTTTAAGTAGAAACCCGGTATTAGAGTCATATGAAAATGAAGAAAGTAGTCTAAAAGTAGTAAATTTTGTTAAGTTAGAAGACATACTAAACGACCAAGATAAAAATGAAAAAATTAAGCAAAATATAAATAAACTAATATGCAAAAATAATATATATTATAAAAAATAGGAAAAAATGAAAAGATAATACTTACTGAGGAGTTTAGTAAAAAGTTTATAAAGGATGTACATAATTACTACTGTCACATAGGAAGACAACAATTGGAAAACAAGATTAAACCTTTTTATCAAGCTGAAAATTTATTAGATAACATAAAAAAGATTTGCGAAAACTGTGGTGTATGTATAAAAAATAAATCTAGAAGCAAAAACAAGTTTGGATTAATGTCGTATTTAGGTCCCGCTACCTATCCATTCGAAATAGTGTCTATAGACACCATAGGGGGATTTGGTGGTGCTCGTTCAACCAAAACATACTTACATCTCCTAGTAGATCACTTTTCTCGTTACGCTTATATTTTGACATCCAAAACTCAGAATGCGAATGATTTTATAAAACTTGTTCAAAAGGTAACAAAAGATTATAAAATAGACTTGATTCTATCTGATCAATATCCAGGCATAAATTCGAAGGAATTTAAACAATTTTTAGAAAAAGAAGATATATCTATAGTTTTCACTGCAGTTAATGCGCCATTTTCAAACGGATTAAACGAAAGGTTAAACCAAACGTTAGTTAATAAAATTCGTTGTAAAATTAATGAAAGGAAAGCTAAAATTGCTTGGACAACTATTGCTCACGAGTGCACAGAAAAATATAATGAAACAGAACATAGTGTTACAGGCTTTTCTCCAAAATATTTACTGGAGGGAAAAAATGTTGACCTTTTACCGGAGGAACTGAAACAAAATAGAACAAATAATCATCTACTGCAAGATCGTAAAATTGCCTTAGAAAATAGTATGAAATCACATAATTACAATAAACAAAGATTTGATAAAAACAGAAAACAGTATGAGTTCGAAATCGGAGATTCGGTATATGTCGAAAACGGAAACCGATTAAACCGAAAAAAATTAGACGAATTAAAGATAGGACCTTTTAAAATAATAGATAAAATATCTAATACAATTTACAAAGTAAATACAGGTCACAAAAAGACAGAATCAAATCTTTTCCACATTACAAAAATTATTCCAGTAGTGGAAGTAATGTAGGAAAAGAAGGGGGGGGGGGGGATGTAAATAAAGTGTTACACTTCATTTAAATAGGTTTAATATTTTTAATATCTTTATAATGTATATATATTTAAAGATAGAACTCGTCTGTTGCCATGGAGCTGTTTAGTTATAAGATTAGTTATTAATGTTTTAGTTTAGCTGTTTGGAATTATATATATTGTTAAATTAATACTGGTGAAACAATAGCTTTAAATGTTGTTTCTCTTTTCAGGTAAGATTTTTGTAAATATTTATTTGTAAAGAATGTTTTGTAAAATTATTAAATTATAAGTATTATAAAATAAAATATCTCTTTTCAGAGCAACGCAATTATAGTTTTAATTTTTCACCATAATATTATTATCTAAGGATAATAACATATTATATCCATATGAACAAATATAGTGGTAAAAATCGAATAAGAATCTGTTTCCCGTTCAACTTTTAGTCAAAAACTTTGAAATACATTATTTTTGCTAGTTCAAAATATACAGATAGCTATACCTACAGAACAACCATCCCTCGTTTAATTCTAATAAGAACTCCGGCAAATTAAAAATTAAGAACAACGTTATTCATAATTTACTGAAAATGTGTGGTGTGAACCTGATGAGCTGCGATATTGTCTACTAATGACAGGATTTATACCAGAAACTTCCTCCGTCATTAAATGTGAAAGTAAACGCTAATTTTAAACTCTTCATGGGCTCGTGGAACAAAAATATCAATCATAATGAAACATTTTCTTTACTTATTTATTAATTTAACAAACACCAACATTAATATAAGTGAAAATGTCAGTTACAAGCGTCAACAACATTTACTTACTTACTACTACTACTAAGTAAGTGAGTAAGTAAATAAATGTTTTGTTTTTTACTTACAAATAAGAAATAATTGTACCCGTTATACGCATTTTTTAATTAACGCAGGGAATCAACATCAATCAAACAAAATTTTCACAATGTAATTGAAAAATAACAATATCTATTCTACATACAATGCCATACAGAATTGCTTATATTATACCAATAAAACTTAATAGAAACTGAGACAAAAGATTTTAAATATTCTCACGCAAATCGAATAGAATGGAATCCGGCTTGGCCAACAATAAAGCGGTCCCTCTAATAAAGAAATTCCGTATCGTCACAAACATTGTGAAACGCCATGGAAATCTCCAAGTGTCCCGCGCGAAATCGTAAACGACCGAGCGGACTGAATACAAAACACCACCTCCCACCGCCCAAACCCCATCTTTATGCCCTTCCTTAATGTGTAACAAAGACACCCCTCTTACGGTCCATGTGTTTGTGTACTCCGGACCTGTGTGCGTTTAGTTCTGAACCTACATTAAATAGTTTATGTGTGCGTTTCAAATATTTGATATTAAATTTAGGCCTCATATGAAATTGAGATTCGAATGGATATGGTTTCACTAAAATAGAATATGCAAAATATTATGAAAAATTATTACATAAACAATTTTATTCAGTGTCTAACTGTGCCCGTGACTTTGTTCGCGTGAACAACTTATCAATGAGCTTTTTAATGCAAAGCAAATGCTCTGCTCTGTATTAAAGTTATAGGCTGTTAAAAATCTACTCTATGACTTAAAAGCCTGATAAATTTTGATAAAATTGATCGATTTTATTCAACTTACGTGAACAATACCTAGGTTTTCTTATCTCATAGCCGAGTGGCCGAGAGGATCAACAAAGAGAGCAGAGGATTACTGATAGCGACGCTGACAATATTTGCAACGAATACTCGCAAAGATATTGTAATACATATTAAATCAAATACTACCTATTTTTATACTTTAAAATAAAATTAAAATCTTTGTCATCATTTGTACCTTTTAAAAATAAACTTAATTCCTTTTTCGAATAGGCCTATGCTGTTGGCCTTAAGGCCTTAAGCTTCATCGGAAAAGTAGATGAGCAGATGGCTCATCTACAACCTAATAAGCACGTCAAACTGGGCTAAGTAAAAAATAAAATGAAAAAAGGTAGCACTGAAATGCAACGGCTTGAAATTGCAAGTAGCGGGCATACGATTTGTAAAATGTCATTACAAACGAAAGTCTAGCTCGCCGCTCAACTCGCCCGGCCTCATAAACTGCCAAAAAATATGTAAAACAACCGTGAATCGACCTTCCACCGTACTTTTACAGCGTAATGTTCGTTAATTCCTCTGCGTGAAACGTAACGTGCGACAAACTTATTATTTGCGGTTGGTACAGTAATCGCGTCTATGAATCGAACCGCAAAAAAATGGTTTTTAATATGTTTACTTTTCCTAGATAAAAAGTACTCAGTGTAGTGCCCAGGATGGTAAAATATGATGATACAAAGTTTCGTCGTAATCGAACCGCTTTTGAGTGATGTTCAACAAACAGATAGACATAAAAATTAAACACATTTTTAGGTTCGGCATCGATCTAGTTACTAGATTAGTTACATTCTGTATATTGAAAATAATTAAAAATTAATACTACTAGATTCTAGAAGTATTTTTTTTTTCAACGTACACAATGTACACAATGTACAATGTACACTTATACACTATAGGTACGCCTAAAAATAAATTAAAATTTTCTTATCGCAGTGCAATTTTAAACACTAATTCGTTCGGGTACCTATTTAAAGATCTATAAAGTTCTCGAGACACTTCTGATAAAATTGTAGATTTTTTTAACTGTTTTATTTATTTATTTGCTTTTTGTAAACCAGACAGTGTAACTCGCCCTGAGATATGTCATTAAATGAATCAGGACGGGTAACACAAATGAGTTGCCTGGGCTAGCTCCAAGTTTATATTTTATGTTCATGGGTGACGTGGAACATTTACCATCATATGGTACGTCTAGAGGTTTGCCTACCCAACTAACATAGAAAAAAATATTTTGTATTATAAGTATAAAAAACAAGGTATTATTCGATTACAAGACGGGGAATCAAATATTATCACCATGTGGTGTATCTCCGAAACATAATCTTTGTAAAAAGTCAATTACATAAGGCAAGAAAAAAACCATAACGTTAACAACAAAATAATTCAAAATTATAAATGCCGAGATTCCTTTTTTAAATTCATACTTGACACTGGCAGAATGTCACAAAAGGCGATCGTATGCCAAAAATAAAAGAAGAAGAAGATAAGAACATAACAATATGCCAAAAATTATTTAATAACGCCATGCCAAGTTGTCACTAGAAATAATTACACACATTATAAATGAAGCATGACGGAGTGACGCCAATTGGCATCTATGGCACATAATTTCAAGCTGTCACAGCACTATGAAAGGCCTTTTTAATTTGTATCCGTATTAAATTTCTTTCTTTTTTTTTCAGAAACTGACTGGAACAAGAACTACCTGGCATACTGAGTTAGAAAATCCGATGTTGAAACAATCACAGACACCGAATTCCGAAGCAAGTGAAAAAGCATAAAACTCGGCAAAAATTATGTCATACATATTATGTTATTGGTTGTTGCCAGAAAAGACTACCTAGTATACATTATGATTGTTGGAGGTGAAGGTGAAAAATTAGCCTTACCAAATTAAATCACAAGTATTTCATACAAAACCTAAAAAAAAGTTAGACACCCATTTGAATAAAGATTTTAAAAAATCTGACCAAAAATCTACATAAAATAATAAAAATATGAAATTACAAAAAATAATTAAAATATGTAATTGTTGTATACCATACTTATGGGGTCGTCACACACGCAGGACAATAAAATATGGTCAAGAGGGCCACTAAGGTTCAAGAGTAGATAGCAGTGCTTAGATGGATGAAGTTTTGGTAGGCCAGGTGAGAAAACGATCTCCAGTGGCCGGTCCGTGTTGGATGCGAGTGACAAGGGATCTGACGTCTTGGCGATTATTGAAAGTGGCCTTTGTTCAACCGTGAATGGAAAGGCTGGTGATAATGTGATACTTTTGTTACCACAGTCAGAATTCTGTACTGTAAAACCATAGCCTCTTAAAATATTATTCGATATATTTAATCCATTGCGATAAAAGGAAAACTACTTTAGGTCCAGTTCAAATCAAATCGCCCACGTATTCTAACAACCTATAGCGAAATAATATTCAAGATGCAATATTTCTAAAAGACCATCAAAAGGCGAAAGAAAATAAAAACAAACTCCAAGAAATTAGTAAAACAATATACGTCCAATTTGAAATAACAATATTAGAACGCTATAAAGGTTAACCGCCGTTGAAATTCAAATGAAAGTAAATATATTCTAATTAGTTAAAGTATCCAATAAGAAATTCCCATGCAAATTACCTCGCAGTCGCTTAATGTTGGCTAGAAAAAACCGAGAACGGCGCGGCGGCACTTAGCGGTAAAGGCGGGAAAGTGAGAAAAACTCCGACTCAAGTCATGCATACAATTGTTCCTCCATTTGCATATTTTTATATTAACGGTAACTTACGGTGGTTAGACTTTTATTATTTGTTCTTTATTTTTCTTCTTTTTTATCTGCCACCAGATTTATTTATCCACTTGTATTAGAATAAAAATGTTTCAAGATGAAAAGTGTTTTCAAAGTCTGAGGTTTCATATAATATCATTTAAGTCTATGTAAAGTTATAGGATAAATATATTTTTTAAGCTTAAAAACCGTGTCTCTATTTTAAAAGTAATATAATAAAGCTAACCTACAATAGTTAGTAGAATCAGGTGTGTCTCTATTTTAAAAGTAATATAATAAAACTAACCTACAATAGTTAGTAGAATGAGGTGTTACTTTGCGGAAATCCATTTTAAATAGATATTAAATTGTATCTTAATTTGCAATATATACCGCGAACCATGCAGTCTTTACAAAAAATGGGTGAGTGCAGGCATATGCATGCAATATGCTGTTTACTAACTTATAACATTAAAAATTGAGTAATTTTTTCAAAAATAATATTCGAATATCTGAACGCTGTCGTAAATTGGCAATTAGCATTTTCCTTACAATCACAAATTTGCCACCTCTAGAAAGATATTTTTCGGACTTGCTTTTATTTCTTTGACTCCTTAAAGCTACGTAAAATGCTTTATATCTTATGTATAAATTTTTAATAACCGCTATTTTAAGTCAAAAATCGCTTGCAGTATATAATAATCCAGACGAATGTGAAATTCCGTCTGTCGTCACTAATGACGTAAAAAAGGAGCTCTCAGCACAACCAAGAAAGAACTTTTACTGTCACATTAAAAATAAACTTACCCCTTTCCATATTGTTTAAATTTTCCATTTCAGCTAGCTTTCTTTGCTATTATTTTTAATGTGAATCGCGGGAGAATGGGTAATTTATTCATTATGAGTATTCCTGGAAAACGTAAAAATAAGTTACTATAATAACTCTAACAAGAAAAAAATAATAATCTTAGAAGAGAATTTTGTTTTGAAAGACTGTAATACTTTATATATGTAATACTCTATGTACTGTGTGTACTCTATAGCAATATTTACATATCAGCAATAATAGACAATGTACCTTTGTGGAAAAATAAACGAATTGTGAAACATGTGATATTGTGTTTTATTTATCTCTGTATGTTCGTTAGCTTTCACGCTTTTCGCATACGAAAGGCGCAACGACACGAATTTTCAAATCGAGATAGTTTGAGACGAAAAAGTAACTTACTTTTCTATCTCACAGCCTAGCAATTGTCATTTAAATATGTTGAGTTGTAAAAAAATAATGATCATTAGTACCTACGTAGATATATTTTTTCTTAACTTGTTTCTTTACACAGTGAGAATTTAAGAGTCATCTTCTATACTAATATAAAGAGGAAAGGTTTGATTTTTTGTTTGTATTGAAAAGTTCCGAAACTATTTGACCGATTTGAAAAATTCCTTCACTGTTTCGAAGCTACACTTTACCGGGGATGGTGAACATAGGCTATACTAAATTATCAAAAAAGTTAGGGTTTTGTTTTAATCTAAGTTGACGGACGAAGCTGCGAGCAACGGCTAGTTGTAATAAAATGGACCGAATAATGTTATATTCACACATTGGCAAATCCTTGTGGAAGCTTAAATTAAAGAAGAAGTGAAACTAAGTTGGGGCAAATAATGGTCGTGAGGTAAATGCGTGTGGACATACAACCAAATAGATAGGTGTACAAATTAGCATTACATTTTTAATGTAACACAATTACCATAATCAACCCGGTTGCCGGAAGACGAAGATAAATCAGAAGGGTCCACTCCACGGTTACAAACAGTCGCTATACTTAATACCGGCCACATTTACATAACCATAGGTGATGATTGTGCAAATAAAAATAGCACATTCTTCAACCCAAATGGTCCCGCTGGTTATGTGCAGAGATCTGAAATTGTTTTGGACATATAGCTACACAGACAGATATACTGTGTGTGGTAGATGTGTAAATAGTTTTTATTGTAATTTATTGTTCTCATACAAGTGATGTAATATCTTCATGTGAATAAAGATTTTTAACCTTAATAGTAAATACTAATTTTAGGATGAAGACTTATGCCTCAAACTAGGCATAGTGCCTCAAATCATCATTATTATAATAGCAATATAAGATACAACAATATAAGTTTCTAAATGATACAGATTAAATATTTTAAAAATCCTTTAATTGAAGCGAAACTTCTTTAGAATCGTTGTGATTTCAAACCGGATGCAACGGAAAAAACGGCAGGTAAGAGACACAAATACAAAAGAGCGAGAGAGCAAATGTCGGTTTTTTTTTTTTTTTTTTTTCGAAAGGTCTAGACTTTTAGGCCAGATGGCCTTTAAGCTCAATCGGTAGGTACAAATGTCGGTGTGTATGTATATTGTACACTGTTTAATACTTGCTTGTATTTGAGCATTTAACGTGTGTTTCACTTCTATCGTGTGTAAATCGCACACACATTTTTTTTTTCCTCAAGCGCCATACCAAGGAATTTATCTATTTAAGCCTCGCTCACGAGACGAAAATTTAATAATAAATAAATATAAATATTATCCAACAATCACACCATGTTAAGCTAGTCTCATGATAAGCTCCTTAGAACTTGTGTTAGGGTTACTAGGAATATATTTGGTATGATATAGTTAATATGTTAATAGGATCTGGTGTGGACTAGGCATTTATTTATTTATACCTTGACGGTATTTAAACCAGTGACTGCTGTTTCACGTACCGTCTGATGAGCTGATGAAGTGCTCAGAAGCCTAACCACTCGACCAGCCCGCCGTCTAAAACGAAAGAATAATCTAGAAACTTATACCAAGAGACCTAAAAATTATACCATAAAAATTCACTTCGGATTATATTTTAAAGGCTAACTAAGCGAAAATTAACTCTAATAGGGATCGGTAGCCGCATTAGTGTTTAGCAGGTCATGGCTGAACAGATAATGTCTAATATTCTACAAATAGAAAACACTAGAATATTGTCCACGTTGAAAATTGAACCCTCAAGCTCTTGACATAGAACCTTTACCGACGTTCAAAAAATGCAGATAAGTATTTAGGTCAGACCCACTCGGTAATGTCTTGACAACGCTCCAATGACGCGAAAAATTGTGGATTTTGTGTGGAACTGGTCGTCTGCGTCGTTGGTTGTTCGCTTACGGTAATATTTAAAACTCAACTTTTAACAGTAATACAATTTTATTAAGTAAAATTAAGATACATAATGTAGACGTGCGACCACCGCTACAATCGTCGCATAAAGTCAGGAAGTGGGGGACGGCGGACCCCGCCGCGGGCGTCTTCGGAGAATCGGTCGACGTATGCGTGTGTGTGTGTGACACACATTTGCAAGGCGTTAACAAGTTGCCGCCCCAGGAACGAAGTTTTGTTGATCCATGACTGGCAACGGACACAGTCGGTTAAAGGCGCGTCGTACAGATCCTGAAGTGGTAATCACATCTGCTACTCGAGCCACTCCATCGGAACCGGGATATATATTTGTAACTCGTCCTAGACGCCATTGATTAGGAGGCAACCGGTCATCCTTGATCAGCACCATTTCGCCAAGATTCAGTTGTCCACCTTGTCTTTGCCATTTCTGTCTCTTCTGTAATTCTGTTATATATTCCATATAAAAGCGATTCCAGAAATGAGCCTTCAGTTTCTGTATTCTCATATAACGTGAGAGTGTATGTAGTGCAGCGGTTTCTTTAATCTCAGGATTTGGGAGCGACATAAATGTTCGTCCAATTAAAAAATGAGATGGGGTAAGAGCAACAAGATCAGATGGATCTAACGACATCGGAGTAAGAGGTCTTGAATTCAGAATGGCCTCGATATGTATGAGGACTGTATTCATTTCTTCATAAGTTAAATTAGCTAAAGACACTACACGCTTTAGGTGATGCTTGACAGACTTTACGGAACCCTCGGCCAATCCATTAAAATGAGGACTATACGCTGGGTAAAATTTAAAATTTATTGAAGAGTCTGCAGCCTTAGAAGCTATATAAACAGAACTTTGTTTAAGGAATTTTGCAAGCTCATTGCAGGCGCCTACAAAATTCGTACCGTTGTCCGAAAAGATGTTGGCGGGCTTACCCCTGCGGGCTATGAAACGATTAAGTGCGGCTAAAAAAGTGTCACTGGTTAGGTCGGTGACGAGTTCTATATGTACTGCCTTTATCGCCAAGCAAACAAAAATACACAAATATGATTTTATTAGCTTGCTTCCCCTCCCTTTTCTATTCAAAATCATAACTGGCCCGGCGTAATCTACGGCTGTGTTAAGAAATGGAAATTCAGTGTATAAGCGCTGAGCAGGAAGATTGCCCATAATTGGTTGAACAGTTTTTCCAGAAAAACGACAGCATTTTATACAATTACGAACTGTTTTTCTTGCAAGGTTTCTACCACCAATAATCCAAAATTGTTGTCTTACTAAAGCTAATAACAGTTGCGGTCCAGCATGCAAAAAAACTATGTGATAATATTGACATATTAAGTTTGCGATATATGAGGAGCAGAGCAATATGGGATGTTTAGTTTCAAAATTATAAAATGAATTTGATAGTCTGCCTCCAACTCGCAATAAGTTGTCATTGCAGTCATAAAATGGATTTAAATTAAGTAATTTATTTTTTGCAGGTAACTCTTTTTTATTTTTTAATAATATATACTCTTTAAGAAAATCTTCTTGTTGTGCAAATCTACATAATGATTTTAATGCTGAATTTAGTTCATGAACCTTTAAATATCCACTAAGTTTATTATTTGGATTATGAGAATTGTGTATAAATCGTTGGGCGAAGGCTATGATTCTCTGTAACTTTCCCAACTTTGAAAAACGTCTAATAAAGTCTGAATGGAAGGTGAAATGATCATTTTGTTTTGATGCTAAATGACATTGTAATTTGAATTCAGGTAATTTTTTATTTTTAGAACTGGTCGGTTGGACAGGCCATTCTGACTGATCCTGACAAAGAAAAAATGGTCCTGACCACCATAACGAACAGCTCTCTAATTGCTTTGCATCTGCACCACGTGACCCAATATCAGCTGGGTTTAAATGCGTTGGTACATAGCGCCACATTGAAGCATCTGACATTTCAAGAATTTCCTGAATTCTATTAAAAACGAATGGTTTTAATAAATGACTCTTTTCAGATTTTATCCAACTAAGAACAATAGTGGAGTCACACCAGTAAGTATAACTTTTTATATTTAATCTTAATGAACATTTTACCTTTTCAGCTAACCTTGCGGCGAGCAGCGCGCCACACAATTCTAGTCGCGGCACCGTAGCCGGTTTTATTGGAGCTACTCGACTTTTTGCAGTTAGCAAATGAACTGTTGCTTGGCCTTTAACCGCGATAGATTTAATATAAACACATGCTGAATATGCTTGCGTTGATGCGTCACTAAATGCATGAATTTCGACCTCAAACACAGAGCAATCAGTTAATATGAATCTTGGCATTTTAATGTTATTTATGTAAGTTAAAGAAAAAACAAATTTGTTCCAATTACTTTGTATTTCCGCTGGAACTGTTTCGTCCCATGAGATTTTTAATGACCATAATTCTTGCAAAATAATCTTTGCAGTTAGTATGCATGGATTAATTAATCCTAAAGGATCAAAAATTTGTGACATTACTGATAATATGTGACGTTTACTAATATGTGCATTTTCTGTTATATTGACTGAGAATAACAGCTTGTCTTCTTTACAAGACCAAAGAAAACCTAAAGTTTTTGAACTCTCGTTCTGACTAAGGTTAAGTAACTCTTCGTTGCTATTCTCATTTATGATTTTATCAATTATATGTGGATAGTTAGAGTACCATTTACGCAAATGAAATCGCCTACCTTCTAACTGTCGGATAACACCTTTACATATTTTTATTAGCTCGGCCTCTGTTGCTGCTCCTGTGACAAGGTCATCATAAAAAAAATCGTGCTGTATAACTTCAGATACAGACTTATCAGTACAATCTAAGCCTAATTGTTTCAAACATCTGGTTGCGAGGTAGGGAGCAGAGGCGTGCCATATGTAACGGTGTTAAGTTTGTAATGTTTGAGTTGCTCGTGTGGTTCAAACCGCCACAATATTTGTTGCAACTGACGCTGTTCATTGGTTACGTTAATCATTCGGTACATTTTCTCAACGTCCGCAGTAGCAACATATTTATGCTGACGAAATCGAATTAAGATGCTTATGAGATCATCCTGCACAGTAGGACCTACCATTTGTATCTGATTAAAAGATACTCCAGATGTTGTCGCTGCGGAGGCATCAAAAACGACTCGTAATTTCGTTGACAAACTGCTTTCACGAAGAACACCATGATGTGGTAATAAATTTATGTAAGTATCATTTTTTGGACATGTATTCTCTGTCATATGACCTAAGCTTATATATTGTTTAATGAATTCACAATATTTCATTTTAAATGAGGAATCTTTTGAAAATCTACGCTCTAAAGATAGAAACCTCGATAACGTTTGCTGATAAGAATCACCAAGTTTGTCGGGAGATTCACTTAAAGGAATCGTCACAACAAAACTTCCGTCAGAATCGTAAGTATATGTATCTATAAAGTGATGCTCACATTCTTGTTCCTCTTTGGATATATGCTTACGTATTGGTACTGCTTCAAATTCAAAAAACTGTTTTAAATGCTCATCAATATTTTGATCGGATGATATGATAGCATGTTTGCAATGGACTGTATTTGTATAACATTGTGTTTGTGCAAGACCGGAGATTAACCAACCAAACTTGGTTTCACTTAACGTCGGCTTGTTTTTTCCTATTGAAATGTTATTAGAGCAAAGCACACTCCAAAATATATCTGCCCCAAGAAGGATATCTACCTGCGATGGGTTGAAGTATGTGGGGTCGGCTAAAGTAATCCCCTTTGGAATTATTATTGATTTACAATCAACTTGAGTAGTAGGTAATAATTGTGTGATTCGTGGCACTATAAAACATTTAATTTCCTCTTTATACGTGGAATTAAGCGATGATATTAAAACATTACACCGTTTGGTTAAGTTTGAAGTTTGGCAGTTTAACCCTTCAACTAATGACGAAATCGAAGCGGTTGGTAAGTTAAGTTTATCACATAAGTTTTTTGTAATAAAGCTTGACGTGCTGCCATTATCTAACAATGCACGTATAATATGCTTTTTACCATTATAGTCAGTAGCTGCGATCAAAGCTGTTGACAATAATACACAACTTTTATCTATAGCTGACAAAGCTACATTATCATGTAAAGTGTAATTACGTTTTTGAGTTTCAGGTGAACTATGCAGCGACGGCGGCGTCAACTGCGGCACTGAAGAAGACAGCGACGGCGGCACTATATTCGGCGGCGTCGCAGACGGCGGCGCTGAACAAAGAACAATATTACTATGTGCAGTGATCGATTCACTGGGTGTGTGTGATTCATGTGTATGTAATAAGCTATTTATTTGCTTATTGCAAACTCGACAAGGCCCTATTTTACAGGTATTTATGGTATGACCTTGACGTAAACAATTCAGACACAGTTTAAGAGCTTTCGCTTTAGACATACGATTTTCTAACGAAAAAGACCTAAACTTTAGACAACGATATATTGCGTGATTTTGCTTACATAACGGACAAACATAAGGTTTATTTATATGTGAGGAGTTGGAGTTCACTACTAATGATTTTTGACGATTATTATAAGTGACGTCACTCTGTCTACGTTTCGTGTGAGTGTCCTCCATGGTCTCCAACAGATCCGCTTGATTTTTTAGGAAAGTAATCATATTTTCAAGTGTCGGCAAGTCCTTTAACGTGTTACGGTAAGTTTCCCATTCACGGCTTGTGATAGGGTCTAATTTCATAGAAATAATATACACAATTAGTGCATCCCAATGTTCAGTAGGTAATTTTAAAGTTTTCAAAGCCCTAAGATTTTTATTTACTATGTCAATAATATTACGTAACGCTTTAGAAGACTCTTTAGTTATTGATTCTATATTAAAAATCGACTGAATATGATTAGTAACAAGAAGTCTTGTATTATTATATCGATCACACAAAAGATCCCATGCTACGTCATAATTAGCAGCTGAGAAGTCGAGCGAGCGTATGACTAATGCTGCACTATCCTTTAAAGTCGCGCGCAGATAATGAAATTTATGTATTTTAGGTATGGAGTTATCATTGTGCACAAGAGAAATAAATGTATCACGAAATTCAAGCCAGTCATGATTTTGACCCGAAAAGGTAGGTATAGGTATAGTAGGTAATTTAAGTTTAGGCCCACCTCCATGCACAGTACTAGAACCTGACACTGAACTCGAACCGGTGACGCCGGGCTGATCTTGACGCGCCAACAACTCCCGGGCAAGCGCGATGCTCTGGAAGTACTGGGACTCAAAATTCTCACGTTCAGTGAATTGGTCCTCTGGAATTTCAGAAATATTTTCAAGGTTAGATTGAACATCATCATACTCTGAATAAAGTTCTTCTATTTTAGTAAGGCGTATGTTAAGCTCGTTAATTGAAAGTGATGTTATCTTGTCTAACCTTTCGAAAGACTCTAAATAATTTTTAAAAAATGTAAGCTTAGCCTTAAATGTTGCACGCCTTTTAACTAAAGTTTTAGGGTCCATTGTGAGTTATATTTTAAGCACTTACGAAATCAGTATAAACTATAAATAAACACAAATCGAATTTAAGCGTAACTTATTTAAGAAGAATATAGAAAAATACTTAAAAGCAATAATGGAGAGAAGCGAGGGTTCAGTAAGTACACGCAGCTATGTAAAAACTATGCATGTGATGCGAGTAGCTAACAGCGCCTTTAGCTAATGCAACAACCGTTCGGCAACCAATTTTGAATTTTGCGCGGCAACTGACCGCGGCAGCACTATTGGTAGTAAGCGGTAGCGCTAGCAGCAGTAAACGGCCACGATGCACATTCGTGATCGACTGAAATTCGTAATAAGAAATAATTACCCACTGTCTCTTAAACACAATCCACACACAATACGATTAATCCAAATCAAAAACCTCTGAAATAATTGATATAGATAGGTATATGAATTTATTTAATAGACAGGTAATTGAATGCAAATAATTTGCAATAAAATAACCTATTTTGACCTTCTATTATTTAAAATATTAAGTAAACTGAATATATCTATGAAGCATTACACATTTTATCGTAGGTAATAAAGTGATAGGTTTATTTCTGACCTTTGGTCAGTATAATATATTATATTATAGTTATTTCTGACTATGTAAGTTATTTTAATTCTGCTTGTTCGACCCCAAAGGGTAAGAAATGTGACGATATATTATACCTTAAGTATCTACTGGTAATATAGAAATAATTCGGAAATGAAATAAATAAGAACTTTTCTTTAACGCAGTATTTAAAAAAGGAATATGAAATAAGAGTTGTAATTTATAGGAGAATAATTGGAACGAACTTACAATAACGCCACCCTATATCCTTATTATATTATGTACTTCAACTGACTTCAACTTTCAAGGCAGGTGCAAAATCGTATCCAATACAGCATAGCTTATATGAAATTTTTCATTGCGAACAAGCCACGTCGATTCGCTCGTTTCCTTTGTCCCAAGCATGCACATGCACCGATATTATTTTTGTTTAAATCTTCGGCTCGATGAACCAAAAAATGTGTGGAACTGGTCGTCTGCGTCGTTGGTTGTTCGCTTACGGTAATATTTAAAACTCAACTTTTAACAGTAATACAATTTTATTAAGTAAAATTAAGATACATAATGTAGACGTGCGACCACCGCTACAATCGTCGCATAAAGTCAGGAAGTGGGGGACGGCGGACCCCGCCGCGGGCGTCTTCGGAGAATCGGTCGACGTATGCGTGTGTGTGTGTGACACACATTTGCAAGGCGTTAACAGATTTCAAAGGAAGATTGCTTTGACTGAAAATTAGTATGAAAGTGACAAGGATTCTATCACAAGATTAAAATAAAAGGAATCAGAAAAGTACTAAATTAATACGAAAATAGTATAATTAGTAGTAATATAATTTATTAGGTTGATATCTAATTTATTAAGTCATGTTTATATCAATAATATTTTAGTAATAATAAAAAATGAGAAAGTTTGCTCAGCCCCTTGAAGGAGGATTTAAGGAGGCAACTCCTAAAACCAAAACCGGGTTGTAGGCAGTAGGCGTATCCATCTCGATACGATCCTGCTCAAAACTGCTCTAAAATAGTGTACGCGAGCAGAATTACGCCTAATCTCATCCCTTCCTATCCCAAAACTTTGTCCCAACCTTAATTTTCATGTTTCTTTTTTATCTTCTCCAAAAGCGTTAGGCGAAACGCTTTCAACTTAGGGTTATAGATAGGTATCTTTAGTTGCGCATTCTTCATTACTTTATGCCTTAAAGTAATTGTGTAATAAATTGAATAACAAAATAATTGTTTTTAAAACTCGTTTTATTTTATGATTTGTTTATGAAATTTATTTTTGTTTCAGAACTATTAATCTTCTTTTTGTAAGAGACAAGAAATTAATTTGCGCACGTATCCTGCAGAACGTGTAACAGACTTGCTCCGAGTGTGTAACATTTCATCCCAAAACGTATTACAGCTGATAACAGAAATAGACACGTCACGTAGAATCCGCCGTAAAGATTAACATCTTACTCACATGGGCTTTGGTCGAACTGCGATTGGATTACATTACATCTGCTTAGTACCGATTTAGCTAGGGGAACTTGGCTTATGGCAATTCCCTTTATATATATATATAATATTATATAATTTATTCTTAAATTTTCAACATTTTTTTTGTAAAAATATAGGTCGGAATTGGTTTTATAATGATGAAAAATTTAGTTCATAATATTTTCTCTATAATATTGACGTTTTAAATAGCGAAGAAACATTATTATTATTATTTTTCCTAGCTTTTAATTTGGACCTTAACTTGGCGGGTCCAATTACAAAATATTAATTATTAAATAATGTTTATTATAACTAATTCACTGCTAAGGATTAGAAAAATAAAATGAGTTTATTATTTCCTGAGCTTCGTGGTGCGACATCTGTTATCTAGTAGCAAGAACTTTTAAAGTTTAAGTGCATTAATATAGATGTCACTAGTGTGTATTTTTCTTAGTTCCTAAATCTAATACTAATGTCGCTACATGTGCGTTTAAACTGTATAGCCATCTAGCGTTGAGTAGTAATACTAGAAATAAAAAAAATAGTTCTTAGAATTGTATATTATAAGTTGATTAAATTAGACGCTCACTATTTAAATTAAAAAAATAGTAACTTGAATTGGTTGTGTATACCATGATATACTCCACGCTTCTCAACATGAATAGCAACTAGGCGTGACAAAGAACATAATAAATTAGAATTATTTATTTCTAAATTTTAGTAAGTTTTAATTCAATTGCACTAAATATCACAACAAACATTTTTTATGTAAAATATCGTACTATTATTCATTTATAACATTATGTTATCAAATTTATTCGTATAAAATAAAATACAACATAAAAGATTTTCAGCAGTGAACTAAATCTTATTTAATTTACAAATTTTTACGAAGGAATTCTGAATTTAATTATTCTACAAGACCATACCTATCTTTTGATGTTGGTTTTCTCTTCTGAGTCATTTGAGATGATTTGTGTTGTTTAAAATAAGGAGTGTTAACAACCCTTATAACAACTAGAAATAGAAGTGAGTCTCAGATATATTTATGGCTTAGACACCGGAAAGCAAAACATTGCAAATGGATTTTAGAATTAAAATTTATTTAGGCGCGACTAGAACTCTCTCAGAAAGTAACACTTATTATTCAATAGGTTTAAAAAAAATAGTTTCTTGCACGATGCTTCGATGGTGAATAAGTATATGTTATGCTTCTTGACTTATCTTGTTCGTTAACTAGTGACAAAGATTAAAATAAATTGGGATTATTTATTACGCTCACGCGTTATCATAAGATTTTGTTATGTTAAATTTTGATTTGTTTGAAATTTTGTTATGTTATGTTAAATGTTTCATTTTTCGAGTAAAACATCTTTAGGTGCGATTAGAGGCTAACTCAGATTTTTTCTGACGGTGGTAAAACTCAGTATATAATATTCGATATTGTCGGGAAGACCTTATTATCTTGGTATTATTTATTTATAATTTTTAAAAAGTTTTACTTCAATTAAAGATTTGAGGCTCCTGTTTTTAAAATTCATTTTAGTTATTTTGTGAACTTAATAACTATGAACAAACTTATTTTGAGATAGTTAATAGAATCAGGCGTTACTTTGCGGAAATCCATTTTAAAAAAAGATATTAAATTATATATTAATTAGCAGTATCCCGCGAACCATGCAGTCTTTATAGTAAATGTGTGAGTGCACGCATATGCATGCATATAGCACCGCCCTCCTTTCCCACACTGCATATGCGTACACTCGCATGCACCACCACCACACACACTACCATAAAAGACCACCACCATCAAATCTACGCACGTTTCACCCCGACACCGAGGCATCCTCAGGATGTAGACTCTACGATTAGTAATCGTAGAGTCTACATCCTGAGGATGCCTCGGTGTCGGGGTGAAACGTGCGTAGATTTGATGGTGGTGGTCTTTTATGGTAGTGTGTGTGGTGGTGGTGCATGCGAGTGTACGCATATGCAGTGTGGGAAAGGAGGGCGGTGCTATATGCATGCATATGCGTGCACTCACACATTTACTATAAAGACTGCATGGTTCGCGGGATACTGCTAATTAATATATAATTTAATATCTTTTTTTAAACTTATTTTGTTTAGACTCAAGTCATTAGACAAATATCTATTCTAATATTATATATTCAAAAAAGTTATTTTTTATGTCTGTGCACCATTTTTATTGCGTAAATCATTCCTTTGAAAAATATACATTTATAGTAAACTGTATCTTTTGTACGTTTGTGTAAATACTATTATTGAGTGTAGCATGTCAAGGACTTTTTCTTTTCATCAATGGAACTTGATGTTTATTTCAGCCCTCTAAGACATAACGACGAAAATTGCCTTTAAAGTTGTGTACACTGTACACTATTTTTCTATTATTATAATTTTTTATCCTACTTGCTGATACAATAAGAATAATATTATAATTATAATATCACATCGACAACGAAGGTCAAAGGCAATGGTATTTTGTGATTTATTTTAATTAACCTAATTACCAACAACAATAAATACACAAAATTTTAATATTAATACACTTAATAATATTCAATATTAATATGTATTACGTAAATTATAAAAAATCCAATACATAGGGTATTGGATTTTGTATAATTTATCCAAAAAATGTTATTTATTTCAAAGTGCCTATGATGAAGATTGTTATATGATTAAAATATAATAAATGAGTATTTTCCACGCGTTTTTATTAACTTCACCTGTATGTATGTTTGTAACAGACTCTTTTGGACGCGATTTGGACTTACATTAATGGCCGAATTTTCGTTCAAACTTTGTAAATCTATCGAGGATGACAACATACCAATTTGATAAGATTATTCCATTTATCAATTTACGAAAGCGAAAGCGTTTTTTTTTAACTTTTAATTTTTAAACTTATAATCAATATCTAAATCCATACTAATATCATAAAAAAAATAAGTTTGTAGGTTGTAGAGGGTAATCGTTGGGTCTACTGATTCGATTTAGAAAATTCTCTTATCAATAGAAGGCTACGTTATTTGAGTGTAACTTGCTATACCTATTTTATACCTATACTCACACGGTAATGTGAAGTACGTGGGTGAAACCGCGGGGCGCAGCTAGTGCGTGATAAAAGTGGACAGTGAAATAATCAAAAATAAGAGATATACAATAAAATAAAAAACTGAAATCCTATGTATCTCAAAGTAGGTACAGCGTTTATATGCTAAAAAGTTTCTTGTAAGAAAATTTTACGACTCTTAGAGATCTTAGACTAATCAATAAGTAGTAATGAAGTCCGTTAGGTTGTCTCATTCATCTTTGGATGCATGCAAACAAGAGCGATTAGTTTGCGTGCTTAGAAAGAAGAGTTGTCAAAACAAAACAGAGCATAACACTTGGAAGAAGAATTAATTAAAAACAAAATTTAATATAAAATCACGTTATACGGTGAAAAATAAAATGTTTTATATTTTTCTTGTGAATCAGTGAATAAAATCAACAGAGCTCATAAATAACTTTAAATAAATGTCGGCATTAAACCGTTTAAATATGAACAGTTAACTGGGAAAACGTTTGTCGTTCCGCGGTTTTTATAAAAGACCAAACATTCGGTGTGACACCAAGGAACAAATAAAAATGAGACGGATACAGTCGCGCACAAAACACAATTCGTCATAAAATTTATTAATATTATGTTTTTTGGGAATTATTTTTAATGTCTGCAGTGGGCAGAGATATTTTAATATTATAATAAATCTATCATCATCATCATCAGCCTTTTTCCGACCACTGCTAAACATAGGCCTCCCTGAATGAACGCCAAGACGTCCGATCCCCTGCCACCCGCATCCAATATAATACGTTTCTAATACAATACGTTCTTAGTATATTATGCTATTTATTAGGGTAAATAAATTAGAACTTTCTTGATATGAATTAAAGTAATATTAAATGAGGAGAACAATATTACCTAATTGTCTTTTACTAAAGTAAATAAAAATATATTATCATCATCATCATCAACTCGTATCCGTACATCGCTAAACATATGATGCTCTTAATGAATTTCAATACTACCGAACCCCTTCCCCATCGTACTTTGATCCACTTCTGAAAATGTAATTTATATTATTTTAACAATTGATATAGACATATCGTTTTTTATTTAAAATAAATATATAAAATGATTATTCACAATTAAACAAAAGTTCGTAATTAAAACTTTTTGTACAGTTAGCTCGTACTAATTAGTTAACGAACAACTTTTCAATATCCGAATCGAAAGCTTCCTCCACTCGACGGTACCTGTTGAGCGCGAGTCGTCTTTTTATCCCTATACCGCTCTCTAAAAATCGAATAAATCAAAATTTAACCGATCACAGGACAATGGTTTATTCAAAAACAAACCAGTTTTTTGTAAACGGACGCAGCATCCGCGGCCATCTGGACTTTTGTGTCAGGTCTAGTTTCTGCTAACCGGTTCCATTATCCAGTATTTGGGTCATCAACGGATGGATATCCCGTTTTATGTCAGTTTAATATTGATCCTATCCCGCGCGTGTGCTCCCGATGAGCTCGTGGTGATTTTTATTGGTAGCATCATTATCGGTAGTGAGTATCGGCACACTTTTTTTGTAACGCAGGGAAATACTTTATGGGTGAAGCCAGGATCTTCGGTTAAATCCTGCCACTATCTGGAACTAGAATCTGAGAGTACCATACCCAAATTAAAACCACTGCGACCGCCTTCAGCTGCTTTTTGAGGGTCCCGGATCAGAAGGCAACAGCATCACCTTAGCGAGAGTTAGACAAATGATTTTAACTTTTTCATGGCCACTTAGCTTTATAAAGCGTTATTTAAAAGTTATTAATATAAACGATGAAGAAATTCAGAAAAAATATTTTTCTTGCCAATACAATACAAAATAATAAAAAAGTACTTAAGTACTTATCAGAAAACAATAAGTAAGTATGTATTACGTTTTAAGTAAACTGGTCAAATAAAAATTTATATGAAACTCCGGATGAGTTAATAATAATAATAAGTCTATGGACGCTTTTACACCACTTCAATCTGGTCACGTGGTAAGTTTCCGAAGAAATTGTGTTAATGATTAAAGATTGTACTTTTGAATAACGAATAGTCCTGATTTCATTACGATATTGTTTTAAATGTGTTTATTTATATTAGAGGTAACGTATTTCTAATATCGTTCTGTGGTAAAAGATAATATAATTGGTGATTTAGTAAAAATAGGTATCTATTTTTTACACGGCAAAGAATACTAAGAACAACTTAAAAAATTAAACGAAGGAAATAAGAAAATAATTTTGCATATTATGTGCTGAAGCTACTTGCTAACTTCGTTTTTATCGGCACAAACAAATACTAAACGTATTAAATATCTTAAAATTACTTTAACTTTTATTGATATTGATTTAATACAATTTATTTAAAATATTTAATCAGTAGTAAATAAGCAAAAAAAAAGGAGAAGAAATAAGCAATTTATAAAACTTTACGATAAAATATTGAATGCTTTCTGAGAAGAAAAACTTAAAAAAAATATTTGAACGAAACTTTTGTTCTCATAATTCTTTTACTTTCAAATACTGGTTTCTCTCCCTTATTCTCCCTAATTAATACTTCAAAAAACAATGTTTTTTCGCTGTGGAAGCATTTGACCAGTTACCGAGTGAACAGTAAAATAATACAAAATTATACATTTCAATAAAACATTATTTTGCTTTATTTGTTTCAACTATATTTTTCGGTTTAAGAAAAAAAAATTCTGTTTGAATTATAAAAATTCCTAGCAAGTAGGTTAAAGTGAAAATAATTTCTTTTTAAGTTTTTACATACTTATAAACAATTTTAAGACAATATAGGGAATAAAATCATAGAGAATCATAAATTTATATACTGATTCCCTGTTTCCGTATCTCATTAATGAAAATACCACTATTAGATACTTTTTATAATCGTTTACTGACATTTTGTAGCGGCATGTATAGAACATCAATATATCAATAATATCAAATATTTATTAGTCAGATTGTATTACAATAAGAACCATTGACAATCATTAAACCATTGTTGAGTTACATTAAGATAAACACCAAAAAAAAAATCTAACGATACATAAAACGAATGCAAAAAGTTTGAAGGAAGTCCGTCCTATAAATAGGTAGAGCAATTCGAGTATCGATTTTAAGATCCCCTTTCTCCTATTATTATTTTTTTACATAACAAAGAAAATATAAAGGAGGAGTTAGCGAGGGCCACGCACCCCTTGTGGCGCGCGTGTGTGCGGCGCTGCGGATAGTGCGGCGCGCGTGTGTGCGAGCAACTTTGAGACGATCGACGGAGAAGCGGGCACAAGGGGTGATTTATACTGCGAACAATCGCGTTTCATATTTATCCTTGAGCGTTTTCTGAAGTTTGATAAATAGTCGGATATGGCGAGTATCACTTCTTTCAGCCATCCAACCATTCATTGATATGTTGCATTAGACGCAAGATTTTAAGTATCGGTGTCACTAATTACATTTCCAATCTTGCCTTTTCTGGGAACGTTGATAATGTTAAAAGTAAACAGGCTATAAATCCTAAAAATGTCTGAAAAAAATTATTTTACATTTTGAAAAAAATCTCGCACTTAACGCAAACTATGCCAAAGCGTTGGTTTTTTCAAAAATAGTATTTTAATAATTAAAATAAATGACTATATAATTATCACGTTACTGACCACGATTAGATATTTATAAGCTTCTTGAACCATGTATTCATCAAGAAACCTAGATTTGTCACTGACGTAATAACAATTTAACCAAGCAGTGATCTGTGTGAACTGCGTACGTCTCAATGCGAACTATCCAGCAATGGGTTCTTGTTAACTCGAAGAACATAAGAATCAGGTTTTTAGCAGGTTTAAACAGATTAATGATAAAAAGAAACAGACAAAAACCAATATAAATCCATTTAGTATGCAACAATACTTAAAAATTCATACAAGTTGGTGATGAGTCATAACTTCCACTAACCACCAAGACTAGTAAATCGCAGTATAAGAAACACAGAGCCGAAGAAAGCGTCTCTTAGCATCTCCCCTTCTTGCACACGCACACGCGTCCACTCGTATTTAAAAATAATATACACATACATATATAGAGCTATCAATAGAATCATTAGACGCATTTCTTTGATACAGCCCATGCTTTTAGCGTACTCGAAACAAGACGAAGTTTGCTGGAGGAGAAATTTTCGGCATAGAAATATAGCCCTTATGTTGATACGTTTCTGGGTTTTTTGAGTTTGTCGCCAGCAAAGTTAGGTTGGCTGAGGAGTAATTACGTCTTTGCCTGGTGGTTTTTTTCTTTACCCTTTTACGAGGGCTCGAAATGGAAGTAACCCTGCGACGCGTTTCGTTTGATGTACGTCTTGTAAGAATATGGCAGAAAAATTCGTACATTTTATTAATAATACTGTAAACATATTTCGAAGTTAGGCCCTTGAGGTGAATGTTTGTACTTTACCAAACTGAAATTGCATGATGACGATCGTCTTGGCGTTCATTGAGGGAGGTCTAAGTTCAGCAGTGGACGATGAAAGGACAACTAAGAGGTAACTGAAAGTAAATATTTTATGTTTTTTTTACAATGTTTCATAAGTTTCATAAATATTATACTATATTAATATGCAAAACATTAATCAAGTAGCTGAGTACAAACTATAGGCTAGGGTTTATTCTCTTAAGACTATTCTCATCGATGTTGCTGGTTATATTATTATACCTAGAATGTTACATATTATAACAAACAAGATTTTTGGGTATTTTTTTTTTTTTTGCTACAAGAATTTTACATTCCCTGCGTTTCGTATACTCTATCTCGAATATGGTTACTTGTCATATATGTACTTAATATTTATCCTGTAAAAGACAAATATACATAAATAGGTAAAAAATTGTTTGATAATAAACGAAAATTCTGTCCCCTCTTCCTGATTATTAGGAAATCATAATATTATGAAAACACTTTTCTCTCTTGCTTATTTATCGAATCGTGTCTAAGATGACATCTCTTTGATATTGTCTTCCCGTAACCGCAGAGACACCGCACGGGGGATCGGATTATATAAACGTACAGACAAACTATATCCAGTATTTAGTTATTTAATATATTAGGGTGAAGGGTAATAATCGATTCTAGTATTTGAATTTGATAATCCGCTGGAAAGGAATTCGTGGGGAAGGAAGCGCTCTTATTATAAATCAAAGTAATATCAAATTGCTTACCACGCGTTGATATATACTAGGGTGAAATGTTTGATAGGCAATTTTTGTTAAGGCCCAACGGCGCCATTGAAAATTTATTACGCACTAGCTGTGCCCGCGACTTCGTTCGCCTAGATTACGTAATTTAACAATGAGTTTTTTTAGTGTGAAGAGCTGTATAAATAGAGGATGTTGAAAACTTACTCTCTAACTTAAAACCTTTTAATATAATATTTTTAACATAATTGATCGATTTTATTAATAGCACCTGGTCTCTTTTTAAATTACCCATAGAGACGAAGAATCACCTAGCGCCTACCTACTTAGGTATCTATACTATATTAACATATGATGCGAGCGGCGAGGGATCGGTCGTCTTGGCGTTCATTGAGGGAATCCTATATCCAGCAGTATACGAACAGAGGCTGATGATGATGATGATTATGTAACTTTTATCAATTTGGCGTAAAATTGATTAGAAATACCAAAAAAGTGAATATGAATACTTAAACTCAGTACCTATAATTTTTGTTCATTAATTTTTTTTGCACGCCGTTCGATTGTAATGTAGTTAGGTAATGAAGTTCGCGAGTATTGCTGAACAAAATGGCGTCTTGACAGGGCTATTGTTACTGGGCTCACATAGTTATCATATTTTTGTTTGTTCTAATTGAGAACATGGCGAGAAGGAGAAAATCACTTTATATTGAGAAAAATCGTTACAAATGATGTTAATTTTTTTTCTCTCCATTTAACGACAATTTTCTATAACTTTCAGAATATACAGTCCGTTCAGACTTCAGTGACGTTATATGAAGCTTACACTGCACGGTCTACTTTTTGGCGTTCTTATGTTTATGCAAGTGCTTCTCTGTAAACGATGTTATATGTGGACCCTTCTGGAACGTATACAAAAAGGTTATTGGGGTTATTTACTCGTGAAAGAGCCACATACAGTTGGCCATGTGAAAAACAATCAGTGCTTAGGTCCACCCCAGCAACGGATAATGTCTGACCCTGAGCTTTATTAATGGTCATGGCATAACAGAGGCTGACAGGAAATTGCACTCTTTTGAAGGAGAAAGGAAAATTATTGGGGATGAGGGGAATTCTTGGAATGAAAACAATATCACCAGCTCCGCAACCAGTTAAGATTTCGGCTTCGATGATGTTTTGCTGCAAATTAGTGATTTTGAGCCGAGTGCCGTTGCAAAGTTTTGGAGGACATAAATTTCTAAGAAGAATTATCGGTACGCCGATCTTTAAAAGTATTTTATGGGCTGGAAGTCCAGGTGAGTTGAGGGAATCTAAAAACTCCACGGGATAGTTCGTAGCGTCTTCTTCTTCCATAACTGTATTTATGGATGTATATTCTATACTATTTCCAGAAACGTGCGTCAATATTTTTAAATTAATTGCTGCTGCTTGGTCGTTACGGGGAGTCAAAATAGCACGTTGGCATAGCCAAGAACCAGTTTGGTTACCAATGTCTGTGGAATCTCCGTAAACAGAATAAATAAGATCCTGTTGTGATGCAACAGAAAAACAAAGATTCTGCACCAAAATAATTTTTCCATTTTCTTGTACGGGAAATGTACCATCGCCTATTTTTAATAGTAAATCAGAGAACTCCAGCGCATTTTCGCAGCCCCCTAACTGTGCTCGCATATTTATACTAAGGTGTGTAGTTGTTATAGTGCGCCATAAAATAGAGCTTTTCAGACAGGCAGAAATTTCATCGGCCCTTGTTCCTCGCGGTATGATTGGGAGTGTCTGCCGAAAATCACCGCAGAAAAGGACTGTAATGCCACCCATCGGTCGATCATTTTGCCTTATATCCCGCAAAGTTCTATCGACGGCTTCTACAGCTTTCCGATTTGCCATCGTGCATTCGTCCCAAATAATTAAAGCACAATCGTGTAACAGTTTTGCTTTATCGCTGTTTCGTGACACATTGCAAACCGGGCTTTCCGTACTGTCTAAGTCTATGGGAATTTTAAACATGGTGTGTGCTGTTCTTCCTCCTGGCAACAATGTGGCAGCTATCCCCGAAGAGGCGACAGCAAGAGCAATTTTGTTTTGGTTCCTTATCCGAGCCAAAATAATTTTGGTAAGAAAAGTTTTACCCGTTCCGCCAGGCGCGTCTAAAAACAGGATTTCACCCGATGCGTTATCTACACTGCAGCATACCCTATCATACGTCTGGCGCTGTTCTTCTGTCAAATTCGCGAAGCCACTTTGAAAAATTTCTGCGAGTTCTAAGGGATCGTAACTAATTTCTGAAGCGTACTCCCTGTTTATACGTTCTCCATCTACTGTCGGTGTTGGTAAACCATATTGACTGACCGAGTTTCCCCCTATACTTAAAACAATTTCTTGAATAGCCAATAAGGACCTGTTGTGACAAATTTCACGTTCCTGATGAGAAATTTCTCCATCAGTACTTAGTTGAACTTGTCTCAAAAAATCCTCAGCAAACTTGTCATGGTATTTTTGCCACAACAGTCTAGCATCTGATAATCCACAAAAGGTCAATAAGATGGCAAATAAATGTCGCAGGCGATGTGGACTGTCGCTAATACATGCCTCAGCTAGAGCATCATCCCAATGCTGATCTCCATCTAATAAATGGCGTGCGCGGCAAGCGGCCTTGTAGGTGGGATATTCAATATCGTCCAATTTACGGAGTTCTGTAAAGGATGTAGGACCTCGTAGTATATGAAGAAGAAGGCGTAAATAGTAACACTCGGGATTATTCGGATGTACCGTGTACACCCGTCCAATCACGTGCTCTTTAAAAATACCAGGCTCGCCATCTACAGCAGTTCCACGTCTCCTACGAACAAATATACCTTGCTGCTTGTTGTAAGTATAATAACATGGCACTTCATTATACAAAAGAGACTTCGCGAAATGATCTCTTTGGCAAAGACGAAAGAATGCAAGCAAGGTGGTTTGTCTTGGGTTGGCCAATCTTTCTACCACATTTTCAGACTGAAAGTACACTCGCTGCCCGCCTTCAAGGTGCACGTCCAGGTGAATGACCGGTGGATGCCTTTCATGTATCGGGAAACTTAAGATACGCCAAGCTGCCTCAGAGGAGCTTATGTACCTGCCAGACTGGTATCTTGTGACTTCGTCATATTCATTATGATTTCTTAGCGCTATCGTGGCTTGATCACTACCTTTATTGATATATTTACATACATATTTTATAGACTTAACGCTATTACATATTTCAACATTAATGTGAGCCTGGAATGCTTTAGATAAAACTGGTGAATACGGTACCACCCATCTATTGTCCAATATAATTTCTTGCCCACGAAACCTGATGGAAGCCGTAAAACCACCCTGAGAAGGTGATCGACGCCGGTACAGCGGATACCCATTTTCTCCCGATATAGTTTGTTCCGTAAGTGCCCTAGGGTATCTTTTTGAGCACCGACCATCTATCATGCATGGTGATTCTCTATTTAAACCGCCACATGGTCCGTGAACCATGTGTGTTTTAATGATGTCATGCAAAATTGGATCTGCATCATGGTCTGGAAACTCGGCACTTATGACACTGTCAATAGCTTCCGGTCGGATTTTTTCTGCCAGCCAAAGGAGGATGTGGGCGTGAGGTAAGCCACGTTTTTGCCACTCAACACTATACATGAAACAAAGAGCTGAGCCGAAAACTTTATCTTTTGTAAGAAGTTCAATCATATATTTTAGTTTTAAATGAAAAACTCTCGCAATGATGTCATGTCTATCATATGACGCCTGTCCTGGGAGAAGTTCCTGACAAATTTCCGTCCACTTTGGATTTGTCGTGAACGTTATGAATAGGTCTGGCCGGCCGTACTTACGGACATAGCAAAAGGCATCTTGCGTTCTTTCGTGCATATATCGCGGGCCGCCTGTAAAACTGGAAGGCAAGATGACTAACCGCCCCAAATTTTCGATATTATTATCTGATTGCATTGCGTCCCGCAAATGCACGTATTCTTCAGCACGTAACCGACGCTGGTTAGTGCGAATGTACACTAAACGTTCAGTTTCTATTTTTGCATACATGTCCACAATAAATTGACTGAACAAACCACGAAAACGTTGCAAATAAACAAAACAGTCACGCCTTATTTGCAAAAGGTATGAATAATATTGCAGAGCCGATATTTTTTTATTAAAGTTAGAGACCCTCGTAGTAGGATTCACTTGGTGCAATCCAAAGTTGTACCCATCTTCACCATGACAATATATTAATGGATATTGCAAGGCATCGTAAGCTCGGTGAGTCTCATAAATGCGTTGCAGGCGATCGTCGCGAGTGCGTAACACGATGTCACGCCTCTCACATTCCTGATCGACTAAAACAACTGCGACTTCATCTGCCATTGGTGCGTTGTGCCTCCCACGGTGTTCACCAACAGGACGTCTATCTGCGCTGATGATTATTTTGTAATCATTGCTGCCTTGTGGAATGGTATCTAACGCAGCTTTGAAATTCCTCACGTATTGATTTACTTCGTGCAGCATGTTTTGTATTTCTGATATAAGCGCACCATTAAGCTGAGGGAAATGGCGATTCCTAATATTATGCTGTTCAGTGTAATCGGACACAAAATAAATTTGAAGAAATCTAGGCTCATTATCCGGCAATAAAGATCCGATGAGATGGTAAACTTGACCTTGCACTTTGAAGGTTGGCATGAACTGACCCTCCGTTATTTGTTTTGCTCCAAAGGATGTCATTTGGAAAGCGCTGTTATAGGAACGGATATTATCTAAAAAGTGTTTAGACTGGAAGTGATCGCCATTTAAAAGAGTCTTAATAATGTTTGGGGGATCTTGAAAATTTGTAACAACAACTTTTCCATTTGAACAGCACATTCCATTTGCCTCTTTCTTCCATTTCAGAGCATCACAAAAATTGCAAATTTCCGTCATACCACCCACAGAGGCGTAGAAGGCGTAGTCGATTCTTGTTGAATATGTAAATCCAGATTTTTCCTTATTTACCCAAGGCAGAATAATGTTTGCGACATTATATTCTAAGGACTCATCATCAGCCTCACCAGTTATAATTCTGTTCATGTGGTATCGAGCCCTGTCAGCTCCCAGGCGAGATTGACGCTGTTCTCCTGTTTCTGCTCGTCGCAGATTATCTATTCTTTCCCTTTCGGATATTAAATAACGTACATCGTTCATCCGGGCGCTTACATAATTATCTCTGGCTGTTGTTAATCGCCGTTCTCTCTCTGAGAGAGATTCGGACTCGCGTGAGAGGGCGTGACGCTCTCGGTCAGCTGATAACCGCACTTCGCGTTCCTCGATACTCTCTTGGGAGCGCAAAGTTGCAGTCAGGATTCTTTGCGAACTTAAACGCGACTCCCTTTCGGTAAAAGTCTCAGACTCGCGTGAGAGGACGTGACGCTCTCGATCAGCTGATAACCGCGCTCCGCGTTCCTCGATACTCTCTTGGGAGCGCAAAGTTGCAGTCAGGATTCTTTGCGAACTTAAACGCGACTCCCTTTCGGTAAAAGTCTCAGACTCGCGTGAGAGGACGTGACGCTCTCGATCAGCTGACAACCGCGCTTCGCGTTCCTCGATACTCTCTTGGGAGCGCAAAGTTGCAGTCAGGATTCTTTGCGAACTTAAACGCGACTCCCTTTCGGTAAAAGTCTCAGACTCGCGTGAGAGGACGTGACGCTCTCGATCAGCTGATAACCGCGCTCCGCGTTCCTCGATACTCTCTTGGGAGCGCAAAGTTGCAGTCAGGATTCTTTGCGAACTTAAACGCGACTGCCTTTCGGTAAAAGTCTCAGACTCGCGTGAGAGGACGTGACGCTCTCGATCAGCTGACAACCGCAATTCACGTTCCTCGATAATCTCTTGGGAGCGCAAAGTTGCAGTCAGGATTCTTTGCGAACTTAAACGCGACTCCCTTTCGGTAAAAGTCTCAGACTCGCGTGAGAGAGCGTGGCGCTCTCTGTCAGCCGATAACCGCGCTTCACGTTCGACAATACTCTCTTGAGAGCGAGAAGCTACTGTAAGTGCACGCTGTATGCAAAGCCTAGACGCACGCTGAGTAGGCGTTTCCGACGCAAGAGTTCTGATGTGGTTTGCTCGGATTGCATTTAGCCTTACTTCACGATCTTCCTCCGATTCTTGAGACCTACTTATTTTCATACGCTTAGCATTTCGACTACTTTGTGATAGATTTGATTTTTTTCTAGAAGGCATATCTGATATTCTAGAAAATTCAAAATATTGAAAGAATCAATTATCAATCAGACTTAGCCTAAAACCAAGAAAGACCTTTATGATTTAACGACACGAACGAACGAATCCTGAAAACTTAAAAGACACCCAACAATTACTCAGCTGTTGTAGCAAATACGGGTTAGGGTCATTCTTTGGCCGAGAATCATAATACCGCGATTCAGAAAATGACGTCATATGCACAACGCCCTCTATTGAGAGTTGATCTGTAATCATTCGGACACAGTTATAAAATATATTTTTAAATTAAGTGACACATTAATTTATATTCATTGAAAACGATGTTTTTCTAAAGTATTAAAGTAATTACTATTCCTTTCCAACGTATTAAAATTTTAACAAAATATAATAACTTAACAAATTCGTTAAACTTAACAAATAGGATCAGACACATGCAACGCCATCTGTTAATGACCTACCTACCTATGTAACGGCGGCTTTCAATATCCTATCTTAATATTTTCGTATCTATTTTGAAATTTTGACACATTTTCTTACAAAATCTGTCAAAATATTAAGATCGATAAGAAAATTTTAAGATAGTTAGGATATTGAAAGCCACCGTAAGTCGTCAATAAATCGGTACTATAAGTCGTCAATAGATGGCGTTGATCTGATCCTATTTGTTAAGTTTCTTATTTAGCTACATTTCAAATACAAATATCTTTTGATAGAGTGAAGCGATTGCGATGAAACAAAAACTAAATGTTACTCTAAGTTACGCTAAATTTTTATGGATAAAAGTTATTAACACTGGTTTTGTAGTTTTTACGTGATGCGTGCACAACTAAACAGACAAACAGATAAACAGACAAACAGACATACAGACAAACAGACAAAAATTTCAAAAATGCTGGAAATGGATTCTGTTAGTCATCCTCTAACACCCTGGCTATTTCTTTTTTAAATATTTTCAATGTACAGAAACGACTCCTCTACAAATTTATTATATGTATAGATTGGCTGTCGAAATATTTTGTGTATTCTAGCAAATAAATCCAACGAGTACGGAAGCCTTAGCGGAAGATGTCAAACTTACCTAAGTGATATTTTCCGAGGTAGAAATAGTGCTTTGTAATAAAATAAAACAATGAAAATTACAAAATAAACGCAGCAGTGGCCGGTCCATATTGGATGCGAGTGGCAAGGGATCGGTCATCATCGTTAGGAGACAAAAGTGTTCCGAAACTTGGCGTTCATTGACGCGAGTGACTAGGGCGGCCTATGTTCAACAGTGGACGGGTAAAGGCTGATGATGATGATGATTTTCAAATACTTTATAGCCACCGAAGTTACAGATAGAGCCGATTATAATGAAACGCATATTTCGGTTAGACCAAGAGTCTGGCCACTCAGTCCTCTCCGGTTAGCTGTGAAGTATCCGAAAATAGTAATGCAACAATTATAATAAGTATCTATAAAATTGGTAAAAAGTTCGATACGATCGATAAATCTGAATCTAATGTTTCTTGTTAACACATTTACTCGTATACCTTTGTTAGTCTGTTGTTGCAAATGATAATGGCGTGCAGCCGTTTATGCGTTAACGTTAATTATCCGCCCCCAAGTTACGCTGAAATGAATCCATCTCAACCAGTCTGCTATTGAATTGGCCGACGCGACGACCCGCTGAGAACACTTACTTGGACATCAGCTTTTGGTCCAAGTGAAAGGTTTTTAGCTGACATCTAGGTATTTACGACTATGAGATATTTTTGTTATTATCTAAAATACTCTCCCGTTGCCAAATTTCACAAGCTTAAGAGCGCATAATAACTTAAAACGTTACGCAACTTTTAATAATAATAATAATAATATTTTATTTTAATATTAATAATAATAATAATTTTAATTATTAATAATATAATATTAAATATATGATGGAGAGAATTATGTAAGAAGTAGAGTGCCCTCAGTGTGATTGAATTTCTCTGCAAAAACAAGCCATCTCCACAACGGCGCTTTCTAGTGGTTGCCATGATCGAAACCTGCCAGACAGATTATTACCATCATCATCATTAACACAATAATAATGTAGATTATACTGAATAATGTTACCTACGCCGTGCTCGCGACTGCTACGGTCCGACTGCGACGGGTACCACTATCTTGTTATTTTCTCCCGTGAAACGGCTTTGCTGTGATTCGGAGTTAAGGGCAAGATGAGCATAATTACTGGCACAGAGACTTATGTTTAAGATAGGCAACACATGAATGAGTTACCAGGGCTTGTTTCTGATAAACTAGTTTGTGTTCATAGGTGATGACGACCACTTACTTTCAGTTGGCACGTCTGCCAGTTTGTCTGAAAAGCAAAAGGGGGTACCCAATACCCATGCAGCCGGGAGCGTGACACAGAAGATCCCTCCAAAACAGAGATACAGTGGTACTTCTATAAACGAAGATACAGTGGGATATGTATACACATTATTCACATATCTGCTACACATTAAGGCTCCTACGAGCTCCATCTGCTAAAGTAAGTTGTTACCATTGTTACTGAGCAATTAAGATCGTTATGTTATCTAATTTTAGGTAGAGGGTAAGATATTGAGATTTATAGTTTTTTAAATTTTTTTATAGCATTGTATGGCAAACGAACAGTCAAAGCCTTGCGACTATCGACGATTAACATCCACATAACCAGAGGTTATGTGGATACGTCGCCCTCCTTTTCCCTATCCTCCCAAATAGGCTACCGAAAACTCACAAACTGCTTTCACTTTACGCAGGTATTATGTGAGGGAGAGATACCACCCCTGTCATGCCGGCCCAATTTGGCTGCATAGCATGGCACTACCTCTTACTGTATGAATGTAGAACCTTTCTCTTCGCTACTGCCGATTAAAATCTATATTGATATATTAATGTAATATCCAATATTAGCAGACATTTCCTGACGCGCAATGAACGTGTTTCAATCGAATTACATGCCGAGGATTTCAATTACGACTGGAAGGTAAGGCAACATTTCCGCCGGAAGTGCCGCCCCGCCCTTCGGCCGCGGAGCCTCGCCCTCAGGTGACACTTATCATATACACACACACAGACAGACACGTGTAAAATAATATTAAATAAACACTTTATACTCAATCTCATGCTACGTTAGCTCAATTCTGAAAGCTATTGAGAGCTGGCAAGCTAATATAAAAATACATATAAAATATATTAAATATCCAATATATTACTGTCCTTGGTGAATTCGAACCTATAGGGCTATTCTGTAAGAAACCATTTCGATATCGAGCTTGACCTGAGTGATAGAGCTCAATGTACGTCACTTCAAAAGTGAACTTTATTGATATAGATAGTCGAGTTTTAAAGAATACAAATTCGTCATATCACCGCCAATTTCGCTTTCGAGATTCGAAAACGACCTTACAGAATAGCCCTACTTATTGTCCTTGGTAAACCACTGTTGAATGAATGAATGAATGAATGGATCTGGTCTGATATTAAAACGATTCAAAACCAACATTTTAAATTCACCATAGTAATTATATACTTAGTTTACATGATACCTAAAATGTAGTTCACAAAATTATCCGATATGTACTGTACATTTTCTTGAACCCTCTTGAATAAATCTCCAAGACCATCGTATTTAATTAATATTCCCAAGTAAATGTCCCATGCGGTCCCCATACTGAGTATTTAACGGTCTCGTACATCTCAACTAACATGTCGACTTGTAAGACAAATTGGTTTTTGTCTCAGTTCACAGTACTCTTATCTTGATTGAAATGTAGGGTATGATAAATATGTAATAAAATTTGAAATCAAATCTACTCTGGGTTTACGGCAAATATTTTAGTTTCTATGGATTAATAGATATAGCTCAACCAAAGTAGCATAATATTAAATATGTAGCTTGTTCGACGGTTATTATATCATCAAAAATAGATTACAATCAAGAAATATGGGTACGACCGATAGTGTAAATGAACATAAAAATATAAATAAACATAATTAATTTATTATCCGGCGTTGCGTAGAGATGTCGGATGACTCGGCATCTCCAATTTCATCTACCACGTAGTTTACTCCGAGGAATTGTTCGGACTGATATAGGGAGACCTGCAACAGATTTCCACCACCAAATATAACGCTAAAATGTCGAACTTTACCCGAACCACCTCTATTTCTAAAAATCCACTACAACTTGAGTTTCTCGGCACTTCCAGTTCCGCAAGACCACTATATGTAGGGAAGCAGTTGCTTACCTACCTACCTTAAAAAAAGAACCCAAATCATATTTAAAAACCCAACGACACATCTGCTAATCCTCTGATGTAGCGAGTATATTCTATAGATGTCGGTTATCACTTACCAATAGGCGAAACTGTCCGCGAGTCCCTCTTATATAAAAATGTTAGTATGAAGCAACTCTAGGTACTCCTTTTTTACTGTGAATTTATCGTAGGCTTTCTTCACATATGACAACATCTGAGTTTAATTCGTATTCATTATATGCAATGTTATGTACATAATACTGTTTGTACAGTAGTTATATAAAAATGGCAACCATATTCGATAGAAGTGAAAACTATATAGTTTAGAAAGTTCTGGAAATTTGAAATGTAACAATGGAAATGTGTAAAAGTGCTCAACGCACCTAAATAAGTTTCAACATGATCAAAATCGTGATCATAAAAATGATTATATAATTCCAGCCACTTGCGTCTAATAAAATATGACCCGTATCAAACATGTCTGTAAAAGTGACCACGTGAGTCGGCTATTGCCATGTAAATATTTATGGGCAGAGCTGTCAGTCGCCGTCCGCACGCTCCTGGAGCCAGCGATGCGGAAACCTTTTAATAAGATAACAAAATCTTTTCTCTATTTAAATATACAAATTGAATGGAAAATGAAACAAATTTATAGGGACTTCAACGCGTCTTATTAAGTTGTTTACCAGCTCGACGTTTTCGGATATTTTACAGCAACCACGGGAGGACTGGGGGCTTAGTCAAAACGCCATTACGAAAACGACAGCGAAGTTCGTTTGAAGTTGTGATTGCCTAAATTACGTCGACGATCGCTCGATCATTCAATCGACGACGTGATTTAGCCAATCACAACTTCGAACGAACGAACGACCTTCGCTGTCGTTTTCGTAATGGCGTTTTGACGAAGCCCCCTGTTCTTATATTGTTGTTTTATCGAAAACTGTTCGATAATTGACTAATGCTTGGTAAAAAGTCAAAGTGGCGTATCTGCCACGTAACAGTAAGCGCTCTTCATCACATTATATAATCGAGGTCACCATGCCTATCTCATGCAAGCCCCAAAACTTTTAAGGAAAATATATCATACTAGCAGCGCTCCGCGGTTTCACCCGCGTTCTTTCCATTCCCGTAAGACTACAGTAATAAATTATTGCCTATTTGTTATTCTGATGTATAAGCTATATTATTGTAAAGTGTTATTAAAATCCATTCAGTAGTTTTTACGTAAAAGAGTAAGAAACATCCATACTTATAAACTTTCGCCTTGATAATATTAGTTGGACTATTTACAAGCTATCATATTTCTATCATTCATACGGCATATTTTTTACGAACCACGACATTTAGACTTGAGGTTATTCAAATTATTTCAGCGAAACTATTCATGGCTCACCTTAATGTAAGCTTGTAAATTTACATTTCAGTTTTGCACAATTCATTAAGACTAAGGAAGTTCTTAATACATTCAACTCTCAAGTGTACGCCGGAAACGGATCCAGGAGCCATTGTGACAACGGCGGAAGTAGAGAAGACTTCCGTTTTGCAATAAACCGCTCATATTTCGGCGGGCTTACATTTTAGATCAATATCCTTATTTTGTTCATCACAGCAACTTTTTTCTACGAACACTAGATTTATAACTACAATAATGAATTTCTATGTATTGTCATATATGCACGATATTTTCAAATATTTTCCAATCATTCATTTATAATATTTATTTTATCGGTCATTGTTTAAAAAAAATTACATCCAATATTTTTACTCAACACTGCATTTTTACATATATAATTTGTACAATATTTTTGTACAAATTACTTCAAAAGATGAATATGATTAAAAATTATCAAAAGCTAGTCTAAAAATTTAATAATTTTTATATCCGCTCAAATAAGGCTTGTTCATTAAATTCATGCCTAAAATTGAACTTGTCTTACAAAAGAACCTAAATATATTAACCAAAAAATAATAACCACAAACAAGCCAAGTACGTACATCAAATGTCTTTGTGACAATACAATAAAAAAAAAACAAAGCGTATCGCCCGCAGCGGACGGCGCCGTTGTTGGCGGGAAAGTTCTTAACCTCATTAAATTTTCAATATTTCATCGTAATTTACATAAGGAAAAGATAAAGACAAGACGCCATTATATTTTTGCTTGCAAATTTCGTAGGGGAGCGTTTGGGGTGGCTATAGGCGGTATTGCTGTGTGCCGATTTATTACGCTCAACTTGTATTGAGATTCATTGATTAAATTTATAGGGAGATTTGGAGGTACTCTTTTATTTACGGATTTCAATGGCAATTCGATAAACACCTCTTATTTTCTTTTATTCTACTTTTTTTAATACAAATTATTAGGAAAATAAAAGGTGTTGGGAAATAGTTTAAGCATATCACAATAAAGAATATACAGTACCAGCTTAAATCATGTTAAGAATCGAAGAAGCTTTTTATATTACATACTTGATATTGAAAATGAAGACAAACCTGGTGAATGAGACCTATGTTCAGTAGGACCGTCATTGTTGCCCCTGAAACACAAGTGTGTTATCCCACATATAGTTCAGGAGTTTTACCCGCGATAACCTGGATAGCGGAAATAAATTTCCCTGCGTCAAAAATTTTGGAACTAAAAGGTAGTCGGTGTAACTAATTTCATATTTCCTGTCCTATTTTCTAGATCACAGGAAAATTACATTTTTAACTTCACTAATAAAACATAACCATCTTACGTATCTGAATTTTTTTGAACATTTTCAAGCTTACTCGATCATCGTCAGCACTTTATTAACAATTATCAATTATTGTATCTCAGATTCGTATAATACAAACGCCTTGAAGTTACGAACAATTTGCTGTTGATACCCTAAGTTTCCTATGACAATAGCGTTTGGATCGGTCAGTTCAAGAGAAACTATAAATCTACGCAAATACTAAATTATTTGCACAATAAATCGACTAGCAAACTTGCAAAGACCGGACTTACGATCAAGAAAGTATTTAACTTCTCCGGACGCTCATTGACCGATGAGTGATGTGCTTTGTCGATAAAAATAAAATTACTACTATAATATTATGTGCTATGCATGTTTTTGAACAATAAACCACGGCATTCACTTCTTGTCACAATTCGAATAAATCCAAATAAAAACGCGTATAAATAGAAATATCTAAATTATATCTTAAAATTGTCGACTATTTACTTCGATCCTGTGACTGCTGACTATAGAATTGTAATAATAAGTCTCATAATATTACAAGATGAGTATGATTGAGGAACCGATCTTTTTCAAAAGGTCGTATGATATAGGGCTGCAAATTAAAAATCTATTAATATTTCAACGTAGGTTAATCAGGGCTATTTTAATTAACATTACGGGGCATATAGCTTCTTGTTATGAAGATTTTTTATTGACAGTTCCTCTATTGACCTTTTGATAATAAAAAAACCTTACCTTTATGTACCCTTGTTTGTCCTTTTTACAAGTTAAACATTATCTAACGTTGCCATTGAAATTATCAAAGATTTGCGACTAATTTATTTACTCATTGCTCTTTTGTTTCAGGTATCAACATCTTCCATTTTTTGTATATCTTAAAAATCTTTTGTAATAGTGTTATAAAGTAGAGGAAAATAAATAATGATTGTTAACCTTATTATTACGGCAAATTTATATATTTTATACTTATTATAAGAAATCCACAGTTTCTATAACTGTATGTAAAATCAGAACTTCATAAAATTATGAAGACACTTTTTATTAATAATTATAAATTTAAACATTAATTAATAATGAACTTATCGATAGCCGTACCCCATCACTATATTATAATAGAATCGTTGTTGGCGATCAAGTTTGGGCATTTAAGCTGAAACAGTGCTTACTTCGTACCTGAGACGACTAAACTTGTTCCACCCTCTTCCTCCTGAATAAGGCATTAAATAAAAACTACTGGACCGTGGACTTTTATTTTCTATCCTTGTTTTAACGTGATTTATCTGTTTGGGGGCATACACCGGATCAAACAAAAGTAAATAAGATAATATTTAGAATTTTTGTGTATTGAAATTGACAACAAGTTTGGTGCAAAGAAGAAAAATTATTGCAAGATGAAAATACTTGCTAAATATCCTCGTTGCTTGAAACAATTAACACAGCTTACTAAACATTTCCATGAACAGGGAATGGAAAGGGGAGATTTTATGTAAAGCTTTATGTAAACCCGCAACGAAAATAAGAAACAATGTAGAAATGGTAAAGATTTTTAGGTTTTTGAAAAACAAATTAAACCTTTTTTTAAGTATTTATAAACTTTGATATAAACAAGCTGCGCAATTTCACCCGCGTACTTCACATTCCTGTGGGAGTAAGGTAAAGTGATCATAATGTATAAAAATAGCAGTAATCGATAGAAACAAAAGTGTTTAGTGTAAAAAATAATTACGGCATTCCGCAGACGGATTAGTAAAGGATATTCATAAGTGACTTCTACCATTTACAAGAGACTTATTAAAATGCCTAAGTTAATAATGGTACTATTTTTTCATTAAGTCAAAAATGAAATACATATTTATCTGTGTAACAGTTTAATTTTCACGTGCCACTTTGTGAGTGGAAGCCGAACCGAACGTAAACTGGATTCGCTACAATACACCCAACTTATAATAACTTAAGACTTCGTATCTTAATTATAGACTCCCTATCTACTAGCAAAGACATCGTGTACATGTCTACCACATGAAACTTTGAATTTAGGCTAATAGCTCTCTTTTAAACTCAATAAAATAGTAAAGTACATACCATGTTCTTGTCGGACTACGAAGTATATTTTTTTATATTTTCACGCTATGCCATTTTTAAGGCATAGTCAACATTCAAATCTCTAGCTCACCGGGAAGTTAGTAAGACATTATTTACCTACAAAATTTCCTTCGGACAGACACAACCCAAAAAGAGTTAATAAAAACACAGTAAAAAAATAATCATATAAATTATTGGAATTATTATTATTCCAATAAGCACGTTTTTTAGTTTGATCTCATTTCCAATAGTTTAAATTTAAGGACAACTTTCATATAAAAGCACTGGGTCATGCGATACTAAGTTCGGGAGGAGATATTCAATCCATTTTTTTTGTACAGACTATGAACAAATACATATTCATCATAAAAGCTACTAGTTATATAGTAGCCTAGCAGTATATATTGAAGACACTATGCTAGATAACAATACATCTATATAACTATTTGTATATCACATATTACATATTCGTAGCTTCACTATACTTAACATGGTATTGGCATTCCACTTACAATTAATTGGTAAATTGTTCAAGAAGATAAATGCGCAATTGATAGTAGGTAGCGGGCAGGTCCCGACTGGGGACGCTATGGATTCCTAATCAAAGATGCGGGCTGCACGAATCTTAGCAAATTAGTAGGGGAGATGCCCTCACAACTCTTAGGGCTGTCAATATAAATATTATGCTCTAATAGTATTTTTTTATGTTACTATTAGTGTACGACATCAAAATCATCATCATCATCATCATCATCCTTTATCCGTCCACTGCTGAACATAAGCCTCCCTCAATAAATACAAAGACTACCGATACCTTGCCACACTCATCTAACAAGGACCGGCCACTGCACGGAGATAGTCTTCGTATCCCAGATATTATATTCTGGGGCAGCTATTTGAATGCAGCTTAATGACAGTATTTTAAATGAAGCTATTGCCTATTTGACTTCCACAACCCCAGTAAAAGAGTCAAATTAAGACTGAATATATACAAGACCACAATCGGCCTCGTTTTGGCCTTGTTCTTGCATTGCTCATCACTAAAAGTTATTCCTTGTACCTATACACGGCAGAATCTTACTAATGTGGATGCACAATTAATAAGGCTTAAACTTCAGTCGACAGCCAACAACAGTTCGACAACACTTCGAGATTTGTACCACAACCACAAATTACTATGGAATATGGTATAAGAAATAAATATTCAAATATAATGAATCATCTTCTGGTAACAGCCCTACGAGGGAGGGCTAAGGAGATGTCTGCGTCTTGAGTGGACACCGCTAATGTTCCACTCAAAGGGCTGCGTATCTATTGTAAATGTTGTCATAACGATTTGCGTATCAGGGAGGCATAGGAACTGATGTAAGAACTGTATAGGTATATATAATGTTATATATACGCTACTAGCGAACCCGACAATCGTTGGTCTGCACAAAACCAAGTAGACTAAATTGTGTATCTGGAGTTGAAGGAAGTGCGTACTCTATACCCTGTTCATACTTTATAGGTCGGACAAGGAACACCGGGTTGCTTTTAGCAGGTTAAAGTCCGGCACATCCCTATCATTCTACCAAAGCGGTGGAATATTTCATGAGCATTTTACCACAAAAGAAATCCATTTGAACATAAAAAAAATTACCAAATCAGGAAGGAGGCCTAGGAAGGGCTCAGTAACACACACATACAATCATGACAATCTTCAACCTCATCAGCTGTAAACGTCTTTTTCTGGACGTAGGCTTTTCATAATGAACGCCCATACAGCCGACCCTGCGCTACCCATTCTACACCAATCAAATTTTTCAATCAAAGCAATCAAAACTGGGACAACTAAAATGACGATAAATTGCAGCTGTAACAACTTCGTAAGGAGCACTTACGAAGTTTTAACATATTTTATTATTAATTATATTTCTCAGTAGACTGTCTCTTCAGTCGGGTATAAATATATTAACATATAAAATTATTCCAACATAAATAGATAAAGTAAACTTATTTTAATCACTTTAACTCAAATTAACGATTTGAAGACGATAAAGTTTTAAGCTTCAACTATAGATTTAAAGGTTGCAGTTCATATAATGCTTATTTTTAAATACAAAATAATTATTATAACTTTTCTTACATGTAGAATAACACATTATAATATAATTTTTTTTATTCTCTTTTTTTATAATATCATTGATGTTTTTATAACCTTACGATACGATTTGGTTATTTAAGCGGTGCGTGCCATCTAGCGGTGGGTAGAAGTAGCATACATTTGCGTAATATGTATTTATCAGTATAATATAAGAATCGAAATCAAGGCAAAATTATTATTTATAATTTAATAAGTATATTTTTTCTATTTAATATATAATAAAATCTATTTTTATATAAATAATAATTATTCTGGTAGCCACAGTACCAACCTCTCTGCAAATTGACATTACACACTTCTAGAAAATAATATTTCAACTCTGACGGCTCCTAATATCATGATGTTAATATTGTTTATAAATAATTTACTTCGTTCAAAATATGTATAGATATCTTTTTTTTAGAGTTGGTAGCAAGGTAAGAGATTTTATTTTTCGAGTTCCAAGTAAGACGAAAGACATAACTATATTCTGTTATATTATATTATATTACCAATTTTTGCAGAGAAAATGCAAAGAAAGATGCATGTGACATTAATTAATTAATAAAACACCATAATTATAATGACACCAAGCATTAGTCGTTTTGTTATCGACACTCACGGGGCAAAATTTTGCGCAATACGATTTATTTCCTTATACTAGTGTTACATTTATCCAAATAAAATGTTTTCAGTTATTCAAACACTCAAAGAAGAAGGCTTACTCCATAAGCAAGTTTACCAAAAACGGTTTCTGCGGGGATTTGAAATTCAACAAGTATATATTTTTATATATTTTAAATGTTTTTTTTTTTGTTAAGTGTAAGATTAAAAACTGGTTTATTAGAGTACTTGTGTCCAGCGACTAATAATAATTTATATACTTACAAAAACGAATAGGCAGAAAACTGTTACGAGGGATTTCCACTGACCGGCCGATTACAGGATTTCTCTTCACGCGTATGAAACCTTAAAATAATTCTTTGTTATATTTCAAAACTTTTTTAGGAAAATACAAATAAACATATTATGGCCATCACTTGAAAAACGACGATGTGTTCATACAAGTGACGTACAATTCGCAGTGGAAGAGGTAAAAGCACCGACTTTCCCGGACTCCGTTACAAGTGGTGACGTCAAGTAAGTAAAAAGAAGTTAGGCCCCGTGCGCCCGAGCGCTTTTTAAGCGCCACGTTAAATACCGACGTTGGCGCGAGTAGCGAGCTCCGCATGCTAAATTCGGTTTAGCGTCAAACGCCTAACGTTGAATATCTAACAGTACTGGATGAAAAAGTCATGCGCTTTAAAACGCTTCAGATAGATACCTAATATGTATCCATTTGTCTCAATCAGCTCGGTAAATAAGCGCTTGAGACCCTTAAGATGACAACCGAACGATAGATGGAATCATAGAGCCTCTAATTCTAGCTATCGCTAAGAACCGTAAGCAATGTTTGAAAAGTATCACAAACTAACATTTCCACGTGAAATACATATTTATCTTGTAATATAAGTTACCAGTACACGATACCTAATAAAAATATAAACTTAAATTCAAAACATGCTAATCTCTAATTGTATTGAAAGGTTATTGAAAAAAGAAGGGGACGCTGTAGCAATAGATGAGGTGGTTTTGGAGATTGAAACCGATAAGACAGCGTTGCCGGTGATGTCGCCAGGTAATGGGAAGATCGTAAAAATGCTGGTTAAAGAAGGCCAATCTGTGAAGTCACAACAACCACTTTTTCAGGTAGTGTTCAATTATTTATCATGAAATTAACTCCCTAAAGTTCTTTGCACACTTCATCATAATTATCAAGCTTTTTCGATCACATCTGGACATTTTTCTGGCTGGTTTCATTCAATGAAAGCTAAGACAGTCAATCCTTCGCGATAGTACGTCTACTGAATCGAGCATCAACTGGAATAGAGCAATAATATAAAATTCCGTCAAATATCGCGGAAACTATACATCAGCGTAGCGAGCGTGGAAATTGTTTTCGAGTGCCTCGTTGTAATAATTATCTGCCTCACCTGATTTAGACAAAGAAACCCAGTCCCTGCAGTTAAATAGTGCCGCTTGTGTTAGACTAGAGGTTCCCAAACTCTGTTCATAGACCACTTTCAAAATTTTCATGCTAGCTGGGCTTTTTTTTTTTTTTTTTTTTTCAAGAATGGCTCGTTTAAAGATATTACATTATAATAGTAAAATTATTTAAACTATTTAAAACGGGATATTTACCATGTTTTTTAATATTATTTTGCGGAGCTCGATATTTCGACATTGTCTACGAATGTCATGTTCACGAGACTGAAGTATGCGGGTAGATGTTGCCGGCGTTAGAGGTGCCCGTACCGGACTACCTCCTTTCTCGTACGTTTGCTGCGTAAACATTGGTCACGTCCCCTACTATTATATATAGTTTAAATAATAAAAATAACCATGTTAATTTAAAATCCTAATAGTAAAATTCTCTTTACAATATTTGATAGGAGAAGTAAAGCCAACATTTTGGTTTTTCACTATCGAAACCAAATAAATTTTCATACTTACGACCCCCGCTTACGATTAGGGACCCCCATTTTTTGTCACGCTCATCATGAACCCCCTTCGAGACTTTCGTGGACCCCTGGACCACTTTGGGAATCACTGTGTTAGAACTTCTTGGACATGTACATATTACATGTTAGGTAGTTGAGTAGGTAATGCTGACTGACATTGATCATTTAGCTAAATGACTAATTTCCTGTCTCCCCCCGGTTATCCCTTCCAGTGACAACTTATAGCATAGATGATCGGGAAAAAAGAGTACAATCTCATATGTGCAAAAAAATCCAGTCGTTGCTATTATCAGGTTCACAAACCGTCCACAATGGCGTCCACAATTTACTCTGATGCTGCTAATGTTGAGCTACCCTTACATAACGCTTTTAGACGGACATACACAGAGATTTCAGATTGCACCCCTTGTCTTCGTGTCTCTATTGTAGTATAATAATAATAATAATATATACACAATCTAGGAAGCATAATATGATCGTAGACTGGAAATGATAAAACATTTGTCTAGGTGGATGTAACAGGGGTTGCTCCGGCTAAACCCGCAGCGGTTCCGCCACCTGCTACCTCGCCAGCCACGCCACCCACGCCAGCTACACCTGCAGCGGCTACACCAGTAACGCCTGCTGCAGCGGCTGCACCAGTAATGCCTGCTGCATCGGCTCCAACACAAGCTCGGATCACTGTTGTCACTACAACAAAGAAGACTGCAAAACCTACAGTAAGGACAAGTTTATTACATTATATAAAAATTGTATCTCTCTGTCACAACACCAAATTATTCTAAAATTATTTATTAAAATACAAATTTGATTTTTAAATATAATCTTGAACGCACAGATTTATAAATAAAGACAAATGGAGCATGCCGTACACCCGAGTCACGCTTCAAAGCGAATACAAATTCAAAACCGTTATCAAGTGCTTGACATAGCGTGGTGCTTTAAACGTCTATTAGATTGTGTTCGCTTTTGAATTTGTATTTGCTTTGGTGACGTCGCTTCTTCGGCATGCTCCATCTATCTTCATTTATAAATCTGTGCTTGAACGTATTAAAATATTTTTACTTAAAATTACCGTTACCTATAATTTATAAATTAAGAACGTATTAAATTACCTAATTAAACTGAAATAACTCGAATAACGTTTTTGTTCGTTTTACAGTTGGCTGCTCAGAAGATTGGAGACCCTACAAAAATAATATCGGGCACCCGTACTGAGCATCCAGTTCCGATGAACAAAATGCGCAGACGCATCGCCGAGAGGTTAAAGGAAGCTCAAAATACTACTGCCATGTTAACGACTTTCAATGAATGTGACATGAGGTAATGTGTTAATTAATTAAAGACGAGTCAATTCAATTTTACTGTTGAAACAATTAACGAACTTTTGTATCGAAATCATGCAAAATACTTGTTAATATTGAATATCTCAACAAGCATACAAAATAAGGAATGGCGTCTTTTGCACAATTACATCATAATGATACCTACTGGGAAACCTAGGGGAGCCTGATCGGTTATGCGGGGCTCTCACAGAAAGACTACCATAATTTCGTCTGCGCGTGTCACGTTACCAATCTCCACTATAAGCTCTATCTCTAAGTTACATCCTGGATCTTCCCTCAGTGGCAGCGCACGGTCAGACGCATAAGGTTCTACGTTGTACGTCTGCGTACAACGTAGAGCCACCTGTTCACGTTTCGCTCACGGTACGCATTCTTCCAGACGGTTTTTGACGGTCATCTTATAAGTTATAACAAATACCAAATTTAAGCACCAGCCTTTGAAGGGCTCATTTGAATAGAAGTTAAAACTTAATACAAATTAATTCACTGATCGCTCATAAAATATCACAAGATCTTTTTATAGGAAGGCGGTAAAATATATTTCAAAGAATAACGATTAACCTCAGCAATGAGCAAACTTAGGTGTAATGTAAAATGACTACGCCAACAATTTCAAACTTTTTTATTTTACAGCAAATTGATGGCTTTTCGTAAAACGAACGCAGAAGCATTTGCTAAGAAGTACGGCGTGAAGCTATCCTTCATGTCGCCATTTTTAAAAGCATCAGCAAACGCGCTTTTGGATCAGCCTGTTGTTAATGGAGTTATAATCGGAAGTGATATTATATATAGGTACAATATATTCTTGTTTCTAGAAAAAAATACGTACTTCTGGATACTTGTTTCGTAAAAAACTTTATTGAAAAGACATGTTTTTTTATCATATTGCATGGTTGGTGTAGTATCAAAATTTGCACGCGCTAACAAAAAAAAATCCTTTTTTTTTATGTATCATGTGTTACAGCTATAGTACGTAGTACGTACCTCCGAGAATGTGTACAAAGTTTCATGATGAACGCTCGATTAATTTTCGCATGAAATCATAACAAACATCACTTTCAAATTTTTAGTATTATTATACATAATAAGGATGTTGAGGATTACTTTTACAGATTTTGTCACATTTTTTAATTTAAACCCTGAATTTTTTTTCCGTTATAATGAGTGAAATTGTCGTATTTCTTGTTACAAGTACATACTAATCATTTTAGGATTGTAAACTATTTTGACAATTGTTTAGTATTTTTTGGATAATTTAAAACAAGTATTTTTCTCGCTATAGAGACTACGTTGATATCTCCGTTGCTGTAGCGACTCCCAAGGGCCTAGTAACACCGGTCCTCAGAAACGTTCAGGCCATGGACTACCCTCAAATAGAGATAGCTTTAAACGAACTCGCTGAAAAGGCTAGAAAAGGTAAATTCAAATCATTTTAACTTCAAATAAAATATTAATAAACAAAAACTTTAACGCTTCGTCATTACACACCCTGAAATTGTCCATTGCTAGATATTATATGCCTCTATAATTGATTGACAATAAACGCCAAGATATCTTCTTTCTTTTTTTTTCTTTAAATAATGCTATTGAAACTGAGTATTCTGAACTTTGTTTTATCACATATAAATAATTTGCAACTAGATTGTAATTGCTGATTTCACAGGTAGCCTGTCGCTAGCAGACATGCAAGGTGGTACTTTTACAATAAGTAATGGCGGGGTATTTGGCTCTCTCATGTCTATGCCCATAATAAATATGCCACAATCCTCCATATTGGGAATGCATGCTATAGTGCAGCGACCTGTTGCCATCCAAGGAAAAGTAAGTTTAAAAATAGATTTCGCTTGTTTCTTCTGTACAAGATTAAATTTTGGACAATTCACACAATATACAAATTATTGCTTAAGTGTTATTAGGATATAAAAGCTATAAATATAATTGTAAAGATTCACTAAATTCCATTCAGTAGCCTTTGCGTGAAAGAGTAAAGACAGTCATGCATACAAAATTTCGCGTTTATAATATTAGCAGGACACTCCAATAGCTTAGCGGTAGCGTTGAATTTGCTAGATTTTAAATTTTTGTTTTTTATAAAAAGTATTCTATATTTTTCAATTTTACTATCTGAATGAAGTCTGTACTAACACCTTGTTGTCGTTGGTACTGTAATTTAATAGTCGTGACGGTGTAATTTAATAGTTGTGATTCAGTAGCCCAGGATGACCCCAACACCTTGGGCGAAGCGAAATGAGCCGAGGGGGCTCTTTGTTTCCCTCTTATAAGAGGGGGCAAAAGAGCAGGGGCAGGGGGCGAGAACGGGAACCTCTCGTCATTGTACTGTCCCGATGTTGTGTGGGGTTGTTCTGTGGTGCCGGGCAACCACTCTGTGGAAGTGGCGTTGGTCCCCTGAGGGACTGACTAGCCGTCGAGGTGCCCTGTTGCTTGTAGATCCGGGGCACCTCACCAAAGGCGGCATTGGTTGCACTCGCCGGATTTTAGTGGGTAGAGCTGCGCCCACTTACCAACTTTCGGGTGCAGCGAGTCCCACATACCTGCCTAGGGAGACCCACTCCCACGCGGGATGCCTAAGCTCATTTCCCGGCGTTAAAGATAAAAAATGGTACTGTAATTTAATGGACTGGACTGGAAAGTTCGTATTTTTTAGACTATTCACCTGTTTTAGGAGCTCATAGTTGTTATTTTCTAATTGGATGTAGGCTAATGCAATGTCAATACAGGGTGCAGGAAGGACATCGGATCGTCTTGGTCTTTATTGAATAAGAACTAAGACCTATATCATCATCATCATCATATGCTGTATGGGGGCGGCTTAAGAATACCCCTACCGATATACCAGCCCAGGGTGACGTAGAAGTCGTCAAAGGGCTTTTAACCTCCCAACATCAAAGGAGGCTAATTTTGTGAATAGATGGCTCAGTGTCAGTCTGTCTCATCGTGAGAGTGAGATAGACTTGATCACTGAGCATCGTTCACACCGAGTGATGGCGCACCATCAATTGGATCGGCTGCAGGCAGCAGTGCCGTCGATGCGAATTCATTATCTGCGATTGCCAATCCGCCTGCTCAGAGTGGCAATTATATGAATGAATAAATCCCATGAGGGAATCACAAGCCAAATAGACGGCTCCTAGTTCCCGGACGTCCCACTATTCCTGGCTACGGTAGCAGCCTAGCTTACGGTGGGACAGCGGGTGCTATAAAAAGACCTATAAAGAGTACATAATTATGATACTGATGATTAAGCTGAATATATTATGACGTAACCACATCAACATCATCATCAGCCTTTATCCATCCACTTCTGAATATAGGCCTCGTTCTATAATAAATAGAATCTCTCGATAAATAATAAATACAAAATTAACAAATTTTATTTTCCAGGTAGAAATAAGGCCAATGATGTATCTCGCTCTTTCATATGACCATAGACTTATAGACGGACGTGAAGCTGTATTATTTTTGCGGAAAGTTAAATCAGGAGTAGAAGATCCCACGTCCATCCTTGCTGGTTTATAAATTTAAACATTCAAACAGAGAGTTAAGATAAAATAAATTGATGACAAAATTATGTAGTTAGTAAAATAATTTTATTAAAAATCTACTATCACACACAGTACATTTTATTGTATCAAATCCTCTGTCTATTCTATATGATCATATTGATGTCAAAAGCAAAATTAATAATATAAAATATTGACTATAGAACATTATATTTTATTTGTTATTTATTAATTTCATTATTTACTCCAAAAATATTGCATTTTTCTATGCCATGTTTGTAGTACAGGTCCATAGAAATCTAAATATGTAATTTACCTAATGGTTTAGATTTCTATGTACAGGTTGCATACTAACTACGAACGTGCCGTAAAGAGGATGGAGGTCCGCTATAGACTACTATTGTATAACCTGAGGTCCACGTTGCTTTATGCACACGAAGTCTCCGGATGCCGGTTTGCGGATGATGATTGATGATTCCAATGTGTTAGCAAATGGCAACATGTATCAAGTTTAATACTTTGATTGTCTTTTAACACAAAGCATTCGAATTTTTAGCAGTATAACTTTCGATATTGCAAGCAAAGTAAAAATGAAATATTTGTACCTATTAGTGGTGTAACGAATATAAGCATTTGCATTCGCGAATATTCGCACGTTTTTTATATTCGCATTCGCATACGCAAAATATCTGCGAATGTTTTGCGAATATGAATATCAGAAAAAAAATGGAAGATAATATGTAGTAGGTTAATAATATCAAAATCCATTCATGATTCTTGATGATGATGATGTATAGTTAGTGGTTTCTTAATGGTGATGAAACAAAATAATAGATAGCAAAGACTTGCAATTCATATAATAATATGTGAGATTCGAAATTTGTAAATTATTTTTGTTATACAGTAGTTTAGTATTGTACAGTGAGCTTTACTAATGGTAAATAAAAAGTAATTATTAATTGTCCTTTCGTAAAATATTTCTACTGATTTTCCAAATTTTTTATAGTGGTTTCAATCTTTCTACCGGTTTACGTAAACTTAAAATTTTACATAATTTTAAGTGGGGTAGTGCACCCAGTGCGAGAACCACACACGCCAGCGCGCCTACCCTGGCCCTGGTAGAGTCTGAAAAGGATTTCGGCTGCGTCATCAAAAAAAAAAAAGGATTTCATTAAGTTTTTTTTTTACTTTTTATTGACTTCTTTTGCTGACGTATTTATAGTGTACCAATTGCTACCTATAAAAATAAAGATATTTTGATATGATTTTAATGTAAGTGCTATCCCTTACGTTTCTGTAAAATTTCAAGTACGCAAACAGGTCTTCGCCACCGAGCATAATGCATAATTTCTGTTTTTGTGCTCATACATTTTCATACCCTTGACTTCTATACGAAAATAGATTTTTAGGGAGTAAACTCCAAAATTGAATGTTGACATTCGCATGCGCATTTTTTCATAATTATTATATTTTATTATCATAAAAATATATACTAACTGCCCTATCCTATCCCACGATAGGATAACAAGATTATCTAAAATTTCCCCCCCAGTTTTCCCCGATAGATTTTGATTTCAAAGAAGTGTCCATTTATGGTTTGTTTTTGCTAATTATTCTGGTTCAGAAACGATAGTACCTAATGGTTATCTAGCGAATTTGGATAAATCATGTAGGCTAGTATCACAGTGTAAATACATACAGTGGTCTAACGTCTAGACAGAGCAATCGTGCGGGGCGTGCGGGGTGAGAGAGGCGCGGTAGCGAGACCAAGCTGCCATACACTCGCTTGGGACACGTCAGGCGGGGTTGACGCTTTTTAATTTGATTATTTAAGTGCTTTGCGACTGACCTAGTGTTTCGTTTGAGTTGTATGTAGATACAGGGAAGTAAAATTAAACTCATTTATTTATTATTGATATTCAAAGTTTTCAAATAAATTAAAAATCAACGATAGATACTTTTGAGTGTCAATTTAATTCTTAAATCCATTTTTTTTAACCAGAAGAAAAAATAGTGTATTAATTTTATCAGTCGACTTAACTTGACACATGGTATAAATGGATACTTAACAATAGTATAATGACAAACAAGGAATTTTCTTCCGAATAACAGGGGGTCACGTGGGTGTCATAAGCCTAAGTTACAAGCCGCGTCAACGGCCATGATTAGTTAATGTCGTGTCAAATAGCAAGTTTTTGATGACCTTGGCTTGTGAAACTCTCGGAAAATAAGACCTGTGTATTTAGACTATGACTTGATGTAGGATTTTTTACATTTAAAACATTATTTTACATTTTTAAATACAAATATGTATCAATTTTGAAATATTATCAAGCATAAATATCAATTGATATTATATATCATGATTCATGATACCCGATATATTATATCAATTGATATATAGGTATATCATGCGAACCCTGAGCATTTGTATACGCATTTGTATTTTTTATAATAAAACTCCTTATTTTTTATAATATAATAAAACTATTTTTTGGTTTTATTCCTAGTACTCTACTACTACGAATACACAAAATGTAGAACAGATTATAATAAATCACATCATTGTGACAACCCTGAAGCAATGACGAATACCTACACAAAAGCAGCATTTCGCGCGACTTCAAAGGTGTTAGACCACTGTATGTATTTACACTCAAAGATAAAAAAAGCATAGATAGAGGATAATAAGTTGAACAAATTCCATAACTAATACGCTCTTTACTCTTACGTCAAACTACCTGTGTTGAAACGAGATAGCATTATGTCTTCAGCTCTATCTTCAGGCCATGCGCCCCACATTGCCTCGGCGGCCATATTAGTTGGTAGCCAGCTGGATACCAAACCAGCTGTTGTGTTTTGCTAATAATTTGTGGTTTTTTGTATTAAAAGTGAACTTTTAGTTATATTTACGTAATTAACAAGAAATGTGGCGTGTGTGGTACCAGGGTATTCTCACCAAATGGGTGTACTAAGTGAAAATAATTCAAATGTATCATTCCACCGGTAAGCTTAAAGACAAATATTGTTAATTTAATGTTTATTAAGGTATGAAATACCTGTAGATCTTATTGAATTTTGATCATTGTAAAAGCATGTATTATTTTATGCATTTATTTTTGCGTATATGCATCATCATTACATAATAATTCTAATTATAAATAACACAATCTGATATTTTGACACTTTACATACCAGATAGTGTTGTACGACTAGTAACATGAAATATCGATAACGTTCGATATTTAATTTAGAAAGGCTATGGTAGGATAAGCTTATAAGTGAATCTGCCTGCAGCGAGTTTGTCCTTGTAATTTTTATGGATCGTGTAGCTCTATGCTGGCTAGTTAATTACTTGTTGGTGCCAAATTCACTGGCTTTTACTGATATTTTTTATTATAAATAGGTTTTCGACTGACTCCTATTTCTAAGTTTTAACACGATAGCTGACAAAAGAAAAGGTATCAAACCCATAAATTTAAAAGAATGCCTTCATTTTCATTTCTGTGTTTAGTAGGTATATTCAGAACGGTTTTCTTGTTTTGCAGAAATTGAGAAAAAAAAGGAAACTTATTGCTAAGTATGATAATGATTCAACGGCAACAACTTCAAGTGCTACTAATTATGAACAACAGGTGAACCATTTATTGAATTCATTTTATTTTTGTCAAATTATTACAGTTGTTACCAACAACAATTTTTTTTATGTTTTTATTTTATTTTTTATCTCTTCTTCTCAACTATTATGAAATCCTGACTGCGGCAGAATTCGGTCCAGCGTTCTCCGATACCAAAATTTTGTATAGAGACAGTGAAACCCCAAAGAGGTTATAGGATAGTTTTTAAATTACTTATTCTATGCAGACAAAGTTGCTACTAGTTATTTTATAAAATAAAAAAATGAAATTGATTTTTAGGTTCAATGGATTATTTTATATATACTATTTAAATAAATGAAATTATAAAATAATTGAATTAAACTAAAAATAATTTCAACGAATTATTTATTTTATTGGAATTTTTTATATATTTTAATAAATATATTGTTTTTAGCTAGAACAGTATAATGCAGAGAAAAAAAATCCATGTGTTACCAGTGGTAACTACTGGGATTTTCTTACTTTCTACTACTATTACTATTTCTATTACTAGGATTAAATTTATTCCTCCTCTTCAACAGATCTTAGGCCATGATTATGTAGGTATTTTAAAAGTACAAGACTGATTTTGTTTTTATTTTTTATTTTCATTTGCAGATTATATGTGCGGAAGAAATCGGAGAGAGCTTCCAATTTATACAAAGTTATACCAATATAACAAACTCGTATTGTTTAAAGGATTATAATATGTGCAAGTGTTCATTTAATAAATAAAAAAATATGGGTATCTTCATACGTGTTTTAATTTACTCGCTTTAACCCTATTATAGATGTAGCTAAGCTATCATAAATATCAAATTAACTATATAATAAACTATAATTGATAAATTATAGCCTATGTGTTATTCTGATGTATAAGCTATAGTATTGTAAAGTTTCATTAAAATTCATTCAGAAGTTTTTCCATGAAAGAGTAACAAACATCGATACTTACAAACTTTCGCGTTTATAATATTAGTAGGATATTTTATCCACAAAAGCTTACGATGAAGGTTGCACAACACTACTTGCACTAGCACACAAATTCCTAATCCCCTTTTAACACCAAATAATATTTAAATTGATCATTAATTTTCCAATTATTTCAACAATTTTCTGTCTTTTAATTAGCTCTCAACCAAAAGATTTTCATTTTCTATAGTAAACTGTGGTTAGCGAGGTTGATGTCACATTTACAAAATATTGTTACATCTTATAATCATATGTTAATTTTGTTGTGACATTGTTTGTTCGACCCTAATAAAGAAAAAAAAAAAAAAAAAAAAAACACTAATCCTGGTGACATCTGTCAAAAATATAGTTCAAAGAAATGGCTCAATTGAACCATTTGAGACCAAGTAGAGTAGCCATATCTGTCTCTCTTTATCTTATGGTGTACTTCTTAAGAAAATAAAGGACAGCATTAGCTACTCAGATCCTTCAAGATACACGCTATCTATGCTTTTTATTTATCTTTGTTTACACTGTGCTAGTATTGAAGAAGGTATGAAAATATTGTATGACCCTAAAGTAGTAAATGACATACCTACAAGACAAAACCAGCTTTACTTTTACAATGTTAATATTTGTTTTTAAAGATTTAATAAATCAAATTATTACTTAATAAAGACTACTAAAGACTGATGAACTCTAGTACATAGTTATTACTTGAACTAATTAAATCTTCATATCTAAGTAATGTACTGCCATCTATATTTAACAAATTAAACTAAAAGAATGATATAGATAATAATGTATAGAAACATGATAGTATATACAGTACATTCCTAACGGTATTTAATAAGAAGAAATTTAGTAATCTTATTATATTTTGTAAATGAACATTTTCACGTTTTATTAACAAAAGAGGGGAAGTTTAATTTTAATCTGCATCTTTTTTACATTGTCTATGATATACCTGTCAAATGCTTACTTCATCTACCATTGATCAAACTTGTTTATTTTGCAAATAACTTGTTATTATTCTAGTTAATACCATAAAATCAAGCAAACATTAAAGTTTAGTTAGTACCTATTCATCTGAAATATAATGCAGTAAAGTGAAATCATGAGACGAGGTCATCCAAGAGTCGGTGGGTGGCGGAATGAAAATCCAAGACATTTTAGGCCTCGAAACGGCGGCAATTCTTATTTTCGGCCTTCAAGGCTAGGTTTTAATTCTTTGGAAACATCGCGGTAAGTAAAAAATAAATTATAGTATGTTTCTTTTATGAGTCTTATCAAGTTTTAATCACAAGCACTTCGACAACTTCAATCATTTTAACAAACATTAATCTATATTTTACGCTGTAACAATTTATTGATATTTCACGTAGGTTTTATTAAAATATGCAATTATTACCTCGTATTATGTAGTAATCAATGGATATTTTAATAAAATGTAATAATAAACAAAAATATTTTTTAATTGTACCAAACATGCAGATTATATCGTCTTTTCTTTCATTAAAATCAGTCTTTATCCATTTACTGCTGAACATAGGCCATTATATAAATAAATAAATAAATAATGATGAACCATATATATTCTCCTGGATGAATAAGTTGGACGATTCAAAACTCACTAATACAAAATATATAAAACTTTAAGTATGTTTGATGATTAGAATGAGAATACTTACATAATAGAAATAAATAGACCAGATAGATTAAAGAGTAAAACTTTTTCTTATAAAAATACATTGTGATTCCATCAATAAGCAAAATTTATATATATACAATGTTGGTGAGGTTCGTAAGTAGTAGTGCGTACGTCATTTTTTTACTTTTTTGAGAGTTGTAATTGCATTGGATAAATGATAAAGGTGCGCATCGTAACAACCAATTAAAACACATGTCTGACCAATAGAAGTCCATTTTTAAAAAATTAGTAACACCGCATAACAATTCAATAATAGGTTATATGTTTTTATGAAGTTTTTTTACTCTCCTGTAATGTAACTATTTTTGACTTACGCACTGTTAGAACTTCACTTACAAATTAAGTTAAATACAACTTAACAATGTTGAGACTAAATGGTACTTAACTATATACAGCCCCTCATTTATTTATGCAGTATTCTGCCGTGGTATGACTTAAATGCCGTTATCTACCAAATCATAGTTTTGAGTAAAAGCGAAAAAACTATGATTTGTTATAGTACATAACGTATGCCGTTAACGGCATCATTTTAATTTCTATTTTTAATGAAGATATCAAAAAACTGAAAATACAGATCGATAGAGATTTTTTTTCTCTATTCCTTAGTGTCAAAAAACGAAAATCGCCCAGATGTTGGATAACGGCATTTTAGTCATACCACGGCAGTATTGTACATGCCACAATGATTTTGTTCCACTTTAAGTTACAAATAAAGTTTTAATTTTTAATAGACACAACCTACCTCATGATTGTTGTTATAAATTTGAGTACTTAAGGATTTCTTATAGTAAATAATTAATTTGCTCCTCAGGTATCCAGCAACTAATCCACGGCACTTAGGTAGACCAAATACTTTTAGTTCACATTTTGATAATGAAAGAAGTCATGTTAATCGTTCGGAAGAATCCAGATATAGAGCAAATCGACAAAACACTTATCAGACTAACTCAGAACGACCTCATCGTCATAATGATGAAAGACAGGTTCTGCCTGCATTTCATAAAAATAGGACTATTCCTGAGAGACCCCCTGACATTTATGAACAAAAAAATTTTTATGGAAATACCTTTGAGAACAATTTTGTGCATAAGAACAACATGGGGGATGTGGATCATCGGCAAATAGTTCAAAACAGAGATAATTTCAGGACAAGCACTATATCCCCATGGACAAATGAAGCAAGGGTGTATGTACATAGAAATTTAAATTCAAATCAAAGAAATGATGTGCCAGAACTGAATAAGATGCCTATTCCAGAATATTCTGGACACAGGCCACCATCATCTGATCACTATGGTTGTAATCCTACAATATCCACCATTGATAAATCCAACTCTTTTAGCAGATCAGTAGATGATACTGTTGATATTGTTCGTAAACGACTTTTAAATCGTTCTGAACCAAATAATTCAGATAGCTTTAAAAGCAGACCAATCATGGAAAATCAAGACATTGTGAAAGACCAAATTAATACAGAACTTGGTGCACAAGAACAACCAACAAAAAGGAGAATTCAAAGACAAAAAGAAAAAGACCAATCAAATTGTGCTAAAATTAAAAACAAAATAGTAAATCAGCTTTTTAAAATGGACAAAGAAAAGATTCACAAATTAATGGATAACCCGAATTCTTCCACAAAATTTGAATATGCAATCAGTAGTTTGATAACTGAATCGCAAAATAGTTTTAATAGGCACTTACGCTCTGTTGCAGAAAAGTCTCTTTGTAGCTCTAGTGATGATTTCATCCAAAGTGACAGCAATACTATATATGAAGACACATTTATGAAACAGATGCAATGTATCTTAGATCCTCAAGATACTTTATTGCTAGAAGATATAAAGCCAATGGTTATGGCTGAATTAAATAACATATTACAGTTAGATAACTTTGGCAGTGTATGTGAAGATGAAGCCCTTTACAGACAAGATGAGGAAATTGATTATAAGCCATATTATAATGAGAATGCTGGCATTCAAAATAATTCCTATGATGCCATTTATGAACATAATAGTAATAGAAATATTAAAACTGATTATGCCTCAATAGAAAACATAGACAATCAAGAAAATCTTAATAGTAATGTGCAAGTTCAACAATCTAACTACACTGATTATTGGCCACTCTTTGAAAGACGGGAAAAAAGGATCAGTAAAAATTCAAGCACAGATATAGCAACACCGGGGTCTCAATTTCAGAGTACAATAGAGAACATGGAAAACCCGCCTTGTAGTACACATCAGACACAACAACGATTATTTGATACTCATTCTGATCATTTTTCTGAAGAGGATGATACTTTTGCAGAACTCGATAATCAATATCATGTGGCTGTAGATCATGACTTCATAGAACAAGAAGATGACTTATCTGCCCAACAAGCCACAAATGATAATATATATGCATCAATAATTGAAAGTGAAATAAACATTAAAAAGGAAAAAGATATTACGGACAATATAAAGAAAGAGGTTATTGATAATCTTCAGGTTGATGTTAGTGCAGTTTCAAACAACACGAATGAAAAACAAGTCGACAGTTCACATATCCAGTCTCCAAAAACATTGCATATGGATCGGGAAGGAACTGAAGAACCTAATAATACATATGAAGGCAAAAAAATGTCTAATAATGTTCCACGTGGCACTAAATCAGCATCTAACTCTCGGAAAAGAAGTAGTGACCTAAGACCATCGCACCGAAAAGAAAAACGAAAAAAAAGTGATGGTGCACCAACTTCGGAATCGAAACAAATATTAAATAAAAATATAATAATTAACGTCAATGATTGCGCCAAAAAAATATCTGAAAAATGTGATGCACCTAAATCTATTTTTAATTTATTTTTTTCAAAAGATCAAGGTAAGACACTTTCAAAAGACAGCAAAAATGTTGGTGCATGTGAGAAATACTGTTCAGATAAACGAACAAGTAAAAAGGACATTCCAAAAACATCCGATGATAAAAGTAAAAAAGCCCGTAAAAAGAATAATTCCACATCATCAAACCATTCTATTAGCCCAAAAGATTCTAATTCATCGAGCACTTATAATCAGACCTGCAAATTAGATACCAAAAATACACTAAAAACAATTGACATGTTTACGGAACAGCCAAAAAAAGTAAGTGTTCACCATGCTCATCGAAATACAGCTCTTACTCCAAAAATTGATGTTACGAAGGATAACATTGAAAATAAATATATCGATAAAGTATCATTAAATAAGCAAATCAATAAATCGCATGTTGCCGTACAAGTTTCGAAAAAAATGCATAGCAAAGAGTCCCAAACTTTTGAGTCAAAAAAGTCAACTACAAGATTTTGTCAAACGGAATCTAAAACTATGGCTGTAAAGGCTACTCAAACTGTCCAAGAAATACTCGAGAAACCACGCATAAAAGCGACTGACGCATTTGAAAGAATGAAAGAAATAGATTTAGAAATACAAGTTTTATTACAAGAAAAATTTAAATTATACAGTTCAATTGAATCTAAAGAATCTACAAATTCTCTTCAGACATTGGGCATGACAGTATTAAATGTGAGCCCATTTGAAGATGGTGATAATGAGTCAAATATTAATATATTAAATGAAAATGTAATAGTAGATGAGTTTGATAACCTACCGGTTGAAGAATTAGAACAGATTGTTCTTGAAAGTGAAACACAAGAACAAAGTGAAAATGAGAAGAGCTCCAAAAAACCTCGCAGTCGAAAAATATCATCCAAAAGCAGTCAAAATTTTGAGAAAAAAACTGGTAAGAGAGTTAAAACACCAAACATATCACTCATAGAGCAAATAATAACAGATGAAAGACCATTGGAAGATATCATATCTTTGGACGCTTTCGAAATTCCTTCAACTAAAAAGGGACCTAAAAATAGAAAAATGAAAAAGAAAAAAGCTGTTTCAAAAATCGCGAATCTCTCGAAATATCTCGAATCTCGAGCTCTAGAACTTAACCGCAAAAAATACAATATTAAAGAATGCTCTGTAGTTGTGATAAAAGAAGATTTTCAAAAATATATTAAAGACGGCTTACCGCTTAATGATAATCAAAATGAATCCGTTATTGAAGATTCACATGAACTAAAGCAATACTCACCTACACAAAATCAGGTTGTTGAAGAAACTGTAGTCAACGACATTCAATTTGATATGCTTGATGTTTCTGAAGACATCGTAATTGGAGATGTATGTGAAGTGAAAAGTGACTATGACAAGGAAGTTGTTGAAACAGTATCAGTGCCCATTACTGAAGAAGTAATATTAGATAATAGTCAGTCGTCGATAGAAGAAGTATCTGCTCCATTCATTGAAAAGGGAGATGTGTGTAAAGTATATGACTATTCTGCTGATGAAAACTTACAAAGAGACTCCATCCTTGTTAGTGGAAATGCGGACGCGGTACTCGCCATAGAGGTAAGTTTATTAAGAAAAAACAACTTTTTCAGAAACCGATTAAAAAAAGTGTTGTTGTTCCAACTCTATTATGGTAAAAGTATAATACCAATTCCTTTTATTTTTACAATGTTCCTTATTTCCTTTTTATTCTTGCAGTGTGTTGAAAATAATTTTCTAGCAGCATCTCTGGATGGAAACGTTTATTACTTTAATGGTGATGGAAAACTTATATCCACTTTACGTGGGTCAAACTTAGCAGTAACATGCCTGACGATAGTCCAGGAAAAATACGGCACTACGGTTTACACCGGTTCTTTGGATTCAAGAATACGATATTATGACTTAGAGGTAACCATTTGTATTATTAATATTAATATTTCAAGGTATCAATAAATAACATATAATATTATGTTAATTATCAGTTTTTGCTTTCAGTCAGCCTTTTCGGGGGTTTTTTGTGTGTATAGATGATTAAAAAGTTAAGGTAAAATACATTTTAATATTTTCAGACGGGCTTGGAAAAAGGCCCAGAATGTAATGTATTAAGCCCTATACAAACTATGGATAGAGCCTGGGACACAGTATTTGTTGGTACAAGAACTGGATTTGTCTTGCAGTTTGAGTGTAAGGTTGGTACTTCTCATATTCATTATTTTTATTGTTGTATTTAAAAATATAATCTTGTATTGTGTGTTCAATAAATTAAATAAAATATACTAATATTTTCATGTTACTTATGTTTTTTTTTTGTGAATTCTTACAGAATAATATGTTAATACCAGTAAGTACAGTAAAATTTTCGGAGCAGTCCATTTTAGCTCTGAAAACAATGAAAGAAGGACCGCGCAAAGTCCTTCTCGTGGCCGCTAGATCTGAGAATGTGACAATTAAAGACGCTCAAACCGGTTTATTGTTGCGCTCGCTCGTTGGACCAAAAATGACCGTCTACTCGTTACTGTATGCAGACGGTAAAGTTTATTGCGGAACAAGCAGCCATCAAATTCATGTTTTTGACTATACGGTAAGTTTATTTGTGTTAAGATGAATCAAAAATAATTCTATAGGGGGACTTTCTTGGAACTTTGGGAAAGCAAAGTAAAAATTTTGTAACTCCGACAAGTAACTCATTTCCTACTTACATTATACCTACATGTTCTCGTTGGTTATATCGAAGTTTATGTAGATACAGTTAAAGCTAAACTTTAAAATTTTGGCCTAATGTCTCCATTTTATCCTTCCGTTGCTCAACTACAAAATGTCTGTTGATATTATTTTCATATGGATAGAGCGGCTCGCACACCGGCACGCACTCCGGCGGCAAAGGAGCGGTGTGTCTGCGCGCGACCGGCGGGCTGGTGTTCGCGGGCTGCTACGACGGCTGCGTGTACGTGTACCGCGAGGGCGAGAGTGAGCCGCTCGCCCAGCTGCGTGGGCCCAGCATTATGCTGTTGTCGCTTGCCGTCGTTGGCACTAAGGTATATTAAAAGCATTTGTTTGTGTTTCAAAACAAATGTCCTAATTATAGCACCAGAATCTTTGTTTTTTTTTAATATTTATTTATTTTTTAGTTTACAAAAATCATATAACAATTGTATTTAAAACACTAGCATTTTTATAGCAAGAAATACACATATAAAAATGTGTATTTCTTGCTAGAAAAAATAATGATATTCGTAAAAGATAAATAAATGTTATTAGTCCTCGTAATTTTAAAATGTTTTCAATTTAGGTATATGAAAAGCAAGGGATGTTGATTATGATGTTAAAGAAATATATTGTTTAAATATTAATAAATATGTTAAATATTTTACTGTTAACGTAACAGTTATTGCTTTATAACATCTTTTTTTGTATACTAAGAACATTCAATCAATTGTAAAATAATAATTCGTCTTCCTTATTTCAGATAATTGCTGGCTACAAAGACAGAAGTTTGTACATATGGAAAATCCCTTATTGTATATTGCAAGATATGATTCTTTAAGTTTTTGTTTAACAATAAGAATTATTCTCACCTTAATTAACTAGTTGTTACCTTTTTGTATTAAAAGAATATTACCTATATAGAAATATAATGAGGTGTTTTTGTATTTTGCACATATTTCATTTAAAATCCCAATTATCGATGTAAGTAGCGAAAAATCAATAATTGGCGTCCATTACCACAGTGACCGATGACGACTCTTCATAGTTTTATTCAGACCTTGACATCCTTGACAACGAGTCTACCTGGAAATAGCCAAGGCGAAGAAATAAGCAGGATTGTGGTAGTGGTACCCACAGGGCACAGACCACACGCACCGCGCATCCTCTCTTCCTTTAAATACCAATATTAGTATAGGTTCATAATTATGCAAAAATATTTCTCCGGTATACTAAATTTTAGGTCGCCCCGAAGTCAAAATTTAGGCCTCATACTCACTTGGTCGTATCGAAGTGCGTTAGAAATGAAAAAATAAAATACATTTTTTTATTGCGGTCAGCTGTATGGCGGGTAACCACTTAGTACGAGCCTTAGGCTGGTTTTAGAGTTACGCTGACCGTCGGCGGTGACAGGCCAATATGTATGATTACTTATGAAGCGTTTTAGAATAACACCGACGACTCAGCGCTGAGCCACACGCGCGCGTACGCGCCACGCGTCGGCGCCGCTGAGCACGCGACGCGCTTCGGACCTCAATTATCGTTACAGTGTTACATAAAACGCACGTGCCGACGGGGACAGACGGGCGCAACAATGAATCGCGATATTGATACTGGGCGTGTGATTGAAAAAGTTCGGCTGCGTAAATGTTTATGGGACGCCAGTAACATATTGTATAAAAATAAAGACGCACGATTGAAGGCCTGGAACGACATCGTAATCGCACTGTTTGAGGATGTGCAGGAAAATGAAAAAAACGATTTGGGTAAGTCTTTCAGAAATAAGTGGATGATGACTTTTTCTTCGTTGTTGTTGAAGTCTTTTCTTTTTCCATAAAAATACACGGCAGCAATTCGAACACTCATTTGATTGTTCAGCACGATACTAAAACGAGTTGCCGCAAACAGCTACGCGCTGAGAGCTACGCGCGTAGTCCTCAGCGCCGACGGTCAGCGTGACTGGCTCTAAAACCAACCTAAGGTTGGTTTTAGAGCAGCGTTACCTAAACTATGGTCCATTAATGCCGGCAGTAATGGAATGCCGGTATATAAGTATGAAGATAAAAAAAACATGTAAACAGTACAAATAAACAGAGAATATATTTGTCAGAGACTATAATTACAGTAGAAACTCGATTATCCGGCCCTCAGTTATCCGGATTCGCGATTATCCGGACTACAAACCGACGGGATTCGGACAAGTCGATTTGTGCAAGCATGAACGCAGAACGTATAAGAACCAGCATTAGCCCCAGATGCACCCCACGGGATCGCTGCCCATACCATACCACTCATTATTGTTTTAGTTAGTTAGCAATAATTGACGGATTTCATCGCGGTTTATGTTTTATTTTATTTTTATTTTTTAGTGAAAAAAAAAACTAATATAAGTAATTATAATACAGTTATTTTAAAAAAAATCTTTGCTTAGTAGTAAATAAAGGCTATTTTTATTTATTTATTTTTTTATGAGCCCGACGTTTCGGATATTTTACAGCAACCATGGTCACGGGACGACTCTCCTATAAAATGATAATTTAAAAATACCAAATAAAACTTACATACATATTTCTTATTCTATTTCATGATTACCCAAATTTGGCAAATTGCCAAATACAAATTGTTAGTAAATTATATGTACATCTTACCTACATATTTAATTTCATGATTAGCGTAAAATTATTGGAACGAAGTTCCTTACGTCAGGCTTGGGGGGGATAGGAATTTTGCTGCGCGTCCGAACTGAAAAAAATGTGATAGTAAAACCGTAAGAAAAAGTGCGTGGGATAAAAGCGTTAAATGAGACGTGCGCAGGCGCGACAGTCGCATACACAAGTATCGTACTGCCGTGGTATAACTTAAATGCCGTTATCTACCAAATCATAGTTTTGAGTAAACGCGAAAAAACTAAGATTTGTAATAGTACATAACGTATGCCGTTAACGGCAATCTTATAATTTTTATTTTTAAAACTAATGAAGATATCAAAAAACTGAAAATACAGATCGATAGAGATTTTTTTTCTGTATTCCTTAGTGTCAAAAAACGAAAATCGCCCAGATGTTGGATAACGGCATTTAAGTTATACCACGGCAGCGTATAATACCTTTCTTTTTAGCCAAAGGAACTTCGCTCCTACCTGGTGTCCCACGACACCACATTTCTTTTTTAGTATTCTCATTAATTTCTTAATAAACATTGATTTTCGTTAATATGTATTTGTTATTTTTAATAAACACATAACATTATATTGTGTTAACTACATATGCACAAGCCCCGCTAATCTTTATACATTCAATTATCCGAATGCCTAACGACAACAATTAGTCCGGTTAATCGAGTTTCTACTGTATTAAACTGCACATCCCCACGTCACTCGCTGGTGCGCTATTAATGATTGATGAAAAACACCATGGTCAGTGCTGGATTTACGTATAGGCCCGTGAGGCCCGGGCCTAGGGCGGCATGATTTGAGGGGCGCCAAAATTTCAGAGACGAAAAAAGTAAAGAAGACTGCCTTTGAAAATGAGTTTGGATTAATTTTTGTAAAGAATTCTCTATAGAATATACCTATAACAATTCACTTTTTTATTTACTTTTTCAGTCTATGAATAAGATTATGTTTTTTTAAAGATTAATTATAGTCTTTACCGAATGATGTTCTTTACTTTTTGTTTCATTACTGAATATCACATGCATATAAAGCTTTTAAAAATGACTAATCTTAATAATTTCGCCCTGGCCCAGCAGTGGGACATAATATAAGGGTTGATACTTTACTTTTTTCTAGCATTAAGGGCGGCAAAATAAACAGGGCCTAGGGCGGCATCAAGCCTAAATCGGTCACTGACCATGGTATGAAAATGGGAAATCATGCTATTTTTTTTTGTGCAGTTTGGGTCATAAATTATCGGAGCGATGAAGCGAGTATTTCGCTCTCTCTCCCACTCACGGGCCCTTTGCGCGAGCATAATGATGCGCATTATTGTTGTCAATAAGCGTTATCGATAGTGTATTTAGTTTTGTGAGTATGTGCGCTAATTAAAAAAAAATTAAAGAAAAATAATAATAAAACAACGTATAAATTTTAAAATAAGAATAACAATGATATATAAAATTTAAAAATTAAATCAAAGTATTAAAAGAAACTGTAAGTATTCAGAGATGCAATTCGCAAGAACAGATTTCTTTTATACTAAATTAGTATTGCACTAATTTGAAGGTATCATGTACAATAAATGACTCATAACTTACGATGTCGGACTACCATTTATGTTTTTATCGATAATGGCATTGCGCCGCCGCTCACTGCCTTAACTGGGCTTTGATTTATGACCTAAACTGCACGGAAAAAGTGTTGCTTTGTTAAAAAAATATTTGAATATATTTAAAATAGCGTATTTGGTATTTAGAAAAAAAAAACAATTATACAGTCAAATAAATAAACTTGCGTTAATTTGACGACTTCTGTGGCCCAAATGTCAAAATGTTTTCAAAAATGTTAAAATAAAAATAGAATTACTTTTTTGAAACGAAGTTCCTTACGGCAGGCTTGGAGGGGATAGGGATTTTGCTGCGCGACCGAACTGGAAAAAATGTGATAGTAAAACCGTAAGAAAAAGTGCGTGGAATAAAAGCATTAAATGAGACGTGCGCAGGCGCGACAGTCGCATACACAAGCGAGTAGTGTATAATACCTTTCTTTTTAGCCGAAGGAACTTCGTTCCTACCTGGGGTCCAACGACACCACATTTCTTTTTTTATAAAGATAATTCATATTTCGGTTAAATTGAGACCTAAAGAATATTTTTAAAATATTTTAAAAAATTGTTAAAAACATAAATCAAAGCCATTAAAATAATATAATATGTTTTTTACGGTCAGACCAACGGCAATAATATCCGAAACAAAATAGACTATCAAAAGAAGTACAAATAATATGTATCAATTATCTGTAGCACTTTCCTGTCTCAATAATGGTGAAGTGGCACTCCTGTCGTAAAATGAAATGAGTTTCTGACTTACGTCTTACGTCAGTGTGGGTGTTTCGGTGTTGGCGGCCATTATTCTACGTATAACGTCTTAAATTTTTTATATTTGTGCTGTATTATACTATAACAAAGAACTTACTTCATTTAGAAACAATCTCCTTTATCACAATTTCATCTTTAAAACATTTATAGTATAAAATGAATCCAGAATAGTAAGTACCTTTTTGTCTTTTAAATGTGTGAAACGCTAAATTTTCTGTTTAATTATACCATTCTCCTTATTATACTTTATTCTAGTCATGTATCTTAAGAAGTATTAATTGGAATGTAATAGATACTAAGTTTATGTTCAAAATATTTGGTGACTCATATTTGGACTACTACCGAAGTCATACGTAATTGTGAATGGTCCTAGACTGTGTTCGTCTCTACTGTTTCCGCCCGTATCGTAAAAAATATAAATACGTCTACAAACCCAAGTGCCTTTAACTCCGTGACCTCCTTTGTTCTGTGTAACAAAGATACGCCTCCTGCAAGGCTCATGCGATTTGTGCGTGTTTATCGTTTTGATTTTGCATGACGTATCCTGACCAAATACGTATTAAGTGTATGTATGTATGTTTTCAGCGACTATTTGTTCAAGCTACTGCTGATTGGTGACTCTGGTGTGGGAAAGTCATGTCTTTTACTCAGATTTGCTGATGACACCTATACAGAGAGCTACATAAGCACTATTGGTGTGGATTTCAAAATAAGAACTTTAGAGTTAGATGGGAAAACAATAAAGCTACAAATTTGGGACACAGCAGGTCAAGAAAGATTCCGGACCATCACCTCTTCATACTATAGAGGTGCACATGGAATTATAATTGTTTATGATTGTACAGACCAGGTAATTAAAGTGTATTTAATTCATTTTCTAAGTAGGTATAAATTGATAAAATGATATATAAATTGATGCATAATTTTATAAACTATAATAGTAGCTAGAGTTAATAAATAGACCTACATAAAATATACATACTTAAAAATTAACTCATGTAAAGTAGCTATTTACACTCTAGTTTGTTTATTTGGAAGTTTGCCAAATTGTAAAGTTGTGGTTAAACAGATATTACCAAACTTTGTTAAGTATTTGCATGACTTATTTCATAAATTAAACATCATGTTTTTATGTTTTTGATATGTATTGTGTTCATGTTTGTAAACACAACTATACCCAATTACCTTTGAGTACAATCCAGTCCCGTGAAAGGGGCCAAACATTTTGATTAGTTTTCCCCTGCTATTACTCGGATTTTACAAGAACAATAATCGGTTTTTGTACAAAAAAAATAATAATGGTTCCATGCTTTTTACACATTTACACTTATACATTGTAAATATAGATGAATCAATAAAACAATAGTCTAACGCCCGGTTTCTGAAACATTGATCAAAGTGTATGTCAACTAACATGGCTGTTAATGGCGGTTAACATACAATTCTAGAGTCAAATTTGACAGCTTTTCATTGTAGTGGCTATGGCAACTGACAGGCTGATCTAATTTTGTTATTTAACCATGCTTCCAGCAACTCATTCGACACTTAAAAACCGGTTTGACAGTCGATTAGTTAATTTTTGCGTTGATCAGCCTTTCAGAAACCGGGCGTTAGTCTGATTCAACTCACACATTTTATCTTAAAAAATATTTCAGTCAATAACCACATTTTTTGTTTATTGAATGAAACATTTATTTGGTGATGGCTTAGTTATTATAATGCCAAATATTGTTGTAACATGATTACATTTATTATTTCACTGCTGAACATAGGCCATATTATTATTTATTATTTACAATGATTGTCCTAACATGAACCCGTGAAAATAATGTAACAATTAATTCTACTTTCTTAGTGATTAATTTTTTCAAAGCATAAGTTTTTGATGTACTTATTAGCTCTTTGTCTATGTGGTAATTATTAATATTGAACATTGAGGTCCTCTGACTCTTTGTTTGTTTATTTTTAATTTAAAGAACATAATGTATGCACATGACTTAAATTGACTCTGTAATTCTATCTTCCAGGATTCATTTAGCAATGTAAAGCAGTGGCTTGAAGAGATTGATCGTTATGCGTGTGACAATGTTAACAAGTTACTTGTGGGCAATAAGTGTGATTTAACTACAAAGAAAGTTGTTGACTATACAACTGCTAAAGTAAGTTCTACATAATATTATCTATATAATAATTATTTTGTTTATTCATACTATCAATAGTAGCATTTTTTTTAAGTTATTCAGCAATGTATAATAGAAGTACATACTTCTATTATCTACAATGGTATTGTTTCACTTATTTCACTATTGATTGTGAGGATGTTGATGAAGCACCCATTTTGAAAGAAGCATTCAGTGAATTTTTGATAAAACCAGTGCCAATTACCTCTTGAAGTATAGGAGCTATTAATTTAAAAAAAAAAGACGTGTGGCACTCGGGGACTGCCGCGGTAATGCTATTGCATAGCATTTTGTATCAACTTATGCAATTATAATTATTTATTTATTTTAATTATTAATGCAGTATTTCTTTTTCTTTGATATTAATTCAAGTTACACTTTTTGAGCGTGGTGACCGATAAGAAAACATTTTTTTTTCCTTTATTAAATAAATAAAAAAATATAAATATTTTAAACAATATTAACTAATATTGTTTAAAATATTTTTATTATTTTACAATACATGTGTTATATTTTATTGTTATTCGTGCGAGCTTCGTAGTGTCGTACAATACGTCTAGTTGCAAGCACACAAACACCGTGTCGAAGACTGCCGAAAAGAAACGACGTTAGACGATGCATGCATCGTCTAACGTCGTTTCTTTTCGGCCACACCTCCGTGCCCGTCGGAGTGGGGAGCGTTATGATTTATTTTCGTTACGGAATTTCTGTACTCGGTCCCCGCGCTCAAGGCCCGCGATAGAAGCTATGCAATAGCTTAAAAAAAGATTTGTTAAACAGATATTTATTATTCTATATGATTTATTTAGATAAGTTATAAATAATTTATGATATAAATACTAATAGAATAAGGAAAAACCTTGCTGCTGTAAATTTGCATTTACACACTGATAACTTTAAAACTAGTTAATGTTTGACTAGCTGTGTATAATTTTAGTTCATTTTAAATGAGGAAAGATGAAACTGACTGACAACTGACTTTTTAATTTCTAATGTTTTTTATAGTTCCATACAATAATTACGATAATAATTCCATACAATAATTTTGCAAAACACATGACTGCCGGTTTTAGGCAGTAGTTGTGTAGTGTGTTAGTGTATTACACTAACACAACATAATAGTAAAAATAAAATACATTCTATAGAAAAATGTTTTTTTCTTTGTAGCAACATTTAGGGCAAAACTACGAAGGTGTCTCATACCCTTAAACAAGCAATTCTTATATATATAATCTGAATCTGCATCTACTTCATATCTCCATTCCTATTATTTTTTGTCTTTTTTTCAAGTTCATTTTTTTTAAGAAAAACTTTATCATGTTATCACTAACTAGTAACTAGTATTCAAAACAAAACAAAAAAACCAAGCAAATGCTCAGTCAACCAGGTACTTAATTATGTTTGTATTTTCTTAAATATATTTCCGTAGTTTCGAGCTTACCACATTAACACATTGACATGGTGTAATCGATGCGTAATATCTGAGTTTTTATACATTTAGCATAATATGCTTAAAAATATAGGAACTGCTTAAAAAAAACTGTTTACTTTATTAACATGTTTGTTTTTATTTTATAGCAATATGCAGAACAACTTGGCATCCCGTTCCTGGAAACTTCAGCCAAGAACTCGACGAATGTGGAGCAAGCGTTCATGACGATGGCGGCGGAGATAAAGGCGCGCGTAGGCCCGCCCTCTGCCGGCTCCGCGCCGCAGGGAGCTGCCGTCAAGATCGACCAGGGCCGCCCTATCGACACCGGCAAATCCTCATGCTGCTGAACGCTGCCTCTCACGGTATTTCAGTTTGGTATAATGTAAGCTATCTTGGGAATATAGAATCAATAACCGACTGATCATTATAGACCAGATACTTTTAAAAGGTTTTCTTTTAGGTTCTGAATTTACGTTACTAACACACAAGTCACATATTAAAACTTGTCATTAGCTATAAAACAGGTTTTTGACGGTCAGTGAATTTGACCAAGGACCATGATAATTAATCACAAGAGCTGGCAAGTATTTGTATATAAAATGAAGAAGTTTTAGGTACCTTTAATTTTGTGTCGTTCGTTACTTACTGTCATTCAATAATATAGTTAAATTAAAATAGTTCTTATTTCCTGTAACCTTTTTTCAAACATCTGGTTTACCTTACAGGTTGGCGGCAAGTCGCAGGAACAGGCAGTCGCTCAGCCGACAGCTACCATCCAACAGTTTAAATGCAATTTCCACAAAAAAATTGAACGCATCTTTTTATTTTAAATAAATTTTATATTAATATGTTGAGTGTGAGATACTCTTCTCCATCTTAAGCTAACGTCTCTTTAGTTGCTATCGTCCATATATGTTGTTAGTTAAAAAAAACGAGGTAAGATGTATGGATGTATGTTTCTACATGTTTATATATAATGATTATTGTAGGTTAATTTTGTGCTGTATTCCAAAATAAGGTATTGGTTTATATTGAGAGTGTGAGTAAATACTCTTTTAACAAAAATCCACAGAGCCTTCATTGTGAGTCCTTGTTACGTCTGAAGTAAGATTTTATTAAAGTTGTCCATTACGGAGTGTAGACACATGCTTTCGTTGATTTAAACTTTTTCACTGAGGTACTAAGCACTGGGTGTTATTCCGTATAATATATTTATTTATAGTGATGCATACTGAGGTTGTGCTGTGTTACGTTTTGTGTTAGAATTTAATATAACTCATAATTTTTAACACAAAATTGTAGATATAGCAAATTGGCCTTAGCATAGACATGTATAGTAAACATATGTAGCCATCGGTTTATATCAAGTGGGAACATAGTATTAATTAAAAGACATTATCAATATTGCTGCAATAATGTGATAGTGAAATTTATATAGTACAATGTTTTAAATATCAGTCTCTGTACAAATGTTATTATATGTGGATTTAGTTTTCCAAGTAATGTTTAATATTATGTGATTGTTATTTAAAATATTGCACTTGATTATTTTATTGTTTTTGATCATAATTAACTTACTCGAGTATCATTATTTTTGTACTACTTATTATGTGAAATATTAAGTTTACTTAAACCGCTAACCCACTGTAATTCTGTATTAAGGGTTTCTTAGAAATTAAAACAGTATGCTACAAAAGGATGTTTTATTTTAAAACCATAACACACTAAACATACTTAAATCAATATATCTCCAGAAGGAATGTTTTTGATTTTTATGTTGAAAATATCAAACAAGATATTTTATTATTTGTTTAATCTCAAGTCAAAAGTATCTTATTTAATAGGCTTCTATGAAAACATAATATTTTGATGTAAGTAAAAAATACATTAACATAACTTGATGTTAGTGACTAACTATATAAAAATAGAATTTTCATACAAACACTAGCTTGTATTAATAGCGTCATCAGTGGTTCATATTGGTACAATCTTCCATATCAACAGCAGCACCTCATCATGTACTCATAGTCGTGGCATAGACCGTGCAAATTCAACGGACACTGGAGAAAATCCGGACAGAGTACGGGAAGTTTATCTATAAACAAAAGAGATATTTCAATTGTACATGTGTAGGACTCCACATGCATAGACAAATAGCCACCTCCAGGAAAACCAAAGACTACATGTGGAACGAGTCAATAGCCTGTTCCGGTTAAAGTTATGGGCGAATGCCGATCGGTAAGCTTAAGCTGGAAAAAAATTATCAGACTCGACTTATAGGTATCTACATAACTAATGTACACCGAGCTGTGCAAAACTGTCGAATGTAAGTCAGGGACGTAATCTTAGGGTGGCCTAGAGCTTTCGGATGTCCGGAAGAAATCTGGCGCGCTGCGTCTCGAAAGACTGGGCATACTTAGCAATCGCGTCCAATAATTTGTTTACAGCTTATTCGGTAGAAGATGGAAAAACCTTGTAAAAAGGACAATGATGATGATGTTAAAATGATGAAACATTCTACATGTAAAAATGTAGTTATCAAACTATTATTATAACTACGATCTTTTTACTTTATAGTTATTTTGCGCCGTCTGAAAGAGATATAATTTTGTAAGCAATGCAACAATTATATGAAAAGTATCACACAGGTAAATGAACTACGAATTGATTTCGTATTTGTTTAAATAACAAACCTATATCGGTACATCTAAGTCCCAACAATCAGCATGTATTTGTTGTATTTTTTTTTTTTTAGTTTCTGATATTCTCTACCTACAATATTTCTGAACCCATACTACTTACGGACTTTTATCAAAAGAACATAAGTACTCATATTTAAAGGAAACGAATGAACGAAACGGAACGCACCTAATGATCTGGTGTAGTGGGACTAGTGGGTAGTTATCTATGGCTGTCGCTATCACTTACTATCAAAAGGACCGACTCTTTAACTAAACCTACTAATTATAGATAATATTATAAAGAGTATTTTTTATGTAAATAAAATTGTATAGCGCATGGTGTACACACGGCTGTTTTTTTTTTTTTTTTTTAAAAAATAAATTGTTAAACTCACCTGAAGAATACGCACATCCACAGCAGTAGCCGTGTATGATGGCTGCATCGTCTTCACAACCCCTCGGGGGACAACCATTGCACCAAACGCCCAGGCCAAGCCACGGAATGTTCCCTAAAACATAAATATTAAGTAGTAGATAAAAAAAAAGGTTTGCTTAAAATTAAAAAAAGGTTTAAATAACCTGATAAAATAAACTAAATACAAAAAAAAATTGGTTAAAATAGCTTGCAGAAATTATCAGGGCCGTCGTGGGCTCTATTCCTTCGCCAGTGTAATATTTTCTAGTAACAATTAGGAGCCCGTAATTTATTACGGGGTTTCTAGTGAAGATGATAGATAACCCCGGTTGTGCGCATGTAAGCGCAGCAATACCTATTAAAGATAGTTTTTTTTAAATATCAAAGCAGAGTGACAATTTAAATATATCTTAAATACTCACATCTGGACGCTTTTCTAACACCAGTCACGCCATCGGGAGGTAAAAATATTGCTAGCGCCGAACTTACAGTAAAAATTGAAACTATTAACAAATTTAGGAATTGTTTCGTATACATTTTGACTACAACTACACTCTAATGTTTTACCGAAGGGCTTTATATAGATACGTAAGGACTAAGGAGCTCGCTCTCATAATAATTAGGTAATTAGTTGAAGTTCATTGTCACGGTATGTCATTACAATGAACTTCATTATGTACATTTACTTACTGTTAGAGATATGGGCGACCGGACATGAGTCCTTGTTCACAATATCTCATTGATTTTCGTCGTTAGCCGCCTGTTGGGAACAGTAGGGATATACTGTAAAAACCATTTCGATATCGAGCTTCACCTGAGTGATAGAGCTCGCTTTACGCTCACTTCGAAAGCGAACTTTATTGATATGGATAGATAGTCGAGTTTTAAAGAATACAAATTCTTCATATCACCGCGGATTCCGCTTTCGAGATTCGAAAGCGACTTTACAGAACAGCCCTACAGGGAGCCTAGCCAAAAGGTCATTAAGAAAGCGTTAGCGAAGTTCGAAAATGATAAAATGATTGACATAAAGCCGCGCTTAATCTCGTGGTCCATCCTATACATTTTATCATTTCGAACTTCGCTAACGCTTTCTTAATGGCATTTTGGCTAGGCCCCCAGCCGGCCTAAGATGCGCGCCACGACAAAAAGACATCTCTTCCGAAGAGAAACTCGTCGAAATTTTTACTTAAATCTTTAAAACTACGCAACGGATTTTGATTTGGTTGTTTTTAATAGATAAGACAATTCAAGAGGAAGGTTTATGTATATAATTTATTAAATTTTTATATACATTAGCTAAGATATAACAAAATAATGTATGGTTGAATTGTATATCTTAAATAGGTCTACAAAAAAGTCCGTGATGGCATATGTCTATCTATTAGGGATATCATACTATATCCATTTAATACTTTAAAAAATTTGCAATTATAACGCCATAATTTGAAAGTTATTTACACAAATACTGTATGAATCCTTATCGTTTTAAATCAGTTAATTAGCTTCAGCACTTCATGAAGACTATTCTTCCCCTTTACATCATGCAAATTAAATGAATACTTTAAGAGTTATAGCAAAATCAAAATAATACGCAAGAAAATAAATCGTGTTGCCGTGATTTGAATGGGTAGCGTAATAGTAGAATCCTAAATCTACACTAATATTATAAAGAGGAAAACTTTGTTTTTTTGTTTGGTTGTAATGAATAGGCTCAAAAAGTACGGTGCCGATTTCAAAATTTCTTTCGACATTCGAAAGCTACATTATCCACGAATAACATAGGCTAAATTATATTCTAAAAAAAAAGGGTTACATAAGATATTTGGGTTTATAACTTTTCTCGTCCATATGTATTGACATCGAGAAATTTCTCTTATTTAAACGACAATATTCGAAAGAATTACGATGTCATGTTGCGTCCGTAGACATTAGTACATTATGTCTTCGATGTAGACATTATGTCTCTCTCGTGAAGAGAGCGCATGCTAGGCGGGCAGGTCTCACAATGCCAAGACGTCCGATACCGCGGCAGTCTATATTTTTTTAAAAATACCTTCATTATAATTCAATAGCTCGTTTCAGTGGCAGTGGACAGGTCAGATACTCAGGAGAGCGGATGGTCGATTACCAAAAAAGTTCAAGAGAGGAGGTCGAGTTGAGGTACCTAATCTTAGAGTCCCTCCCTCGGTCCGGACCGTGTTGCTCTAATTACCTAATAGATCAACGATCTCCGTGCCGCTCCGTGTTAGATACGAGTGGCAAGGAATCTGCGGTCGTGGCGTTCATTGAAAGAAACCTAAGTTCAGCAGTGGGCGAATATATAACAGAAGAAATTAGTTAGATACAGGAAGTTTTTTTTATGTCATAGGAGGACAAACGAACAGTCGAAGCCGTTTTGAAGACTATCGACGCCCATAAACATCCACATAACCAGAGGTTATGCAGATGCGTGGCCCATCTTTCCCCTTTCCCCCCAATGGGCCACCGGTTACTCACAAGCCGCACGAAACGCGGTAGCATAGCTGTCACTACACGCCGATTTCACGTGAGCCAGAGTTATCACCCCGGTTGTGCCGGACCAATTCGGCTGCAAAGCAGCATGGCACTACTTTATCAGAATTTAAAATCAAAACGATTTTTTTTTTATTTATTAATACATTAAAAAACGACAATAACATTATAAACATAATATCACACAGACCACGAAGGTCTGTGCAAATAAAAAAATTATTATAAAAAAAAAACATTTATTTATTGTAAGTTTTGGCACAATACGACATAAATATTACATATAATGTGTAAAGGTAAAAGTACATAATATAATAAAACACTAAATCACTAATCACTTGGCACTGAAGATCAAATAATATCACAGGTTTAAAATTAAGTGGCTTATTAATTATACTCGTACATACAATAACAATGATTAAACCTTAACCACAACACGAGCCAGTCATTGAACGAACACAGATTATTCATATAAGTAGTAACAATAGATAATAACTATACGATACGATCGCTGCGAAGTGATCATACAAAAGTACCCGAGTCATGTAACACAGCTATGACCATAAAATAAAATAAAACTATAATCTGCTACATATTAGCATAAAAATTGGATGTTTTTATAAAAAGTGAGACTTCACCCTCCCCAGTGTGACGTCGCATATTTTGCAATTTGTAAGTACCTACGTAAATAAATTAGTAAAATGTTGTAATGTGACGTCACAATATCTTGAATCACGCATCTCGTCACAATCAAGGGTGGGAGGGGCCCACCCTTGTCACACAAGGTCCAAAATTCGTTGACCCCTTTCCCTGAACGTATGAGGTAAATTATGAATAGCCCCATCTTGTTTATGAGATACTTATAAGAAATAAGACATATCTATACTCTATACTAATATTATAAAGAGGAAAGATTTGTACCTATTTTTGTATGTTTGTAATGAATAGGCTCAAAAAGTACTGAACCGATTTCAAAAATTCTTTCACCATTCGGAAGCTACATTATCCACGAGTAACATAGGCAAAATTTTATTCTGATAAAAATAGGGTTCCGTAAGATATTTTGGCTTTTCGGACACAAGGTGTAAAAAATGTTATTTCGCGTACTAAGATCCCGTTGTAAATCTTAGTTAACGCAGGCGAAGCTGCGGGCAACAGCTAGTTTTGGTTATAAAGGACAAATAGGACACTTGCAATGTGAGGGCTCACATTGCTGTTGCGAGCCCTCGGCTCACAACAGCAATAAGAACCTACAATTTTAATAACAAGTATCACTGTGTGTGTCAATTTTTATGACCAAATGCAGTTAAATAATCCTAGAGTCATCGCCACTTTAGAAGTCCGATAGACGCGGCGCTGCAGTCTCATAACTCAATGTTGCCAATTTCTAGTGTAATGAAATTCCACTAAGGCTAGAGAAGACAACAAAAAAAAATATAGGGCCTATGGTCAGTAATGCATTGATAAAGACTGATGATAATAATAATGACAAAAATAATTATAGCAGCAAAATAAAAATCTCCCTGCCAGGTTTTAGTAAAGTAAAACATTTTTTTTAATATTTCGTTTGTATTTTTTACGATAACCGATTAGTAGAATTCATCTAAAACAAGCTTCTTCGATTGTGTTCGGCTTTTGCCACGGGTGAAGATTTTCTCAGAAGTAATTGCTGCCGTTGTTACTTCTTTTGTTATTCGACCTTTTTTACAGAAACACCTAAAAATATAATTCATCTAAGCAAGGTTTTAATTCTTTTACCTTGTAATTGTATTCATATAAAATATCATAAGATAAATGTAGGTATAGAGTTAATGATAATATTTTAACCATAAATTAGGCAAAAATGATTGACTCTGGCATCTCTAAAATTTACCTGTCATGTCAGTGACATTTATAAACATATTATTCAACGGGGTTAATTGTTATTTATTTTTACTTTCTAATTCACAAAATTATTTCACTTTAATGATCATTTTACGGCCTTCACTTTTTACACCTCACTTTATATTATATGCTCCATATTTCACGTAAAACAATTTGAAATATCACAACTTCTTACTCCAGACAGATGTCAAGATGTCAATGTTGTCAAATTTAGTTCGGGCATTAGTCGCAGGACTTTAAAAGTGGCGCGGACTATAGTTGCATTCTGCTTATTTATACTACTGTGAGCTTTATGATGACGTCACCAGGATTGACCATAGAGGAATATGTCGACTACACCGAGGCGCGCTCGATGAGTTCCGGGGCGAGCGAGGCGCGGCGACGGATCGTGACAGATGGCAGCAGCGCGCCGCTCTCGCACTGCTTGTTGCCGAGACAATTGCACGAACATACCTGCATACAATATTATATTTTCTATTTTATAATATTTATTGGCAACAATTTGTTTACTAATAACACAACATACACATTAAGCTAATAATATTATAATAAGTACTAATTATTTTATTCTCACTTCACAAGTTAGTGTTATAAAATTATTTTGATTAGATTTCCTACTCTTTGAACTGCAAAAGCGAATGTAACGAGAATTTTGATAGTACAGTAGAACCTTGATAAGTTAAAGTCCAAGGGAAACACAAAATACTTTAAGTTATAGTGGTTTTAAATTATCAAGGGTCATATTAGTGACTAGCTGTTGCCCGCAGCTTCGCCTGCGTTAACTAAGATTTACAACGGGATCTTAGTACTCAAAATAACATTTTTTACATCTTGTGTCCGAAAAACCAAAATATCTTACGGAACCCTATTTTTTATCAGAATAAAATTTAGCCTATGTTACTCGTGGATAATGTAGCTTTCGAATGGTGAAAGAATTTTTTAAATCGGCCTAGTACTTTTTGAGCTTATTCATTACAAACATACAAAAATAGGTAAAAATCTTTCCTCTTTATAATATTAGTGTAGATGTAGATAGGTTAAGGGAAGGGAACATATTATTTTTTGAAGTTATAGAGGTTTTTAAGTTATCGAGGTTCTACTGTACATCTACTGTACGGCTATAGAAAACTTAACGCAATGTCGGAGGTTCAAATCTCGCCAAGTGCAGATGATTGTATGAGGGACATAAATATCACAGACATTGAGTATATGTATATTTAATTTCTATTATATAATTCTCGTTTTAATTACTATGTGTAATATAAGTTCTGACGAGTTTGTTATGTTGGTAAATTAATGTATTCTACAATCTTTGTCGGTTGATATTTGATTTATGTAACATTATCAGCATCCAGTGTATGAACGCGGCCCTTCTCATACTAACTTTCTCAGAGCGAGAGATTGCTCCTATTTCTTACGATACTAACAATTCGAAAATACTGACCGAAGCTTGGTCTTCGTGAGAGCGTCGTCGAGATGTTACGACATGTCCATCGAGAGGCAGGATCGTCCCTGAGCTGTCTTTGTCTTCTTCGCGAGCATTCTCTTCTGCTTGCCTGAAATTAATAAAAGGTTAATAAAATGGTCATACTTTATGCGTCTCCCTCAACTCTGGATGAAGGACAATGCTGTAGCTAAGTGGACTTAGATATGGGATAGATCCCATATCTATCCCAGCCAGTTACTACGAATATAGCACGATCTAATCCTTTAAATTTACTTCGGGAAGTAGGATTATAATTGGTACCTACTACCCGAAAAATTCTATATTTTAAATTATATTAATTTTCAACTGCTCAATAGTCTAAAAATCATTGTAATTTGTTATTTATTATAATATACTTGGAACGAAATTATCTTCTATTCTATTATTCCCTGTTCTCAAAAACCTAAAGACAATGTGTGCACTATGTGACGTTAATTCTCTAGAAATGGTCCACTTTTGAACATATTTTATCATTCATTTTATTCTACTTAAAAATACTAAGAAAACTGCCATTTTACTCCTTTTTTACGAGAAACCAATAAGATCATTCTTAATTTAACAAACTCATAGTAGTATCACTTTTTCAGATAGTAAGCTGTATATAAGTTTTTCCTTACCATTTATATAAATGAGGAAATATGTATTATAAGAATTGCTTACATAGTCATGAATCGCAACACCAGTAAGTTAATACTTGCAGCCACTACTGCCAGGCCAAACAGAATAAACACCAGACTCAATGCCACATATCCGGGCTTACTTGTTAAAGCTTGGTCGTTCTGAAACATTTAAAATTAATTTATAATATTTATAAATAATGATTATCATCACACTTAAGTAATTATCAAATTTTAATAATACACTTACCTGTAATGCTACGTAATCACCAAAACCAATTGTAGTGAGTGTTACAAAGCAATAATAAAAACTATCGAAATAGCTCCAACCCTCATATCTTGAAAACACTGCTGCTCCTATGAAATTAAGAGTTATAATTCCAGATAATGTTTTATCATTAATATGCCATTTATGCTAAAGTCGTCACTGTCTAGGTTAGGTTAGCATCCACTACCAAGGCTCTTTCAATGCCATAGCCGAATTTCCCACTGCACACTTTCAACCAAGTGCAAACAGTCCTGGTTGGCAGGCTGTAATATATTTATATTGCTCGTAGGCTGTGAAAACAAATGACCGTTGGGACAGTAAGGGTCGTGTTTATGTAGACGAATTGTTGACCGGCATTAACCCAGGTGGGAGAATTTCAATGCAGTTGCTGGTCCGTTTTGGATGCAAGTTGCATCGGTCAAATCGGCCATCTTGGCGTTCATTGACGGAAGCCTTTGTTTAGTAGTGAAAGGATAAAAGCTGATGATGACGATGAGGAAGTAGCGTGAATTAATATTAAAATAAATATAAAATATTTGTTTAATTTTGCTTTTATATAAAGTGTATCCAGCTTCGAAGCCTGTAAATATGATTCTTCTGACAAGATTTGATTTTGGATTACTGATACTGTCCCATAGATATTGTATATTTAAACTTACCTGTAGTAATGATAATGGATGATAGCATGCCAGTAGCAAACATAAGATTCATTTCAGTAGCCTCAGTAGTATTGCACCGTAAGTAACATTTAGCTCTCCTTATTACAACTGATGCAAACTTGTTAAGACGCTCACCAATACTTTGAAACATAACTAGGCCGAGTGGAATACCCACCTGAAATATTACTCTTGCCTTTAAATACCTATGTAATGTAAAGTATTAACCACTGTATGGAAATTAAGAATAAAATTTATTTTTAAGTGTCGTCGCGCCCTCAGGAAATTCGAGCGCGCGGGTAAAAGGTCATCATAGAAAACAAAGCGGAAAGGTAGGTTCCTAAGTTTCCTTAGTGAAATTTCGCCTTCACATGTTACATACTAGCCACTCGCGAGATCATTAAAAAACAAAATGAAGGCCCTTTATGCCCCTGTTGGCTGTTGAACAAACCAAACCTGCACTAGGGGACGTCGACAAAGCTTCTGGAGGTTCTAGTCGACATGCTAAAACAACAACGCACTCCAAACTAAACGGACACGAGACAAAAAACCCCCTATAGGCCCTCTCGTAGAGGAGGTAAATAAAGGTATTAAAAATACGACCGCCCACCTAAATTTTCCTCCTAGAAATATATAATATTATGATGAACGCCCCCCTACAGTCATCTTTTTAAACAATTTAACCCATTCTTGAATAGGATATTTACCATATTTTTTGTGTTATTTCGTGGAGCTTGATATTTCGACTGTCTCGTGAACATGACATTCGTAGACTATGTCGAAATATCAAGCTTTGCGAAATAACACTAAAAAACATGGTAAATATCTCGTTTTAAATAGTTTAATTAATGAAAACAACCATGTTAATTTAAAATTTTATAAAGTCATCTTCATCTGTCTAGCCGGCTATTTAGGTATATAGTAGAGAGTTCGCTGTCCTCCTGAGACTTCTGAGAGCCGGAGTTCCGCAAGGCGCCGTTCTGTTTCCGACCTGTACAATGTGTACATGTCCGATATATCCAGAAACCCTGTGTCAAAACTAGCACTCTTTGCCGACGACACTGCACAATATGTGATATGGACACAACCTGTATTTAGAGTGCCAGTAACATAATTCAAAACGAAGATTCAAGAACTATAAATTTTGAAGATAGGCTGATTGAATATTTGTGGTGTACCTACATACGCAAAAATCATTGAAATAGTTTCAAGGAATTAATTAAAGCAATAAATTATGTGTATAAAATTAATTTATTTTTGTTTTATATCATACTACCAATAGCATACCTACCATAGTCTTCATCATCCAGCAGAGAGAGAAGCAAGTCTGGTTTGGATTATTTCACACAATGCAAGTAATGGACACATCTCAATAGTTAAAAATAGTATGAAATAGTTCTATAGAAAATAGTAACTCACCATTGCATAGGCCATACAAAAAGCTTTACCACCAACTGTAACTGGAGTGGAGTGACCATATCCTATCATGGCTAGAACTACTGTTGCAAAATAGAATGCACCAGCAAATTTCCACTGAGGACCAGCTTTGTGAGGCTTGTTCTCAATTATTACAATCTCTATCATGTGATAATCTTCTGGTGTTATATTATATTTGCGAACCAATCCATTCTTCATATCTACAAAACAAATTTCTTTTAATATGGAAGCATTAATTTTAACTGGGATAAAAATAAGGAACAAATATGTACTTACAATTATAAACTTTTCAAATAATAAAAATAAAAATCAGGACTAAAATTATTCAAAGAGGTATAATCTGCAATAAAACAATATAACATAAAATAATATGTATTTAGAAACATATATTTACTCTGTATATATGTTTACTCTGTACACATTTTAGAAGAAGTGTTTGTGATCACTTATGATATACCAGGTTTTGGAGTTTTTTTACCTAAGATATAAAATTAATATAACAAGGCATTTTTAAGTTCTGAAATAAATTATTTATTATTATTTAAAATATTACAAGTTACATTATATGGGCCACTATTTTACTTATTTCTCTCTTGAAACAGCTGTTGTGTTTCGGGATGAGTGGCTAGGCTATCAGAGTAATTACCTGCACGAGAATTCACATTTTGTCTCAGGATAGGCAACACGTAAACAAGTATACACAATGAACATAAGCAAATTGACCTGAAACTAACCCAGGCAGGGTTAGTTTCAGGTCAATTTGCTTATGTTCATAGGAAACGCTGACCACAAACCATCAACCACGTTCGCCATCATTGGTACATGGCATGGTATTAGCTCGTCTGTCGTTTGCCTATTAAATAAACGTAAAACAAATATATTATTTATTTATTTACCTGATAAAACTTCCCATCTCTTGCTTTCAGTATCTGATTCAAGTGAATCAAATACTGCGGCACCCACTAATAAATATGTAAACGTACAAACCACAAGTGATAAAGTGCGAACATTTTGCCGCTTCATTTTCATTTCAATATGCAATAATTTACTAACAGAATAAAATCTAATTGGAATTTAGAAATTGGAATTAGAATTGCTCAGAGATCGTATCGTATTATATTGTATCGTTATTGTACGGAAAAGCATTTACTATTAGTGTTCAGCAAAGGTAAACGATGTGCTACAATAGTTCGATAAGTTAATAATTACAAATAATGTTTACAAAAATTTAAATATTAAAATAGTGTAAAACTACTGCCACCTGCCTTCTGAAGTTTCTTTTTAAATTTATTAAGAGCTGGATACAAGTCTTTTGCCCTGCCTTCTGAAGTTCTGAGCCAGGGCTGCCAGTAGAGTAGTCTTGTGTCGTTCGCGAACGATGAATAAATAGGAGCCGTATCTTCGCACTGTACTAGAAGAAACGTTTCCGAGCGCGGAGTTGTAATCGGTCTATTCGGTCTAATAGCTCTTTTCGGACTCGTACATGTTTTGAACCGCACGATTGTATGTGCGAGCGAGAACGAGAAATAAAATACAGTCACTGTTCGTTTCTGTGTCTGAGAATGAGAACGAGAGCGAATAGCCGATATTAAGACGCTCAGTGCTATTGCTAAAATTATGAACCTTATTCCTATGTAATAAGGTATAATTACGTTCTGAATACACTTGACAATAACAATTCCTACTGAACTGTTAAGAATTGGTAAATGAAATTGAATCCTATTCTTTGAGTGACAAGGCTACATGTTACGTGTAGCATTTCCTTAATAGTACATTTGTACTGCTAAGAATTGTTAACTTAAATTGATCCGTATTTTATATGCAACAAGGCATAATCACGCGAGCATATTCTTAAAAGTACATTTGAACTAAAACAATGGTTAAATTAAATTGATTCTTATTTCATATGTGACAAGGCGCATTTCTGTACTCTATGATACTAATAATACTGACCGACGGCGAAGACCGAATAGAGCTAATAGAGCTAATAGAATGAACTAGTTCACTGTCCGAAATGAACTAGTACGGAGCGATCTTAAAAATGACCGAGTAGGCACAAGACTACAGTAGAGCTAGACTATAGAGCCACCTTATTTTATACCACTCGGTCAGTGAGATTATACCGAATCAAATCTCATTATACAAAGCGACAAAGTTGTTAAAAATAGTCTGTAAAAATACAAGTACTTATTTTTAGTAATTTTGACTTACCTAAAATATGAAAAAAAAAAAACTAAATAATTTACTTTTGTAGATTGGTATATCACCACCAAACCCATTAAAGTTTTTTTTAAGCAGTTTCTACTTGAGTCTATATTTTTATATCAATTTTTTATTTTATATCCAATTATACGAAGGAATCTGCTATACGAACTAGATACATAAAATAACTATATTGTTATACAATTTTTGTGTCCGATTATATTATCTGGCAGCCCTGTTCTGAGCTTTCTGTTTTGTTCCTGTTGGAATTAGCTATGACCAGTAGCCATAAATCCAAGTCTGTCGTAAAATATATTTAGCCGTATATAAAATATATTTGGCCGTATTCAGAGACGTGACTTGAGCGCTAATCGGCGCTTGATACGAGTTTTGGGTACCGCCAAAACTAGTATCAAGCACCGATCAGCGCTCAAGTCACGTCTTAGAATACGGGCCTATATCCGTAATACGGGAAACGCTAAGATGAGTGGCTCTAGTTCATGGAGTTAGTATAATACGTCAATTCTCTAGTTTCATATCCCCATCCACGAAGTAAAGATATAAGGAGTCCGAACAATATAGGTTTTTCCATAGGAAGCATTCATAATATACACAACAATAAACCTCGATCTTAACTTAGGCAAAAATTATGTTCCCTAAATTGCGACCATTTGTTCAACATTACGTTCGGACTTCTTCTATACTTCGTGTCCCATCAATCAACGATCACTTCCTACTCCACTCATCCAGAACAGTCCACCAACAGTTAAGAAGTTATTTAACAAAAGAAGTTAGGGTGAGGCCAAACGAGCGTAATTTTATGAGTTGTGAGTCGCAGAAGTTCTGCCCGGCAGAAATTCTGTTGAGCTGCCAGACGAGCGCATTTAATTCAGTTGCTGTCCAACGTTTATACGAGGTGTTTGTCGTTTAATAGAACCGTTGAAAAGTTTGTGCATTTACGAAGCATATATTTTGCTTATATATATGATAATTCCAGAAAAAGAAGCTGGGTAAATCCACTTAATAGCGAAAGACAGACCTGACTGACCCTTCCCTCAGCCCTCTCGCTCCGAATAATACGTGTAAGTCGGAAGACAACTCATTTTGCTTCGCCGTGTGAATCAAATAAGTTCGTACTATAATGTATATTTAATTAATACAAAGTATTAAACTAATAATTAATGTGATTCGCAGAAAAAATATCTTAAGGTTGGTCTGATTGACCAACTGTCATTATATTGACATACTGTCACTGTCATCCGGACATTTCTCATCATCGTGTACAGATTCTGACTAGATTTTTAAATTATATTTAAAGAACTAAGACACCTTATTATTATATTTAAAGACAATGAAACTCTCTTGTTGTAAATCCAACCCACCCCTGGGTAAATATGAAGTGACATTATATTCATAAATATATAAAATACATTAATAAAATAAATACTATGGTTTTCCACTGCTTCCCTGCTTAAAATAGTCTGTTGTCTTAAATTACAGGTGGTTTGTTAGCATCAGAGCTTTATCGGCCTCAAGCGAAAATTTTGGAAATTGAATGGGGTAGTGAATCTACTGTGCAGCTACCGAATTCGGCTAAACCTACACCATATGGAACTAGCAATGATTTAATAAGAATTCTCGAAAATGCATTTAATAAACCGGCAAGCCCATTAGAAAGAGTCACAATGAATCATTGGTTATCATTTAGCCTTATTTTAGAGGAAGAAACTCCGAAATCTTTGGAATATTTGGATAAAATATTAGGACCACTTACTTATTTAGTAGGAGAAAGCTTATCTGTTTCAGATTTAGCTATTTATAGTGTTATACATGGTGAGTAAAAATATTTGTATCATCATTATATGTAAAGCTGTCAAGTTGTGTACAAACATATCATGTTTCTTAATAATTATTTAATTTTTCATTCTATTTTTTACGGTTATAATCATATTTCAGTAAATATCAAGCAAAAAGTTATACTTGACTCTCGTTGTTTTAAGTATTTATTGAAAACAATAGAAGATTTTGAATTGAATTGAATCTAGCTAATACATATAGACTTTAAAAAATAACCTATTTTTATGTAGTTTCAAGCAAAGTTAAAGAAACCTTAAGATCCAGCCCTCTAAAAAATGTGAACCGATGGATGAAGTTAATTCAAGCTCAGGAACCTGTAGTGAAGGCTTTGAAGGAATTACCAGCTGATGTAGTGGATATTTTAGCTAAAACATCATCAAGGTGAATAAATTTTCATCATATTATTTGTTTAAATGTGTTTATTTAATTTACTTAATTTCAGTTCCTACAGTTTAGATATAAGATACAGTAGTTTTATTTATGCTTCAGTCTCATACTTTGTATATATTAAATATTACAATCATAATCCCTCCATTTTCGTTTACAACTGGAAATATATATTTTTTAATAAGTGCTAATTAAGGATTGCACCTTCCTAGCTCACTCATACATGTTAAGGCTAAACTGAGATCAAAATGACAATTCTGAGTGCAAATTTATTATCTAATATATAAGATTCTTGTGTCACAATGTTGGTTCTCATACTCCTCTGAAATGGCTCAACGGACTTTTATAAAATTTTGTATATATATCGGGTAAGTTTGGCAATTGGCCAACATCTATTTTTCGTCCTCCTAAATGATAAGGGTGACCCACCCCAAAATATATATTTTTTTTATTATATTGATAAAATTGTCCATTTTATTTTTTTATGATATGGCATTGAAAATACACAATCCTTAATTTTCACCCTTCTACAATCAACCTTTGTTTTTTAACAGCAATATTAGTACTTTTGGCAGCATGAAGTTTGTCTGGACAGCAAGTATCTATATACAGTAAAGCTCTTTTAAAGCACAAATACGTAGGATGGTGGCATCTATGCTGACAATTGTGAGGCACCATCTCTCTCTCCAATGACATGCAAAAATTAAAAAATGACATTGAATTTCAGGAGATCTCCTACTGTAAATAAGGAGTCATCAACTGGACGTCAACAAGAAGGGAAATTCATTGACTTACCTCATGCTGAAATGGGAAAAGTTGTTGTTCGTTTCCCTCCAGAGGCCTCTGGGTATGTAGATACACCTATTGTAACATTATAATATAAACTGTATGCCTGAGATTCGTAGTTGCAACTTTAACCTTAAGTTATTTATGTTTCTCTTAAATGTTTTTTTTTTGGAAATGCACATTTTATTACCGTAAAGTAATGATAGTGTGCATGTAATGAAACAAGCCCTAACTTTACTACCATTAGTACTTTCATCTGTGCTTTGTGAAGCGAGGTTGAATCAAGGACTATGAATTTCATTAGATTCGAAAGTACACATACATTCAAAGGATGTTATACTAAAAAATATATTTATGAGAAACATAAATAAATTAAGGTTGATAGTTAAAAAATGTAACTTTCTTGTTAATCAGTAAGTTAATACTTTGTTTAAAGTATTAACTTACTGATTAAAAACAACTTAAATGGAATAACTTTATTATGACACTGACAAAAGCATTTTGTTTTTGATGTTTGAAAATTATTTGGGGATGTTGAGTTGTTAGCGTGCTTGTTAAAATCTTAAATTATCAACTAAAACATTACTTAATGTATAAAAAAATAACATATCCACAGGCAAAAGTCTCAACTGGGAATAGTCACGTGTTTGCGATTTTTAGTCTTGTATATTACATAATCGGTTGTCTTAGTGCTCATTGAGAGATACCTACATTCAGCAGCGGCTAGATAGAGGCTGATGATGACATCATGAGAATAATAATTGGTTGGATGTTTTAAAAATGTGTTTATGAAATATTCTAGTTACCTACACATTGGTCATGCAAAGGCAGCTTTACTGAACCAATATTATCAACAAGCATTTGAAGGAAAGTTGATAATGAGATTTGATGATACCAACCCAGCTAAAGAAAATGCCGAGTTTGAGAAGGTAAATAAATATTTTTTTTTTCGGTTGGATCTATGCTAATGGTCCTAGTGACCGTTATGCGTCATCGGAAATGGGGTGATCCGGTTGGATCATCCTATGACGTTAAAAATTTGGGGGGTTGCCCCCCGCCATGTTCATGGCGTCGGGTTTGTACCTAACTTGGTCAGCTACGGTTGACTGGTTTGGAACGGGTGACGTTAGAAACCTATCGTGAGGGCCGGCCCTCCCCTCCCCCGGTGGCGGGGGAGGCGGGTCAAGCGCGGGACCCGAGCAAGCTGCCGATAGCAGAGTGCTATCGGTGATTACACGGTCTATATTGGTGTCGACTCGTAGCTGATCTGAGCCTATGCTGTCGCGGTTGATCCGGATCAACTGGTCAACGGAGTGTAGGGTTCGACGTCGCATACGACCCCGGGGCCCATGCGGTGTGAATGTGTGCCTAACACCGGCTGTGTTATGTCTGAGTGTGTGTTGTAGCTTACGTCGCGCTTCAGCGTCGCGCTTTAGCAGTTCTGTGACTTTATCAACAGGATCGGTTATGACATTCTTAGGTAACCTAGACTTATTAGGTGCTAAGCTATCGAGGGTGTAGTTTGCCGCACTCACGACGAGTGGGTTCGGGTGGAGAAGTGCCTTTTCGAAGTGACGTTCTGACATCGCTTTGAAATGGCCCCTAATCGAATCTAGTCTGAGGTCGCGGTGTAGGTCGATGTTTCTTACGTACCACGGGCAACCGGTTGCCACACGTAAGAATTTATTTTGGATCGTTTGAAGGCCTCTGAGTCTATGCTGAGGCACATGCGCGAATGCCACACAGGAGTATGACATGATGGGGCGGATACATGATTTATAGAGGGTGAGCTTGTGCCTGAGGGGCATTTTGCTCTTTTTGTTTATGAGGAAGTACAGTCTACTACTGACGAAACGGGCTTTTTTAGAAATCGCGGCGATGTGTGGTCTAAACGACATCGACCTGTCAAGGGTGACCCCCAGGTACTTGACCTGTCTAACTCTGGGAATAACGACGTTATTTAGTAAGATTGGTTTCATCGTGAACCATGTTTGTCTGCGTTTAGGTAAGCGTGTCTTTCTCTTACGAGAGAAATGAATCGACGCGCTTTTATCGGGGTTAATAGCTATTCTCCATTTTGCGAACCAGTTGCCTAGTTCGGTGACGGCACGTTGGAGAAATAGCGATGCTCTATTAGCATTAGGGTGGGTAACGTATAGAGCTGTATCGTCAGCGAAGAGAGCCAGTTTGACGTCCGGAGGTCTGGGGATATCTGATGTGTACAGATTGTATAGAGTTGGGGACAGCACGGAGCCCTGGGGGACTCCGGCCCTCAGAGGTCTCAGGGAAGAGAGGGTGCCTTCGACCCTATACCTAAATGACCGGTTTGACAGATAGTCGCGGATGATGATGACTAGCCTATCCGGTATTCCTAGCTTGTACAGTTTGTACACGAGGCCTTCGTGCCATATCCTATCGAAGGCCTTAGCTACATCGAAAAATACGGCGCACGTATCGCGGGAGTTCTTTTTATTGAAACCTCTGAGTATGTCTTCGGTCATACGGTGGACTTGCCTTGGACAGCAGTGGTTTTCGCGGAAGGCGAATTGCTCGTCTATGAACAGGTTCTTTTCGCCTATAACGGCTTTGAGCCGCTTAAGCAGAACCCGTTCGTAGATTTTGCCAATCGAGCTTAGTAGACTGATGGGCCGATAGCTAGACGGTTCCGTGCCCGGTTTGCCGGGCTTAGGTATGCCGATAACCGTAGCTTCTTTCCATTGGTCTGGGAACCTACAGCCCTTTAGGAGGGCGTTGAAAATGCTAACCAGGAGGTAAACAAGAGCGGGTGGGAGTATTTTAATGACTTTGTTGGAAATCCCGTCCGGCCCGGGGGCCTTCTTGGAGTGAAGTCGTTTGATAATGTCTTGGACTTCTTCTACATCCGTCGGCGGGATAGGATCCCCCTCCGGCGGCGCAGAAGTCTTCGACTCTACTACCCTAATTACCTCCTCTACGTGGGAGCCTATGGAGGGTGAGGGGGTAGTGATGTTGGGGGTACACTGGCTCTCTAGTGTGTCGGCTAATAGTTCCGCCTTGTCGGCGTCCTCTAGTGCAGGCGCGCGATTTGGTCTTTTTAATGGCGGCATAGATGCCTCCGTTTTCTTTTTAAAAGAACGAGCGAGTGGCCAGTAGGCCACATGGGAGGGTGAGATTTCACTAAGGAGGCGATCCCACTTTTCGGCTTTGTGCTCTAAGATGCGTGTTTTAACGTCTCTTTCGAGGTTACGGAGGTCACGACGATACTCGTCCGCTGGGTAGCGAGCGTATCTGCGCCTTGCGGTGTTTTTGGCGCGTATGAGTGCTTTAATGTCATCCGGGAGTTCCCAGTGTCCATCGCTGGACGTTGAGATCTTCCTAGATGACTTTTCCATCGTCGCTACCAGATGGTCGGTAAGGTCGGAACTGGCCGCAATGGCCGCCTCGGGACTATCTATGGTGTCCGGGATGTTGTCGAGTTGACTCGAGCGAAGTGAATTTAAATTTTCGTTTAATAATTTAAAGTCGATGATCTTTTTCTTTAGATTTTTACTATTATTCTCGGGGTTATCTAATTGAATTAATACTGGTCTGTGGTCTGAGTTAAGCTCGTGTACTGTTTGAATAGAATGCACCAGAAGGGATACATTGCGTATTATACATATGTCTAATATGGATGGCCGCACATTATCGCTGTTTGCGAAGTCGTAGCGTGTTGGCTCATCTGGGGCGACTACTGTACAGGCTAGATCATCGACGGCGCGGCAGAGAATTATACCATTTTTATTGTTTTCTCTGCAGCCCCATGCCTGATTTTTACTGTTTAGGTCGCCGGCTATAAAGACGGCGTTGCCTAGTTCTAATAGCGATTTGAGATCGCTGAAGAGTAATGTTTTATTGCACGATTGATATACCGAGGCGATGATGATCGACTGATGGCCGGTCATGCTCACCTGGCAGACGGACGCCTCCAGTGAAGCTAGAGGCGGTGTGTCTAATGGGATGCAATGGAGTGTTCTTTTGTAATAAATTAGTGTACCTCCGAGTCGGGATCGCAACCTATCATTCCTAACGATGTTATAATTAGGGATACGCGGGTTGCTGTTACACGGTTTTAAAAACGTTTCCTGCACAAGGAGGACGTCAACATCGTATTTTTTTACGAAAATGCGAATTTCCTCTAAATTCGCGCTAATGCCGTTCGCGTTGAACGACACTAGTCGGAGAGAACGCGGTTTTGTCCTAGCCGTGGTAGCCATTTAAGGGCTTTGAGAGGGGGGGGACCTAATCTTGGCGACCAGGGTGGCATGTTCATTATATGCCTGGCATGTCTGCTGTAGTGTGGTGGCGACGCGTAGTTTGCGGGCCAGGCTAGCTCTTCTGGATCTATATCGCAGAGAGCCTGAGAGACAAACGCTAGGTTTATCCCGAATTCGTCGGTGGGGGAAGCGGGACAGCTGGGGGCTGCTCGAAGGTACGAACCTTCGTACTTGCAGGGGGGGCTTGCTGCCTGCTTACTGCCGCTGGGGGGCTTAGAGGGCCCGGAGCGGGTTTTGCGGGTGCAGACGGCTGGGAAGCCGCTCTGTCATGCCACGCGTTCGTCTTAGGGGGCGGAGCGGGGACAAACTTCTCCTCCCTGGGTCGGGTGGTGGATCTGGGAGCAGGACCAGGTTTTTTCCCGGCTCTCCTCCCTTTCCTTACCACCGCGGGGGCTTTCGGGCAGCCGCGGTAGTTAGCCGGGTGCCCTTGGCCTCTGCAGATGACACAGCTAGGTGGTTCCGTAGCTGTGGCCCTATCGCGGGGACAGTCGGGGGTCCCGTGGTCGCCGAGACACTTAACGCACCTGGGGTGCGCCTGGCAATTTCTTGCCGAATGACCATATAATTGGCAACGATGACATTGCCCTATGATGCCCCTTTTACGGGGGGACTCTACCTTTAGCCCGGTCATGTTACACACGGCCCGGACATTAAAAATCGCTTTCGCCGCCGGCGTTAGCGGCAGGATCACAAGTACCATCTTGTACTTGAATTTATTGCGGGGGTGGTACATTCTATGTACCTCCTCCACAGGGTATCCCTGGAGGATCAAGTCCTCCTTGATTTCGGACGGGTCCATATCCCGGGGGACACCGCCGATGACAACACGCAGTACGCGCTCATCTTCGAGCGCGTACGTGTGGTATCCAATTTTGTTGGCGCTTAAGAAAGCGGTCAACCTACGGTGGTCATTAGAATCCGCCACTTGGACTCTTATGCCGTCTGCGCACGAACGTGCAGATTTGTATAAAATCTGCTTCGCGTATATAGCCTTCGAGACTATTGTCCAGCTTTTGGTATCCTGGACGACTATCGGGGGGGGGCGCTTTCGTGCGCGTTTCGGTGTCCATGTCCTCGTTTGGGGTGGACGCCGATGTACCGGGCGCGGGGGACGCGACTTGGTCGCGACTAGTGACCTGCGGCGATGATGATGATGCCGCTGTCTTGCCCTGAGGGGGCGGGGTCCCTACCTTCGGAGCCTTAGGCGGGGGGGATGGCGCGGAGGACGGCGCGGACCCGGTGTCCGGGCGCCGCCTCTTCTTTTTATTAAATAAATATTTGAATGGCATGGCACACTCCCACTTGAATAATTTTTAATAAGTATTTGTCTTTTTTTTACTTAAGAGTTACGATCATAATTATTGTTTTCATTTTTAAAATGAACAAAAAAAAAAGATTGTTTTTTTTATATACTGTATATTGTATACTAGCTCCTGTCAGCAGCTACACGTGGATTTTGAAAAAGTAGCGTATGTATTTTCTTGCTAGATCGAGATGAAAGTAGTAATCATTATATCATCGTAGTAAAACTGCATTAAACAAGCTTTTCAAAAATTTGTCAACCCTGGAACTCTCTTTACAAACTTGGCAAGTAAATTGAAGTTGTAAAATTATTTACAAAAAATTAAATGTGATACCGGATTAAAGCGTGTTGCTACAGCTACAGCTATGTTGTCGCATTTCGTGCGGCTTGTAAGTTTTTGATGGCCCATTGGGGGGAAATGAAAAAAGGGAACAATTCATTTGTATTCTGCAACTGGTAGTGTGGATGTCTATTGGCGTCGATAGTCGCTTTGAATGCTTGTTTGCACTCGTATGTTTAAAAAAAAGTCTTATGTTCTAATCCAAGGTATAATAAAAGCCATCACAATTTCAACTTACATCTAAACTTTTTTACTTTCGCGTTTATTATATTAGTAATATACATTTTTCTATATTATTTCACGTTACTAACCGTTATTTTTTTATACAAAAAAATTGATATATAAAGATGCCTAAAAGAATAAGCTATAAATAGAGATGACTCTTCTAATTATAATTTTAGGTAATTCTTGGAGATGTTGAAATGCTCGAGATAAAGCCGGACATGTTTACTCACACGTCGCAGTACTTTGATTTGATGCTTCAATATTGTGAGAAGCTCATTAAAGAGGGCAAAGCCTTTGTAGACGACACTCCCGCTGAACAGATGAAAACTGAGAGAGAGCAGAAAGTTGAAAGTAAAAACAGAAATAATTGTAAGTGTTCATTTTTAGTAAACATCAATTAACACATTATTCATAATTAAATTTAAATAATTCTTAATAAAAATTGTCACTCTCCAATGTTGCAGCTGTTGAGAAAAATCTTCAGCTTTGGGAGGAAATGAAGAAAGCTAGTGATATTGGCATACAAAACTGTGTAAGAGCTAAAATTGATATGCAGTCTCCTAATGGATGCATGAGAGATCCAACCATCTACCGCTGCAAGCCCGAGGTACATCCGCGCACGGGAACACAATACAAGTAAGATTTTTTATTTATTGCTTAGTAATGATACTGCAATATAAGACTATGGCTCAAAAGCGAAGTAGGTAATCTCTATCGCGGGAAACATGCCAAAACTTTATACTTACAATATTCTTTCATAAAAATATAGATTGTAATTGCCTAATTTATTAAACTGGCAAGATTTTTTTTATATCATTCATTTTTTCCTGTTATTTGAGGTAGACACTAGACACACTTATCTTAAGTTTTCTTACAATCCACACTTTGTAAGTTTAATGATTAAATTCTTAATTAAACTATGTATTTTTATTCATAGGGTGTACCCAACATACGATTTCGCGTGTCCCATAGTGGACTCCGTGGAGGGCGTGACCCACGTGCTGCGTACCATGGAATACCACGACCGCGACCCGCAGTTCTACTGGTTCATAGACGCCCTCGGCTTGAGGAAGCCCTACATTTGGGAATACAGCAGGTTAGTTATAACCAAAGCATGTTAAAAAAAAACTAGAATTTTTGGAGTTTCTTTTTTTAGTGTTCCGTACCCGAAGGGTAAAAAAAACACGGGATACTATTACTAAGACTTCGCTGGCCGTCCGTCCGTCCGTCAGTCACCAGGCCGTATCTCAAGAACCGTAATAGCTAGACAGTTGAAATTTTCACATATTGTGTATTTCTACAAAAACAAAATAATAATATTAATAAGAGGGCTTCCATAGAGCAAAAGTATTTTTTTAAAACCGTTTTTTCTGGTACGGAACCCTTCGTGTGCGAGTCCGACTCGCATTTGGCCGGTTTTTAATCTTAGTTGAAAAAATGGGCAGACGAGCTAATGATGGTAAGTGGACAGTCGCCCACACACACGATTAAGTTAACACGAGAAATAGCTTAGCCTAGGCAACTTTTTTATGTGTTGCCTATACTGAGACATAAGATGTTAAGTCTTGGCCAATAATTATTGTCAGTTATACCGTTCTCTCTGAAGCAAGGTAAAGCTATTTCACGGGAGAAACAAGCAAGATTATGGTACCCTGCAGATGAGAGCAAGACGTAGCGCAACCCTCTCACGGGAAAAGAGGTTTAGTTAGAGGCAAGCCAAGGTTACATTTAAACGACTAAGAGGGAATCGGTATATAATAATTTTGAGTCCAACAATACAATAATAATTGATACAATTAAAGTATTTTTCAAAATTTCAGATTGAGTATGACAAACACTGTACTGTCGAAGAGAAAACTTACTTGGTTCGTGGAACAGGGTCACGTCGATGGATGGTAAGACTAAAATTATATTATACAAAGAATTGTGTTAAAAATAATAATGAGAAGTAAAAATAGATTGTTTAATCTTACTTATACGTATTTCGTTGAATTACATGTAGTTTCAACACAAAATATTATTTAATACTAGCAGCGCCCCACGGTTTCACCCGCGTACTTTCCATTCCCGTGGGAGTACAGGCTGATAAATTATACGCTATGTGTTATTCTGATATATAAGCTGTGTCATTGTAAGGTTTCATAAATATCCATTCAGTCGTTTTTACGTGAAAGAGTAACAAGCATCCATACTTACAAACTTTCGCATTTATAATATTAGTAGGATCTAAACGATGTTTTTAAATTTTCGAATTAATGAAACTTAATCTTAAAGTAACTACATAATCATAATAGGCATGTTGACTATTTTTTTTAATTGATTTTGTTTGATAGATATACTATAGATAAACACGAAAAAAAGATTTTTGTAAAGAAATATGTCCAATTTTAACAAAAAATTAAATAAAGAAAAATAGTTTTTAATATTGCCCTTAAAACGCTCCAAGCGTCATTACGTCACACACCGTATTCAGAGCTCGCGCTATGCTAGGTGAGTTTGTACTTAGCTCAATGTTCAGTGACGTCATCGCCTTATTGGCGTTTACAGTCACGTGACAATGCATGATAAATAACGCATTTTAAATTAATTTTCTAAGTTTTAAGACAAATAAGTAGACTTTTTAAATGTTATTTTAGGTTTTCAAATACTGTATTTAATATGTAAAACATAACTTTACATGAATTTGTAACATGTGTCAACATCCCTATTATGTTTAGATTTAAAGATAGCGACAAAATTAAGTTGTATTTAGTGTGTACACTGTACTATCATAGTCTAATATAACTCTCTCCAGGGACGACCCCCGCATGCCGACGGTCCGCGGAGTCCTGCGGCGCGGGATGACGGTGGAGGGGCTGCGGCAGTTCATACAGGCGCAGGGCTCCAGCCGCTCCGTCGTGTTCATGGAGTGGGACAAAATATGGGCCATCAATAAGAAGGTACAGTTCTCACTTCTCGTATATGCTGCTTACAAGGGATTATAAAGTATCAACCCTTATATTATGTCCCACTGCTAGGCACGGGTCTCCTCCTCGAGATTAGGCGAGGAGATTAATGGGCCATATTTCACCGATGCGCTGGCCCAGTGCGGGTTAGTGAACTTCACATACCTTCAAAGACTTTCAATCTCATCAGGCATGCAGGTTTTCTCACGATGTTTTCCTTCACCGGTGAGCGAGCGATGGTCTCGTGTTTGGGGTGCACATAGAAATTTACAAAAACCTATTTCAAGGCACACACGGACGGGTCAGATCGAACCCGGAACCTCTCGCATAAGAGGCCGAATCCACCCACCACTGGACCATCGTGGCTCGAGGGATTGTTGTCGTTAATATTAAACTGTAATAAAGGCGATTTAGCTGATTCATACGATTTCAAATTTTTACAATTAAATGGAAAATTAAGCAACAAATATAATCTACGAGGATTTAACAGCTTTTTACAAGTGTAAGTATGATTAAGTGAAGCAGGATTGATCAGGGATCCCAAAATAAGTTTCTAATATTTTTCTAGGTCATTGACCCTATAGCGCCCCGATACACGGCACTTGAATTGAAGCCAGTGCCAGTAAATCTAAAAGGAGTGACCGCAGACAGCAACCTCACCGTAGCGCTTCACCCCAAGAACCCGGACGTGGGCTCCAAGACAGTCTGGGTGTCCAAAAGATTGCTGATCGATCAAGTGGATGCCAAAACGTTGAAGGAGGGAGAGAATGCCACGTTCATTAACTACGGAAATATCATGATTGACAAGATACACAGGTTAGCAATTAAATATTGCATACATATTTTCATTATATGAGTGGCAACGGATCGGTCGTCTTGGCGTTTATTAAAGGAGGCCTATGTTCAACAGTGGACGGATAAAAGCCGAGGGTGATGATGACGAGAAGAATAGATATAAAAAAAAATATTATTATCAAAATATATACCATAGCCATACTTTTTATGTCAGCACATACTTTTTATACTATATAACATTTTAAATCAACATGGTTATTTTTAAACCCAACGAGACAAAATCTCGTGAACAAGACATTCGTAGAAAATGTCAAAATATCGAGCTCCGTGAAATAGAGAGAAATATGATAAACGTTTATCATATTTTTCTCTATTTCGCGCCTTTTTCAATAATGTTAGTATTTTATACTATTATCTATTTCTTGTTATTATTAACAGAGACAAAGACGGTACAGTCACAAGCGTGGACGGTACTCCGAACCTCGACAACAAGGACTACAAGAAGACCCTGAAGCTGACGTGGCTGGCCGACACGCCGCAGTCGCCAACGGTGGAAGTATACTGCGTCTACTTCGATCACATCATATCGAAGCCGCTGCTTGGCAAAGATGAGGACTTCAAACAATATATCGGACATCAAACTAGAGTGAGTTGACTTTAAAAATATTTATTAAACGAGCTACCGATATCAGATGAAGATTTGTGAGCTTAAGCAGATTTGAAATCTTTTTTTTTTTAAGTATATTTTATATTGTTTCGAATTGTATGCACTCAAATCGCAACTATCCAAGTTGTTAATCATAACTATGGGTATTTTATTTGGTGCAACATTATTACAAAATAAAACCACCATCTGCTGATGTTCAACAGACGGTCAGTATTTTGTTACATTTACTTGTGACTTTCTGTTTATTTTTTATGTCAAAAAGCTTAGAGCTGTATTTCTTAAAGAAGAGACCGAGATGTACCATCTTTTGTCTCAGAAAGGCATCGCACCGAGTTGGCATCTCATTCGAGTTGCCTGCGCTCAACTCAGACTTAATTTATTTTGATTGGCGACGCTAACCACTTCAGGTGGCTCGTCTACGCGTTTGCTTATTCAGTAACATGAAAAAATAAAGACTATTGTCAAACCAACAAAATTGACGGCGTACGCGTCAACGTAAATAGGGAAGTCTTAAAGTGAAATTAAGAGATCAAGCCAATTGCAAGATGGAAATTCACTACCGCCCTCTATCTAGAGTTTAAAAGATATTAAGTAGTAACAGTAGTACGTGTATTGCAGTGGGAGGTGCCGATGCTGGGTGAGCCAGAGCTCAGCAAGCTGAAGGTGGGGGACATCATCCAGCTGCAGCGGCGCGGGTTCTTCCGCGTGGACGTGGCGCCGGCCGCCCCTTCGCCGCACACCGGCCGCGCCGCGCCGCTGGTGCTTTTCCATATACCCGACGGACACACCAAGGAGATGCCGGGACAGGTGAGCTTTAATTCAACTACTGATGGTATCAACCCACATATTATGTCCCACTACTGGGCACGGGTCGCCTCCTCGAGGAGAGTCATTGGGCCATAGTTCGGCGATGCGCTGGCCCAATGCGGGTTGGTGAACTTCACACGCTTTGCAAGACTTAATCTCATCCGACATGCAGGTTTCCTGACGATGTTTTCCTTCACCGCTGAGCGAACGATGGACTCGTACTTAAGGTGCACTTAGAAATTAAAAAAGAAACCATTTCTAGGCACCCAAGGGGGTCAGAATCGAACCCGGACCCTCTCGTACAAGAAGTCGAGGCCATTAATTACCCACTGGGACATCGTCACTCTCAACTACGGAAACAATGTGAAGTTTAACATGTTTAGGTTTAATTATCGACATTTATGAGAATTCGTTTTCGAATTTGGAGTACGAAAACTATATAGAAGCTTCATAGAAGGCATACGAATCAGTCGATTTCCGGAAAGGATCGAATTAATAGAATAACTCAAAATGCTAATTGATTCAACTCGAATAAGTCTCGCGTCGTGGGCTGATATTATTGGTCTAACAAACATTGCACGACCTGGAATTTTCTCTTCCCTACAAATGCTGAAAAGGAGGTATTTTAGCTGTATAAAGTATCAACCCTTATATGTCCCACTGCTGGGCACGGGTCTCCTTCCTCGAAATCAGGCGAGGAGGGCAATGGGCCAATAGTCCACCGCGCTGGCCCAGTGCGGGTTGGTGAACTTCACATACCTTCAAAGACTTTCAATCTCATCAGGCATGCAGGTTTCCTCACGATGTTTTCCTTCACCGGTGAGCGAACGATGGTCTCGCGTGCACTTAGAAATTTAGAAAAACCCATTTCAAAACACACACGGACGGGTCAGGATCGAACCCGGAACCCCTCGCATAAGAGGCCAAGTCCGTCCACCACTGGACCACCGTCGCTTTTACATACACCATGCTTATACATATACCTAAAAATGCTACCTTTTCAGCATTTGTGTTCATGTATCCCCGCGTGTCTTTTATACTAAGCTATCATATTTAAATTCATTTGATATAATATAGTTGCCCTCAAGAAATCTTCGTAATCTTTTGTCTGTCCACTGCTGAAAATAGACCTCTCTCTATGAAGTTTAAAGCATGAATAATGGTAGGGTGTAATAATAATGCATAATATCTTATCATATTAAATATATTTTCTAACAATAAATATAAACTATATTTTATATAATTAATCAGGAACTTTTTTACTTCCATCTTATTTAATAGAACTTTTACTTCTAGAACCTAAGAGAAAAGGTGTTAATCATATTGGTCTGGTAAATAAATGGATCAACATTCACAAACTCTATTGGTATTCTATCCAACGGATGAAGTACTAACATTTTCTTGAGCAACTCAACTAATAAATCTATCTTATTTATATCCCTATCTCTCTGAATTCTGTTGGGTGATCTCCAGTTATTATTATACACCGCATGTAGTATCCTTAGAAATGTATGATTTTTGATGAAACCATGAATTATTTGAGTTTTCTGGAAATGAGAAAATATATATTTTATGCACACAATATTTTTTTATTTAGGAATCCCATAGGATTTACGGCAAGGGTCTAAATTACAAAGGAATAGTATCAATCATAATGCATGCTATATCCAAATTAGCAGGGTGGCTACTCGCTTTTTAAACACACTGGAAGTCCTGTCCTTCTGAAGTCTATAATACAAAATTTACTTTTACTTGTAATATAAAGAACATGTTTCACACATGTCCTTCTAAATTCCGTCCTATTACTAATTAAGTATTTTTATTTTTACCTTTCCATTATATCCTTCTTTTTTAAGAAATCTTCTACCAACAAAATGATTGCGTCCATAAATTGAGTTCATGATCATACTGAAAGGCACATTCCCTAAGAGTGACATTTGTTTATACAAAATATCATTATTATAGTATCCCGAGAAAAGTTTTTGGTTTGTTGCCATTTCATACATAACCAAGCCTGTCGACCAAACATCAATACTGAATCCATTTGAATAACCTAAGATTATTTCTGGAGCTCTATAGCTGGCTGTTCCTATGTTAGGAACTTGGTATACATTAGAAACATAATAGGAACTATCAAACCCACAAAGTTTTAAAATAGTACTCGAATTATTGAGTAGAAGATGTTCCGGCTTTATATCTAAAAAAAAAAAATTGTCTATTAAATTAAGTTTAAACAAAATTAATACATTTTGCTGAAAATTCTTACTCGAGTGTATAATGTTACGGGTTCTTAAGGTTGTAACAGCAGCTATTAATTGGCTTGATAGATTTTGGATGCTGTCAATGTGCAACGGTCCTTTCATATTTAATTCCTCCCGTAGGTTTTTTGGATAATAATCAAATAGAAAGCAATAATGCTTTTCTAATGAAAAGGATTCCAATAAGTAAATGCTAAATAGTTGGTTTTTTGGCATTCCACATTGTATATCCTGGAGCATTGATTTTTTTTCTAAGCCCAGCCTTTTTATGTTCAAATTGTCACTGAAAAATAAAATATTTAAGTAATACTTAATTGTATTGTAAGATTATGTCTAAAGTTAATGGTAATTAAGCTTGCCCTTACTTTATAATTTTAATGGCATAATTGCGCCCCATATGTTTATATTTAAATATTCTTGAAAATCTCCCTTGGTGTATAAATGATACATTTGAAGTTTTTATTTGTAGGTACTTGTACAATCTTCTTTGTATTTTTTCTGAAAATTGCATGTCCAATTTATGTTGCATCATGCCCTTTTCTGACGTATACTTTATTTCACCTTTTGGGGTGTTTGCTATGTTCTTGTGTTCATTTATTTGTTCCGATACTTTAAGGGATTTTGCTCCTTTTTCTTTTAACGTCACTTCTGATGTAGGTGAATAAAACGATGGTTTTAATTTCTTAGTTAAGTGATTTTCCTTATCAGAAATAATTTTTAAAGGAGGATTTCCAGTTTCATTTTGAAACACTAATCCCTTTTTTTTTGTTGTCGAACCCAAAGATAGGCTTAATTTTTCGGTTTTTGCGCTTTCGTTAGTATTATTTAAGTTTGATATTTTTGGTAATATCACTTCTTTTTCATTTGAAATTCTGGCTATCTTTAAAGGACGATTATCCTTTTCGAAAATGTCTTTTTCTATTTTGTTATTATTTTTTAAAGTGTCTGTAGTAATTTCAGTGGTATCACAACTTTTACCTTTATATTTTGTTTTATATAAGCTAGCTATATTATTTTTCGAACAATTAAAATTCTTAATATTACTTAATTTTCGTATTTGGTTTTTAGTTTCGTAAATACTGCATTCATATTTGATTGTTTTAATTTTCTTGTCCGATACTTTTGTTACAATGCAGGTACTTATGATTTTGTTAAAATTTTGTGGTGTATCATCTTTTACTTCAGGAGTAATATTTTTTATATTGTTAGTACTATCCGTGGCATTAACACATTCAATTGTACCTAAATTTGAATAGGTAGTGTCTGCTTTATTTTGTATGCAATGTGTAGTTTGTGAATGGTTTTCTTCATCAGTGTAGTTTAAATATTTGACTATTTCATCTACATCTATGTCATCTAGAAATTGAAATTCCACATTTTCTTCCATATTTGCGTCCTTCTGCAAAAACCATAATATGCGGTTATTAAGTTACATTGCTATTTATGTTTCCCTGCCTTTTCGCCAATTTTGTTTTAGCACAGGAACCCTAAGCGAACAGTTGGAGCCGCGAAACTTTCTTTGGCAAGTGATAATTGGTCAAACAATTTTAGGTGAAAAGGAAAAAACCGCTTTTTATTTGCTATTAGATAGCGTTTATCTACCTTTTTGCCTTATAATTGTTTGGCCTATTCCCTTAGAGATCAAGCATTGCTCAAAATAAAAATTGATTGATAGATCACTTTAAAAACTCAATTGAAATAGAGAACTAACCTACTCGTATAATATTACAGACCATTAAACATGTTAATACACCCTATAAACATCTTGACCAAATTTACTGAGCACATAATAAGGTTTAAGTATTTGACTTGTTACCAGTAAAATCTAAAACAACTGCACATAGCAAAAAACCAAACGCCAAAGAATGCTTAGATGAAATCATATAAACCAATATTTATACATAAGAATTGGAAACATACTGTACAAATAAATAATTCAGTAGAAACAGGGGCATAGCTATTGCTGCCCCCGGGTATCAAGGGTCCCAATAAAACAGGCATCCAAAAAAGCATCCCATTTCAAAGAACCTGTCCTGTTAGAACAAACAAGCTACGCAGTTAAATAGCGATGAAATGACGACCGTTGCCGTGCCTGAAATAGCTTATAAAAGGATTCCAAGATATTATGTACTATATTATCTTCACCTGTCTATAGGGATGTTGACACATGTTACAAATTCATGTAAGTTATGTTTTACATATTAAATACAGTATTTGAAAACCTAAAATAACATTTTAAAAGTCTACTTATTTATCTTAAAAGGAGGGGTTATCGATAAGCTAAGGAAATTGACCCCAATTTGACCAAAAATTTGAAAATATGCTTTTTTATATTTTTAATTTTTTTTGTAAAATACAGGATACTAACTTTATGCTAAAACAAATTAAAAGTCCAAATAATTACGTTTTGCTCACGAAATAAATCAACAAACTGAGGTCAAAATGGCTTTTTGTTTGGAAAATTGTACTCTTTTTTCAAATTTTTTCAGACATGAGCGCATTTTTTAGCAGTTTAATTTTTATTTGTATATCATTGTGAACGTCTAAAGAACAACATATAAAAAAGTCATCATGCTAAATTAATGCGCTCATAGTAATATAAAACTTTACACAATTGCCATTCATCGTCAAAATAATAGTATGTATTATAAGAGTGAAAATACAGTCACGGCATGTCTCCTCTAAGCAATATTATCTTTGGTTAGAGTACAGTACAACTAACATTTTGGGTTGGTATTGTGAATGTAAGGTAGTAGCTCGTACTATTGGTTGCTGTGCTCACGTAGCATCAGCACTGTGGTATTTATCATATCAAAGACATGAAACCAACGTAAAGCGCGACATTCATTACAGTCAGTTTGTGCAGGACGGCGGGTGTTCAGATGATTCTGATGAAGAATAGATATATTTTTTAAATGTTTCGTTTCATTTAACTAGTGAGTTTTAATTTATTGCAAGCTAAGCCTACAAATATAAGTAAAATTCAGAATATTTTATAATGTTGCATACTTATATGAATTGTGTTCTAAAAAAGAATAAAAGATAATTCTGGAAAATGAATTGTATTTTCTTTACGTATAAGGCTCATGCTATTCAAAAAACAGTTTTTAAAATTTTCTAGAGGGGTCATTTTTCTTAGCTTATCGATACCCCTCCTTTAGAAAATTAATTTAAAATGCGTTATTTATCATGGATTATCACGTGACTGTAAACGCCAATATAAGGCGATGACGTCACTGAACATTGAGTTAAGTACAAACTGTCATAACTCACCTAACATAGCGCGAGCTCTGTATGCGGTGTGTGACGTAATGACGCTTGGAGCGTTTTAACGGCAATTTTAAAAACTATTTTTCTTTATTTAATTTTTTGTTAAATTTGGACATATTCCTTTACAAAAGTCTTTTTTTCGTGTTTATCTATGGTATACTATCAAATAAAATCAATTAAAAAAATTAATTAACATCCCTATTCCATATTAAAATCGGGCAGTGGGCATTGTGAGCCCATTTTTTTATATATTTGAATTGCTTGAATCAAAGGTAAATTACGGTTTACGATTTATGACGTATTGACAAGAATATTTTCTAGATCTCGTTCAAACCGATTTTCGATGGAAGTTTGCATAGAAATGTACATCATATATTTTTTTTTTAGTTTTATCATTCTCTTATTTTAGAAGTTGCCATTTTGGAAGTGTCTCCCGAAACTATTCAGTTTAGACAAAAATGTTATCAGAAACCTCAATATCATTTTTCAAGATATATCTATGGATATATGGGTTATATAATGTATGTATGGGTTTCATGAAATAAGATAAGTTTTAACAGTATGTATAAATTAAAAAAAACATAAGTCGTGTAGAAAGAAATTCTGAGTTACCTCTAGTCGCACCTAATAAAGTTTTAATTAAATTTAAAAAAAAAGCTACTTCTTAAGTTCTAATAACAAAATTCCGTACCAGAGTTGTTATAAAAAAAACGAGGCCCCACATACAACATACTTTTCTCCCCACGGCTCGCACGGGACTATTGCAGTTTGCACGAGACCAGGAAGGAGGCGAGGAAACAGCTAAAGCCACCTCTGTAATTACTAGTAAAATAAATCTGAAGTTAGTTAGTTTTAAGTTTTAAACTAAAAGTCCGGTTTTATTTTTTTTTATTTGAAAATTGCATTAAAATAAGAATGTCGCTATGTATTTTAGGGGGAAGTTGAATTTCCAAAATTCCATCTGCGAGTAAATCCGCGGGAATCAACAATTAGGTTTCACTGCTCACTTATGGTTTTCTGTCACATTATAAAAATACTTAACCCTACAGATTTAGTCTTAAAGCATTTGAGTATCATATAGGTAATGTATGTTTCAAAGATGAATAAATGTTTTTCGGCATTACTAATACAATATTCTTTTGGAAACACTTACCTCTGACATAACTTAATAAGTCAATTTTTAATATTTATAAATAAAAACAACCACCACCAGGAATAAATGTAAAAGTCAGAAAACATTAAATTTTAACAGTTTCAGTGTACCTATTTTTTCATTTTTGTAAATTCTAACCTTAAACCTAACTTTAAAAGTAAACTGTACTTGAATAACGTCAGTCGTGTAACGAACATTGAACAACGCTGCAAAATTCAAACATTCTTTTTATTTATTTTGAACTGCAAAGGTGTTTCAAAGCGACAGCCAATTTGCCAAAAATAAACTTTTATTCATTTTTTTTAATTTAATTTTCATTTTATATAAGCCTTATTTATACTGTATTTAGCTAATAACGATTGGTTTATTTTGATACAGCTATGTACATAATTTTAACAGCTGAATAAACGTACTGCTACTCGAGTGACAGTCTATTGTTATGTAAGGAATATCGGATTACAAATGCTTTCGCAGATGTTTCACTACTGCTCAATGGATATTTGACATCTGTCTTGAGCCATTTTAAATACATACCCGCAAACAATACAATTTGTACTGAAGTTATTCAGTTATTTTAATATTGCACGCCTCATACGTGAAGCGTTGTAGTACCCACCATATGCCAAAAAAGGAGGTTTCTCGAAACGGAAATATGATTTATTTTATTTATATTACACTCCTGTGGATTTATTAATATATAAGTGCACTTATATCACGTCAAATGATTTGTCCGGCACATACAATATACTTTGTAGAAAAAAAAAATCACATTAAAAAGAATCTTTTCGGTATCGGATCGGTATAATATGTGGAAGCGAAATTGGTCCAAATCAATTCTAATGTGGAAATTGGGATTATGAGGCGTACACTTTTCGATTTTTCAAACTGTTCTTACATCTTTACTATTAAATGATTCATAAAAAAATCGTAAACTCGTAAACGCAGCCCTTATTTTGACGAAAGTATTACTATTTTACTTACTTTACTTTAGTATTTATTATTCTTTTTTCGCACAAAGTTATTTCTAGAGTGCTTATTGTGTTTTTAAGTTAACATTAACTTAAAAATATGAGCCACACTTCTTTCCGAACTTTAGAAATCGTTTTCAAAAATTTCTGATTTTGCAAAAACATTCAATGCCGTAACTATTTGGTGTGTCAGTCTGCAAGATGGTTTTACAATCCGTCAGGTTAAGCTAATCTTCCTGGGAAAGATAAGAGGATGGGCTACTTTAATTACACATCGAGATTCCTCCGTACCTCGGAAATCACGTTAAGCCGTTGGTCCCGGCTGTCATTCGTGCGTGGATCTTTGATAGTCGTTACGGGTCGACAGAAGCTCGAATGGTACTTGGGTGTGGATGTCGCATAGGTAGGCGTTCCATTTAAAATACTGGTAATCAGCTGCATCCAATTAGACAAGAGGCCGACACATAATATATTTTATATTTAGATGAAGATCTGTGAATTCAACTACTCAAAAAAAAAACCACATCGTTGTCGGTAGCTTATGGGCCTTATGGCTATACTATGTGTGTGTCTGTCCGACCGAATTCGGCCATGGCGACCACTTATGACTCCTGGCACAGAATTTAGCGCTGATGCGATCGGAAATGGCTAATATAGCCTATTTTTGCACTGAAACTCCGTGCACACTGAGGGCTATACTATACAGAAAGCTCAAACATAAATATCGTGTCTTCATGTTATTCTTCATAAATTAAATAAATGATTCTATGCTATGGAGTGGGTATACGAATCGCATGTAAGTTTGTATACATATCTACGCGGGGCACAAGTAGACATATTATATATCCTTTTGCGTATAAATCTTATATATAAAATTCTCGTTTCATAATGTTAGTTACCATACCTACACCTCCGAAACGGCTCGACCGATTTTTATAAATTTTGTGTGCATATCGCGTAGATCTGAGAATCGGCCAACATTTATTTTTTATTCCCCTATATGATAAGCGTGACACACCCCAAAGTTATTTTTTTATTTTTTAGACAATTTTTTTGGTTTTATTTTTTTATGATACAAAAATACATACGACCCTAAATTTTCACCCATCTACGATCAACTCCTAACTTTTAATAGCAAAAGTACTTTTGGCAGAACGAAGTCTGTCGGAGTAGCTAGTATAATATGTAAATATCATTTTCTCATTAGTTTCTAGGTTTCAATGGTTTATTCAAGTTTGATCATTGCGTCACAGGAAGTCGACGTTATATGTGTCACATTTCGTTCATCCGCTTGCCTTCTTAATACTACAATGAAAGTGAAAGGCAAACCACGCCACATCGTCACATAAGAGCTCCGTTCACTGTGCAATTTTTATAAACAGCACCGTTCTTAGCAAGGTATTTTAGTATCGACGGACAGTAAAATATGTTATTATAAAAATATTAAATAAATAATTAATTAAAATCAAAAGTGGATGTATGCTTTAGTGTGTTACATATTATGTGTTGTTTTGTTAATTTGTTATTATATGCAACATATGGATGGATGTATTAATAGGTAATAAAATAAAAAATAAAAATTCGGAACCATTGGTAGTCGGTGGGTAACTAGACACTTGGACGCGGGTTTGAGTCCCGTTAGGAGCAGTTTTTTTTTCATTATGATTAACTATTATTTTATTGCAATAACCATTCCCTTCGTAAAGTTGTTAATTCTTGCGTTTTATTAAGACAAAAAAAAATATTTTTATTTTTTAATCTTTGTTTTTTTTTATTGCTCTACACTTTTAGGCATAAGTTATTGATTAATTTTATATACACAGCCAAAACCGGTGCAAGCTGCGCAAACTAAGCAGAAAGCTGCTACTCCCAGCCCTTCAAACGACGCAGCTAAGCTGAATGAAGATATAACCAAGCAGGGCGACTTAGTGCGCTCGCTCAAATCCGCTAAGGCTGATAAGACGGCGGTAGATGAGGCTGTGAAAGTGTTGTTGGATTTGAAGAATAAATACAAAGCAGCGACTGGGCAGGTGAGATTTATTAAAGAAATATTGCTAAGGTATTGTAACTTGTGCGGATTTCGGATAACGATTTTCAGATGTCTGGTTCTATCTTGACGATTTGGATTCGTCGGGATTTAGGAATTAGTTTGAGTATTCTCTATGAATGAATATGCACGTAAGTGTTGTTTAACTTGTAACTAAGATGTTGAAATAAAAGATTGAATACAAGTTGAATGCACATATTTGGTGTATTAGCAATGACCCTTATTATACACGTTCTAGCTGCATCTATTCGGAGTCCATACTTATTTTACCCTGTAACTTGTAAGTTTTCTGAATTAAGGTCAATAAATAACTGAATACATTCGTAATAGGACTGGAAGCCAGGAGTTGCCCCTACCGCCGCAGCCCCTGCCTCGGCACCAGCTAATGACGGTGCAGCATTGAACCAGGAGATCGCAAAGCAAGGAGACTTGGTGCGCTCCCTCAAAACCGCCAAGGCTGAGAAGGCTAAGGTCGACGTGGCTGTTAAAACCTTATTAAATTTGAAGGCCAAATACAAAGCAGCTACTGGTCAGGTAAGGTAGTATTCACATTGAATGATTCAAATGACTTCCAAGTCTATCTACTTACTAACTTTTGCCTTGTTAATAAATATTTAATATTTTAAGCTATAACTTATTGCATTATCATTGATGATTATGTAGCTCAAAAAAAGTTGAGCTCGTCTGATGTGTATAATATGCATAATATACACGTTCGACGTGTATAATATACACGTTCCAGCTGCATCTATTCGGAGTCCATACTTATTTTACCCTGTAACTTGTAAGTTTTCTGAATTAAGGTCAATAAATAACTGAATACATTCGTAATAGGACTGGAAGCCAGGAGTTGCCCCTACCGCCGCAGCCCCTGCCTCGGCACCAGCTAATGACGGTGCAGCATTGAACCAGGAGATCGCAAAGCAAGGAGACTTGGTGCGCTCCCTCAAAACCGCCAAGGCTGAGAAGGCTAAGGTCGACGAGGCTGTTAAAACCTTATTAGATTTGAAGGCCAAATACAAAGCAGCTACTGGTCAGGTAAGGTAGTATTCGCATTGAATGATTCAAATGACTTCCAAGTCTATCTACTTACTAACTTTTGCCTTGTTAATAAATATTTAATATTTTAAGCTATAACTTATTGCATTATCATTGATGATTATGTAGCTCAAAAAAAGTTGAGCTCGTCTGATGACGACAACCGTTGTTTGCCATTCAAACTTCTAAAACTTGGGCATCTTGTTTGAAAACCTTTAAAAAGAAAAGAAAACATTTTTTTTTAAATTCGTCAATTTTTTCTTAGTTATTCTCGCTACTTTTTAGCTAACAATAAATTGTTTTGATTAGGATTGGAAACCAGGAACGTCGGTAGCGCCCACACCGAGCTCAGTGTCGAAGGAAACAGCCGAAAGCTTGAACCAGGATATTACGAAACAAGGCGACTTGGTGCGCTCCCTCAAATCTGCCAAGGCTGAGAAAGCTAAGGTCGATGAAGCTGTTAAAAAGCTATTGGAATTAAAAGCTAAATACAAAGCTGTAACTGGCCAGGTTTGTATTTTCAAACAAATAGTTGCCGACTGACTATCATGTGATGTATTCTATTTATATATTTTATGAAGGGCGTTGCTCTGCCCAAATATATTGTAGTCCAGAAGATTCACTTGTTATATAGCATGCTTATTTGTCCTATTCTGTTCTTCACTACATTCCTGCTGCGAGTTGTTACATCGACTAAGGAACGTTAAAGCTTAACAATTCTCAATGCGTTTGATAACTTAAAACACCTCATGATCAATCAATGCATGTCAGTTGTGAGCTTGATACTAAAAGTATTTTTGTTTCCTCAAAGTCTGGATATACGAAGGATCTCTTTTTAAATACATACGGGAGATAATACGTTTTAAATAATTTCGACAACACAGACAAGACGCTTATCTCCGTACAATAGCTATTAGCTAGTCCTAGTTATATGTGAAGAGTGATGATGATGCCCTTGATGCATGGAATAGGAATATAGGAGGTATATGATCGTATCTCTTCCTTGCCACTAGGATTGGAAGCCGGGTACCACCCCAACACCGGCCTCAATTGCAGTAGCGCCAGCAGCTCCGGCGGGCGACAACGGCGAGGTGGCCAAAGTCCTCCAGCAGATCACGGCGCAGGGTGACAAAGTGAGAAAACTCAAAGGCGAAAAAGCTGATAAATCTACCATAGATGTTGAGGTAAGATTCATTTCTACAGTTATTTTAATTTTAATAAATTGTAGTGCGACAAAGTGCGAACCAAACTATCGGTAGAATACTGAGGTGGCAATAGAACTCTACAAATACTAAGCTTATAGGCTATAGCCGATGGCCAATCATAACTAGAGATTGTATTCAAACTTTGTCGAAAGTCAGAAACGTTATAGATGACAATTATTTTGTAAAAGAAAGAAGAAAGATATAAAAATATTTTTATTGTTCATAACAACATAATAAGTAATATATATAAAGCGCATCCAAAATGACTTCAAGCGGCCGTTCGACTGTCTTGACGTTTACCATAGATACAAACTGAAGACAACGGCAAGATTTCGCGTACCTTATTTTACATTTTAGAATAAATAGACATTGGATCTAGTAAGTAAATCTTATTGGAATATAAAAGTAAAGAAATGAATTGTTCTAGGTGAAGAATCTATTGAACTTAAAGGCCCAATACAAGGCCTTAACTGGAAGCGAGTGGTCACCGAAGGCGACTGCGCCCCCCGCAGCCGCAGCGCAACCCGCGCAAAAGGTAACACTTTATGTTATTATACTTTAAATAAAAATGGCTAATATTAAAACTATTTTTAAAATGAGATATTCGACATTCTCTACAACTGTCGCATTCAAGATAGTAGAGAAGTCAAAATAACCAACTTAACCCTTAATTACTCGCATGGGGTCAAATCATGTTCGGATTAAAAAATTAAGCACTTGGCGCGGTCCGATTGCCCCGGCGCCCCCGCTAGCTTCATAATGTGCGTCTTAGTTTGTTTTTATCTAATGACCAAGTCACAGGAGTGAAAGGAGGAGTCGCTGCGCTCTTGAACGGTGACCCCATGCTAGTAATTACGTTTCTTTTTTGGAAGAGGTAAGTTTTTTCATTTATGTATTTATTTTGTGTATTATGAATTATATTTGTGTTATTGTATATTAATTGAATAAATGTTTGTTATAAATCTGTTTTTTACAGCTTTATACCATAAAATTATTCAAAAATTCAGTTTTACTACAAATTTGTCTTTTTTAGTCTGTTAGTCATGGATAGGAGAGAAAAGCAAATTGTGCAATGGTTAGAAGAGGTTTTTGATAAAGAAGAGTCTGAGTGTCGGGTTGTGAGCCAATATTAGATGAAATAGCAAAAAAAGTGATCATGATAGTGCTAGTGAGATCGAGCAATCCTCCGCACAGTCAAGTGAATCGTCAGACAACGAAGAAATGTAAAAGATTTGTGTGCAATGATCACTCTGAAATATACTGTTAACAGTGTAACAAGAGTGATTAGGAGAAATCCTAAAAATACAAGTATTAACTATGATTTCAGTATTCCGAAATACAATTTGTTAATTATTGATAATTATTTTAATTTAACTTGTTTTTGCATAATTAGTTAGAAGTTTAAGTTATTGCCTATATATATTAAAGTATAAATAAAGCATTTTTATAATAAAATAGTTTAATTTACTTATTTACTTCAATATATATTAAAAACTACTCATACTATTTGGGGTCATCTGTGACCCCGTGCGAGCAGTTATGTAAGATTCTTTGTGCGAGTAATTAAGGGTTAAGTTAAAATCTTTAATATTTTGATATTTTTCTTAGAGCGCAATGAACGGAGCTACCGGCGACGCAGCGGCGGCGCTGGCCGCTGAGGTGACCCGCCAGGGAGAGCTGGTACGGGAACTCAAGACTAAGAAGGCTGATAAGGTATGTTGTGTGGCTCGCGTCATATATATTATAATTAAATAAACAATAAATATCAAATAATTTAATAAACAATATAAAAAATAAAATAAAAATCACACACCTTTAATCTTGCTCCATGAGAAGTTCGTGAAAACTTGAGTTAATGGTGCAAGCAACAAAAACAAATTTTTATGAATAGTTGTACCTATGCTTCGTGTAGCCTGACCGCTTGATTAGTTGATTTTTATATAGATAGCATAAAGTAACACACAAACCAGTGGTTTAAAAAATGTTTGGTGAAAATTGCCAAATTAAAATATACCACAGCAGACACAGCAGATACCCCTTTGCTTTTAAGGAAATGATGGATTCTATTATGTTAACATATGGATGGGTTATCAAATTAAAAGTTGATAACGTTACCCATTAGTATAAACCATTTCATTAGTTTTGTGGTAATTTTTTGAAATCATACCACTTGTATTTGTCATTTGTTGGATAGTTAAAAAAAATCTTTATATCATGATGAATTGTATTTCAGGCGACGATAGATGCAGAAGTAAAGAAACTTCTAGAGCTAAAAGCTAAATACCAATCGGAGACGGGCACCGCTTACACCGCTCCGGCGCAACCGCCCGCTAGGGCTACGAAGGAGAAGAAAGACAAGGCGAAAGATGTGAAAAAGGAACAAAAACCCAAGGAACCGGTAATAACTAATATTATATCATAAAAATAACTACTGTCAGTGTACCTGGGTAGCAAAGAGTATAAAATATTTTCTGAAATATTCCCCATATGAAAAAAATATGGACAAATTAGAAAAAGATAAATGAGTAAATAGTATGGACAGATAGAAATAAACAATAAAAATTAATGAAACCTTTTTTAGTCTCCAAAGCCGAGTCAAGAAGAGTCATCGTCTGGTGTCAAGAAGGTTACGAGGTTAGGAATGGAAGCCACTAAAGAAACTGACTTGCCGGAGTGGTACTCTCAGGTTATAACAAAATGTATGTAGAAGTTAGTTATTTCGAATTTTTTAATATAAATTATGCACCAAAATAAGGATTTTAAATTAAAATACTTTTTTCAATTGTAATAAAACATACTGTGAAATATATTACATATAAATAATCTCCGTGCAAAAGCCGGTCCATGTTGTGGTCGTTTTGGTGTTCATTAAAGGAGGTCTAAGTTCAGCAGGGCACGACAAAAGACAGATGATGTCATCAAACGTCCTTGCGACAGCTATACTGTTACTCTAATAATTATGACATAAATGACGATTAAAATGAAATTTTCTCATAATAATAACCATAATATTATGTGGAAGTATTTGTGATTGTATACAAATCTGAATATTTATACCAACCCTCTCGCACATCCACATGCACGCACGTTTTTCATCCCCTTTTATCTTACCCATAAAATATATGGTCACTTACAGCGGAGATGATCGACTACTACGACATATCTGGGTGCTACATCCTGAGGCCGTGGTCGTACAGCATATGGGAGGTGATCCGGAACTTCCTCAGCACCGAGTTCAAAAAACTGGGGGTCAAAGACGGATACTTCCCCATATTTGTATCTAAGGTAAATTACAGCGCCTTATACATATTGTGATGGTACCATAATAATAAAATAATATTAGTAAGTAACTTATAGATACTTATAACTAGCGTTTAGGTAGACGAAGTGTTGGTCGGCCATTAACCAGGTGGGAAGACAAACTCCGCGCAGTAGCCGGTCCGGGTTGGATGCGAGTGGCAAGGGATCGGTTGTCTTGGCGTTCATTGAGGGTTGGCTTTCACTATAGATGGATAAAGGATGATGATGATGAAGAAATTATATAGCACTTGGTCAATGGATAAAATTTACCTACCTACTTGTAATGCTTTGTAACGTTTAATGAGTGGGAGTAATGAGTATATTGTGCGGCGCAGGCGGCCCTCGAGCGCGAGAAGGACCACATAGCGGACTTCGCGCCAGAGGTGGCGTGGGTGACGCACTCGGGCAGCAGCGAGCTGGCCGAGCATATCGCCGTGCGTCCCACCTCCGAGACCGTCATGTACCCCGCCTACGCGCGCTGGATACAGTCGCACCGCGACCTGCCCTTCAAGCTCAACCAGTGGAACAACGTCGTCGTGAGTACACGCGCTCCGCACGCACACGCACACATATACGTGAACACACGCACACATACACGTGCACACACGCACACATACACGTGCACACACGCACTAGTATGCATCTGCATATAGACGCATACGTACACTTAGCCTCCATCATCCACTAGCCATCATCATCATCGGGTGCCATCTTCATACCGAAGTTTGGAGGTCCGCATTATTCATATCGATACTGACACATAAACTAACACACACAAAGCAGACCCATGATTGTGATAGGTCGATTTACTGACTGAATTTAACGAATATAAGAAGCAGCTTGCTAGTAAGGACGATTACGGTAAAACACAACAGATAAATTCATAACGTTTGGTCTCGCGTTTTTAATGAAGAATTATAATTTTAATTGTTTATTGTAGAGGTGGGAGTTCAAACAGCCGCAGCCATTCCTGCGCACTCGGGAGTTCCTCTGGCAAGAAGGACATACCGCCTTCCGCACTGCCGAGGAAGCCGGCGAGGAAGTTTTGCAAATCCTAGGTAAGTTTTAACAAAATACTGACATTTATTATTACAAATATACAGTCGAAAACTATTTTGTATTTGGTTAAAAGACTACCATAAGTAAGATGAAGAAATGGTTATTAATTCAGATACTGTAAGCAGCTTTAGCACAGAAACGAACTACATAATATTATAGACTTAAATAACACAGTAGCAGTTGTAAGCTTTTACTGCACAGCGCATCGTGCGTTTTATTGGAAACAACTGTTGCGTCGTCACTCATATCTTACTTCCGACAAGATTACATTACACGCGTTTTACTTTTGAATGCGTTTTGTTAGATTTGTATGCGAGGGTGTACGAAGAATTGCTCGCCATTCCCGTTATCAAAGGACGCAAGACGGAGAAGGAAAAGTTCGCTGGAGGCGACTACACCACCACCGTGGAGGCATACGTGCCCGCCAGCGGACGCGGCATTCAGGTACTATGTTATATCAGTTCATTTATAGTTACATTTAATTAACTTTTTTTTTCGGTTAACATACATAAAAATGGTATATCGCATTTAAACTATGAATTATTATTTATTTTTTAGGTCTGTCTTTCTGCCAAACTAAACAATATAGGTCTATGTATGTCATAGGCATTCGCACAGATGCGTTGCCCTCTTTTTCCCTATTACCTAAACGGGCTACCGTAAACTCATAAACTGTACGAAATGCGACAGCATAGCTATAATTTTTACGTGTTATGTGAGCGAGAGGCACCACCCTGAACTTAAAAAAATAAAAAATTAGAAGCTAAGCAACACAGTAGAGTTAAAGGAAAAAATCTAAACTCTTATCAAGCAATCAGAAGTAATTTTTTTTTTAATTTGTAATTTTTATTATTATTAATACCAATACTATAGGGCGCTACCAGCCATCACCTCGGTCAGAACTTCTCGAAGATGTTCGAGGTGGTGTACGACGACCCCGACACACACGAGAAGAGCTACGTATACCAGAACTCCTGGGGACTCACTACCAGGACAATAGGTAATCTTCTAGTGCTTCTTTTATAGATTGTATTGATGCAGAATAATAATAAAAACATTTATATACTTATTCATTTTGTCTGGTGGGGTACCGCCATTATTTAAACTTCTTCACCTTATATAAAGACCAATTGCTTAGTACGTGTTCAGTCAAGTACACACGCACAGAAGAATTATATGTAATAAAATTCTCATGTCACAGTTATAGTGTTAATACACCTCCGAAACGGCCTAACCCATCTTGATGAAATTTAATATGTTAGGTCTGAGACTAGGATCATAAGAAAATTTTATACCCCTTAGCGACACTCACATCCCATTTTTTTTTTCATTTTTCCGACATAGTTTTTATTTTAAGGCATTAAAAATACATACAACCCTACATTGCACTCCTCTACCATCAACTAAATATTATAATCGTGATATCAGTACTTTTGGCAGAACGAAGTCTGTCGGTGCAGCTAGTATAATAATAACATATAAAAATAATGTTTTAATAACAGCATATAACATCAGTATCAGACAGCTCAAGCTATTTCATGTTTAACGTATGTTATATCCAGGTGTAATGGTGCTCGTACACGGGGACAACAAGGGGCTGGTGCTCCCGCCGAGGGTCGCGGACATCCAGGCGATAGTGGTGCCGTGCGGCATCACCGCCTCCAGCTCGGCCGACGAGCGCAAGAACCTCATGGACGCCTGCCAACAGCTGGTCGACGAGCTACTGGCTGCCGGCATCAGAGCCGAGGGAGACTTCCGGGACAACTACTCGCCCGGCTGGAAGTTCAACCATTGGGAACTAAAGGTGAGACCACGAAAAGTGTGAAGACGTAAAAAAAGAAAAAGAATTATAGTCGCGGCACGATAAGAAGGCCGTTTTGACGTTTGTCTAACGTTTACGTAACGACGTTTTTTTAACGCTCGGTTTAAAAGCGCTCGTGTTGATGGGGCCTAAGGCTATTTATCTGGTTATTTTATGTAAAACTTTTAAATATACCCGAATGCAGTGACGGATGCGCTGGACCAACTTTAGATATGATCGAGTCTGGTGTTGTGTTTGTTAGGGTGTGCCGATCCGCGTGGAGCTGGGCCCCAAGGACATCGGCAAGGGGCAGGTGGTGGCCGTGCGGCGCGTGTCGGGCGACAAGCACACGCTCGCCCGCGCCGACGCGCCCGCCCGCCTCGTCGCCATGCTAAACGAGATACACGACGAAATGTTTGCCAGGTAACCCCTTCTCATACATACTAGCGGGCTGAAATACTAGTACAATAATAGTTTTAACCGGTTTAGATTACTTAATTTTTTTTCCGAAATGTCCTATGCTGACGGCCGAAAGGCCTTAGAGCGAAATCGGAGCTGTGGGTTGGCAGGTAGCTTCCCGAAGTAAGATTACTTAATGTTTGCGTTTAGTTATTATATATTTATTTTTTTAATATTATCTTGCAATCAGCCTTTTCGGCTATAATAAGCAGATGCGATGATGGTTTTTATGTATAGGGTGCTACTCCCAGTGGAGTCCAGCCCTTTTATATATGTGGTCAGTTTGTATCCTGACTACCCTGATCAAAGATATCTAGTTTTTTTTTCGAGCGACGAATAGTTGTAGCCCCCATTAGTCATTATATAAATTTATTTCTTTCGCTATTAAATTACTCCAGATATAAATTTTACAATAGCCTAAAGTACTGAACCCGATCAAATTATGCATTATAAAATATTTTTCTTATTACAGAGCAACTAAAGAGCGCGACGAGAGATTATCAGTTGTTACAAAATGGGAGGACTTTACGGAAGCTCTGGAACGCAAACACATGTTGATGGCTCCCTTCTGTGGCAATATACCGTGCG